>OY728160.1:1009122572-1010372572 GCA_963277665.1 Viscum album
CAGATAGAATAACATCATGAAGTTATATGAGAAAACACCATTTAGGTTGATGTAGAAACTTTATTTAACCAACTATGTATCATTCTATTTCATATAAATATATCAAATTAGAAAAGAATACATGTATATAAGGTATGAAAACATAGAAGCACAGTGTACAGATAAGAATTCTAATGACATGTGAGTCTTATATTCCTAAAATGATGCATGAACTCACCCCTTATATTTCCATACCAGGATAGGTGGAAAATACCAAAAATTAATAACTTGTAAAAGTAAAAAATAATTCACCCAAAGTGAAATAATAATCCTCTATAATAACAAAACTAAAAACAATAGTCACATCCTTGGAAACATGATCTTTCCCACATGCACGAGTTGGCCATTCTCATACATGAGATATTTAATAACTCCTTACACATTTCTAGTCTTCTTAATACCACCTCAAAACATTAAGGAAATGAAAATAAAGCTATGATATCACTTTTCACATCCCGGAACATGTGACACTAAAATGGTGCCCTGATCTAGTTGGTGATAAGGCCTCAATTGTGACTCCCTACATGCCTGATGCTGCTAAATATAAGAGAGGGTATAAAGGTGGTACAATGGGGATGAATTACCCTCTGGGTCAGTAATAAATTCATTTTAATCATAAATAAATGAAATTCCATGAAATATAATAATATCTGACAAGTAACAAGAAACATATAACTAGGCCATTTCCATATAATCCTACCATGCATGAACATTCTTATCCATGGATACAAAGCAGTCAACATACAATAGGCAATACATACAAAAAGACTAGGATGAAAAAGAATAAATAAATAAATAAACCCAACTACACAAGGCATCTCAAGTACATGATCAATCCCCATATCCCATGTCATGTCCCAGTCCATAATGAGTAATATCAAGAAGCACAATCATAGATCTTGACCAACAATCAAGAGAACTGACCGAGTACCAAATGGAAGCCTAAAAAGGGTGTGAGTAATGATTAGTAGGACCCCACTAATGGTGGATAAAACAATTACAATCCATGAATATAAAATGTATTAGTGTGTAGGTATAAATAATGTTAAGAATTAGTAAGAAATGATGTATAAATAACTATGTCAAGCACAGGTTCCTCACATGACACCTGATCAACTATACTTTCTTCGAACCAAGCTGGAATATATCTAAGCAATTTACTTTTCATATAAAGACCCATCACCCATAGTATATAACCAAGGAGTCCTTGTGAAAGGATAATAATAAAAGGTTTCATATATCATAATAGGCTAAAGCATTAAATAAGGGTTTTGATCCAAGTATGTAAATCAAGGGGATGCGGGAATCATCTCCAAACATCTCAATAAATAATAACATAAGGGAGAATCATGTACAAAAACATGAAATTAGTATTAATAATATCCATATACAATAATATACATAAATAATAGGGAATTCCATGAACACAATTTCAATGAATGGTAAAGAACACCATATCAAATAATGAGGAATACCATGTCCATAATTTTAATAAACAATGTGGAACACCATGTCCTTAACTTTTACTAATCATTTAGAAATACCATGTCCAATTAAATTCAAAAAATTGATGAGGAGGACCCTATATGAAATCTCTTAACCATTCTTAATTCATACAAATAAATATTCCTTAAGATCCCATCCAAGGGATTCTGTATTGGAACCTAAGTATCACTCAAGGAATACTATAATAATCTTGCATGTTGTATTTAACAATTTAACATAGGCCAGGGGAAACATCCATACCAATTTACAATACAAGAACTACTTTATATCATTTCAATAATAAGTAACAAGAAGGAGAAAGTGATATGGGGTTACTATTCACACTTTATTTAAACCCATTTAGCCATGGGAATAATCTATAACATAACAAGGTCCAAATAATATGACCTCACCATTTAATTTCCATTTAAAACATTTACATTTCATTTTAATTCAGTCCCTTACCCTTTCATTTAGAAAAGAAAAGGGTTCAAAAGAGGTATTCATACTGTTATTCAATTAAATCTCAAGTGATAAGGGTAAATATGTTTTCAAAATCTTTTTCAATCACTTTAATTTTATTACAAAATCCCACTAGAATGTGGTGACCTCAACACCACCATGGGTGGTTTAATCATAAAGAAAGAGTGATAACGATCAATATTTATCTGAACCAACCTTAGACAGTCAATCAGGTTAAGATAATCAAACCCCAAATATGTCAAGGAATATAAATATCATTAATTCTAGGCCCTAGTAATTTATTTTAAGTTATTTTACATTTTATGAGAAACACGCAAAAGGTATGTTGTGCAACACTATAAAAACAATTTTATAAATAATTAAACTTTAAGGAAAGAAAACTAAACCACCTACCTCATACCAATTAAGATTCAATCATCCATTAATGGATTTTATTTCATCCAAAACAATAAAAATTGAATATATCAACAAACTCCTTGGAAATAGGGAATATTATCCCACATGGAAATAAAATCTAATATGGAGAGAGAATAAGAGAAAAGATATAGAGGGAGTCATAGCCTTACCAAGGGTGATCAAGAATGATGAATATAAAATTATTCCAACAAATAAATAAGAATATTAACACCATGGGAGAGTATAATGGATGATATACATGTGGAGTGGATGATATCCAAATGGGAGAAGAAATGGGGTAAAAAACCATTTAATGTTAGAGGGAAAATATGATCATTTTTTCAATTTTAAGAGCTGTACGGTTAAGCCACATGGTTTAGAAAACTGTGCAACAACTGTTCGGATCCCACTACCTAAGAGTCACACCCCACATGGTTCACATTCATGGTTAGAAAAACTATACATAGACGTTCCCTTGGAACAGGGTCAAGCCCCCATGCCTCACACAGTTACTGAACATAGTTAGAAACAATGTTCACAAACTGTGAAACTTCCTATATGATTCTACACCATATTTCATGGTTCCCTAGGGCCACTTAATGGTTTGAACAAACCATTATCTCTTAAAAAATTGGCTACATAGTTTTGTTACACAGTTAGTACTAACTGTGTACCAACTATGCACCCAAGCCCATCTCTCCCGAAACCAATCTTTCGAATCCCAACACTCCTAAAACTCATCCATACACTTGATACACCTCACGATCCTTAAATCCTATCTATGTTTTCTTTTTTAAAGCACTACAACTCTCATAATTCCATTCTAAAGCTCTGTTTAAGATTTTTCCTATTGACCAAATGAAAAATCCAATTTCCATTATATAATTTCAACCCCTCTAAAACACAAGATCATACACCCTTATAGTCAAATCAACACAAAATCATGTTGTGTTATAGATCCAAAGTCACAAAATAGATTTCATAGCATCACAATGACCCACTATAATGATTGTTCCAATTAAGAAATATCTTCTTCTTCAATACTAGGTTACTTCTACACCACTTTTAAAAATTGTATTCCTCTATGAACATGTTGGATTAATATATCTCTCATATACACCTCCACATTCGTAATCCTAGGTATTCTTCTAAACATGAATACCTAACTTTCATAGATTTCCTATACTTCACCTAATCATGTTCTCCTAAGAAACTTAAATACTCAGTAAAAATTTAGGTCGTTTTCCTCTTAAATTTATCTTAGGTTTGATATTTTCTTCTCTATTTTATGCAGTGATGTGTAGTATCGGGCTTCTCAGTTCTTATGAATTCTCACAATCATAATTTGTGAGGTCTCTTAATATTCTTAAACTCAATTTCATTCTTTAATTTTTACATATTTTTATTCATAAAACAATATCATGAATAATATTTTTTTCCAAAATGGAATTTTAAATACTTTTTGATCTTCGATATTAGCAACAATATCTAATTTAAATCAGCCAATAGAATCTGATTATATTATCTCATTCAAAATTATTTCAATTCTTAGTTAGATATTCTTTTTTAATTTCCCAAGGACTCAGGTTGTTTCATTCTTCTTTCAATAAAATATCATTACTTTAATTTCCATGAAATCTACAACATTAAACTCCTTTGAATTATCCATGTGTGTATGGAATTATGATGAGGAATCCTCCTCTTGCGACATAGAACTCGTTTCAACATCCTTTGATATTTTATTAAATCATGATCCTCATAACTAATCATTATATTTAATCCAGGAAGTTCATACCATCATCTTCATTCGATTAATTCTCCTTCAAATTATATAATTCTGAAAATTCAAGTATTTATTAGCTTAAAATATCTTATGTGTAGATATCTTATAAGAATAAATTATATTTTGTGAGAAATTTTCTTGTGCATGTAAAATTGTATTATGAATATATAAAATATCTTATGTGTAGAACAATTATCTTATGCTTATAATAATTATCATAAATGAGTAATCTTCTTACACATATAAAATTATCTTATATATAGATAAGATATCATATGACCTATTGAAATGCCGTACGACATATGAATTTTTACGTTGTAAATTTCATCACACTCAAATATCATACAATGAATCAAAATATCCTATAGCCTCCAAAAATTTCTTATAGGATAATTCTATTATGTAGCTCAAAATTTATTACCTGTTGGCAATAAACTCTTATGTATATAAAAAAAACTTTATAATTTTTCTAAACACCAATCTAAAATAGTAATTCCTAAATTGATTTAAATCATTTCATAATAACTTCAAATAAACTCACAACCTCTTGTGATAATATTATGTCATCCTTAATGATAAAAAATTACTCAAACAATATGAGAATAATCCTCTAACATTTTTTTTCACTTGTTTATAGAATCTCTAAAACTCAACATAATTTTTATGATTTCTTCAATATTTCAGCTAGTCGTATTCTTTTAAATTAATTTATTTAATTTCCCCATTTGGATATCCCCTCAAACACATTTAAAAAATGTTTTAGACAACACTTTCTCCACTTACAATAGTATTTAAAATGGAATCACCTTTATCATCTCATATCTATTGAAAAAAATAAAACATATTCATTTTGAAAATTTAATATGTATAGGTCCTGCATCCGTTCACTAGTTCTCATAGGCTGACATACAAATATCCTCTTTGAAGTATTCAACCCTCATGGTTTTATCCCTAAATCATAACACCCTGTTTCATGAGAAAAGGCCTCATGTAAGGGAGGAGTTCATATCCTTATTATTAGTAATTTTTTACTCCCCACACACCAATGCGATTCTTACAACTTGATAACATATTCACACTATAAGTAGGCCAATTAGGTCCATGTCATAGACACCCAAATGGAGTGTTGAACAACCATGGTTTCAAAAAACTCCCCTAGGTGTTAATAAAGTGGTTTTCAAAGCTACCCATAGCTATGATACCATATATATGTCCTATATCCATCCACTAGTTCTCACAAGATAACATGAAACTATCCAATTTGGATCATTAAGCCCCTCATGATTTTATCCCTAGAGAATCAAACCATGTTTCATAATAAATGAATAATGGTAGGGGGATATCGCACCCTTATTATTAGGAACATCATGAACTTTCAAAGACCCAATATGGGACTTGTATCTTACTAACATTTTCACCCCATAATTAGCTCAATTAGCTCTAGGTCATTAAAAACCAAAGGGAGCACCAAACATTCTTAGGTTCAACATACTATAGCCCTATTCTTGCTATTATATCTAACATATGTTAATGGTTATCTTAAATTAAGTATCTCCCATTAAAAAAATACCATATATAGTGATAACTTAGTTGGAATTTGGATCCAACATATTTTCTTCCACCTTTGATCCCATGGTCTTTTAAACACACACTCATGGCATGTCCCATGATTTCACAATAGTATCACTTTATGGAAACCTTCTTAAAATAATATTTACTTCTAGATTTAGTATAAAATTATATATTCTTCCCAATTCTAGATTTTAATTTCTATTCCTTAAACTTGTTGGTGCTACCTTGATGGGGTTTCATACATTACCCTTTCCTTTCAAATAATATAACATTAATTCAAGATCCTTGATATTAATATAATTCTCCTTTAATTGTCATTCATCATTTACAACCCTATTTTGGTTTCATTTATTAATGGTATACTCTCTTGAAGTTATGTTTTGATAGGGATAGTGTTTTCTTTATTCCCCTTCTTTGTGGCTATTTTTTCATACTTTATGTGTATGTTCTTCAAGTATATCACTTTATTCCTTCAAAATTTTCACTCATTCTCGAAATGTCTCCATTAAAGATAACATCTTCATTATTTAATATTTTATTATCCAAAACCAATATGCTATGAATGAATAATTCTCTCCATGCATAATATTCAATTGATACACCTTTTCATACAGAGATTGGATCTCATTTTGGTTGTTGTATGTACATTATATGGATTGACGACATGACATTATTGCTTCTTATTCCATAGAATCTTCATACTCTACAACTACCATGGTGGAATCTAAGATTCAATATTTCAATGGATATTCTAAAATGATGTTAGAACTAGACCGATTAACTTGATTAGAGAGTCTATCTTCATAGGTGTCTTCTTCTTATTCCTCTTCTTTTTTCTTTTTTTACATATGGTAGTGTTCACTAGATTTATTTACTGGTTTCTAATTATAACTAGACCTAAAATCTTCTCTCAAGAATCACTTCAAATCTACCTTTACTTTACAGTATTTTCTAAAGTTTTATCCAACAGACTTCAAATATCAAAATCATTAACATTTTGAACAGTCTTTTTGAACACATAATTGGATATAATTTTATTCATCACGTTTTGTGTCTCATTATACCAAATTATTTCAGTTTATTTTATCAAATAAATATAAAAATGTATCTACTATATAATATCCTTTATATATCTTATAATAAAAAAATCATCTCTATTTTCTAACTATAAAAGCTAGCACCACATTTAAATAATGGATTTATCATTGAATCCATATGCACAAAAAATTCAAAAGTATATTTAGAGATTGAACCTCAAATAAAAACAAATAATCCACCAATAAAACCTTTATTCTTATGGAGTCATAACTCAGTATAAGAAACAATATATTAAGTTAATAACATTACTATTGCCAATTACACTCACTTAATTATATAAGTTTCAAGTAGTAATAATATTAAGCTTATACTAATGAACTCCCCCTATGATATCAATCAAAATTTCACAAACAAATTAGTGAATAAACCATGAATTACAATGTATGTGAGTCATACCATATTAATTATTTAAATATCATAAAAATCAACTCTATGCACTAAAAAACTAAATAGATTCATTCACTTTTCCATCGTATGTATTTATTTAGTTGATAATAATACCACCTTTCATAACTTCACATCAAAACTCCCCTTGAATTTCTCAGTTCCATTATTGAATATAGAATTAATATTCCACATGAGAGTCATCCATATACATTAGAATTTGATATTAAAAAAATAACCTGATGATATCACATGTCAGATTAAAAAAAATTAATCATGATTTTTTTTTCTACTTATCCATCAAGGTTTCCTATTATATTTCTAAAGTACGATTAAAATAATAATATATGCTCCTATCACCAACACTAATAGATTAATATAATTTCATAGATGAAAAAAATTTATAGTGGCATGTGATATATTATAAGAGAAAGAAATGTGAACTACAATCAATCATCAATTCTGGAGTTATGATGTAGATATTTTCAATTCAATATGTTGTTTATGAATAAATCCTCTTGTTTATAAAATGAGTTTTCCTTAACTGAAGTAGTGAATAGTGGATAATAAGAGAGAGTTGCCCTTGGATAAAAAAATTATTCTTTCTAGAACCTTATAAGGGTTGTGCGCCTTGGCACGAAGTTTCCATGACCTAAATAAAAGCATCCACCATAAGTGAGTATAGTGTATTATAGTACACCTATACATCAATGTGTGTATGCTGCTTAAATTATACCTCAGTGGTAATTAAGTAAAATATATGTATTTGATTATGATTTAATTTCTACATTCATATTTAATGTTCAGTGAGATCATCATCAAGAGAAAGAGTAATATTAAACACATTCCTTTCAATGAGGGAATAATATCTATATGAACTAGGAGAATAAAATAAGGGAAATTTTTTAATTTTGTGTTCACCATGATTTATCCCCAATAGTGTATAAATATAGTTTGGTTATTATAATGGTTTAAATAAAGAATAATCATCATCCAAATCACCTCTATAATAAATAATGGTTTAAAATAGAACAAAATAGCATTCAAAATTAGTAAAAAATTCAAAGAGTTAATTTTTTTATAAAAAAATCAATTTATTTAGATTCAGTATTCTCCATACTATAAAAAATATTACCCTTTGAAGAGTATGATAAAAAATATAGGTCATCTACCAAAAACCAATGTAAATAATTCCTTTGAGGTGTAAAGGGAGAAGATATGTCCCCAATTGAACAATTAAACCCAACTAACATAATATATTTTAATGTATTTAACCACTTCCAATAGGAGAGAAGAAATCAAAAAATAAAAACAATGTGATTAGATTTTATTCACTTAGTATCAACTCCCAAAATAGCTAGGAAAAAAGAAATTATAAGGAAATGATATTTTTTTTTGTAACATAGAATAGATATTTATAGGATTGAGATTACTACATTCAGGAATAAAAATAATATTAAAGAAATAACAAACTCATGATTTGGTGAAAATAATCTCCTGCAACCTTTTAGAATCAATCCAAGAAAAGCTTGAAGATGGATTTATTTAGAGATAAAGAAAGGTGAATGATATATTGATAGGGGGAACACCATGGATGAAATTAGGAAAAATTATGAGTTAATTTATTTTAAGGATTTAAATATTCAGGTGAAATGAACCATTTTATCTGATATTAGAAAAATAAATTACACATTCTATCAGGTACCCAACAGATGCCCACTGGGTACCCGATGGTGTTGATAGAAGTGTTGTAATCTAATAGGTAACACCAGACACCGGATATAAGATCACTAGTTATCCAATGCTATTAAAACACATTGTCCCCTATTCCTCCTCCATCAATTCCTTCCCAAATCCTCTAATTCCTTTTAACTCAAAATTATACTATAAATAACATTGAATGGTTGAATTTAAAGAAAATATAAATATAAAATATGAAAGTATTTAATATCACCACATCATCTTGTTTCTCATAAAAAAGAACATTCAATGAGACTCTTAAAGTAAAATAGTTAAGTTACTAAACATTATTTTCAACTACATATTCCCAAGTTTCATCGTGATTATTTTCACTCTTCTAACGAATCTAAACTAAAGGAATCACCTTTCCTCACATCACTTTTTCACTCTAATTAATGATATAGATTGGTTGATCTATATAAGATTCATCTATATGAAGTTTGATATCATCGTATCAGATCATGAAAAGGTTTGGGTATATACTCCATTAATTATGAAACATGTAGGACATAATAAATGGAATTGAATTTCATAGGTAAGGCTAGTTGATAAAAAATTCCTCCTATTTAGATTAGGATTTCAAATGGCCCAACAAACACCAGAATTGACCCTCTCCATAATTGAAAATACATGATTGATATGGGATAAATGTTTCCCAATTTTATCCTCAATTATATCTAAATATATTTTTTTATATCATTGGAATAAACCTATATTCTTCCTTTACCTAATTCACCCCCTGAGGGTGGATTTTACTGTAAAGAGCATAAACAACAAAATTTCCCTTCATAGAAGTATATTGGATATTAAAATCAAATGATTAAAGATATTTGATTGAGATATGTTTCTTTAAATTTATTTCTCACCTTGAAAAGATATATTTGAGACTTTTTTGGTAAATATATACCAAAAATTTATCACTATATAAATAACACCTCCATAATTTTAGGGCATAAACAATAATGACCAATTATATACCATGGGTAGGATAGTTCTACTCATGAGGTATGATCTTTATAAAACCAAATGATACTACCCTATGATCTTGTACAATAACATATACTCATACTATTAAGTATCAATCACAATATACATGAAATACTTCACTCAGATTAGGTAATATTAGAATTCAATTCATGGTTAATATCTTAATTAATTGTTGACAGATCACTTTACATCACTATAACTATAAAAAGTTCACTCCTTTATTTGTTAAGGAATTAAATGGAGAAACTATGTTAGAAAAATTAACAAAGGCTAAAATAATGGTGAAAAAACCTATTCATTAAGTCCATAAATATATTTGGAGTAGTATAAAATAAAAAAGTAACTATTAGACATTTTAAATGTCTTTATTGGCATCTAAAATCAGTCTTTAGATTATATTATAACCTTACTTGAAGCTGGTGATATCTCGAGCACAGATAGATCATATAAAACAATTTACACCTTTAATTAATGAAATAGATCATAAATTATAGATAAAGTATAATGAATATTAATATTTACATGATTTAACTTTTCATAGTTTACACATATCTATATAATTTCATCCATTTTCTTTAAATTTTTTTGGATTACCTCAAAGAGATGCGCTCAATCTGATAAACCCCTCTAACAAAATTTTAAATTCCCTCAATTTAATAGGACACATGAAATACAGAGGAATTGATATTAGTTCAATTATATGTAATAGAGATTTAAGATATTACATTTATATTTTAGGTGGTCATACAAAAAAATCCATTAGAAAAATGTCAACAAAATGATCCACTATAAGTGGTATGTTTTTTTACCCCTTAGAATCAACGAATCCAAGAGTGAGACTATCTATCTCTATGGTAATCACTCCCAATTTCCCTTGATCTGATATTACTCAACTAGAATAAAATTAATATTATACAATAATAGTATATTGTATAATAATAGAAGATGATATTGAAACCTTCCTTCTATAGTAGATGATACATGCTTGAAACTGAGTTAACTAGTCCATTCCCAAAATAACATCAACTAATTTCATATCATGGACTATAATTTTTTTTAGATTATAATAAGTCGATACCACTAAATCACATGAAGGTAACCTCTTATTTTTCTATATTTTTGTACATAATGGTATATCAGGACTCATAAATTTAGCTGATTCTTCTAATTTTAGTTCAAGAAAATACACCAATGGATCTGAGTAGCAGAATGTGAAACACCTATATCAAATACGGCATAATCTAAAGAAAAAAGATATCAAAATAATACCTATAACTTTATAATTACCCTATAAAGTGTTAACAAAACATTTATCCAATTTTTATATCCTTATTAAACCCTCATTTAGACAATGAGGTAGAAATTATACTCATAAGACCCATAACACTATGTCATCCTCCACAAACAGAACTAAGAAAGGTGTTTGGTTAGCCCCAGTTAAATTTTCACCTAAATGAGCCTACAATACCAAGGTAAGATAGGGTCACTTACTGACACTCTCAAACATACCTATTTATAATAACCTTTTAATATGACCATACTGTCCACATATGTGGAATTTCTTTACTTTGAAGGAGTAATTCAGTTTAATATGTCCATGAAATTCAAAATAATGATGTCAAATCTTGAGAAATTATTATATATTTATATTTGATAACTTATGACACATGAAACCCTAAGTTTTTAAATTAGTAATATTATGTTTGATAGTTTATATTACACATAACACTGAGCTTAAATGAAATGTGAAACATATTATTTAAATACGACTGTTATAACCTAACCGTTAAATTGGAAGGTATGAATATGAGTAAATAAATTCTGAAAATTATATGGTTTACAAATTTATAATAAAAATTCAGTTGTTATCTATTAATTATAATAAAATAAATATTATTTTAAATAAAAATAAATGATTTCTTAAAAACCTTATTTTTATAAAAGGTGGCTTCATCGCGCTTTATGCACATATTTTAAAATTATTTTTTACCAATTTTATAAAATTTATTTTATTAAATGGAATTAATTTTTAATATCATCATGTAAAAATTTTCTTAGAGTTAATTGTTTATATTTTTTTTAAAAGATTAATTTTTTGATGAAAAGTGAAAAATACCTGTTTTTCTAAAAAAACCGTCTTTTTGTTTGAAGATTTTAAAAGTTCCATTTTTTTAAAAAATAATTTTAAAAGTAAAATTAGTTCAATTGTATTATTATAAACATAATTTATTTCATTTTAATAAATTTTATATTGAATTTTAATATTAAAACTTTCTATACTTATGAAAACTTTTATTTGGAAAACCGAATTTTGGTCACTCTATGAGATTAATTTTAAATTAAATTCTACCACTTATGTGAATTAAATTTTGAAAAATATATTCAATATTTGGAATCATAATAATTAACATAATATGGTAATTTCAACTTATTTTTTTCATAATGAATATTTAAAATAGTAACAATAGCACGATTAAGGTTAAAATATGTATACCAGGGGGTTAAACTAAAATGATAATGGTTAAAATGACCTAAAACGTGTAAAATTACTATTATATGGACATATAAAGAACTTGTATCATCCATGGTTCAATAATTATCCATTTTTGAGCATTTTGGTATGTAAAAAATGTGGGTATCATTTTTTCTTTTCAAAATATCCAAGAGTGTCCTCTTCCCCACTTATAAAAGGACACACCCTCTAATCTCCTATTCACACTTCCAAATCCTTTTGGTTTAGAAAATACCAGAAACATATCTTCATTAAATTTCTACACACATCCTAGATGTTTTTTTTAATCAAAAATCCAATCATGGAAGCCTTTAGGTATAAACCTAAAGAGGTTTTCCGAAGCAAAGGTAAAGTTCTTAACCATGCATTTTCATTTTACTTCTTTCTATAAATACATTAAATATTATAAAACTATGATAAGATAATAACACCATTATATAATATATACTTATATTTTATTATTTTAATTATATAACCTATATCCATATCCTTTTAGATCAAGTGGGAAATAAAAATGTCGATTGTGTGTATGGTGGACGACACGAACCAATTTAATTCATTTTTCCATCACCACCTCTACCAAATGAATATAATGATAGATTTAACATATTTATATGATACTTATTAAATTAATATAATTATATAATTATAATATAATATATACCTTGTTACCTTCAAATATGTTGGAAAATAATAACATCGACCGTACGTATGTGTGGACTACCTTCTCTACATAGGGATGTGAAATGTTTTTCATTTTATTGTCACATGGATGGTAATAAGGATATTTTTAATGAATATAATTGTAATATTTTATATAAAAATGAATCTATAAAGTTTATACATTATTTATATTTTCTTTTCATTCCATATGTTTGAAAAATAGAAACAACATTCATACGTACGTATGACCTACCATCTCCATGAATGGTGTAACTCATTTTCCCAAATCTAAATTTTATGTACAATTATATATAATTATATAATGATTATATAATATAGTTATATCATGTATAAAATTTAAAATATTATTTAAACATGATAAAATTAAAAGGACATGAACTACTAAACCAAAATATACATGAAAAACAGAGTAATTATCACCTAAAACACTGATTTTAACAAAGAAATTTTAATAAATGGGTCATAAAATAATATAAGTAAATCATATGTGGTATGAAATATATTATTATAGGTTTTTAATATATTTATAATAAATTTATATTTATTATAGACTATGTACATACATGTATGAAGGAATCTCGACTTGAGGTAAGCGATTTTATTCTCAAATTGTCTTCTTTGAGACATATGTTATGTTATGAACCTATATTCTTTTACGAGGTGTATATAAATCTATGTTAATATTTTATATCATTAATTAATTTATTATTATTATATTTAAATTTTCATTTAAAGTTATTTTTTCATGGGGTTTAGGATTCAAAAGTTACCAAAGCATGTATGAGTTTCTCATCTCACTTTTACTTCTATGAGACATATATACTATTCAACACTTAGTTCTTTTGCGTGGTTTATATAATTCCCCTTTGGTATTTTATATCATGAATCCATTTATCTTAATCGTATTTATATCTTCAATTGAAGTTATTTATTTCATGGGGATTAAGATTCATAAGTTACCAAAGTGGTAATGGTTTATGTTACAATCTCATTATTTATTAGGATTGTTCATGATTAAGTATCTAATAATGAAATATTAATATAAATATTTCATGAAACTAATTATTTTTATTCACCTATTTTAATTCTTGGAGAATACATGTTTTCCTCCCATTTTTCTCTCTTTAATAATAAAATATACCAAAAGAACCTTTTTAATGAAATATGACTTCATTTTTCTCTTCAGTTGAAAACCCCTTTTATTCTATATCTATTTTTATAATTTTTTTTCAATAATATTTTAATATTCTAAAAATTATTTATTAACGTAATTTTTACCCATGTTTTAATTTTTACAAATTTTTTTGAATGGAATCTTCCTATCATTTTCCAAACGAGTCACTTTTTAACCTTTTTACAAAGTGTGAACATAATTTTGTGCCCAATTTCATGAACATTAATTATTTTGAGTCTTACTTAAAATTTTTAAAATGATATTTTTATAGATTTTTTTTCTTAATATTCTAGAAGTTCTCATTTTTTGCAAGTGATTTTCAAAGTGAAAAAGATATTTTCATCAAGACTGTTTTCAACAACATTTTCATATTATTTATATTCATAAATAAAAAAATCCTTATTTCACTTATATAACATTGGTCAAATGTTTTAATGATACAATACTTATTATTTATCCAAATGGTTTATGATCAGTTTGACTGGCGATATACTCTTTTGATACCATTCACTATATTACATTAAATGATTTATGATTTTATTTATTTATTTGGGAAAGTATTAACATTTTGTATGCGATTTTTTCTATATAAATGTTTATGTTGATTATGTTTCACCCCTTTTATATGAGGAATTAATTGGAATTAGTAAGTTATGGGTAGACCTACCTATAACCCCTTGATGTATCAATAGGTCTCATGAGGTAAACTAGCATGGGTTTTTGGTCGAGGCCTTACCAATTTATCTTATATGTCTTAGAGCAAGGAGTTGATAGTATGGTTATTATGTAAAAAATTATTAATTACCCCATTAAAATATTAGTAATTGATGTTCCATGTAATTAGTCTATTAAATAGAAAATCCATGGTTAAATTTCAATCTCATGTGATTATTTATATGGAATTATTTGATCATAATTTATTCCTTCCATATTGTGATCAAGTAATTGGTTTAATGGTATATTTTTTTAGTTATTTACCTTTACATATTTATTTTTCCTAATTTATTCTTGATTACTTCCATTGTGCGCATACCCATACTGAGAATTAGATCTCATGCCTTTCTTATGTTTCCTCTCCCTAAGAATCTAGGAAGTGTATGATGATTAATATTTAGGGATATTCTAATGTAAATTATGTTATTCTAAAATAAAATTCCATGTTTTATTTTATGTTTTCAATTATAATATGAGATTCAAGAACGTATCTAGTTTTCGAAAACTACTAATCTATTTAGTCCTTTGAGATACAACTCCTTGTATATAGTTCCAATGTAATAATGTAACCACCGAATCTGGGCTACTAGGGTTAGGATATTTATAGTTTTTATCAAAGGAATTTTAATAGAAACCTTGGGAAATAGATTTAAGAAAACATAGATTAGGAAATATAACCCTATAACCGACTTTGAGGATAAGTTTAAGTATAGGATAACATCCTAATGTTTTGGTAAGGAAGAGATTATATGGGTTTCATAACAAAACATCCATGTTTAGATACTAACAGTGTATGTGGAACTGAAATAGATTTACCGTGGGGTTATTACTTTGAAAAGTGTGCATTGAGATTTGACTTGATAATCACCTGGTGCATGAAGATGGGTGTTTCCACACACATATTTTGACACTCCTGGGGTATATTCATGGGTTAATTCACAATTTCTTTACAAACCATTATGAAGGATCTGAAAATATTTTTATGATTTGAAATATTTCCCAACGAAACCATGTTTATAATTGTGATATTATCTAGGCATAAATTTCTCAATTTAGGTTAAGTGTTTCACTAGTTTTTGGATTTTACATTATGTTTCATAATGTTATAATCTAATCTAGTGTATGATATTATTTATAAATATAGACTAGTGTAAAGAATGCGAACCATATCAATGCATGTAATCCATGCATGGATTTCCCTCATACGAAAGATAATGAATCATGAGCAGGAGCTTCAGCTGGAACTGATCAAATTATAACCATACTAGGGTAGCTGCCACTAGTTTTGACCAATCACCTGACTCATATGGGTAAACCTATAGGTCCAGAACATGGTGTAACGATGTTATACCACATCATGTGTTAGTAACATCCATGAGTAAATGGGACTATTAATCCATTTGTAGCTAAACAATGGGTAAGTTCCTTAGATAAGATACTTTTCTCTTTAGGAAGTAATGAAATTAATAAGGAAATCATGGTTGTTTAAAATCTCCCAGGGGATTCTGATTAATGGTGTGAATTGATTCAAAACAATAAGGATGAATAAGAAACATAAAACATAGAGTTAATGGATTTAAAGGAACTATTCTTTAAAAATATTTCCCTCATGAGCAATGAGAGAATATAGAGAGACAATTCTTGAGTCTAAGAAAAAAGGAAGATAAAATTTTTTCTAAGCATGAATCCAAATTTATAATGCTAAAAAGGTAATATTGGAGACAACATATGTAATTAAAAGAGAAATATTTTCCATTTTATTGATGATCTTAAGAAAAACCTTCAAAGTGAACCAGTATCCTAAACATTCTCATATTATCATTTAATATTAAGATAGAGAAATAACTTTCCAAGAATTATAGCTTTGAAGGGAAGAAATAGAATAAGAGGAAATTAGAGAGAAAAGATAAGGTGAATAAGGGATATAAGGATTTTAATACATGCGATAATTATATAAATAAAAAACATGGTACTTTCTTTAAGAGAATGAGAGTTTTCTTCAAGTTTGGAGGGAAATTCCATTAGGTGTGTTAATGAATGGGTAAGAAAGAAACCTCAAATGTTCAGTGTTTCAACTATAAATATTCATGGAATAATGAAAATGAATACCCAAATAATTAATTGAATATAACTCATAAGACGCTAAGGTATTGAGGAAATGTTTATTATATTAATAAGTCAAAAGTAGAATAAATTACTTTTGTATTTGGATTTAATAATTTAATTATATAATTATTTTATCAATGATATTATCATTATAAGAATCATGAAATATATAATGATTGTGTTATTTTTTTTGAGGAATATATGTATTCATAACTTAAGAGTTATGGATACTATCATGGGTTTATTATTTTAATATTGATCATAATTTAAATTTCCTGGACACCCATTTTGGGCTTTTATTTTTTGGGAGTTTATTATAGTTAAGGATATATTGGGAGACATTTATGGAAATAAACCCATTATTTTAACATATATTTTAGTGAAAAATTTATTTAAAGAATAATTACTTTACATTTTTGTAGACCTAAGTTTAAAGGTATTAGTAACTATTAAGGATTATATTATCTTTTATGTTGAGTTTATTATGGGTTATTATAATTTGGGAACATTATATAAATTATATTAATAAAGTTTTTTCAAAAGGAAAACCTTCATGCTAGGTGACAACCCTTTGCTTCCAGAAAGGTTGCGGGGATTGAACCTATAACTAAAAGGTGACAAGGGTAAAACACCTACCACTGGAATATGTGATGTACTGGTTAATATTATATTGTTTTTACTCAAATGGTTTGATTAATAAATATTAATTTGATCAACTATTTTTGAATTTTTATGATTTTGAGGTGATTAACTACATTTAGAGATACATTTTATTGGGTTGACCTACATATATAACCATTAGTTTTAACATAAAGGATTATTTAAGAATAAATATATTAAATATATTATATTTATGTTTAAGGGTTTTATGGATAAATAATTATGTAATTGATTAAGTTGAACTTTATGTGTTACTATTGAAGTTTAGAGATTAATGTATTATATTGGATAAATTTTTCTAACCATTTTTGTTTTTTTTTAATATTAACACATATATGAAAAAACTTTTCACTATTTTTTGGATCTTATGATCTATTAAACTTTAATTTTAGTTCTTTAGTAATAAAAAAATTCATCTTAGATATTAATTTTTTAGAGTAATAAATGAAGTGGAAGTCGATTGAAACATAACCAAGGGATGGAATTTTACTTATGAAATAAAATGATATCAAGTAATGGAATTTTCTATTGTAATATATCTTTATAGTAAAAGAATACCTCAAATTTATAAAAAAGATATTGGAATAAAAATTCTATACATTTTTCTTCACTTCTAATGAGTCAATGATCTTTTTCACATCTCATCAGTTTATGGTGTGGTTGTTAACTTTCTCTTAATCATTCAGTTTCTTATGATCAATGATCTCTATCACTCTTTATATTTCTTTATTATTTTCTTCCATGTAACACTAATTTTATCATACTAGGAAACCCATTTATGTATTATTGAAGAATAATTTTATATTTCCATTTTATACTTTTTAAGAGGATGTTTTATTAACCCCTTTTACAATGTGGGTTTTCCACAAAAGTATTTTTAAAATGTCAAACCCTTATTTTTCAAGAGAAAGTTCAAATTGTGAGAATAAAATTTATTGAAGGAAGTAAGCATGTAAGATACTGATATTTTATGATATATTTATATTTTACAACATGTGATACATATAACCCTGATATTTTAAATGAATAATATTAGGTTCGATAGCATATAAAACATGAAACACCGATCTTAAAAGAACTGTTAAAAATATTATTTAGATATGACTATTATAACCAAAATATTAAATTGGTGGTTATAAATAATATTAAATAAATTATGAAAATTATATTTTTTACACATGTATGAAATAAATTAAATGGTTATATATTTATTATAAATAAAATCAGAATCATTTGAAATAAAAATATATATTTTCTGAAAAACTGTATTTTTCTAAAAGGCTAGTTCGTCACGCTTTGCGAACATATATTAAAATTAGTTTTTTTACTACTTTTAGAAAATTTATTTTACAAAATGGTCTTAATTTTTTAAATCATTATGTACAAATTTTCTTAGAGTGAATTTTTGAGAACTATCTGGAAAGATTATTTTTTTGAGGAATAATGAAAATACTAGTTTTGATTGAAAACTACCTTTTCATTTAAAGCATTTAAAAGTTTATTTTTTTAAAATATTATTTTAAAATTAAAATTAGTGAAATGATATCATAATATACAATATTTAGTTCATTATAATAAGTTTAATATTTAATTTTTATTTTAAAACATTCTTTACTTATGAAGACTTTTTTGTTGAAAATTGCTTTTTTTCGTGTTTATGAGATTAATTTTAAAATAAATTCTGTCAATTCTATGTGTTATTTTTATAAAAATGGAATATTTATTTTAAATTATCACAATTAATGTTATATAAATGGTTAACTTATTTTTTATTTACAATAAATAGTAAAAACAAGAAAAATTAATTACCACGATAAAGTTTAAAACGAGTTTACCGGGGTTTAAAATAAAACATAAGGGTTAAAATGACATAAAAATGTGTATAATTTCTATTTTATGGCCATATTTATAAATATATAATCTATTTTTTGATAATGACCCATTTTGGATCCTTATGGAATCTAAAAGACATGGGTATCACGTTTTCTTTTCAAAACTTCCAAGCGTGTCTTCTCCCCCACTTAAGAAATGATACCACTTATCATGTACTATTAACACTAAAAAATCATTTTTTTCATAAAAAACTACCAAAATATCTTAGTTTTATCCCTAACCACATAATATAGGCCTTGGTTTGATCATAAATACAATCTATGAAGGATTTAGGTATAAACATAAAGTGGTTGTCCAAAGAAGTGGTAAAGTTCTTAACCACACGTTTTTATTTTACTTCTTATTATAACTCCTTAAAATATTCTCCAAATACGATAAAATTGTATAATAGTTATATCCTATATACTTAATTGTTATTATTTTAATATCATAACCTATATCCACCACAACTTCCATCAAATGGGAAATAAAATGTCGACCGTGTGTACGACGAACTACTGCCTCATGAAACGATGTAATTTGTTTTCCATCACCGTCTATATCAGATGGATATAATGATGTATTTAACAAATTTATATTATATTTATGAAATTAATATAATTTTATAATTATAACATCAAATATAAATTATTACCTTCCCATCCATTGGAACATAATAACATTTCTCATGCGTACGTGTAGACTACCGCCTACACATAGCGATGTGAAATGTTTTTCATTTTATTTTGAAATGGATTGTAATAAGGATATATTTAATAAATATAAATTAATTAATTTATATAATAATGGTTCTATAAATGTGAAACACAATTTACATTTTTTTATGTTCCGTCTTTTGGAAAAATAGAAATAGCATCCATGCATATGTACGACCTACCGTCTCCATGAACGGTGTAAATCATTTCCCATATCTAATAGTTATAGAATATTATAAATACTTATATAACATTTATATGTTATATTTATTTCATTTTTAACATTATATATATGATTTAAAAATGATAAATGTAAAATGACCAAAACTACCAAAACAAAACATTAATGAAAAACAGAGCAGTTATAACCAGATACTCTGATATTAGGAAATAATTATTAATAAAAAGCCTATTAAAAACTATAAGTAAATAATATATGGTATGGAGTATATGAGTATAGTTTTTTAATATATTTATAATAAATTTATATTTATTATACAAGATGTATGGACATGTATGAAGGAAACCAGGCTTGTGGTACGAGATTTTTGTCTCAAATTGTCTTCATTGGGACATATGTTATGTTATACACCTATCTGTTTTTACAAGGTATATATAAAGACATATTAACATGTTATATCATTAATTTATTTATTATCATGATATTTAAAGTTTCACTTAATGTTATTATTTCATGGGGTTTATGATTCAAAAGTTATCAAATCATGTAAGGGTTTATCATCTCACTTTTACTTCCGTGATATGTATTCCATATTCACCACATATTTATTTTGTGTGGTATATATACTACCAATTTGATTTTTTATATCATGAATCACTTTATCCTTATTTTAATTAAATTTTCTTTTTTATGTTATTTCTTTCATGGGGCTTATGATTTAGATGTTACCAAAGTGCTAAAGGTTTTGTTACAATCTCATTGTTTATCAGGACTATTCATGATTAAATTTCCAATGATAAAATATTATGATATAGATTTAAAGAAACTAATTAATCTTATTCACATATTTTTATTCCTGTCTAATATATGCTTTCTTCTCATTTTTCTCTCTAATAAAAAAAATAGACCAAAATAACATTTTTAATGAAAACTGACTTCATTTATCTCTTCAGTAGAAATCCATATTTATTTCATATCCAGGTATTCTGATTTTTTTCAAGAATTTTTTAACAATATATAAGTGATTTAATAAATATTTTTTTACCCATGTTTTAATTTTTACAAAACGTTTTAGAAGTTATATTCTTGTTGTTTCCCAAAAGAGGTGCTTTTTAACCTTTTTACAATAGTGTGAATGGAATGTTTTTTAACTTATACAACATGTATGGAATTAACCACCATCATGGCCACTCATTACTTTTATTCTTACTTTAAAAGTATAAAAGGATATTTTTAATTATTTTTTCTTAATATTCATGAAATTTTTAGTTTTTGAAAGTGATTTTCAAAGTGAAAAGGTTATTATACTCAAGAATTTTTAATTGAATTTTATGGAATTTCTATTCATCAATGGTAACAACACTTATTTAACTTATAAACCATTGGTAATATGTTGTAATTATACCATCTTTATTATTTCCTAGGATTTTTTATGATTATTTTTTTGGATATTCACTATTTTGATACCATTTTCCATATTACCCTGAATAGTTTATGATTATGTTTATTGATTAGGGAGTGCATTAACATTTTTATGCTAGTTTTTCAATACTAATGTTTATGTTTATTTTGTTTCACCCTTTCATATGAGGAATGTACTAGACTTAGTAAGTGATTGGAAGGGTTTGGTATATCACATTTATTCATAGGGAGGTATCATGAGACAAACTATCTTGGGTTTTTGGCCGAGGCCTTATCTATTTATATAGGATGTCTTGGAATGAAACCTTGAATGTATGGTTTTGATATTCAACATTATGAATTCCCAAATTATGATATCAATTATTTATGTCACATTTGATTATTCGATTAGTTATAATATCAATGGTTAAGTTTCAAGATCATTTGATTATTTTTATGGCATTATTTGATCACCATTTACCCATTCTATATTATGATAAAGTAATTTATTTAATAACACCTGTTTTGGTTATTTAACTTTACATATTGATTATGAATTATTTATGCATTATATCTTCTACTATATTCATACCCTTATTGAGCATTAGAGATCACCCATTTCTTATGTTTCCTTTCCCCAGTTTTCTTTGAGGTGTATTATGATTGATGTGTAAGGATATGATAAAGGTAATATTGGTGTTCTAAAAAGAAAATTCTATTATGTGTTTCATATTTTCAACTGTAATATGAGATTTAAGTATTTATCTAGTTTTTTAACACTACTAAACTATTTGGTTCTTTGGGTAGAAATTACTTGTATCTAGTTATAATATAATAAAGTCACCACTGAATCTAGGATATTAGGGTTGGGGTCTTTATGAATGAAAATTGATAGTTTTTCATATAGATATAGGAGAAGAAGTGACACTTCACCTTTCTTGAAATCTGAAAGGCCATTATATTTTTTTATTAAATTTGGATAATACCCTTTTTAATTGGGTTGATGGGGAACCTTATATGACCCAAAATACCAAGGAACTATGACCAATATAAGGCCGTTAAAATCCAAGAGACCAAAAATCCATAAAAATCCTTGTCTTAGTTGATTATATTTGTAATGCTCCAAAGTTTCCAACCTATAATACTACTTAGCAAGAAATCCCCATGCAGGACTTCATGGGGCCTGATATTGATGAAAAATACATACCCTCTTATTCATCTAATATAAGTCTAGTGTTGATTATTTGTTACTTTTCTGGCCTCATCTAGACTACACCAAGTTATTGGACCTGCATATAATTATTTTCTTATTTTCCTCCTTCTATTGAATCTTCCCCTTAAAGATAGTTTCCCGCTCTATCATGAACATCGTATCCTCTGCTGCTCAAGCCGACCACCTTCCATCTAAGGGCCACCATACTCCATCGAAGCTGCCTCTATCACCGTCCATCAATTCCATAGGGACCACCACCTACCTTTCAACTCATAAACCCTCATATAACACCAATTTACCTGACATAGATCTATCGATTCTCCCCTGTGATGCCCCCTCACCATCGAGCTAGCTGTTGAATCTTGGTCCCTCTTCCACTCTGCTGACAAGGTACACCCTCAAGACCAACAACTACCATGATCCCCACTATAGATACCTCCATAAACTTCCTAAAATGAGGACCTAATAACCCATTCATCACCAAATTTGACTGCATCATGCCAGTGGCCACCACTTAGGCCATCCCACATTGGGTGTCAGCCCACCCAAAACCCTCTCCTGCTGGGACTCAAACCCGATATTAGATACATGATTATGGGGTTGCTTTTCCACTAGGATACAACCCCAACTAAATAACACCACTACTTTAAATCCTTAAAAATATAACTTTTTTTTATCTCCTCTCAAAATATATTCAGGAGACTTGAAGTACCACAACACATTATTCAACTTGGTAAAGATCCACTAGCTCTTGAGCCTCAGTTAGCCTTTATCTTAGAAAGGAATACATTCTTCTACACTTTATATAAAGGGTATGGATTAAATATCATCACTTGAGTATGTAAATAATCCTTTAAAACCATTTCAAAATTACTTTCTTTGGAATCCTCATCACTACTAACATATATATGGAAACAATTAAATATTTAAATTTAGTGGTGTATTCCATAAAAATTATCAAACAATTATTATGTTTTATAAACTATTCAAACTTTATATAACATATAGTTTTTGGGTAAAAATTCTCAAAAAATTTATCTAGAAAATTAACCCAAGTAAGCCTCTAGTCATTCTTGGCCTTGGTCCTAACCTATGAGTAAACCCTTATATCCTAAAACTGTATAATTATATTATGTTAATCTAGAGTTTTAATAGACTCAAAGATTGGATGAAGGAATTATATTCAATCATTAACTCCATTAAGAGTTAAATTAACCTATTTTTTTTTTTTTCAGATAATGGAATTATAAATCTTTTTCAACATCATCTATTATAGGAACCCATTGAGGAGCACCTTGACCAACAACTTG
Organism: Viscum album; assembly: GCA_963277665.1. NCBI lineage: Eukaryota > Viridiplantae > Streptophyta > Magnoliopsida > Santalales > Viscaceae > Viscum > Viscum album. Next base: position 1,009,147,083 of record OY728160.1, read on the forward strand.
GAGTAATTGAGAAAGCCCTTCCAACACATATAAGTAAATAGATAGTTGGGAAATTATATATTATTTTCCATTACATCCTGTATAGTAGGAGTTTTTCATCTAAGGAATATATTTTATAATTAATTATATAATGTAATTAGTGTCTCTTACTAAAAATGGATAAAAAAATTCAAAATTACATGGAATTAGTTAGGTCCAACCTACCCCTTATCTATTAAAAACATTTCTTACTTTAAACATGATTTGAAAAAAATTTAAAATGAGTAATTTTTATGGGAGTGAGTATGAAAAATTCATCTAACACTAATAATAAGAAAATTTCCAATTTAACTGATTTAAATTTTGATTCAAATTATCTTAATCGTCACTAATAAATAAATATGAATACACTATTTATTTGTTACTGATGTTTCTGTTAATATGAATCATCAATTTATTCCTATAAAAGAATAATAAAAAAAGTATGTGTTTAATATGGAATGAAACCCTACTTTTTCCTACCAATTAATGCATATCTACGATACATGAGAATCAAAGATCAAGGACTAACTAAAAGAAGTAAAAAATAGATCCTAGACAACCCCTTATAACTCAATATTCCACAAAAATAATGTTAAAAAGGAATATTTGTGGTTTATTTCATTAATATTAATGATAATATATATAGGATACACTCAAATACCATTGCACTTAGTGGGAATTGATACCATTTTGAAGATACCATGAACTAAAAACTAGGACTGTACTGAATTAGGTTTCCAAAACACCTCAAACACACCTCATAGTTTCCATAAGAGATCATAAATGGTAAGACATTAATAATAAATATATGGTATATAGTTTTACCTATTTTAGTAGTAAATAATTTTAATATATTTTTTATATGATCATTCCAATCATATGTTTAAAGGAATACATAACTTGAAAACTAGTGGAGGTATCTAAATAATCAAATATTTTTAGTAATTCTAAAAACTATATTAAAATACATCATCCAAAATAAATTATCCAAAATCATCAAAAAATACTTAAAAATATATAATTGGCCGAACAAGACATATTCCAATGTCATGTTAACTAATTAGAAACTATGTAAATAAAATATATGGTTCCATAAGTGGAATATCCTTTGGAGAAGAAGCCTTGATAATCTACATTGATCACCCCCATAAGGACCATCTGTGGCTATAAAAAGATGAAACCTAGATCATCACTATAACAATTAATAACTTCCATGATTTAATTCCTTTAATTTTCCAAGATCACATATTAAGGATCTATATACACCCTAGATTGGGACACTTATAGGGCGTGAGTATAACATACCCAGTTTGTGGTCACCACCCCACCCTTATCTGTCTATCATAAATTTATCCGTATGGAGTATTAATACAAATAAAATGAATATAGGGAAAAAATAACCAACATTCTCATCACGAATAATAAAAATGGATAACAATAAAAATGCATAAATCCTAATATATGGAGGTTCTAAATCTACTGTACTTACTTCAGTCCTAGCCCATATTTTAATAGAATAATAAAGTAACAGTATTGGGGTATTAAATATATCCCATGGAAAATTCATAACATGTTAGGGTAATCTTACATCCCATCCAATCAAGAATAGGTTGAAGGTGTATAATAAGCCATGAAACTAAAAGCCCATACTGTTTTATCAACTTATTCGCCAATATTGGGTGTACTTATTTATAATTTATAAAACAACCATATACATCTTTTAAAAATATTTACTGATCAGGAAATATCTATATTAATAAGAAACATTATCAATTATAAAAAATTATTTTATCATTCATTTTTTTATAATAATAAAACACCTGTAACATGTTGAATGGTCACTTTGAAAACATGTGGACAATAGTTAATAATCACCATTTTATCAAACATGTATAACATCATCAGAGAGAATTAAATTCAACACAATTATAATATTAAACATGGATAAATTAAATCATAAGTATCATTCAAAGAATGATCATATAAAATAATAGATCATACCAAAACAAAATAGTGTTTGAACATAGGAAAAAATTCATAGAATTAATTTTCTAATAAAAATATTTCATTTTAATTAGATTCACTCATCCCCATACCACTCCTAGTCCAAAATTTTTAAAAGTATGGAAGAAAAGAGTAGTATGATACCTAAAATAATTAAAATTTTTTCTTAAATTTCAAAATTGAGAAGATATGTGATCACCAAAATGATTGGAAATGATTAAAATAAAATATTTTTAAGGCTTTAACCACTAATAATATGGTATAGTGAATCTCTAAAGAAAATAAACATTCTCAAATCTACTTCACCCAATATCAACTCCTGTAATAGTTATATGAAAATAAATCTGAAGGAAATGATGGTTTTACAAGACTTATAATGAATATTTAGAGTATTGATCTCACTACCTTAAGTAAAAAAAGTGAAGTAAATATTTGAGTAAGAACTATCCCACAACATTCTAAAAATTGGATTCTAGGACCTCTTAGAAGTGATCTAAAGAAAGATTGAGATTGGAATTTCTTAAATAGGAAGGTGTTGAACCAATATTTTTTTTGTGTTGTATTTTTTGTCAATAAAGGTGTAAATATGTATGATGTTAATATATAATGAAGGTGGATATCTTAGAAGGAAGTTGGAGTTCCCAAGGAAAGGCGTTATTGTGTGTTGGGGAAAGAATATTGTACATTGAGTCTTGGAAGTGTTGTGATTTGCTACCACAACTAGTTATGTGTTTTTTTTCTGATGGTAATCCTGATGTGAATCCACTACATCCATTTTGAGTCACTGCATACCTACTTCCAAAAGGTAGGAAATCATAGAGACTTTACTAGTGACACCATGGAATGTATTTTAGTTAATTGGATGGGAGGTTGGTCTCATCAATACCTTTTGTAGTAAATTATTTACTACATAATGACTCTCTTATATATTTGAGATATGTTTTATAATCTTACCCAAATACCAATGCATGTCTGGTTACCACTGTACTAGTTTTTGATTGAAAAAATGGGTTAATGTGAACAACTATACATTTATTAGAGGTTCTCCATATTTTTCATGTTAATTAGTATTTAATGGGTTTAAATAAAGATATCTATGACTCTTAAGTTCATCTCTATCTAGGGAGGTAGTATGTGTTTATGGACTTAGGGATCATGCCTCTGAAAAGATTTTCAAACATATACCTATAAATAAAATTAGAACCAGTGTAGTTCCATTCCACTTGATGAGAAATATTGTACCTTTTAAGGTCACAAGAAAAGGAACAATTCTGTTTAAAGTCATAAAGAGTGTAATTTTAGGTGAAATGGGATTAACAATTGTTGGTGTAGGACTTTTTCATGAGTGTCACATTTTGGTTGACCTTGAAGGGTATATGGGAAAATGAGGATGGACTAGTTTCCCAAAGAATATGGCCCCATGAGATATGTGGTTGATTTGTATATTGGGGATATTGACTCATCCATAACATATCCTAATGAGAAAGGCTCGTAGGGAATATGGTCATGGTAATGGGACATCTTGGCTCATGAGTAAATAATCATGATGAGGAAGGATATAGTTGATTTTTTTTTTCAGAATATGGACCAAAAAATATGGATTCATAGGGAATATGGCCCTAATGAAGGGGTGTCTAGTCTCATATGTAATATAGCCCAATGAGAAAGGACATATATGGTTATGATGTTGGGTTTTAACCTTAAGAAGGTATCTCATGTATCTAGTTAAATAATGATTAAAAACTATATATTTCAAGGTGTACATTTTAAAGTTATGTGAGAAAACCATACCATGTAATTTAACATCATGTGGTAAGGCCATTGTCATGTGGTTTTACATCATGCGACTAGAATTTCCATGTTAAAAAAGGGTGAAAATAGAGGATTGAATTGGGATTATACCTAGGAAACCATTTTTATTCAACCTTTTGATTAGTTACTAGATGAGAGAAAATATAGTTGGCACTTACACCTAAAGAGGAGGACCATAATGGGGTTTTCTAGCATTTTATTTTTGGACAATGGTGTCCAACTAGAATCATGGGGAATATAGCTCCATGAAGAATAGATTAGGGTTTACACCTAGATAGATACCCAAAGTATTTATTAGGAACTAGGAGAGCATGAGTGGGGCTTATGAATGAGAATGTTCCACTCAATGCATCTATATAATACCAATTAATGGTCAGACATAAGTACAAATGGACTCATTAGGAATATATACTTATGAAAAAGAGATCAAGGTATATTTATAGTCTACCCTGGTACAGATTCTCTAATATAATTGATGTATCTTGGTGATAAAATCATCAATGGAAACATGGGTTTTGATTACACCTAATGGGGAACCCCAAGAACTCATTACTCATTGATTGTAATCAGAACATACACAGCACATATCATCCAATCATGATTTGTCCTAGGTCAGGTAAGTTGATCAACATGATCCAGGGAAAGTCTCACTGATATCCTCCCAATAGGAACCCACATTATTAAGGGAGTACACGATTGTTACTACCTTAGGGGTCTACCTAATAAGGAGTAATTTTAAGGAGTAACCTTTTATAAAGTGAATACATGATCGATGGGGTGAATGATAGTGTTCATGCCCTGATCATATTAATCTAGCATCTTTGGATGAATCCTTGATAATTGGATTCCCAGGTAGGAGAATCACATAAAGGGACCCCTACCACTGAAATTAGGGTGTTCATGGTACCCTAGTGTGAGAGTATAATAACGTGTTTTTTCCTTAGTATAGGTCCTAGAGGAGTCTTCGACCTAGTGAGGGATAAGAGAGATGATTATCTCTAGTGGGGGTTAGATGAGGTGATTTTCCCTAATGAGGGATAGGTGAGGTGCTTCACCCTAGTGAGGGACATGTGAGACTCTTCTCCATGGTTAGGGATAAGCAAGGTGCTTCACCCTAGTGAGGTATAGGGTGAACCCCTAACTTTTGGTTAATTTCATTAGGTTTTAAGCATCATAGGATACCTAATGGGGGGTTTTAACAACCTGGGAAAATGGATCTTCTAGTGTCTCTTTATCTTCTAGAATGTGGTAATATCATGATTATGTGAGATCTAAGTGGGCCTCTTTATAGAAAAAAACCACATATAGGCATAATGTACTTGGGTGTGGGGTCGGTTTATGAAGATCCACTAGGTCATGAAAACCTGGGCACATGCATAGGGCCCTAAGTGAAATAACCCTGACACATATCTAAGTACTTGGGTTAAATGGTGAGGATTTTTATAGGCTACCTTTGGCCTTCTAAACCTTGGTCCTTTTCCTAAAAAAATGAGCACTAACCCCCCTAGAATGAGATATGATCGGAAAGAAAATGATTGAATTTTTAGGCAAGTTATTTTCTAGTGATACAATGAACTAGTTCAAATTAATAACATCCCCATAGGTGTTATGAAAAAATACCACCCAATTAGTCTAAGAAAATAGAATATCATGAGTTTGGAGAAGTGAATAATACCTTAGTTAGCTTCACACTCTCCTTTCAATATAGTTTATCACGATATAATGAGGAAATAAAATGAATTTTTAATTTTCTTAACATGCCACCCAACTGATTAGAGGGCCTTAATGATGGTACCTAAGTGAAAGGGACCTTGGTGAAGGTACTTGAGTGAATAATCATGAGTGAAACCACCTAGGTGAAGCCACCTGGGAGGAGACACTTGGGAAAACCCCACTAGGAAAATCCACTGGGGTGAATAAACTGACTTTGTTAAATTTATTCTTGATTGATTTTGATCCTAAATTGCATTAACCTTAGGGAATTATATATATATATATATATATATATTTTCATATGGACAAACTATAAAAATAATTTACATGATCAAGATTTCCAACTCTTCAAATAAAATTTCGATACTGAGGTTTCTTCTCAGATTAAAGAGATGGTTGGGGGTATTGATACTAACTTTCGAAATATGACCACTAAATTCCACCATGTAAGATCCTAAAATTTTCTAGATGTGTCTCAATATATTTTTATGTACTATTTTTCATTCTTTTGAGTATATATTTTTTGGGTTTTATCTTGGGTGAATTTGGGTGAAATTTTGAAGTTTTTGGAGGGAATTGGGGCAATACATGGTTGGCGTAAGATTTTTCACAAACTGTGCACCCATTCCAGAAAACTATGTGAACCCAAATAGAGGGTATTCACATGGCTAGAACATGGTTTTTCAAACCATGAACCCTTTTAGTAGCGACCATGTGACTCCTTGAGAGGAGGCACCCGATTGGCGCACAGTTGGGGAAATTGTGTGCCCTGTACAGGAAACTGTGTGTATAGGATTTTAAACCCCAAAAAATTAGATTAAAAATACATGAACCCCCAAAATTAACCCAAAAATCAAAAATTACTCAGACCTAAAAGAATTATATCATTTTTGGAGGCTCCCAAATGGATTCCTAGGCCTTATAACCTCCGTTATTAGGGAATCAAGTCCCTAATTAAAGATCTACACATATGTCATTAAGCGATCCTTATCCCTATTAGTTTTCTCCCACTCTCCTGTATTTATCTCATACTTTAAAGGGATGCTTTCCCCTAGTTGTGATGGATCTAAATCTAGGGGGTTGGGATCTTCATTTGTTTGAACTTGGATATAAGGTTTAGATCTATATCTCATTCTTCATCATGATTGTGGTTGTTCCCTTTTGAATAGGGTATTTCCGTTGGTGAGTGTCATCAATGATATTGAAGTAGGTGGTATATTATTCAAATCCAAAAGTATTGATTCTAATTACATTTATGAAATTTTATAATTACTAATGAATTTTTATCAATTTAATTTCTTAAATTGAATTAAATAATTTGGTAACTTAATTTATTAAGGGATTGTGAAATTGGTTGACTAATGGGGTTACAGAATAGGTCAATTAATGGGTTCGTGTAATTATTCAATAGTGAAAAATGGATTAATTAATTATTTAATTGATTAATTGGGTATTGGGATTTAGAAAATTGGATTAATTAATTGGTGAATTAATTGGTGAATCAATTAATGGGATATTAGAATTTTGGAATTGGATTAATTAATTTGTGAATTAATTAATAGGATGTTGTGATTATGGAATTGATGGGATATTGAGATTGTGTAATTGGTCAATTAATGTGATTATGAATTAATTAAAAATGCGGAATATGAGAGGGTTGACTTAACCTTAATGAGTTAATGGGTTAAATGTTTTAAATGTTCCAAAGTGGGTTAATAGTGAATTGTTCATATTATTCAATGTAATTAAATTGAAGAACCATGTTGTTGTTATAAATTGTGATAGTACCATTGATGGAAAATGTTGTTAAAAGTATTAATGTTGATTAATATTTATTATTGTGATGTATGTGAAATTGTAATATATATGATATACGTGTGTGGGATAGAGACTGATGATGCAAAATTCCATAGTGATAAATGAGTGTGGGGAATCAAATTCTACATCAAAAGTCCACTTATGTGATATGTGATAAAATAGGTGTTGTATAAGGATAGAAGATCCAAATAACCATATTATATAGCAAGTATGTGACATGGACTAAGGTTCCCAATACCCATGTGATTATTGAGGTGTGGGATAGGGATTGAGGCTCTAAATACCCACATGGTGTTAGACACGATGCTCTATGCCCATGAGTTGGAATTTGAATATGGTTTAAATGGGCCATGTTATGGTTATAAATGGAATTATAGATGATAAAACTAGTTATGTGATATGGTTCAGACTCATACATGGTCCAAAGTAGGTATTGAGGGTTCAGGTTTCCTCTAGAACCTGAGGGTTTATGTGGTTAATTAAAGAATAATTGAAAATATGATAACTATTTACATGTCCATTGTACTTTATTATTTATATAATCACATATACTTTTATTAACTAGATATTATTTTGATTCCATTATTGTTGGCCTACTAAGTTGTACTCACACACTACTTAGGATGAAAGATCAGTACCTGAATAGATTTCATGGTTACATGACATGATAAGGGAAAGAGCCATATATTAGATAGATGAGTTGGGACAAAGCATGGATGAAGGAACCAGACTTAGTATCAAGACCTTATTTGAATTGTTAGTGTCTTCATTTTGGTTTTTTCATTTTGAAAAATTAAATTTATTTGGAATGACATATTTCTTTCTTTGGTTTTGGATATTGTATTTCCTGTTTTAGTCATCATGTGATACTAATTTTTCTGGTTGTTGGTTATATCATTTTGTTGTTTATTTTTTTCCAATATTATTATACTTTTATAAATACGGTATAGTATATCCACGATTGGTATTAGACCCTCACTACTAGTCAACAACTTCTATTATATGATGTGGTATGCGTAAGGTGATGTGACCGACCAGCTCGAGGCACTGGTGTGTGGAAATCAGGTAGAGATGTTACAAAGTGGTATCAAAGGAGATTTCCTTTATTTTTATTTTGTATTACTATTTGGTTAAAGGTAGATAAGATAATAGGATGATTCATGACTTAGTTAAGAGTTCTTTCACGGGAGTAGCCAACCCATGAACGAGGGTAAAAGCCAAGTATCTGGGGTGGGATTATTATTATTGATGTGTGTTGTTACAGTTGATGCTATTTCACATCGAGTGATGTTCTTGTTCTGTGATGTGATTATTTTTTGAATATTTTATAATATTTTACTTGTGAACTATTTTGGAATGAGAGTTGAGTATGCATGCATCATTCTAGGAACTTGGGAATTATTGTGACATGAATCATTTTTAGTCACGTATAGGAAAAAGGTGCCTAATATGAAATTGAATGTTGTAAAATGATGAAAAAATGTGAATAAATGGGTGTATAATGGGAAACATGAATAATGATAATGAGTTTACATTTTGTTAACCATGACCTAGATGTAGGATGGTTAAGGGTAGTGATGGTATCTTGGTTTCGACTATGTGGTGGGGTTTGGGGGAATGAATTGTTATGGATTTTTGTGAAACCCACTTGTTAATTTTGTTAATATTGTGTAATTTGTTCTAAGACATGTGTATATCATTATAGAGATATGCCTCCATGATAATTCTTGTTGAGAGGATGACTGGAGGGCATGGATGGAGACAACCCTCTAGTAGTGGAACCTGGGGCACTAATAGTGTCAGGTGAAGAAAAACAAGAGCCATTTCCTGAGAAATTTTCCCAATTTATGAATTTTATAGAGAGAGACCTAGGGAAGGTTGTGAAGAGTATGTTCTACTTGATGTAGGAGTTTCAGTTAGATAACCCTTCGACTTTCCCCGAAGATGGTGGACCTAAGGAAACATATGTCTAGATTGAGTCCATCTGGACAATACCTAACCATTTTAAGACTCCTTATAAGAAAACAATCAATTTAGATGATTATATGTTACATGGATTAGAAAATAGTTGGTGGTATGTTTAGGCTTGGATTGGGAAGGCCGACAGTTTGGAATGAAAGTAATTTTTGGAGAGGTTCCTGGAGCACTTTTATCTAGAGACACTAAGATATGAGAGAGAAGTTGAGTTCATGCAGTTGACTTTGGAGAGTATGTTCATGATGGACTATGTTATTTTATTTATAGACCTATATCTATTTTATATAGTGTTGATCATGGATGATACAATTATGGAAAGTAATTTAGAGGAAAAACTCAAATGTGAGATTAAATACATGGTTAACATCTGCCAATTAAGGAAGTTTGTTGAGGTGGTGTATTAGGCTCTCATAGATAAGGGGAAACTGAAGGAGGATTTAGGTGGAGGATATATAGTTTCTATTGGGTGTTTAGGTGGTAAGTTTGCTAAGGGTTGGAAGAGTCATTATGAAAATATTTACTAGAGCTTTAGAAAGAAGAGTACCTAGGGGGAAGGATCAGTTACTTAGGATCTTACGTGAGTGATTTTCCACTGATGTGGTTAGCCAATCCACTGCCAAAGAAATTTCCCACAACCATTGGAAGAGTTACTATCTTGTGGTAGGATGGTATATCTGATGAGGTTCTGAAGGTACCCATGATAGGAAGGCAATGATGGAGAAACTAGATAGAATCGGAGTGTGGGGAGGGGATCTTCTACACCATATCAGTAAGGAAGTTGGAGTTCTATTAGTCATGGTGGTAGAGGTAGTGGACATGGTTATTCTAGGAATAATCACTCGTATCCGAAGACTGGTGAACCTTAGGGGACTTAGAATTAATCAAATAGAAGAGGGGTAGGTTTGTTTCATGCCATTCTGCCTACATTGGTAGATATTAAGGCTTGACCATCGATAGTTAGAGGTACTATTTTTGTATCTTATCCAATTGATAATGTTTTATTTGATATTTTTCCTCTCATTCCTTTATATGTACCTAACTTGTGAATGGTTGAGCCCATCGGTGGAGTTTGTGGGTTGGGTTATGATGATAGATACGCCTTTGGGAGTACGGTTGAGAGACATTTGTTTGTGTAAGGGGTGTTATCTCAAGGTTGGGGAGTATCATTTTCTTTGGGATCTCCACATTCTGGATATGTTAGGCATTGAAATAATAAGGGGTATGGACTGGTTAGTAGCATACAGATCCCACATTGATTGTTAACACAAGAGAGTGATTTTTATGTATCATGAGGTTGAAAAATATATTCATCATGGAGAGTGGGATATCCAGGACAGGTATACAGGGCCAGTTCATCAGCAACTGGGAGAGCCCACTACCTAGGTTTATAGTCTATTACTAGATGATGGTGGTGTGAAATAGGATGTCTTTCCACCCATAGTGGATATGTTCCATACCATTTTTCATGAGGATTTATCATGGATTCTACCTGAGAGATACTCGATGTTTATGATTGACCTCATACCGAGGTCTGATCCAGTATCTATTCCACCATATAGAATGGCACCAATAGAGATTCAAGAGTTAAGAATTAACTAGAAGAGTTGATATATAAGGGGTTTTTTCATCCAAGTAAATCACCTTGGTGTTCACCAGTCTTGTTTGCAAAGAATGCTGATGGGACCTTTCACTTATGTGTTGATTATGAAAAGTTAAATATGATGATAGAGAAAAACCAGTATCCTCTTCCACATATCGACAATCTATCTGACCAGTTGAGGGGAGATTGTGTCTTCTCCAATATTGACTTGATATTGGGGTATCATTAGTTGAGAGTTCGACCTTATTATATACTGAGGACTAATTTTAGAAGAAGGTATGGCTTTTATGAGTTAGTTGGGATGCCATTCAGGCTAACAAATTCTATGACAATGTTTATGTCCTTGATGAATATAATTTTCCACCTATAGCTGGATGAGTTTTTGGTATTGTTTGTGGATGATATCTTGGTCTACTATAATACTAATGATGATCATTCCCAACATCTTGACATCATCCTGAGTACATTGATAGAGAATCATCCATACACCAATCAATCTAAGTTTTAGTTTTGGATTGATTAAGTAAACTTATTGGGCCACATTATCTTATAGAAAGGTGTTCTAGTGGAACTAAAGAATGTTTATGTAGTAATTTCTTGGGAGTAGTCCAAGAATTTCATCGATTTCCATAGTTTTCAAGGATTAACATGCTATTAGTGGATGTTTATTCAGGACTTTTTCGGATTGGTATCACAACTTTTAGGCTTGACCAAAAAAGGGAGTGAAGTTTGATTGGTCCAGATCATGAGAGTATTCTTTCCAAGAGTTGAAGAAGATCTTAAAAAACACTAATTTTGATCCTACCCGAGCCAAGTAAGGAGTATAAGATGCTATGTGACACTTCTGTCATGGTAATTGGAGTAGGGTTGATGCAGGGATATCGATGTGTAGTGTATGGGTCATGGAATTTGAGAGAAAATGAATCGAATTACTCTATTATTGACCTCAAGTTAGGTGCAGTGGTTTATGGCTCGAAGTGTTGGTGGTATAAAGTATTGGTGGAAAAGTTTACGGTGGTTAATTATTAAAATATATTAAAGTATTTAACTTATTAGTGATATTTAAATCTAAAGAAGTGGAGGTGGGTTGAGTATATATAGTTATTTTATTTTTATCTAACATATAGGCCCAAGAAAGGAAATTGTGCTACCAATGATTTAATTTGGAAAAATAAAACTTAGGAAGTTCAAGAGTCTAGTGTTGAGTAGAGAATGATGAATTTACAGGATGAGATGTGTATTATGGCTCATGAGAGTTAGGAGTAGATGAATCTTGTATCAGTTTCAGTAGAGTCTACACTTTTGAACTGAATTAGAGATAGGAAGTATGAGGATCACAAATGTTTTTCCTTAATGGATATCCTTGAAGGTGGGAAGTCACATTTAGATTGGACCATAGACAAGGATGAGATCATTTATATCTGGGTCTGTGTAGTTGTTCCTACTTGTTTGTGGGAGGAGTTTATGGATGAATTTCATGCCTCAAAGTGGGTGGTGCATCCTCGTGTGACAAAAATGTATCGTGAACTCCATTAATAGTTTTAGTTACTGAGCATGAAAAAGGAGATTATAGGGTTCATGAAATGATGCTACACCTATCAATAGGTGATGACCATGCATCAATGCCCTAGTGTTTTAATACAATAATTTTCCATTCTATAATGGAAGTGGGGTGGTTGTGGAATGACCAAAAAAATTAGCGCATTTCTTGTATATACGAGAAACTTTCTCAGTGGACAAGTTGGAAGATGTGTACATTCAGGAGATAGTCCATTTACACGAGCTAACATAGAGTATAGTTTCAAACTGTGAATCAAGTTTTACGTTGTGCTTTTGGAAAGGTGTAAAAAAGTCTCTTGGTACAAAGGTTTTACTAAGTACGACATTCCACCCATAGACATATGGGAAGTTGGAGAATACCATACAAGTGTTTGAGGTCATGCTTTGAGAACGTGTCAAAGAATTAAGTGGGTCTTGGGAGAAGAACCTAGCTTTAGTGGAGTTCTCTGATAACAACATTTATCTGGAAACTATACAGATGGAACCATATGAGGCTCTTTATGGTAGGCCTTGTAGATAACATTTATGTTGGATAGAGTCAAGTGAGTCAGAGTTGTTTGGACTGAGTTTTTTGAAGGAGATTTCGGAGCAGGTTCAGTTAATTTAGAAGCATATGGATATAGCCCAGAGTAGATAGAAGTCGTATATTGATAGAGGTCGATGACCCCTGTAGTTTGCAAAGGGTGATCATGTGTTCCATAGGGTCTCACCTTGGTTGGGTCACTGTATGATTCAGAGGTTGTAACAGCTTAAGACATTACAATATTGTTCTTTTAGAATAAATTTATTTTTTCACATAATTCTTTATATTCAACACCATGTTAATTATATGTTTCATTCAATAACAACTTTCTTCTATAGCTTGTATTACACACAAGATAGAGTTTTATCAAACAATATTGTCTTATTAAAATATTATTATAATAAGAAATAACCAGGATGTTAAATTAGAATTTATGAATAGTATTAACCAAATTATGAAAGTATATGGTTTATAAAAATATAATATGAATTTATTAGTTACCAATTGATTAGACACACAAATATGTACCAATTAAATATAAAGGAAATTTTTTATTTTTATGCTCCCAAAGATGTTTTGTCTTAATAAATTAAATTAATTAGAATTATTGAATGATAACAATGAAATAAATATGTTATATATTCAATAACATATATTTTATATTCATCCAATATATTTTATAAGCATAATATAATAATGAATCCAATTTTATGAATTAAAAGGCTATATATTTCTAAAGGCAGATTAACCGCCTTTTGATGACGCACTTGTTTTAAATCTAGTTTTTGAAACTTTTATAATTTATATTTGAAAAAAATAATCTTCTTATTTTAAATCAGAATGTAAAAAATTTACTTTGGTTTAATTTTTGGTATTTTTTAATAGGTTTCATGTTTTGATGAATAGTAAAAAAATTCTGAATTTTAATTGAAAATAGATCTTTCATCAAAAAAAAAATTAAAGTGTTAAATTATATTTTTGATTAGTTCTAATGTATAATTTGAAAAAAATATCATTTAATCCAATTTAGTTCATTGAAATCAATTTAAAATTGAATTTTTATATAAAGAATTTCAATATTTTGAATGTTTTCACTTTAAAAACCCTTTTTCACATTCCGTCAATGAGATTAATTTTAAATTATTTACTCCATATTATAAATTTTGAATTTTTAGATTGGTTTAAATATTTAGAATTAGTGGGTCCAAATTTTTTAAATAGTTTTATTTTATTTTTGGAATTTATGAATAGTAACTTTAGTAATTTGTCTTATTAACACAGTTACAGGTAAATCGAGTAATTAAGGGTAAAAATAATATTATAAATATTATAAAATTACTCTAAAACTTATCCAAATATCACTGGATAAGTGGGTGTCAACCAAAAACATCCTTGGGATGATATTATAACATTTTGAAGCCATTTGTTTGAGAGCATGGAATTTATTATATTTTATTTAAAGAGAAATTAAAGATATCATACTCATATTTTTAATAAATATACCATTTTTAATATAGGTTTATAAATAAGATAAATTAAACTATAAATATTAAATTAAAAGATAAAATTTTTATATTCATAATGATAATTTACTTTTAATTTTTAGGAAATAAATAATAGCCTTAAGGGCTTATACAATGTTGATGCAATAATTATTTAATTAATAGAAATATCAAATAAATGATATTAAAAATATCAAAATAAATATAATTTGTTCCAATGAATTACATCCATGAATTTTATAGATTAGATATAAATATTATGAATTTATTAAAGGAATTTTTTAATATATAATGTTGTTATGATATTTTAAAAAATTCAAGTAATGAATAATATTAAAATTGACATTAATTTTATATTAAAATAAATAATATTTTATTAAATGATATAAAATTATTAAAAATTTTAAATTCATTCAAATTATTGGGATAAAATTAAAAATGGAATCCATGAATAATTTTAGTTTCTTTTGGTATTTTATAGTAACTATATTAACCTTCAAAGAGTTAAAACACATGTTGTCATGGTGAGAGTTAAAGGGTTTAAACAAGGGTTAAAACCAAAAGATAAGGGTAAAAATGAGACCTAAACTTCTCTAAAAATTATTTTTTTGAGATTATTTATACACATAATAATATTATATTATAAATAAATCACTTTATAGACATTTATAATAGGAAACTAATTTATATTAATTTAACATTTGGAGAGTTTCCAAATGTGACCCTCACCTTAATTATAAAAGGAAACCTCCTACATCACATCCTTATACCAATTTGAGACTTATAGATAAAAAACATTACCATTTATCATAAAAATATCATTATCCAAGTTATAAAGATCTTGGTATTACAAAAAACCAACCTTATATTCTTTAAGAAGAGATCTAAAGGAATTCTGCCAAAGAAGAGGTAATCGTTTTTACCAACTCATTCATGTTCATTTATTCTTATACTTCCTCTTTAAGTTTTCATTTATATTATAAAGTAATAAATATAATATCATATATATGTTGAGATTTCATTTTTATTATGGGAAAACAATATTCCACCATTTATCCATCCTATGAAAAACGAAAGCACCATACGTGCATAGGTTCAGCTTACCGTCTCCACACCGTAGTGTAATTTTTTTTCATCACCACTTTATTTGAATGTGTTTAATGATGTATATGATAGATATACATACTAAATATTACATGATATTTATTTTTTAAACTTAGTATACTATTCAATTACTTACCCTTTATCTATTAGGGGAATGATACTGTGGCTCGTGCGTACGTACGACCTATCATCTCCACGACGTGATGTGATTCATTTTCCTTGTTAACCATTCAAGAATGATTATAAAAATATATATAATGAAAAATTATAATATATATTAACTTAATATCATTCTAGATATTAAATAAATATATCCTATTCATAAGAAATATGACTTACAAGATGAAACATGCATAGGAAAATGAAGCAGTTAACACCTGAAACAAGGGTTATAACGAAGTATTATTAAAACAATTATATAAGAAGATAATATACGATATAATAAATTTTTATATGGTTCTCGTATAAATTAATAAAATTATTTAAACCATTATACATGAGGTTAAATCACCTTGAACTAAATTAAAGTACATGGTAAGGGTTAATTTCACATTCTCATTATTATTTAGGATTATTTATATATAAGTATCTGCTCGGGAATATTTATCATCCATGTCCATGTTTCTTAAAAATGTTTTCCAATTTTTTTTACTATTATCTTAAATATTTTTAAATAGTTTTTACTCATTTCCAACTTTTTATAAAATGGTTTTAAAATAATATTTTTTTCATTTTCCAAACAATATTCTTTATGACCTTTTTGATAAAAATATGGAAGGAATGTTTTTTTAACTTAAGTGGAAGGAGAATATTTTACCTATTTCATGAAAAATTAATGTTTTAAATATTCCTTTAAAAGTTTTCAAGATTATTTTCAAATAAAACATTTTATTTTATAACTACACAACTTTTTAAATAAATGGTTTCAATGAAAAAATGGGTGTTGTAACGTCCCAAATCCGGAAGCCACCAGAGGCTCCCCGTACCCAATTGGTCACATGGCCTCAAGTGTATTTCCATAAACTCCAGAGGCTGCAGAATAGCAATGAGGTCCATGGGTGTGATAGTGGGGAAACTATGCCCTCATTGGCAGAGTACACACCAGAAGAAAACAAAAGTAATAGCGGAAGCAGTAATAATCCATACAAAAGTAAACAGTGGAAGAATGAAAGTAAGGAACAAATGGAGAATATAAATATATAAATGATGCATGGTACATATGTCTAGGAAAATATCCAAACGCAACACAATGTTGGAATACAACAGTACTAAAACCAAGTACAAAGAAAAGAGATAAACAGCTCTTCAGCATCGCAAGCCAAAGCTTGGTCCCAAGCTCTAACGCTCCCCAACAAGTCAAGTACCAGAAGTTGAAGGGGGATTGGCCTTATCTATCCCTGCAATAATATAATCTGTTTGGGACCAAAATCATGACCCAAACAGGGTGTGAGAATAAATACCATTAGGAAACCATCCCAAGATTTGTGCCTAACTATTAGTGAATATATGGCAGGTAAAAGTACTGAAAGAAGTAAAAAGGAAAGTACTCAGTAGTAAAAATTTTCACGTGTCAAGTAGGCAGCTAAAAAAACAAGGTAACCCTACAAGAATTACACAAAGCCATCCCCTTTGGTCCCACCTAACAAGTACAAGAAACCCTCTGGGCAGTACACTCAGCCTAGCCCCTCTGGTTCAGTCATACGAATTCATAAATACTCTATGTGGAAGCACTCACAGTCAATTCCCATTATAGTATAAGGTAGTCAAGGACTCTCTAAGGAAGAACACAAGGTCAATTACCCTTATATCCCCAAGGTCAAGGACTCTATGAGGAAGCTCACCCAGTCAATTACCCTTATAACCCAAGTCATTCAAAGAATCTCTGAGGAAGCTCACTCGGTCAATTCCTCCTATAATCTAGAATGGTTCAAGGTAATTCAAAGGTAACAAAGACTCTATGATAAAGCTCACTTGATCTATCCACTCATAGTCTATAATAATAAAATAATCTTTGAGGAATCTCACTCGGTCTATCGCCTTACAGTCTATAACACCCAAAGATTCTCTGAGGAAGCTCACTCAGTCTATCCCCTTATAGTCTATACGATCAGGTTCTCACGGCCCTGTGCAAGCCAATGAGCATAACAATGAAATATGGACAAGGTAAACCTTAAGAAATACTTGGATAAACATTCTACAGCTCAACAACATGTCAGAAAAACAACTCTCTATCCTAAAATCACTAGGCATGGGAAACATGCAAAATAGGACCAAACGGTCGGAAACAGGACATGCCTGGGAAAAGCATCCAAAGCCTATAAATTCAACCCTATTCATATCCAATCAACCTCTATGAAATCCTACAAGAATGGAAGGCAAAACAAAGGGTTAAAGCGGTAAACGCACAATACCCCATTCAAGGGTATTGGCACAATTTCACATAATACTCAAAGACTTTCAATGGAAAGGCACAAACCACCTACCTTTAGGGTTCCGGTAAAAACGATCCACAATCAACCGCACCCACAAATCTGGGAAACCACTTCACGAAAGACTGCTCTAAATATCCTTACCTATCATCCAAAAGACTTAAAATCAACACCCATGGAAAACCCAAAACTAGATCTACATGCAACAGATGCAGATTTAGAAAAACTAGAGAGAGGGAAGAGATGGTCTAGGGAAAACCAAGGAGAAACCAAGAGGAGGGAATTACCCAAGAAGAACCGCCTTCGATCCATCAAGAAACCCTTCAATTTGCCTCCAAAACGAGTGGGGGAGCACCTTCAACCTTTCAGAACCCAAAATCCTGAGTGAGGCTCGAGTGGGAGATAGTTTGGATAAGAAAATATAAATCCCAAGTGGCCTGGGACTTAAAAACCCTAAATTTAAGTGGCCACATGGTTACCCCTCATGGTTTGGAAAACCGTGCGCCAACCGTGCGATTTCCACTGTCTCACCCAGGTATTTCGCACGACTTTCCCGCACAGTTTGAAAAACTCTGCACTGCCCGTGCGGAGTCCACTGTCAAGGATTTCACGGTTTCCTGGGATGGCCGCATGGTTTGTTCAGACCGTGCGCCAACCGTGTGCCAACTGTGTGCCCCTACACGACCTCCATAATTTCCTATTTTTCTTAGAAATGACCAGAAAAGGAAAACATACCTGAAAATAAGGTCAGAGTTCTTACAAACTTCCCCCCATAAATAAATTTGTCCCCGAATTTCCCTAGCAAGGAAGCGCAGAAGAAGAAACCCCAAAAAATTCCAGAAACTGTGCTCATACATCAGCCTCCCTCTCCCAAGTCTCATCTTATACTCGCCCGTGATCCCATAGCACTCGTAATAGAGGAACAGACTAGCCACAAAGAACCTTTGTAATGTGATCGACAATCTGGATAGGATGCTCCTCGATTAAGGCATCCACCTCTAACTCAACCTCCTCGGGTTGCAAGACATGATATGGGTCTGAAAAGTAACGTCGAAGCTGTGAAACATGGAAGACGTCGTGCATAGCCTGGTACCTCTGAGGTAAATACAACTGATAGGAAACCAGACCAACTCTCTCCAACACCTCAAATAGCCCAACGTACCTCGGTGAAAGCTTACCCTGTCTCCTGATCCTTCTGTGCCCCAACCTCAGTGCGACACGTAGAAAAACCCGATCTCCTACCTCGAACTCCAAAGGTCGTCTCCGCTGATCAACATAAGACTTCTGAAAAGACTACGTAGTAGCCATCCTATTTTGAATCAACTCTATATGTTTCTTGGTCTCCTGGACAAGACAAGGTCCCAACATAGCTTCCTCTCCTGTCCCCAACCAACACAAGGGTGATTGGCATGGCCTACCATACAAAGCCTCATAAGGTGTCATCTGAATAGTTGATTGAAAACTATTGTTGTAGGAAAACTCCACTAGAGGTATATGTCTCTCCCAAGAACCTCCAAAATCTAGAATACATGCTTGAAGCATGTCCTCAAGCACCTGAATCGTACACTTGGACTGGACATCTGTCTGGGGTTGGTAAGTTGTACTCAAAAGTACATGTTTACCCAAATCCTTCTGAAGCCCCTTCTAGAATCGAGAAGTAAAACGTGCATCCCTGTCTAAAACAATGGAGTGGGGAACCCCATGTAGACATATAATCTCTTGGATGTACAACTGTCCCAACTAGTAAACACTGAAGGTATCCTTGATCGGAAAGAAGTGAGAGACCTTTTTGAGTCTGTCAATGACAACCCATACTGCATCATTCCCTTGAGGCGACCTTGAAAAACATGTCACAAAGTCCATTGTGACGTCATTCCAATTCCACTCAGGAATGGGTAACTGCTGTAGAATTCCTTCTGGTCACTGTTGCTCCGCCTTCACCTTATGACAGGTTGAACACCTCATGAAAAACCCAGAAACATCTCTCTTCATACCTGGCCACCAATACTGATAGTGTAGATCATGATATATCTTGGTGACAACAGGATGAACTGCCCAAACTGAAGAATGAAAGTACCTCATCAGCTCCTCGCGTATGTCTGATGGCACCCATATGCGCCCCTAGAAATGAAATATCTCATCCTCACCTATGTTCCATCCAGGAATAGGGTCCTCTCCGAACACACATTCCCGCAAGACTAGGCCTTCAGAATATGATAACTGCCTCATTCGCACTCGATCAAGCATATTAGAGGTAACAACTATGGAAAATAGAAATGTCTTCCCTTGTCTGTCGTTCACCTCTAAATGCATCTCATAGAATAGAGCCATAAGCTTCCACTCACTGCTGGCCTCCTGAACGACCTGTATCTGAGTCCTCCTGCTCAGTGCATCAACCACTGCATTGCCTTTCCCAGGTGTATAAGTAAGCTCGAAGTCAAAGGACTGTAGGTACTCAACCCACTTCCGATGTCTCAAATTCAAATCATGCTGATTGAAAATGTACTTGAGACTTTTGTGGTTGGTGAGAACCAAAAAATGATCTCCCAAAAGGTAATGTATCCAACAACTTAAGGCATGAACAATAGCTTCCAAATCCAGATCATGCATCTGGAAGTTCCTCTCATGTGGCCTCAACTGCCGACACCCATACGCAACGAATCCATCTCCCTGCATGAGAAAAGCTCCCAGACTGATAACTGAAGCATCACAGTAAACAATATAGCTCTTTCCTAGCTCTGTCAAGACTAGTATCGGTGCTGAAGTTAACCTCCCTTTCATCTCCTGAAAGGCTGACTCACATGAATCTGACCATAAGAAATTTTCACCCTGTAACACCCGAGACTTTTATGTTATATAAATCATCAAAGGAATCTTTTTCTACACAACACTTGCTTGGCTTGCTTTACACGCAATTGCGACCTTCCTCGATAGCTTGCGTCGTACGCAATACCGAGTTTCACTAAACAATGATATGCTATTATAATATTATTAAAACTAGCTGTTATGAATAGTGTTAACTAAATTTTGAATTTCATAACATTATTATTCATCTTACACATTTCTAGAACATGTTATAAGAACAAAATAATTTTTTCGGGTAAAGTAAGTATTTTTCAAAAAATGCAGTTTTGCCGCCTTTTGATGGCGCACCCACATTAAATCTAGTTTTTGACATGTTTATATGTTCAATTTGACAAAATAAAATTCTTCATTTGAATCAGGATATAAAAATTTACATTAGATAAAGTTTTGATATTTTTCCGATAACTTTCATATTTTAATGAATAGTAAAAACACGCTATATTTTAATTAAAAACAACTTTTTTTCATCATAATATCTTATGTGGTTAAATTATAATATTGAATGGTTTTAAAGTATAAATAGAATATATTTTTACCATTTAATATAATGTATGTCATTAGCATTGATTTTACCTTGAATTCGTAGGTTAAATCAATTCAATCTTTTGCAATGTTTTAAAGAAAAACCCGTTTTCCTTCGACAACGGGATTATTTTTAATTTAATTTCTGCATCTTTTGTGTATTGAATTTGGAAAAATGGAGTACATATTTGGAATCAGTGGGTCCAAATTATGTTAATAAGCTACTTTTTATTTTTGGGAATTATGAATAGTAATTATGGTAAATTTTATTTACCATAGTTAAAGGTAAATCAGGTAATTAAGGGTAAATATAATATTTTAAAATTACCCTAACAAATGTAAAAATCCTATTGGATGACTAAAAGTCGACCCATATCACCTAAGGGTCGGATTAGATTCATTTAATTAAATTTTTTCAATGAA
Source organism: Viscum album (assembly GCA_963277665.1). Classification (NCBI taxonomy): domain Eukaryota; kingdom Viridiplantae; phylum Streptophyta; class Magnoliopsida; order Santalales; family Viscaceae; genus Viscum; species Viscum album. The sequence goes on from OY728160.1 coordinate 1,009,168,956, forward strand.
AATAATTTAATTATTATTAAAACCAAAGAATGTGACAACATGTCACTTTCTTAAATTATATAAGTATAATAATTTTCATCTAGTGATAAACTTCATGCAAATTCGAACATGAATAGTCTCCAGAAAGCTAATACAATTATATAAATCATAGGAATTTATTTAGAATTTTTAGGTATTAAATAATTATCATTTATTATGATACAAAGATGATGCAGTAATTATCTTATTAATGAAATATTGACATAATTGATGTTATAAATACCCAAATAAATGTAATTTGAGACTTTTTATGAATTCCACTAATTTTATAGGTTACTATGATATATTAGTGTTGCTTTAATCAACTTGGTTCGAACATATAATTCTGTTATGACTTTCACAAAAATCATATATCAAATAGTGTCAAAATTGACACAAAATAGTTTTTAAATCAAATATTATATTACTAATTGTTATTTTATTCCTAAAAATCTAAGGTTCGGCCAAATGACTTAGATAAGGATATATATATTAATAATAAACAATTTGGGGTTCTTTTGGCATGTTATAGTAAGTGTATTAACCATATAGTGAAAGAAAACAAAAAGACACGGTAAAAGTAAAATTATTTAACTTAGAGTTAAATATAATTGATAAGGTTAAAATAATACCCTAAACTTGTCAAAATCTTATTGGTTGATAGTATTTCGACCCATCCCCACTTTACCTTCGAAATAAGACCCTTTGGAACCATTATAAACTGATTTTGACTTTAATATAAAATAATATTTTGAGATATTCCTAAGGTGCCCCTCTCCTCCCTTATAAAAGGACACCTCCTCCCCCTCCTCCTCACACCAATTTGAGCACACAAGCTCGGCCAAACCCTGCCAAAATCCATTCTCCACTTCCCTAGAATAATACTAGAGGTCCTGGTCTTCTTCAAAGACCAATCATAGTTCCCTAAGTGGAGGATTCAAAGAAGCGTTTCAAAAAAGAGGTAATTTCCGTTACGAATTCTTTCACCTTTATTTCTTCTTCCACTTATTCTTCTAAGGTTGTTTCATTATGAAGTAATAACATCAGTATCACTCATATACTGATATGTTATTATAAATATGAAACAACTCTAATTAACCTTCTATCCATCCTATGGAAAAAGGAAATCACCGCGCGTGCGTACGTACGGAATACCGTCTCCACGCCGTGGTGTAATCTGCTTTTCCACCAACACATTACATGGATGGGTATTATGGTGTAAAGAATAACTATACATAGTTATTATAACATAATAATGATTCTGATATATTGTATCATCCACTCCAATTCAATTCAATAATTATGGAAATGATATCATCGCTCGTGCGTACGTACGGACTACCGTCTCCACGACGCGATGAGATTCATTCTCCATGTTAACCATTTAAGAATGATTATAAAGTATATATAAGCAATAATAATGAAATATATGACATTATAAAGCTACTGGATTTATGTTTATATATATGTATGTCATCTACTTAATTCCATTCAACTCAATAAGGAAACGAAAACAACGTTCATGCGTACGAACGGTCTACCGTCTCCATGAACGGTGTATTTCTTTTCATTTACTGATATATTATATATATATATATTATTAATATATATTATATATAAATCATGTTTTATATTCTGGAATTAAGTAATCATTATCTAAGTAATCATATGAATAATTACAAGTTAAAACATGAACGACAAATGAGATGATTTTACCCAAAATGCAACTTTAACATGAATTTACAAAAGAACGGGTAATATAAAGTCATAAGTGAACCATATATGATATAATAACAATGAATATGATTCTGTAATAAGTCAATGACATTATTTAAATCATTATACAGGAGGTTCGGACACTTACGAAGCAAATCGGACCTAAGGTAAGGGAAATATCACAATCTCATTTTTATCCGAGATTGTTTATACTTTGGCATTTACTGGGGTGTATTTTATCATCCACATCCATGTTTCCTCAATATGTAATATTATTTCTATCCACATACAATTGTTTAAGTCCAATTTTACCCTTCGGTGAGTTTTTAGTAAAAGATATGAAAGGAATCTTTTGTCGTTTTTCGTACGAGGTACTTTTTGACTTTTCCGACAAAAGTACGCGAATGATGTTTTTTTTACTTATACGGCATGAATGGATTTTTAAAACATTATTTCCAAGAATCTTCCTTTAAAATTTTTCAAGATTATTTTTATTCAACTTCTTTTAGTTTATAATTGTATGACATATTAAGAAAGGAAAAGTGTTTTTGAAGAAGAAAGGATATTTTCCTCAAGAATTCATTTCAAGTGTTTTATCAAAATTATTTTCCATCTAAGATAATATAGGGTTCTGTTTTTATCCCTATTATTACATTGATTTGATTATGTTGTGATGGAATTATTTTTATGAATTCCTTTATCTTATATGAATTGTTTTATGATGCCATGTTGTTTAAGAATCCCATTTTTATTACATGGGTTATGAAATGATGTATGGTTTATGATTTTGTGGCACACATAAGAATGGTATCATTATGAGATGGGTGGGACCTATATCTCCCTCCAATGCATTGGGTAAAGATTTCATATCTCATGAGATAGACATGGCTGGAATGGTAGGTCATACTGGTTCAGTGAAACAGGACTGAAACGAGGGTTACTCGATTCAGAAAAGGACTTTGTCCACTCAGATAGTCTTGGCAATGAGTCTTGACTAACAAGAAATGATTCTCTATGATTATGTGTGAATTCCACAAAGTTTCATGTTTTAAGTTATGATTATTGTGATTACATTTCACTGCCATGATTTATCCCATGTTATGAAATTATGCTCTCTTTTGCAGGTTAAGATTTCCAAAAGTTATGTTCTTATGAATATGATGTGATTGATTTTTCTTTTGTATACCCTTACTGAGCATTTGAGCTCACCCTTTTATGTTTTCTTTTCCCCAGGATATAAAGAAAGGTTTTAGGTAAAAAAAAGGGAAGATCTTTATGGGAGATATTGAAGATCTTTCACCATGATTAGAAGATTACGTTCCGAGTTTCCAAAGACACTAAACTATTAAGATCCTTGTGTGTGTGTTTTTGTTATGTACTAAGTATTCCGCAAATGTAATGTAATATCCATGTACGTCAAGCTTCGGGTCTCTACAGTTGGTATCAGAGGAAAGGTATAGTCAACCTTTAGAAACTAGGATGTGAAAGCCTTAGTAAGAACCCTAAGGATAAGTCTAAGCATAGAACACAATATTAGTGTTTAGAAATGGCCATGAATACCCTAGGATAAGACCTTAAGTGTGAAATTTTATTCTCGATTATGTGGTTTTCCTATTATAATTAGTGTTTCTCACACTATTCTTCTTGGTTTTAGTCAATGGCTGGAAACCGAAGGAACCGTGTTAATGCGGAATGCGATGGGCAATGCAATGATTGTCCCCCTGAGCAACCAAACGATATGGGAGCTGGAATGAAAAATCTTGTAGCCATGCTCACACAACGTTCTCAAGCTATGAATCATGCATGACTTCCAAACGAGCAAAGGAAGGAGCAACATTCTGTTGAATCCTTCATGAGGCAGCGTCCACCTTCTTTCAGTGGGTCTACTGATCCATTAGTTGCTGAACAATGGATTAGTACTACTGAAAAGATATTTTCAGTTCTTCAATGTTCTGAGCATGATAAAGTCATCCTAGCAGTGTATCGTTTGGAAGGATATGCTGATCAATGGTGGAATCTTATTAAGAATACGAGGCAAAGGGATGAAATTGATTCTATGGAATGGGACGAGTTCAAGAACTTATTTTTCAATAAGTACTTCCCTCGTATTCTCCGAACAAAGATGGAGAAAGAGTTCCTTGAACTGAAGCAAAGGGATGATGAATCTGTTGGTACCTATGAAGCAAATTTTACAAGACTTGCAAGGTACGCTTCTGGTATTATTATCCAAACTGAGAGTAAGATCGATCGATTCTTTAGTGGCTTAAAACCAAGTCTTCGAAGGGCGTTAGCCATAAGGGACTTCAATAGCTATGAGGAAATCGTTCGATGTTCTCTCAAAGTCGAGATGGAGATTGGAGTAACCCATCAGTCACATGGGTTTGATAAGAAGAGGAAGATGGAATTCAAAGGAAAATCTAAAGAGCACACTGAAAAGAAGATGAGCTTTCCCTTATGCTCAAAGTGTGGAAAGAAACATGGAGGGAGTTGTCTTAAAGGGACAAGTAAATGTTTCAAATGTGGAAAGGAAGGTCATCGGGCATTTGAATGCCGCGATAATGGGAAGAAGATGTCTAATGATGCAAACAAAGGAAGGGATACACAGAATAAACCTACTACACTTCAATGTTTCAAGTGCAAGGAGATGGGGAATTATGCCAATCGATGCCCAAATCCAAGGGTTGATGATGATGGTCGACGTCAACAAAATCTTAAGGCTAAAGACAAAGGAAAGTCACATGCAATTTCTATCAGCGATGTGGAGTACGATAATGAAGTGGTGAAAGGTACACTTACCGTCCACTCTAAAGTATCAAATGTTTTATTTGATTCTGGATCCACACACTCTTTTATTTCTGAAAAATTTTCTAAGGGTATCACCGTACTACCTCAATAATTAGATGTTGAGTTAGCTGTGACAACACCTAATGGCACAATAGTCGCATCAAAAGTTTATAATTCTTCTCCGATCGAAGTTTGTGGGAAAGTGCTTCCTGCAAATCTTGTGATCCTTCCTTTAGTGGAATTTGATGTGATTCTTGGCATGGATTGGCTTTCTCTACATGGAGCTCATATCAATTGCCAAAGAAGGGAAGTCATATTTCATATTCCAGATCAATCTACGATCGTCTATCGATGCAAGGATGAATATAACCTTCCAGTGGAAATTTCTTCCATCTTATGGGTCTTGATTCCACTAAATGAAGGTTATTTATCTCAAATGGTTGGCGAGAAACTCACAATTAAGAATATTCCCATAGTACGGGAGTTTGATGATGTCTTTCCGGAGGAATTACCGGGTCTTCCACCAAATCGTGAAGTTGAGTTTTCAATAGAACTCGTACTGGGTGCTTTGCCTATTTCAAAGACACCTTATAGAATGGCCCCAATTGAGTTGCAGGAATTGAAGAAGCAACTCCAGGAGAATCTTGATAAGGGATTCATACGCCCTAGTGCGTCACCTTGGGGAGCACCTGTTCTATTTGTTAATAAGAAAGATGGATCAATGAGACTCTGCATTGATTATCGAGAACTTAACAAGATCACTATCAAGAACAAGTATCCTCTCCCACGCATTGATGACTTATTTGACCAACTACGCGGAGCTCAATACTTTTCCAAGATTGATCTTCGTTCAGGGTATCATCAATTAAGGGTCAAAAGGGAGGATATACCAAAGACGACTTTCCGTACAAGGTATGGACACTATGAATTTATAGTGATGCCATTTGGTCTTACTAATTCCCCTGCTATCTTCATGGATCTAATGAATAGAGTCTTTAGAGACTATCTTGATCAATTTGTGGTAGTCTTTATAGACGATATTCTTGTCTATTCAAAGAGCAAGGAAGAGCATGAAGATCACTTGATAATTATATTGAAGACCCTGAGAGAGGAGAAGCTTTATGCCAAATTTACCAAGTGTGAATTTTGGCTTCAAAAAGTTGCATTTTTGGGTCACATAATCTCAAGAGAGGGGATATATGTGGATCCAGCAAAAACAGAGGTTATCGAAAGATGGTCAAGACCAACAACAGTAACTGAGATCCGAAGTTTTCTTGGTTTGGCTGGATATTATCGACGTTTTGTAAAGGATTTTTCACGATTATCTAATCCACTCACCAAGTTGACTCGGAAAGGAGTTAAGTTTGTTTGGACAGAGGAATGTGAAGAGAATTTCAAGGAGTTGAAAAGAAGGTTATCCAGTGCACCTGTGCTCACACTGACTTGTAGTGGAGAAAGGTTTGTGATCTACAGTGATGCATCCAAGAAGGGATTGGGGTGTGTTCTTATGCAAAATGATATGGTGATAGCTTATGCCTCACGACAGTTGAAAATCCATGAGCAAAATTACCCAACACATGATTTGGAGTTGGCTGCGGTAATCTTTGCATTAAAGATTTGGAGGCATTACCTTTATGGTGAAAGGTGTGATATTTATACTGATCATAAAAGTTTAAAGTATATTTTAACACAAAAGGAGCTGAATATGCGTCAAAGAAGATGGTTGGAGCTGATTAAGGATTATGACTGCTCAATCCATTACCACCCTGGGAAAGCAAACAAGGTGGCAGATGCATTAAGTCGACAAGACCATGCTAGTTTATCCATGATGAGGATCACAAAGGATCCAATATTTATGGATTTACAAAGGATGGATCTTAGAATTATAATGGAAGGGAAAAAATCATATCTTTCTCAAATGAATGTTCAACCATCTATACATGTGAAGATTAAAGAGGCTCAGAAAGAAGGTGTCGAGTTACAAAAGAAGGTGAGAAATGTTCCTGAATTCAACCTTGATTGTGATGGGATAATAAAGTTCAGGAATCGGGTTTGTGTTCCTCCCATCCCCGAATTAAAGAAGGAGCTGCTGGATGAGGCTCATAGTTCTTCATTCTCTATTCATCCTGGAAGCACAAAGATGTATAGGGACCTGAAAGAGTACTTCTGGTGGGATGGCATGAAAAGAGATGTTGTTGAATATGTCTCTCGATGCTTGGTTTGTCAACAAGTTAAAGCTGAGAGACAAAAGTCTAAGGGGATGTTACAACCATTACCCATACCCGAATGGAAATGGGAAAACATCACTATGGACTTTGTCACAGGACTTCCTAAAACATCCAAAGGCAATAATGCTATTTGGGTCATAGTTGATCGTCTTACAAAGTCTGCACACTTCATTCCTATTAGAGAGGATTTCTCTCTAGATCAGCTTTCCAGGATATATGTAAAGGAAGTGGTAAGATTGCATGGAGTACCACTTTCTATTATATCTGATCGGGATCCGAGATTTACGTCGAAGTTCTGGAGAAGTCTTCAGTATACTCTGGATACAGAGTTGAGTTTCAGCACTGCTTATCATCCCCAGACAGACGGTCAGTCTGAGAGAACAATTCAAACCCTAGAAGATATGTTGAGAGCTTGCTCTATGGATTTCAAAGGAGGTTGGGATCAACACCTACCTTTGGTGGAATTTTCTTATAATAATAGCTTTCACTCCAGTATTCAGATGGCTCCTTATGAAGCTCTCTATGGAAAGAAATGCAGGACTCCAACTTACTGGGATGAAGTTGGGGAAAGAAAGCTATTAGGACCTGATCTCGTTGATGAAATGGCAGAAAATGTCAGATCTATTCAACAACACATAAGAGCAGCTCAGAGTCGACAGAAAAGTTATGCCGACAACCGAAGAAAAGACCTAGAGTTTGAAGTGGGTGATAAAGTGTTCTTACGAATATCTCCCTGGAAGAGGGTTATGAGATTTGGAAAGAAGGGGAAGTTGAGCCCTAGATATATCGGTCCTTTCGAAATACTGGATCATGTTGGAAAGGTAGCTTACCGATTGGCGCTTCCACCGAATCTCTCTCAAGTTCACGATGTGTTCCATGTATCTCTCCTGAGAAAGTACATACCTGATCCTTCACATGTACTCAGCTCAGAAGTTGTACCGCTGGAGCAAGATCTTTCTTATGAAGAACAGCCGATAGAGATTCTGGATCGTAGCGAAAAAGCCCTACGAAACAAGACCACTCTATTGGTGAAAGTTTTATGGAGTAACCACCAACTTGAAGAAGCTACATGGGAGCTTGAGGATATGATGAGGGAGAAGTATCCTCATCTGTTTGCTACAAAGTGACGAATTTCAAGGGCGAAATTATTTTTAAGGGGGGTAGAATGTAACACCCGAGACTTTTATGTTATATAAATCATCAAAGGAATCTTTTTCTACACAACACTTGCTTGGCTTGCTTTACACGCAATCGCGACCTTCCTCGATAGCTTGCGTCGTACGCAATACCGAGTTTCACTAAACAATGATATGCTATTAAAATATTATTAAAACTAGCCGTTATGAATAGTGTTAACTAAATTTTGAATTTTTTAACATTATTATTCATCTTACACATTTCTAGAACATGTTATAAGAACAAAATAATTTTTTCGGGTAAAATAAGTATTTTTCAAAAAATGCAGTTTTGCCGCCTTTTGATGGCGCACCCACATTAAATCTAGTTTTTGACATGTTTATATGTTCAATTTGACAAAATAAAATTCTTCATTTGAATCAGGATATAAAAATTTACATTAGATAAAGTTTTGATATTTTTCCGATAACTTTCATATTTTAATGAATAGTAAAAACACGCTATATTTTAATTAAAAACAACTTTTTTTCATCATAATATCTTATGTGGTTAACTTATAATATTGAATGGTTTTAAAGTATAAATAGAATATATTTTTACCATTTAATATAATGTATGTCATTAGCATTGATTTTACCTTGAATTCGTAGGTTAAATCAATTCAATCTTTTGCAATGTTTTAAAGAAAAACCCGTTTTCCTTTGACAATGGGATTATTTTTAATTTAATTTCTGCATCTTTTGTGTATTGAATTTGGAAAAATGGATTACATATTTGGAATCAGTGGGTCCAAATTATGTTAATAAGCTACTTTTTATTTTTGGGAATTATGAATAGTAATTATGGTAAATTTTATTTACCATAGTTAAAGGTAAATCGGGTAATTAAGGGTAAATATAATATTTTAAAATTACCCTAACAAATGTCAAAATCCTATTGGATGACTAAAAGTCGACCCATATCACCTAAGGGTCGGATTAGATTCATTTAATTAAATTTTGTCAATGAAAATAATTTAATTATTATTAAAACCAAAGAATGTGACAACATGTCACTTTCTTAAATTATATAAGTATAATAATTTTAATCTAGTGATAAACTTCATGAAACTTAGAACATGAATAGTCTCCAGAAAGCTAATACAATTATATAAATCATAGGAATTTATTTAGAATTTTTAGGGATTAAATAATTATCATTTATTATGATACAAAGATGATGCAGTAATTATCTTATTAATGAAATATTGACATAATTGATGTTATAAATACCCAAATAAATGTAATTTGAGACTTTTTATGAATTCCACTAATTTTCTAGGTTACTATGATATATTAGTGTTGCTTTAATCAACTTGGTTCGAACATATAATTCTGTTATGACTTTCACAAAAATCATATATCAAATAGTGTCAAAATTGACACAAAATAGTTTTTAAATCAAATATTATATTACTAATTGTTATTTTATTCCTAAAAATCTAAGGTTCGGCCAAATGACTTAGATAAGGATATATATATTAATAATAAAAAATTTGGGGTTCGTTTGGCATGTTATAGTAAGTGTATTAACCATATAGTGAAAGAAAACAAAAAGACACGGTAAAAGTAAAATTATTTAACTTAGAGTTAAATCTAATTGATAAGGTTAAAATAATACCCTAAACTTGTCTAAATCTTATTTGTTGATAGGATTTCGACCCATACCCACTTTACCTTCGAAATAAGACCATTTGGAACCATTATAAACCGATTTTGACTTTAATATAAAATAATATTTTGAGATATTCCTAAGGTGCCCCTCTCCTCCCTTATAAAAGGACACCTCCTCCCCCTCCTCCTCACACCAATTTGAGCACTCAAGCTCAGCCAACCCCTGCCAAAATCCATTATCCACTTTCCTAGAATAATCCTAGAGGTCCTGGTCTTCTTCAAAGACCAATCATAGTTCCCTAAGTGGAGGATTCAAAGAAGCGTTTCAAAGAAGAGGTAATTTCCGTTACGAATTCTTTCACCTTTATTTCTTCTTCCACTTCTTCTTCTAAGGTTGTTTCATTATGAAGTAATAACATCAGTATCACTCATATACTGATATGTTATTATAAATATGAAACAACTCTAATTAACCTTCTATCCATCCTACGGAAAAAGGAAATCACCGCGCGTGCGTACGTACGGAATACCGTCTCCACGCCGTGGTGTAATCTGCTTTTCCACCAACACCTTACATGGATGGGTATTATGGTATAAAGAATAACTATACATAGTTATTATAACATAATAATTATTCTGATATATTGTATCATCCACTCTAATTCAATTCAATAATTATGGAAATGATATCATCGCTCGTGCGTACGTACGGACTACCGTCTCCACGACGCGATGAGATTCATTCTCCATGTTAACCATTTAAGAATGATTATAAAGTATATATAAGCAATAATAATGAAATATATGACATTATAAAGCTACTGGATTTATGTTTATATATATGTATGTCATCTACTTAATTCCATTCAACTCAATAAGGAAACGAAAACAGCGTTCATGCGTACGAACGGTCTACCGTCTCCATGAACGGTGTATTTCTTTTCATTTACTGATATATTATATATATATATATATTATTAATATATATTATATATAAATCATGTTTTATATTCTGGAATTAAGTAATCATTATCTAAGTAATCATATGAATAATTACAAGTTAAAACATGAACGACAAATGAGATGATTTTACCCAAAACGCTACATTAACATGAATTTACAAAAGAACGGGTAATATAAAGTCATAAGTGAACCATATATGATATAATAACAATGAATATGATTCTGTAATAAGTCAATGACATTATTTAAATCATTATACAGGAGGTTCGGACACTTACGAAGCAAATCGGACCTAAGGTAAGGGAAATATCACAATCTCATTTTTATCCGAGATTGTTTATACTTTGGCATTTACTGGGGTGTATTTTATCATCCACATCCATGTTTCCTCAATATGTAATATTATTTCTATCCACCTACAATTGTTTAAGTCCAATTTTACCCTTCGGTGAGTTTTTAGTAAAAGATATGAAAGGAATCTTTTGTCGTTTTTCGTACGAGGTACTTTTTGACTTTTCCGACAAAAGTACACGAAGGATGTTTTTTTTACTTATACGGCATGAATGGATTTTTAAAACATTATTTCCAAGAATCTTCCTTTAAAAGTTTTCAAGATTATTTTTATTCAACTTCTTTTAGTTTATAATTGTATGACATATTAAGAAAGGAAAAGTGTTTTTGAAGAAGAAAGGATATTTTCCTCAAGAATTCATTTCAAGTGTTTTATCAAAATTATTTTCCATCTAAGATAATATAGGGTTCTGTTTTTATCCCTATTATTACATTGATTTGATTATGTTGTGATGGAATTATTTTTATGAATTCCTTTATCTTATATGAATTGTTTTATGATGTCATGTTGTTTAAGAATCCCATTTTTATTACATGGGTTATGAAATGATGTATGGTTTATGATTTTGTGGCACACATAAGAATGGTATCATTATGAGATGGGTGGGACCTATATCTCCCTCCAATGCATTGGGTAAAGATTTCATATCTCATGAGATAGACATGGCTGGAATGGTAGGTCATACCGGTTCAGTGAAACAGGACTGAAACGAGGGTTACTCGATTCAGAAAGGGACTTTGTCCACTAAGATAGTCTTGGCAATGAGTCTTGACTAACAAGAAATGATTCTCTATGATTATGTGTGAATGCCACAAAGTTTCATGTTTTAAGTTATGATTATTGTGATTACATTTCACTGCCATGATTTATCCCATGTTATGAAATTATGCTCTCTTTTGCAGGTTAAGATTTCCAAAAGTTATGTTCTTATGAATATGATGTGATTGATTTTTCTTTTGTATACCCTTACTGAGCATTTGAGCTCACCCTTTTATGTTTTCTTTTCCCCAGGATATAAAGAAAGGTTTTAGGTAAAAAAAAAGGGAAGATCTTTATGGGAGATATTGAAGATCTTTCACCATGATTAGAAGATTACGTTCCGAGTTTCCAAAGACACTAAACTATTACGATCCTTGTGTGTGTGTTTTTGTTATGTACTAAGTATTCCGCAAATGTAATGTAATATCCATGTACGTCAAGCTTCGGGTCTCTACACACCCTTCTTGGTTAGGCCTGTCAGCAGTGCTACTAAGCATGAAAAGTCCTAAATGAAGCATTTGTAGTATCTATCCATCCCTAAAAAACTCCGTACCTCAAATACATTCTTTGGATACTCCCATGAAAATACTACTCTCACTTTCTCTGGGTCTACTGATACTCCATTCTCTGAGATAACATGACCCAAGAAGTGAATCTGATCCATCCAAAAGTGGCATTTTGAGAGGTTAGCATATAACTGATGCTCTCTCAGGGTAGTCAGAATGATCTCAAGATGTGTGGCATGGTCATGTCTAGTGTGAGAGTACACCAAGATATAATCCACAAAAACAACCATGAAAGCATCCAAGTATGGACAGAATACTTGGTTCATCAGTGCCATAAAGACTGCAGGTGGGTTTGTGAGACCGAATGGCATAACCATATACTCGTATAGACCATACGTACTCCGGAAAGATGTAAGAGGTATATCAGATGGTCTAACGTGCAACTGATGATAATCGAAACTCAAATCAATCTTTGAGAACACCCGGGCTCCTCGAAGCTAATCAAAGAGGTCATCAATCCTCAGCAAGGGATATCAGTTCTTGACAATCAACTGGTTCAACTTCTGATATTCCACACACAACTTAAGAGTACTATCTTCCTTATTCACAAAAAGGATAGGCGAACCCCAAGGGAAAGTATCGGGTCAGATGAAACTCTTTGCCTGCAACTCCTCCAACTGCATCTCAAGTTCCTGAAACTCAGGTGTACCCATCCTATAAGGAGGAGTGGACACCGGTGCCGCTCCTGGCACAATCTCAATCGAAAAGTCTACCTCTTGCTCTAGAGGCAAACCTAAAAAGTCCTTTGGAAAGACATATTTGAAACGATCCACTACTAGAGGAAAGTCTAACTGTGAAGTACCTTGGTCATCCAGACATAGAATAGAAATATGGGCTGTAACTCCTCCTAACCCATGATTCTCTAGACCATCTCTGCTCTCCCGGACATACCATTCTACCTTATAAAGAAAAGACCCACCCTTTGGTGATATGAAACTCACCCAATGATGATAAAAATCAACGAATTCCTAAACGGGAACTAGCCAGTCCATTCTGAGAATGACATCATAGCCTATCATCTCTAGAACATAAAGATCCCAAAGGTAGTGACACCCACCAACCTCAAGAGGGAAATCCTTGCACTGATGTACACAAGATGTTCTTGTCCCCAACGGAGTGTCTAGTGTCAAAAAATCTGTAGAAGAAAATATACAGAGCCCAAGGATCTCCACAACAGTGAAAGGTATAATGATATGGGAAGCACCTGTGTTGAAAAGAGCAGAAGATAAAACTGAGGCAACTATAATGGTACCTCGAACTGTAGAGGGTCCGAGATCCTACTCCTACTGGGTCTGCTCCACCGCAAAATTCTGGCCTACTCCACGGCCCTATGACCCTGCCTGACCGCTCTGATCTGATCCACCCTGCTGTCGCTGATATCCTGGCGATTGGCCTCCATGACCGCGACCTCCACCTTGGCCTGAACGGCCGGAAGAACTCCAGTTCCCAGACTGGAGAGAAACTGGTGGGGCTACTCCAGTATGAGGAGTCATAGACGAACCCCTGTCACCAGCTGCTGATGAGAAGATCTGATAGAAACACTGCAGATGGCCCATATTTCCGCAAGATCGGCACTCCATCGGGTCTCTCTGGCACTACAGCCTAGTATGCCCACTTCTCCCGCACTGGTATCACACTACTTGGCTACAAGAAGATGCATCTCACCCACTTTGATCTCCACACACAAACTCCCTATAGTGCTTCTTACTATCAGTAAGAGGAATACTAACTCTGGATGTCAAACCGCCCTGGCTCATAGCTCCAGAATCCCTCATATTGCGCTCTGTTGCTAGTTGATGATGGAGGATATCAAAGTCAACCTGAAGATGTTCACATGTGATCATATTTCATACCTCAGACCATCCTAAAACTTCCGTGCAAGGAACAAATCATCACCTCCTCGAATAGGTCTGAAACGCACCAGCTCAGTAAAGCGAGATGAGTACTCTATAACAGAAAAGTACCCTGCTCAATACTCACGAACTCCTGGGCTCGATCGACCCCCAAGGTTTCTGGATAGAAGTAATCGTAGAAGATGCGTCGAAACTCATCCCACACCATACTCTGATGGTGCCCTGCCTGTGAGATCACCTCCCACCACCTCTTGGCGGAGTCTCGAAGCATGTAGGTAGAGAGCTTCACCCTATTATCTAGAGGTATCTAAAAATTCTCGAAAATCATCCATGTGGCTTCCAGACATGACTTTGCAGCCTGGGGTCCTCCATCCACTGAGTAAATAGGAGGGTGCTACTACTGAAAGACCCGCGTCAATTCTGCCATCAACGGGGCAGGAGGTGGTGCTCCATGAAAAGTCTGCATCATCCCCAAAATCCCTCTCTGAACTGAGCATCATCTCTTGTGTCAGGAATAACTGTTGGTGCCAAGATTGGCACAACTAGATAATCTTTAGGAAGTCACTGATCAGCCATATCCAGTGTCTTGTCACTGTCTGGAAAATGGCGTACAACCGAAGGACGTCTCGGTGGCATGACCCTGCAAGGTCAACTGCACACCTTAGATTCAATATTATCAAGGAATGAAAACAAGATGTACAAAAAAGGAATAGAAGAAAGAAATAAATCAAGTTTTACAAAACACGACTACATGGAGTGTACTTGATTTATCTTCCCCTGCCCGAGTCCTTATACACGACTAACCCACACATTTCCCTTAAAACAAAACTACACAATGTGTTCTTTCCAGACACGACGTGTACTAAACAAGCTTCAATGACTCGTGTTGTTAGTTACATGACTGGATACATGGTCCCTACACATGGCGTGCACATCCGGTACACGGCATGTTCGACCAAGATTTTCACAACCCTGTGCCTCTGCCCACACAGTCAGTGACACGGTGTGTAGTCTGGGTTTTTCCAGACAGTAAGCCTTAAAAACTACTCTAGAACCCAGAAAACACTGAAAAAAAAACATTTAAGTGCCAAATTCCGATCCGTGAGGGCCCATACTCCCTGCGAATCAAATCTTGGCATCTTATACATGTTAAAACAAAGTGAAAAAGTCAATGATCCACCAACTTCCGGTCCATGATGGCCCATAACACCTTAAGAACCAATGTTTGACATTCATTCAAACAAAAACTCATGCAAACAATACCCTATAAAACAACATGTATTTTTATCAAGGCATATATCACAACAACATGCATATTCTACACAACATCTATCACAACAAAATGCAATTGATAATGAACCCTAATTGGCATGGAAAGAACACATGAAATGTGATTTATATCAAGTGAATATATGATGCATGAGATGGCATACCCTCATCTCATCGGGTTTCAAAATAAATAGAACCTCAATAATATCAACAGTAACAACACAAGGCATGTGAATCACCCAACAGTGAAATCGAATCAACTATAAAATCGCAAAACCATGAAAAATTGAAATAACTGAGGAAAATTAGCTTTTCACTATACATGGGTTAGCTACTCCCAGGAGTAGCTTATTACTAATTACCTATTCCATCCTATCCCTACCTATAGGCTCCAAACAGTAAGTCAAGAGAAAAAAATCCTTTGATACCACTTTGTAACGTCCCAGATCCAAAAGCCACCCAGAGGCACCCCGTATCCAGTTGGTCACATGGCCTCAAGCACATTTCCCTAAATTCCATAGGTTGCTGACTAATAGCGAGGGACATGGGTGTGATAGTGGAGAAACTATGCCCTCATTGGCAGAGTACACAGCGGACGAAAACAAAAGCAATAGTGGAAGCAGCAATAATCCATACAAAAGTAAACAATGGAAGACTGAAAGTAAGGAACAACTAGAACACATACATATATTAATGATGCATGGTACATATGTATAGGGAAATTTCCAAACACAACACAATGATGGAATAAAACAGTACTAAACCATAGTACAAAGAAAACAGAATAACAGCTCCATAGCATCGCAAGCCAAAGCTTGGTCCCATGCTCTCCCGCTCCCCAGCAAGTCAAGTACCTGAAGTACAAGGGCGCTTTACCTTATCTATCCCTGCAATAATATAATCTATTTGGGACCAAAATCATGACCCAAACAGGGTGTGAGAATAAATCTTAGTAGGAAACCACCCCAAGATCTGTGCCTAATAGTCAGTGAATATATGGCAGGTAAATGTACAGAAAGCAGTAAAAAGGAAAGTACTCAGTAGTAAACAATTCCACGTGTCAAGTAGGCAGCTAAAAAAATAAGGTAACTCTATGGTAAGTACACAAAACTATCCCCTATGGTCTTACATAATAAGTAAAAGAAACCCTCTGGGTAGTACACTCAGCCTAGCCCCTCTATTCAGTCATACGAATTCATAAAGACTCTCTAAGGAAGCACTCATAGTCAATTCCCCTTATAGTCTAAGGTAGTCAAGGACTCTCTAAAAAAGCACACAAGGTCAATTCCCCTTATATCCCCAAGGTCAAGGACTCTCTGGGGAAGCTCACCCAGTCAATTCCCCTTACAATCCAAGTCATTCAAAGACTCTCTGAGGAAGATCACTCGGTCAGTTCCTCCTATAGTCTAGAATGATTAAAGGTAATTCAAAGTAAACAAAGAATCTTTGAGGAAGCTCATTCGGTCTATCCCCTCATAGTTTATACTACTCAAAGACTCTCTAAGGAAGCTCACTTGGTCTATCCCCTTATAGTCTATAACACTGAAAGACTCTCTGAGGTAGCTCACCCGGTCTATCCCCTTATAGTCTATAAAAACAGGTTCTATGGCCTTATGCAAGTCAATGAGCATAACAATGCAATATGGCCAAGGTAAATCTTAAGAACTACTTGGCTAAACAGTCTACAACTCAACAACATGTCAGAAAATCAACTCTCTATCCTACAATCACTAGGCATGGGAAACAAGCAAAACATGACCAAATGGTCAGAAACATGACATGCATGGGAAAAGCATCCAAAGCATAGCAATTCAACACTATTCATATCCAATAAACCTCTATGCAAGCCTACAAGAATGGCAGAAAAAACATAGGGGTAAAATGGTAAATGCACAATACCCCATTAAAGGGTATTGACATAATTGCACATAATAATCAAAGACTTTCAACGTAAAGGCACAAACCACCTACCTTTAGGGTTCCAGCAAAAACGATCCACAATCAACCGCAACCACAAATCCGAGAAATCGCTTCACGAAAGATCGCTCTAAATCTCCCTCTTTATCATCCAAACGCCTTAAAGTCAACACCCAAGGAAAAACCAACACTAGATCTACATGAAACAGATGTATATCTAGAAAACCTAGAGAGAGGGAAGGGAAGATCTAGGGAAAACCAAGGAGAAACCAAGATAAGAGACTTACTCAAGAAGAACCGCCTTCGATCCACCATGAAACCCCTTCGATTTTCCTCCAAAATGAGTGGGGGAGCACCTTCAACCTTTGAGAATGAAAAATCCTGAGTGAGGCTCAAGTGGGAGAGAGTTTGGAGAAGAAAAGAGAAATCCTGAGTGGCCTGAGACTTAAAAACCCTAACTTTAAGTGGCCGCACAGTTACCCTGCACGGTTTAAAAAACCGTGCACCAACTGTGCGGTTGCCACTGTCTCACCCAGGGATTTCTCATGGATTTCCCATATGGTTTGGAAAACTGTGCACTGCCCATGCAGAGCCCACTGTCAAAAGTTGCACGGTTTCCTGGGCTGGCTGCATGGTTTGTTCGGACCGTGCACCAACCGTGCACCCCTTCACGACCTCCAGAATTTTCTCTTTTTCTCAGAAATGACCAAAAAAGGAAAAAATACCTGAAAAGAAGGTCCAGGTTCTTACAGGTGTTTCTCTGAAAATGTTTAATGATTTTATTAGAGTATCTTCACACACGTCAACATCCTTTTTTTTTAATTTTATGCTTCACTGAGATTGATCTATAATGATATCATCTTCCATATTTTATTAAGTGGTTTATGATCATTTTGACTATGGATGTTCTATTTTGATACCATTCATGGTTTATGGTTAAGGTATTCACAATTCATATTCAAGTTTTTAAATACAAATGTTTATATTGTTTATGTTTCACCCTTTTCATATGAGAAATGCATTAGACTTAGTAAGTGACGAAAGGGGACCGCTATATCCCCTTGATGCATTGATTGGTCTCATGATTCAAACTAGTTTGGGTATTGACTGTGTCCTTACCTGTTTATGTAGTGTATTGTCCAAAGCCTTGATGGTATGTTTATAATGTCCGACATTATGATTTCCCCCATCATGAGATTAGTTATTGATATTTCATGTGATAATTTTATTAGTCTAATATTCATGTGATTATTTAAATGTAATTATTTAATTTTAATTTATTATTTCCATATTATGAACAATATTACATTTTAATGGAACATGTTTTTAGTTTTTCACCTTTCCTTATTGTATATGTTTGTTTATGATAGCTTTTGTTGTATTCTTACCCTTAACGTGCATCTAAGATCACCACTTTCTTCTGTTTTATTTTTCCTAGGATGTTAAGATGTATATTATTATTTATATGTAGGGTTAGTCAAGGAGAATATTAGTGCTCTAAAATTATTTACCATGTTGAATTTTAGAGTTCATATTCTTATGTATGTTTCAAGTATGTAATATGGTTTCCAAGAATAATAAACTGACCGGCCCTTTGGGATTCAAGTCTTGTATCTATGCCAATATAATAAATTGAGGAACTAACTCCGAGTTACTAGGGTCTGGGTATTCATAGAGGAAGGTAAACCTGGTGCCCAATATTTTTGGACCATTTGTGGTTGTGTATAGAATCAGGCTGGTGGCGTATCGATTGGCTCTTCCACATAGGTATATTTCTATGCATGACATTTTCATATGTATCATAGCTTCAACAATATCACCCCAACTCTTATCATGTGATCTATGTAGATGATCTTGATCTTGAAACTGATGCTTCCTTCGAGGAGCATTCGACATGTGTGTTGGATCATAGTGAGAAATCTCTACAGGGAAAGACAGTGCTGACAATTTAGGTATGATGGAAACATGTTCGTGTTTAGGAGGAAACTTAGGAGAGATAAGAAGATATGAAAGCTGAGTGGACTGATCTTTTTGACTTATAATATTATTGATATTGGGAATTACAACTCAGAGATGAGATGTTATATGGTGGGGATATTGTAAGATCCGGACCTTTTTTGAAGGTGTCTCAATCTCTTTTTAGGTACTCTTTTTCCCTGTTTTGAGTAAATCTTGTTTGGGTTTTATCTTAGCTATGTATTGGTAAAATTTTGATGTTTTTTTAGGGAATTGGGGAAATGAAAAGTTTGTTCATGGTTTTTCAAACTATGCACCCTTATAGTAGTAACCATGAGACTCCTTGAGAGGAGGCACATAGTTAGGGGAAACTGTGTGCCCCATACAGGAAACTGTGCACGTGGGATGTTAAACCCAAAAAAATAGATTAAAAACACCTAAAACCGGAGAATTAAACCAAAATTAACCCTGACCTAGAACAAAATGAATTCTCTCATTTTAGAGGCTCCCAAATGGATTCTTTGGCCTTTTGACCTCCACTCTTGGTGAATCAAATCCTGGATTAAAGATTTGCACCTCTCCGGATAAGAGATCCTTATCCTTATTGGTTTCCTCCTGCTATACCATCTTACAATCATACATTAAAAGGATGTTTTCCTCTAGTTATAATGGGTAATGTTCTGAGGTTATTGGATCTTTATTTTTTTGATCTTGGATCTGGGTTTCAGATATAGATCCCATTCTTCATCGTGATAATGGTTGTTCCACTTCGAATTGAGGATTTCTGTTGGTGAGTGTCATCAACGACCTAGAGTTAGGTTTTCTATTATTAAAATCCATAATTTTTGATTTAAATTACATGTATATAATTTTATAACTTCTATTTAATGTTTATAAACTTAATTTCTTAAACCAAATTAATTAATTTGGTAAATTAATTAATTAAGGGATTGTGGAATTGGTTGATTAATGGGGTTACAAAATAGGTCAATTAATGGGTTTGTGTAATTATTAAATTGTGGAAATTTTATTAATTAATTGGTGAATTAATTAATGGGATGTTGGGACTATGGAAATTAGATTAATTAATTGGTGAGTTAATTAATAGGATATTGGAATTGTGAAGTTGGATTAATTAAATAGTGAATTAATTAATGGGATATTGTGATTATGGAATTTATAGGATATTGAGATTGTTTAATTGGTCAATTAACGTGATTATGAATTATTTGAAAATAAGAAATATGTGATGGTTAACTTGACCTAAATTAGTTAATGGGTTAAATGTTTTAAATGTTGCAAAGTGGTTTAATATTTAATTGTTCATATTATTCCATGGAATTAAACTGAAGACCCATGTTGGCTATGATAAATTTTTATGGTACCATTGATGTGAAATTATAGTAAATGTATTATTGTTGATTAATATTTATTATTGCGATGTATGTGAAATTCTGATAAATGTGATATGCGTGTGTGGGACATGGACTAAGGCTTCAAAATCCTATAGTGAAAAATTAGTGTAGGATACAGACTACTACTTCGAAAGACTACTTATGTGATATGTGATATTTGATAAATGAGGTGTGTGATAGGGAATGATACTCCAAATACCTATATGAGATAGTGAGTACCGTATAGGGATTATGTATCCAAATACCCATGTGATTATTGAGGTGTGGGATAGAGACTGAGGCTCCAAATACCCCCACAGTGTTAGATACAATGTTGTACTCCCATGAATTGGTATTAGACTATGGTTCCAATTGGACATGATATGATTCAAAATGGAATGATAAATGATAAACCTAGTCATGTGATATGGTTCAAACTTCGTAATGGGTTGATGTAGGTATTCAGGGTTCAAGTGTCCTTATGAACTTGGGGGTTTATGTGGTTAATTAAATAATAATTGAAAATGTAATAACTATTTACTTAGGAATTTTATATTATTATCTAATAAAATGAATACACTTTTATTTACTAGAAATTGTTTATAAATCATTTTTGGTGGCCTAATAAGTTGTACTCACACCCTACTTAGGCTACCTGATCGGCACTAGAATAGATTTCATGGTTATAAGACATGATAATGGAAAGATCCATATGTTAGATGGATGAGTCGAGATGGATCATGGATGAGGGAACTAGACATGGTATCAAGACTCAATTATTGTTGTTAGTGTCTTTATTTTGGGTTTTTTATTTTGACACATGACACGTACTTGACATAACACAATTCATGCTTTGGTTTTGGATATTTTATTTCTTATTTTAGTCATCACATGATTTTGGTTTGTCTTATTATTCGTTATACAATTTGGTTGCTGTTTATTTATTTTTATGCTATTGTGCTCATTTTATAAAGAGGTTATAGTCTCCCCATGATTGATATTATACCCTCACTAAATGTTAGAAGCCTCTGGTGCACAAGGAGGTTCTCCTAATGTCATGCGACTGACCGACTTGAGGCACTAGGGTGTGGAACTCAGGTTAGGATGTTACACACCATACCCTAGAAAACCTCCTTGAACCAGATCTACTTGATTACAAATTTTCAAACAGTCTTCCTCTATATGTATTTTCCCTTATAATTGATACTCTATTACCATACATATATCTATCCCCTATTTAAATATTTCTATCCTGATATATCATTTGAGTAAGCATTTATCTTTATGAGAAAATTATCTTGAAGTTTAGTAGTGAGGTGTATTATTACCTAGTTCATGGTCAAGTGGTAGTGAGAAATGTGCCTGAGGTATATTCAATTACTAATAAATCGTATGTGAGAAGTTATAGAAGAGGATATAAAATTCATTAGAACCTCCATCATAGAGGAAACTTCTCTAAGGACTGGTCATGGACCTATTGGGTAAACCAAAGATCTTATAAGTGGTAAGATCACTAGATAGTTTTTGAGATCTATGCAGTTATCTCAGCTTCACAATTTTTGGTTTACCATCACCCTAAACTCATCACCATTTTAGTTAGATTATAGTGTTCCAAGACTAACACATTTCATTTTTCACATGGTGAATTGAACATCAGCCTCTGGGACATCCAAAAAAATCATGGAAATCCTCATATTGGGTGATATATATTATGTGTTTTTCCCTCCCATCTATGTATGGGAAAATGTTGGAAAAAATTATACTCTGAAAAGTGAACTTATAGTACTAGTTATAGGGGAATTGAGGAATCAATCCCAATGGTATTTTAAATCCCCTTAAATAATTATATTAAAATGTTTCTTTAGAACTATGGATCAAGGCCCAAAGCAAAGCAGGTAATAAATTTTCTGACACAACATGTCAGTGTGTCCAAAAAATATTATTGGTCCTTTTTGAATGAAAATAATTACAAAACATGGGGCTATCAGGACAAAGAAAAGTTGATCCCTGATATCTGGTTGATAGGTCTTTTAGCCATATTTCTTAGTGGATGGTTATTACCTACCCAAGTTCCGACACTGGGATGAGAGTTATAGTTATTATGATGGATACACATGAAACCTATGGTATACCTTGAATATCATCATGTTCAATCATGGAAGGATTTATCAGGTGCTAATTCAGGTTTAATGAGGTGGGATCCCCCAAAGGAATTTTAACCCAAATCAGATTTTTTAGGGTTTGATAGTAGCACACCTTTGTGGTTATATCCCAAGACACATAGTCCTAGATCCTCAAATTGCTCACAAGCACACATAGTTATATATTATAAGAATAATACCCACAAGTGGGGATGTTAGATATTTATATTAGATATTAGGGGATTATACTTAGTTTATATTCACTCTCTATGAAACCCTAATGAAAAAATAGTAGATATAATTAATGATTCAGCCATAGATAATTCATATAGGAATATGATAAAAGTTGTATTTCTCATGGAAAGGGTTGAAGGGGTATCAATTTGAACCCTATATTTCATACCAACTTAGGTTCAAATTCCAATACGACCAAGAAGTTATCCTGTCATCTTTATGTGGGGTTCATAGTGAGAATTATCCAATGATCGTATAAAAATTTTAGCTAATGCTGGATCAAATGGAAGTTGAAGCTTCTATCACCCTTGTGTTAGATAATGATATGGGGATCCTACCACTTAAAAAATCTTGATCCAAGGTTAAATGAAACCACAACATGGTTTTATGGGTTATCAATCCACAAACATGAAAAACACCATTTCTATCCAAATAGGGGGTCTATGAAGAATCAAACTTGGGTGAAAATGTCATTGAGCTGGGATCCATAATCAATGAAGGTGAGGCCGTCACTTATGAATGCGGTATCATGATATATTAATCTCATTTAGAATCCATAAAAAATATACACATTCAGTATCCCCAAAGGAACCTATAGATTTGGATGTCTATGAAGCCTATGTTGGCCAATTTTCACTAAGGAAGACTTCTCCCTATGTAAAAATTTTGAGTCCTATTATGATAGTTTCATTGAAAATGATGTGGAATTCCTTAATATTTGGCCATATTTAGGTGTATATTTTGGGTCTCAAGTAAAAAATTATTTATAATGTTGAGGCCACCACATGATGGATGAAAGTGAATGAAAAAAATTCACATTGCATGATTACCTAAATCCAAATCACTAAAATAGGGGGAAAAGAGAACCATAATTACCAAATTTTCATGGGTTTAGAGATTAGTTAATTTTTATAGAATTTTTTTACTTGATCATTCAAGAATTCATGGTTGTGTAGGAGTGAATGGAATATCAGGAAATAAACCTTCATAATTTCAAATGTACAAATTACTAGGTAGAGATCATGGAGCATGTTTCCAAGGTCATGGCTTAGAAAACCACTAAATAATCACAACTTTGAGACATTTAACCACCTTAAGCATAGATTTTATGGAATATACAACTCATATTCTAATAATGATAGATATCCTTTTAGAAGAAACTATGACAAACCATATTTTAATTCAGATTAATTCATGACTTATTACATAAAGTGACATATAAAATAATCCTATATGATCCGAGAGACAAGTTTATTTGGGAAATTAGATACATAAAACATCAAATTGAAACATAGATACAACAAAATTATTGAAAATTTCCTTAACATTCTTATAAAATTCCATATTTCTTCTAAAACTGCATGGGATAACCTTGGGATATACATAAGAAATGGGTGAGCTATAAAACCCAGTTATGGAATAAAATAATAATAACATAAGGTAAAGAAGTACATGTGATCCAAGAGGCATATCAAGGAAGCATAATAGATGTGATAATCATAATATTGGATAATGAAGCATGATATCACATGATAACAAAATGGAAACACTAGAATGTTGTGACAAAAAGAACCATGTCATAAACATAAGTCAAAGATAACTTATAGGGTGAAATCACATCATGGAAATATTACCATAATGGATTATTTTTACTCTCTAAACCCATACATGTTGTCTCATGAGAATAGAACATTACCCAATGCATTATAGCACTATATGGGTTCACCCATCATAATATGTACATGTCATGTGTTCCAAATAGATCATTAAACATAAGAACTTATTTCATCACATTTAATACCATGATTAAGGAGTGTGGGTTACATACATGGAAGTACCCAATATATGAAGTATAGGAACATCTAGGTGAATACCATTGAGTGTATAGGGTGATGGTTATTCAAAATACAAAAGTTTGATATTGAAAAATAAAAACTTAATTTCAGCATCACAATAGGGGTACATAATGAATCATGGGAGGGATTAATGAGAGAGAAAGGGGTCTATAATAACTTGGTAATAATATGGTAATTAAGAGGTATTTTTGAGATAATATCCCAACATGAAAAAATTAAAAACAAAAGGTATAATAAAAAGGATGTTCTCAAATAAAGAGGATAATGAGAAGATCCCTTACTTTGACAAAGTAACATCTTAGGTAAATGCTATAATGAGTGGGAATAAATGGTATCTCATTATTATAACATAATTTTGAGAATAAATTTATTTTTATAAAGGCATTAAAACATAAACAAATGTGATTTTAAAGGCTAAATACAAATAATATGATTGAATGTAAAAGAAGAGGTAAAGATCCCTTACCTTGAGAGGGGGATTCTAAAATATTGAGAGTAGATTATTGAGAGTTTTGGGGAACCTTGGGAGGTATCTATAGAGGTAAGGGTAGAGTAGTTTCATAATTGAAGAGTTTTTAGTGAATTGTAATGGGATTTTGTGTGGGTTTATATAGCAAAATGCTAGATAGTTCATTATTAATTTCCAAACATTGGTTTTGAACTCTATATAATAAATTAATAAATACAAGAAAAAATCCCTTGGTTTTTCCCATGGTTTCAGAAAAAGTGGAGTGTATTTCATTATTTTACATTTTTAGGAACCGAAATAATTAAAATAATACCCTTGTTTACATGGGAATGAGTGATGGTTATACTGAATTGCTTTTAAAACCTTACTATATAATATTGGTTTTGGAGGATTCATTAAGGGTTTTTATAAAACTCAGATAACCTAAAAAAAATTATTTTAAATAAAAAATATATATTTAGTCATGGATACATTTTATGGCCTATATTACATCACTTTTGGGTCATTATGATATCATAATACAAAATGTATATTTTTACAGTGTTTAATTTTGACCCAAAATTTGACTATCTCTGAAAATTATGAAAAATCCACCCATGGATAATCCTAACGTGATAATTTTAAAATTATTTTTTATTTTATTGAAAAAGTTATTTAAGTATGAGAATTTTCACTTTAAAATCAAAAATTAATATTTATGGAAAAATACTGTTTTTTGACAATATTTGTTTTTTGGCCCTTATAAAAATTATTTTGGACTTCATAAAAGTATATTATCATTTATATTTAATAAATATAATTTAATAATAATATTTTATTAAGAAATAATTTATTTCAAAAATTATTTAATTCATTAAAAAGTGTATCTTGATTGAAACTATATATTTCCCATAAATACAATTTTTGTTTCATTGAATTAAAATCTAATATTATTAATATTATTACTGAATTATTTTAATGTAATAATAAAATTATAAATATAATAATTATTTTATTATAAAAAAATATCATATATAAATTCATACTATTAGGGTCCAGATACATAACCCCTTATTACACCAGTGAACTCCCTAAGGGTAATGTGTATAATGGTGATATTTTCTTGGGGTTGTTCGACGTACATGGTTGGGTTGTGATCTTGATGATATTGACATTCATCTATAAATGGTTTCATTTTTTACTTTATTTATTAAATCTCATATTGATCTTGGTTAAGGGAAAATTCTAATGATTCTATCTCCCTCAAAAGCTCTGATAAATGGGTTTCATCAGGTATGGTCCTACTAGTCGAGGAAATCTCTTATTACATATTTTTCAAATGGACTTTTTCATAACCATTTATATATACTTTTCATATGATCACTTTTCAATGAATATATTATCAAATATTATGATAATTAATGTTATTTTAAATTTTACAGACTATATAAATGTTCAAAATTTCCAAATTAGTGTATGTGTATTCTATAACTACATTTCTTAATAAATAATTTACTCACTTAAAATGGTAATTTAATTTATAAAAGTTCAATTCATTACATTATTTCTCCCATAATTTATTTTTCTCTCAAAATTTTCATTTCATACACTAAAATAGAGGGTGTTACTTCTATTTCATATCCTATTATAGTTCCCTTATCACTTCCTCAAACATGTGGTTCCACCAAAACACTTTGACTAGGTGAGTTGTCTTGTTTCTTAGAACCTTGTTTCTATAATCTAGGGCCTTCACTGACTACTCCTCATATGAAATATCATTTTACAATGGTACCACATCAAGATTCAACTCATAAAAGGGGTATAGTATTTACTTACTTAAGAGAGATATATGAAAAAATCACGTATTAGAGATAAGTTAGTTGAGAGTGATAGTCGATAGGTCACTGCTCTAATGTGATCAAACATCTCAAATTAGATGATGTATCTTGGACCAATATTTCCATTCTTCATAAACCTCATAATTTTCTTCCATGGAGATATATTAAGGAACACTTTATCCCAAACATCAAACTCCAAGTATCATCAATGATTATCGACATAACTTTTCGATCTACATTTAAAAATTATAAATAGTTAAAACATTATCTATCATCTCTTGGATAAGATCAGGTCCCATTATCTTATTCTCTCAAACTTCATCCCATCATTTCGGAGTTTGACACATCTTCCCATAAAGAGCCTTATAAGGTGCCATTTTAATTCTAAAATATAAATTGTTTTTATATGATTACTCCAACAGGGTAAGGTGTTGACACCGACATCATTGGAAATCCATTAAACATGATCTTCACATATCTTCTAGAGTTTAAATGTAACTTATTGTCTGACCATCCATCTGAGGGTGATAAGAAGTACCTGATATTGGTTTTTTATTCAACGCTTGCTGAAGGATTCTACAAAACCTTTAGGTAAAACTTGGATATTAATTAGATATAATAGATATTGGAACTCTATGTAGTATTAACACATAATTTATTAATATCTTGTCAAGTTGGTCAATAGATAAATATTCCCTGATAATAATGAAAAGCACTGACTTTGTAAGGTGATCTACTACTACCCAAATGACATTATTTAATTTAGTTGTCTTGGGGATTATAAAAATTAAATCTATGGTTATGTTTTCCCATTTTCATACTAGTATGGGAAATAGTTTCATCATATGATTAAAATATTTTCATTCATCCCTGACATGCTACCATACTAAGAACTGAGATATGAATTCTCAAATCACTCTCTTCTCAATACATCATGGTGTATCTTGGATTAATAGAGAAAGAAGATATATTTTAATTATCAAGAATACCCCTCTTATATTCTGGTTTTTATGGGACATAAATATGGGTTTCAAAACCTATAACTCTATCTTCAACAAAGTTACACTCTTGAATATTTTCTATATTCTTTTGTAAAACCACATCATCATTCTAATACTCATTGATAGTCTCAATAATGGATTATTAAGTAGTTATTTGATCAAGGATGGATGAATATTCTATTATTATTCCCATTTCCATCATTTTCATGTCCAATAATATGTTATCCCTTATAATCCTAATGAGGGATAGAGTTGCATTATCATTTACACTCAAAGCATCTGTTAATTTTTTTTGCCTTTATAGGATGATGATGGATTGAACAATCATAATACTTGATTAGATCTAACCACCTTAATTGATTAATATTAATATTATTTTTTATGAATATATAGTTGAGTCTTTTATAATACATATATATGTCACACTTCTCCCTATAAAAATAATGCCTCTAAATATTTAATGCAAAGATCACCACAACCAATTCTAGATAATGAGTTGGGTAGTTTTTCTCATGGATATTTAGTTGGTGGGAGGTATAAGCTATCACTTTTTCATCTTGAATGAGTAAACAACCCAATTAATTTTTGGATTCATCATTGTATATCATAAATCCACCCCCACTGGTGGGTAATTTGACCATAGAGGGAGTGATAAGACATTTCTTCATCACTTTAAAACTTTCCTCACATTATTTTTTCTAGACAAACTTTACCCCTTCCAAGTTATCTTGGTTAATGGGAATGAAAATTTTTAGAAGTTTCTAAAAAATCAATGATATTACCCAGATAATCCAAGAAAACTACATATTTTCATCATAGAGGTTGGCCTGGTCCATTCTTCAATTGCCTCTCTTTTTAAAGGGTCTATAGATATCCATTTTTTGATGATAACATACACCAAGAATGTTAGTTTCTACAACCAAAACTCGTATTTATTGTACTTTGAATACAATTTTTCTTTCCACAAGGTCTTCATTAAAGTTTTTAAATGCTACTCATGTTTCTCCTTTATTATTGAGTAGATGAGAATATCCTCTATAAAGCCTATAAAATTTTTTCCAGGTAATATCTTAAGACTATTTTCATTAATTCCATAAAGATTCTTAGAGAAATAATGAGTCCAAATGTAATCACTATGAACTTTTAGTGCCCGTACTTTGTGAAAAATGAACTCTTGGTGATATCCTCCTTCTTCTACTATACTTGATAGTGTCCGAACTAGAGACCCACCTTAGATAAATACTTGATCTATGTAGCTAATAAAAAAGTCATCAATCCATGTTATAGGATACTTATACTTTATCATGATCATGTTAGGATTATGATAACCAATTCAGAGGTGCATTGACCCATCCTTTTTCTTAACAAGGAGGACTAGTACACCCCATGGTGAAACACTTGGGCATATGAACCCTTTATTCAGATTCTCATATAGTTTCCTCATTAGATCCTCCTGTTCAACAAAATTAATTCTATACCAAGTATTATAAATTAGTAAATCTATGGGTATAATCTCAATTAAAAATTTAACCTCTCGACTGGGAGGAAGGCTAGAAAATTATTCAGGAAACACATAAGTGAATTACCTTACAATGGGATGTCATCAAGGATTTTTTTAGTATCAATCATTTGATCAAGATATGATTTCTCATAGTAAAATAATATCCATTCTTGATATGAGATACTCAATAAGATTCATCCTCTTCCCTACACTTACGTAGAATAGGAGGATGATTCATGATACAAATGGTGATTTTCTTATATCATAAATTTTTGTTGGCTTTATATTAGGAAATCCAATCCATACCCAAAATTGCATAAAATTACACTAAATGGAGTATCACAAGTTTCACTTATAATTTCAGCTCAAAAATTTCAATAGGTGAGTATTTATAGACTTGGGATTCAATAATTTTCCCATTTTCAATTTTCATTGATAGAACCCATTCTATGATTTGCAGTGGTGTTTGAATAGTTTTACTAAACTTCCGTGATATGAAATAATTCATAGAACCATAGTCACATATAACATTTTATGTTCATGAATAGAGGATAAACCTACATTTCACTATTTGATTATGGTTATATTCATTTACTTCATCCAAAATATACTAGTGGATGATAATAATTAAACTATTAAACACATAAATGAGAAACCATGAATATTAAATTGGTAACTCATAAATGACATATATCCTCAAACCTATGGACTAGGTTTCAATTTAAGTTCTCCATTGTATATTTCATAACATAAAATATTATGGGGATATATGTTCCATTAATAATGGTTTTCTAGGAGAATATAAATATACCAAAGAAAATCCCTCAAGAGTGTCAAGATAGGTGTGTATAAAGTCCCATTGTCGCACACTAGGTGGTAATCAAGTCCAACTCAATGTGCCCTATTCAAGGATATTACTAGTAGGTAAACTGTGCCAGATCTAGAGCCACTTATAGAATCTGAAGAGGGGTGTATTTTCCTGGAAACCACATACTACACACATTAATGAAATTTAGATATGATTTCTTAGGTTAAGTATTACCCCTAAGTATTTCACTAGAGTTTTCTAATCCTAATCCCAAAAATAATTTGTCTTTCCTATGATTCCAACTATGAAAACCCATATTTTATTTCACATTTATTCATGAATTATTACATAAAAGTACACATAAAAATACTATAATATCATAGAGATTAGTGTCTTTATTAAATTAGGCACAAAGCATATCAACTTGAAACATGCATACAACAAAATTATTTAAAACTTCTTTAGCATATATCAAAAATTAAATCATTCTTCTAAAACTGCATGGAATAACTTGGGGACATACATAAGAAAGGGGTGAGATATAAATACTAGTATGTGAATAAAAATAATAATATCATAAGGTAATTCAGTATGTTTGAGACAAGAGGCTTGTAAAGAAAACATAAGAGGGGTGACAATCATAATCTTGAATAATGATGTATGATATAACATGATAGCATAGAGGCAACACGTTAATTTGGTGAAAACATAAATCATGTCATAAACATAAATCAAGGGTAACCACTAAGTGAACATCACATCATGGATAGAGTCCCATAATAGATTAGTTTTATTCATTAATCTAATATATGATGTCTCAAGAGACTAAAACATTACCCAATTCATTTGAACGCTATCCGGGTGCAACCATTATAATATGTACATGCTCATGTGATCCTCACAGATCATTAAAAATAAGGACTTATTTCATCACATTTAATCCAATGATCAAATTTTATGAGTTACATACATATAATTACCCAGTAAATTAAGGATATATACATCTAGGTGAAAACCATTGAGTGTAAATGATGATTATGTCACAACCCCCTCCCCACAAAGTGTACCCCTCCTGGGTCGGCAATGTGAAAAGGGAGATAATGACCCCTAAGTCCTGCCTCCACTAGGGATGAATGTACCATCATCTGGAAAAGACAACTTCTACCCCCAAATTCTACCATATCAAGATGAAATGCCGACAGTTCTTCCATTACTCTCCAGGAATCACCGGATTCACGCAAAGCATCACTACATGACTTTCAGCTCAGTGCATCAGCTACAACATTCCCTTTTCTAGGTGTATATGATATTTTGATGTTTTATTCCTATAAGAACTCCATCCACTGACACTGTCATAATTTCAAGTCATGCTGGGAGAAAAAATACCTCAAACTCTTATGATCAGTGAAAACCACAAAGCGCTCACCAATGAGGTAATGTATCCACAACTTCAGAGAAAACACCACGGCTGCCAACTCAAGATCATGGGTGGCATAGTTGTGTTCATAGGGATGCAAATACAAAGACCCATAAGAAATAACTTACCTCTGCTGCATGAGAACAAAGCCTAACCCTATATGTGAAGCATAATAGAAAACATCAAACTAGACTCCCTCAGCTGGAAGACAAAGGACTGGAGCACTTACTAACTTCTCCTTTAGATACTCTAATGATGCTTGACACTAAATAGTCCATATGAATGCCTGATCCTTATTGGTCAAAGTTGTCAGAGGAGTCACAAATCGTGAGAAATTGGATACAAACCTCCTGTAGTAGCCTGCGAGACCAAGGAAACTATGCACCTCCGACATTGTCTTGGGGGCTGCCCAAGACACAACTGCTTATACCTTCTATGGATCCATAGCTATATTCAACGCTTGCTAAAATCTTTTTTAAAACCTCTAGGAAAACCTAATATCTTGATTAGATACAATAGAGAGTGGAACTCCATGTAATATTACCACTTACTGTAATGACCCGAGTTCAGAGCCCTTCCACTGGTGCCCCATACCCGGTTCACCACATGACCTCAAGTGTATTTCCCCAAATTCCAGAGGCTTCCGACTAGTAGCGAGGGCCTTGGTGAATCGATGGGGAAACTATGCCCTCATTCGGTAAGGTATACAGTAAAAAAACACAGTCAATAGCGGAAGCAGTAACAACATTCATAACAACAGAAACCAAACAGTGGAAGCATTGAATATATATAGCAATGATGAAAGTGATGCAGCAGGTACAAGTATTTATGGATAGCAGCAAACACAACAACATGCTGGAATACAACTGAAAACAAAGTGAAAAGGAAAACAAAATAAACTCCTTAGCATCACGAGCCACGGCTCGGTCCCATGCTCCCCAGCTCCAGCATAATCAAGAACCTGAAGTAGAAGGGCGTTTTCCCTTATCTATACCTGCAACAACATAGTCTGTTTGGGCCCAAAAGCATGGCCCAAACAGGGTGTGAGATACAATCTCAATAGGTAATAACCCAAAGATCTGTGCCTAACAGTCAATGAATACAAGGAAAGTAGTAAAGAAAAGAAGCAGTAAACAGGAAAGCACAAGCATCTACAATCCACAGTTCTAACGAATAAAGTACACAAGTAAACAGCCAGCAACAAGAAGAAAAAAAGGTAACCCTCTGGGTAGCTCTCACAGCCTAACCCCTATGGTTCAACCTATAAGTACTAAAAACCCTCTAGGAGGCACACAGAGTCTCACCCCTCTGGTGAGCTATGAAATTAATAGACTCTCTGGGGAAGCACTCACCGTCAATTCCCCCTATAGTCTCGTATCCTGCTAAAGGCTCTTTGGGGAAGCACTCAACGTCTATTCCCCCTGTGGCCCGCATCGAGGAACTATAGACTCTATGAGGAAGCACTCAATGTCAATTCCCCCTGTGGTCTCACATCGTAATTAAAAGACACACTGGAGAATCCCTTCCGTCAATTCTCCCTTTGGTCTACTACTCTAGGTTCTCATAGTCCTGAGTGAAACTAAACATGCTCAGTGTGCATGCATCGTCCAAGTAAACCTTAAGAACTACTTGGCTATCAACTAAGGCTCAGCAGAAATACAAGGCAATAGTCCACAATCCTACAACTAGGCATGACAACTGGTGAAACGCCTAATAAGAAAAACAAGCATGGAAAACCAACCTGAGCACAAAATAAATTACTCTACTCATAAGCATCAACCTCTACTAAAGAAATCAAGAATACCAGGCAAAAAGTAGGGCAGAAACAGGAAACCCCCAATTCCCCGTTCAAGGAATTGGTGGAATTTGCACAAAATATCCATCAACTTTCTACAGAAAGGCACAAACCACCTACCTCGATCCTAGGAGATCGATATATGTGAACGACAACGACAGATTCCCCTTTGAACGACGTAGATCTGAGAAAACGCACAAAACGATCAACCTACGATAACATGAAAACCAGAAGGAATCAAGAAACAAGACTCAAGCAGAAGGGAGAGATCACCACTGCGATTCCAATGCAATCGACCGAGCTCGAATTAGAGAACGGATGAAGAGGTGGAAACTCATCGAAGATCCGGCCGTACGGTCACTCTCAGGCGGATGAAATCTGGAGAAGAAGATGAAATCGGGGGTTTGGCACGACCCTGGTCCATTTAATGAAAAAAAGTACACGAGGTGTATTTTTAAAGTACACAACATGTAGTGGGTTTTTCCGTACTCCATTAAAAATAGCCTCCACATCACCCCTACACACCGTGTGTGTGGCCCGTTCATGACCAGCACACGACTTCGAGCCAGAGAAGAGTACACGGCGTGTACTCAGAAAGTACACGGTGTGTACTTTGAAAATTTCCAGAAAATTTAATTTTCTTAAAAACTCTAGGAAAAGGAAAAACATACCTGAACAAAGGTACGAGTTCTTACAAACTTCCCCCTTAAATAAATTCATCCTCAAATTTCCCTAACGAGGTGGAGAAGAAGAAACCCTGAACAGCTCCGGCCACTGCGATCGTACATTGGCCTCTCTCTCCCAGGTCTCATCCTGTACTCGCCCGTGCTGCCATAGCACTCGTACTAGAGGAACAGACCACCCTCGGAGAACCTTTTTACTACGATCGAAAATCTAGATAGGATGCTCTTCGAATGACGCATCCGCTTCAAGATCGACTTCCTCAGGATGAAAGACGTGAGATGGGTCTGAAAAGTAGCGTCGGAGCTGAGAGACATGGAAGACGTCGTGCATGGCCCGATACTTCTGAGGTAGCTACAACCGATGGGCAACCGGCCCAACTCTCTACAAGACCTCAAATGGCCCGACGTACTGCAGTGAAATCTTACCCTGTCTCTGAATCCTCTTGTGTCCCAACCTCAGTGCGACACACAGGAAAACCTGATTTCCGACCTTGAACTGTAGAGGTCATCTCCGCTGATCAGCATAAGACTTATGTCGAGACTGCGCTGTAGCCATCCTCTTCTAAATCAGGTCTATCTGCTCTGAAGTCTCCTGAACGAGATGAGGTCCCAGTAGAGCTGCCTCTCCTGCCTCCAGCCAGCATAAGGGTGATCGGCATGGCCTGTCGTACAAAGCCTCGTTTGGTGCCATCTGAATGGTCGCCTAGTAACTGTTGTTGTAGGAAAACTCCACCAGAGGAATATGATTCTCCAAAGTACCACCAAAGTCTAGGATGCAAGCTTGGAGCATATCCTCAAACACCTGGATCATGCGCTCGGACTGGCCATCAGTCTGGGGATGGTATGTTGTACTCAGAAGTACCTGTGTACCCAATGCCTTTTGAAGTCCCTACCAGAATCGTGTGGTAAAGCTCGCATCCCTGTCTCAAAAAATGGAGTTTGGAACTCCATGCAGATGAATGATCTCCCAGATGTAAATTTGTCCAAGACCATCAACACTGAAGGTCTCCTTAATCGGCAAGAAGTGCGCAACCTTCGTAAGCCTGTCGACGACAACCCAAACAACATCGTTCCCTCAAGGCGACCTCGGCAACCCAGTCACCAAGTCCATCGCGACATTGTTCCGCTTCCACTCCGGAATGGGTAACTGCTGCAAAAGGCCTGCTAGTCTCTGGTGCTCTGCCTTCACCTACTGATAAGTAGAATATCTCATGAAAAAACCAAAAACATCCTTCTTCATACCTGGACACCAGTACTGGAAATGAAGATCCCGATACATCTTGGTGACGCCAGGATGAACTGCCCAAACTGAGGAATAAAAATCACACATCAACTCCTCACGTATGTCTTCTGGCACCCATACGCGTCCCTGGAAATGCCGGATCTCATCCTCGCCCACTGTCCATATGGGTAGAGGGTCCTCTCCTGACACACTTTCCCACAGGACTAAGCCTTCAGAGTCTGATAGCTGCCTCATCCATACCCGATCAAGAAGTGTGGAGGTAACAACTACAGAAGATAGGAAGGTATGTCCCTGTCTATCGTGAACCTCTAGATGCATCTCAGAGAACAGAGCCATCAACTGTCATTCACTGCTGGCCTCCTGAACTGCCTGAATCTATGTTCTCCTGCTCAACGCATCAGCCACTACGTTGCCCTTACTTGGCGTATAGGCAAGCTCGAAGTCAAAAGACTGTAGATACTCAACCCACCTACGCTACCTCAGATTCAAATCGTGCTGAGTGAAGATATACTTGAGACACTTGTGGTCAGTGAAGACCACAAAGTGCTCTCCCAGGAGATAGAGTGTCCAACAGCATAAGGCATGAACAATAGCTACCAACTCCAGATCGTGCATCGGGTAGTTCCTGTCATGTGGCCTCAACTGCCGAGACCCATATGCAACGACTCCATCCCCCTGCATAAGCACATCTCCCAGCCCGATACCTGAAGCATCATAGTAAACAGTGTAGTTCTTGCTTGGCTCCGGCAAGACTAGTATCAGTGCTGACGCCAACCTCCCTTTTAGCTACTAAAAGGCTGACTCACAAGAATCTAACCATAAGAACTTCGCCCCCTTCTTGGTCAGACCTGTCAAAGGTGCTGCTAGATGAGAAAAGTCTGGAATGAAGCGTCTGTCGTAACAAGCCAACCCTAGGAAGCTCCGTACCTCAAATACGTTCTTCGGATTCTCCCAGGAAACTACATCTCTCACTTTCTCTGGGTCCATAGATACTCATGCCTATGAGATGATGTGACCCAAGAAGTAAATATGATCTATCCAGAAGTGGCACTTCGAGAGTTTAGCATAAAGCCGATGCTCTCTCAGTGTAATCAGAATGATCTCAAGATGTGTGGCATGGTCGCGTCAAGTGTGAGAGTACACCAAGATATTGTCCATGAAGACCATGACGAAGGAGTCCAAATAAGGATGGAACACTCGGTTCATCAGTGCCATGAAAACTATAGGTGAGTTCATGAGACCTAACGATATGAATGTATACTCGTATAGACCATACCTGCTCCGGAAGGCTGTCAGAGGTATATCTGATGGTCTAACGCGCAACTGATGATAACCGGACCTCAAGTTGATCTTCAAGAACAACCAGACTCCTTAAAGCTGATTGAAAAGGTCATAGATCCTTGGAAAAGGATATCAGTTCTTGACCGTCAACTGGTTAAACTTCTGATAATCCACACAAAGCCGAAGGGTACCGTCTACCTTCTTCGCAAATAGGACAGGCGAACCCCAAGGAGAAGTACTGGGTCGGATGAAACCCTTATCCTTTAGCTCCTCCAACTGCTTCTTGAGCTACTACAACTCAAGTGTGGCCATCCTATAGGGAGGAATGGACACCGGTGCTGCTCCTGGCACGATATCAATAGAGAAGTATACCTCACACTCTAGAGGAAAACCTGAAAAGTCCTCTGGAAAGACGTCCCTGAAGCGATCCACCACTGGAGGAAAGTCCAACTATGGAGTCCCCTGGTCATCCAAATAAAGACTAGAAATCTGGGCCATCACCCTTCCTAGCCCATGATGCTTGAGTCCTGATCAACTCGCCCGAACGTCCCATTCATCTCTATGAAGAAAAGATTCACCCTCTGGTGAGATGAAGATCACTCTGCTGCGATAGGAGTCGACGACTCCCTGGAAGGGAATCAACCAGTCCATGTCAAGGATGACATCATAGCCTATCATCTCTAGGACATAGAGATCCCATAAGAAGTGATACCATGCAACTTCGAGAGGGCACTCTCTACACAGGCGTACACTATATGTCCTCATCCCCAAGGGTGTGTCTAGTGTCAACGAGTCGACAGAAGAAAAGATGCAGACTCCAAGGCTCTCCACAACAGCAACAGAGATAAAGCTATGTGTAGCACTAGTATCGAAAAGGGATGAAGATAAACCTGAGGCTACTAAAATCATACCTCGAACCGTAGAAGGGTTGGGATCCAACTCTTGATAAGTCTGTTCCATGGCGAAAGACTGGCCTGCACCATGACCCTGTGTCCCTGGCTGACCACTTTGAGCTGAACCTCCCTGCTGGTGTTGAGGAACTGGTGGTTGGCCGCCACGACCTTGACCTCCACCTCGGCCCGAACGGCCGGAAGAACTCCAGTTCCCCGACTGGTGAGAAACTGGAGGTGCTGCTCCTGAATGAGGAGTCATGGAAGAACCCCGATCACCATCTGCTGGTGAGAAAACCTGATAGAAATGCTGAAGGTGACCCATCTTGCCGCAAGATCGACACTCCATAGGGTCCCTCTAGCACTACAGTATCGTGTGCCATGATTGGCCACACTGGTAGCATATCATCTGGCTTCCTGAAGATGCATATCGCTTCCTCGGATCGCCACGTGTAGGCTCTCTACGGAGATTCTTGCTATCATCTAGAGGAAAACTGGCTCTGGAAGTAGAACCGCCCTAGCTCGCAGCTCCAGAGTCTCTCAAATTGTGCTCCGCAATCAGTGCCTGGTTGATGATAGAAGTATTGGAAGTCAGCTGGAAGATGTTCACCTGCGAGTGGATCTCCCGCCTGAGACCATCCTCAAAATTCATTGATAAGAACACCCCACTCCCACCCCGGAGGGGTGTGAAGCACTGCAGCTTGGTGAAACAAGCGGAATACTCCATGACAGAAAGAGTAACCTGCTCTAAGCTCATGAACTCCCAGGCTCGGTCGGCCCTCAGGGTCTCCAGGTAGAACTAGTCGTAGAACACACACTGGAACTCATCCCAAGCCATAGCCTACTGTTGACCCGCCTGTGAGATTACGTCCCACCACCTCTTGGCAGAGTCTCGTAGAATGTAGGTATCGAGCTTGACCCGCCTCTCTAGAGGCATCTCCAGATGCTTGAAGATAGCCAGCATGGCTTTCAGCCATGGCTCTACAGCCTGAGGTCCTCCTTCCCCTGAGAACGTGGGAGGATGATGCTACTGAAAACCCGCGTCAAGTCTGCCATAGATGTGGTAGGAGGCAGTGCTCCCTGGAAGGCCTGCATCATCCTCTTGAAACCTTCCCTGAACTGCACATCCATGCCTGCAACTGGTATGATAGCTAGTGCCAAGGCTAGCCCGACTGGAGGATTGGCAGGAAGTCCCTGATCAACCATATCAGGAATCTGATCACTGCCTGACGACAGACGTATGACCGGAGGACATCTCGAAGGCATATCTCTGAAAAATTAAAATCACACCTTAGATCAGGAAAACAAGGACATAGAACACAAGATTACAAAACGGGAACCTGGGGAGAAAAACACACAAGATTGCAAAACACGACTACACGGTGTGTATAAAACTACATGGCGTGTCTCTTTAAACCACTGGCATAGGCGTGTACTCCTTCCCTACAAGTCGTGTAACACCTCAACTACACGGTGTGTTGACCCCAACACACAACATGTACTTGAAACTATTCCCCTGCCCGAGTCTCTTTACACGGCTGACCCACATGGTCCGACTCAACCTGAGACTACACGACGTGTTCGAAACAAACACGGCGTGTACTAGACAAGGCTTCAACGACCCGTGTTGTTAAGCACACGGATGTCTACATGGATGAAACTTACACGGCGTACTCCGAACAAACACGACGTGTATAGGAGAAGGTGACTCTGTACCATGTTGTTCTTGACACGGCCGGGTACCTGGACAAGACTACGCGGTGTGTTCCGAACAAACACGGAATGTGGAAAAGAAGGCGAAGCCAACCCGTGTTGTTAGTGACACGGCCGGGTACACGGATCCGAACTTACACGGCATGTACCTACCGTACACGGCGTGTTCTTGAAGTTACTTTCGTGACACCGTGTTATGCTCACACGGTCAGTGACACGGCCTGAAGACTACACGGCGTGTATCCAAAAAGTACACGCCCTGTATTCTGGGTTTTTCTGGGCAGTAGCTCAGAAACTACACAGAATTCTAGAAACACTAAAAACAAGGGAAAGAGGTGCCAAATTTCGATCCGTGAGGGCCCATACTCCCCACGAATCATAGCTTGGCATCTCCCACAGTCATATACAAGAGAAAACAGGATCATGATCCACCAAGTTTTGATTAATGAGGGCCCATAACACCTCAAGAACCAAAATTTGGCATTCATTTTAAGCAAGGTACAAAACAAAAAGTTTTCTAACATGACAGCAGAGAATCTATCAAGCATCTATCACAACAGCATGCATAATCTACATAGAGTCTATCACAACAGCATGCAATCGCTAATTCACCCTAGATGGCATGGAAAGAATGCATGACATGTGATTTCTACAAGTGCCTATATGATGCATGAGATGGAACACCCTCATCTCATCAGGTTGCGACAGAAATAGAACTGAGATATCAAAAAAATAATAGTACAAGTCATGTGAATCGCTCTTGGTGAAATTAGATCAACCATGAAATCTCAAAACCAGCAAAAACTGCAATTAATGAGGTAGTATGTCTTTTCACAGTACACGGGTTAGCCACTCCCGAGCATAGATTAATGCCAAGTACCGAATCCATCCTATCCCTGGCTAAAGTCTCCAAATAGAAAGCAGGAGAAAAGAACTCCTTTGATACCACTTTGTAATGACCTGAGTCCGGATCCCTTCCACTGGTGCCCCATACCCGGTTCGCCACATGACCTCAAGCGCATTTCCCTGAACGCCAGAAGCTACCGACTAGTAGTGAGGGCCTTGGTGAATCGGTGGGGAAACTATGCCATCATTCGGTAAGGTATATAGAGGAAAAACACAGTCAATAGTGGAAGCAACAACAACATGCATAACAACAAAAACCAAACAGTGGAATCATTGAATATATATAGCAATGATGACAATGATGCAGTAGGTACAAGTATCTATGGAAAGAAGCAAACATAACAATGTGATCGAATACAACTGAAAACAAAGTGAAAAGGAAAACAAAATAAACTCCTCAGCTTCGCGAGCCACGGCTCGGTCCCATACTCCCCAGCTCCAGTGTAATCAAGAACCTAAAGTAGAAGGGAATTTTCCCTTATCTATACCTGCAACAACATAGTCTGTTTGGGCCCAAAAGCATGACCCAAACAGGGTGTGAGATACAATCCCAGTATGCAATCACCCAAAGATCTGTGCCTAACAGTCAATGAATACAAGGCAAGTAGTAAAACAAGAAGCAGTAAACAGGAAACCACAAGCAGCTACAATCCACAGTTCTAACGAATAAAGTACACAAGCAAACAGCCAACAACAAGAAGAAAAAAATAGGTAACCCTCTGAGTATCTCTCACAGCCTAACCCCTATGGTTAAACCTATAAGTACTAGCAAACCTCTAGAAGGCACACACAGTCTCTCCCCTCTGGTTCAGCTATGAAATTAATAGACTCTCTGGGGAAGCACTCATCGTGAATTCCCCCTATAGTCTTGTATCGTGCTAAAGGCTCTCTGGGGAATCACTCAACGTCTATTCCCCCTATGGCCCGCGTCGAGGAACTACAGACTCTCTGAGGAAGCACTCAACGTCAATTCCCCCTGTGATCTCGCATCGTAATTAAAAGAAACTCTAGAGAAGCCCTTCCGTCAATTCTCCCTTTGGTCTACTACTATAGGTTCTCATAGTCCTGAGTGAAACTAAACATGTTCAGCACGCATGCATCGTCCAAGTAAAACTCAAGAACTACTTGGCTATCAACTATGGATCAGCAGCAATACAAGGCAACAGTCCACAATCCTACAACTAGGCATGGCAACTGGAAAAATGCCTAATAAGAAAAAAAGAATGGAAAAGCAACCCGAGAACAAAATAAATTACTCTACTCATAAGCATCAACCTCTACTAAAGAAATCAAGAAAAGAAGGCAAAAAGCAGGGCAAAAACAAGTAACCCCCAATTCCCCGTTTAAGGAATTGGTGTAATTTTCACAAAATATACATAAACTTTCTACAGAAAGGCACAAACCACCTTCCTTGATCCTAGGAGATCGATATACGTGAACGACGACGATATATTCCCCTTAGAATGACATAGATCTGACAAAACGCACAAAATACTCAACCAGAAGGAATCAAGAAACAAGAGTCAAGCAGAAGGGAGAGCTCACTGCTATGATTCCAACACAATCGACTACGCTCAAATCGGAGAACAGACGAAGAGGTAGATACTCGTCGAATATCCGGCCGTATGGTTGCTCTCGGGCGGACGAAATCTGGAGAAGAAGATGAAATCGGGAGTTTGGCGCGACCCGGTCTATTTAATGAAAAAAGTACACAGTGTGTATTTTTAAAGTACACGGCGTGTAGTGGGTTTTTCCGTACTTCGCTAAAAAAGGCCTCCACATCACCCCTACACACTGTGTGTGTGGCCCGGGCATGGCCAGCACACGACTTCGAGCCGGAGAAGAGTGCACGACGTGTACTCAGGAAGTACACGACACGTACTTCCAAAATTTCCAGAAAATTTAATTTTCTTAAAAACTCCAGGAAAAGGAAAAACATACCTGAACGAAGGTCCTAGTTCTTACACTTACCTTATATATATCTTTGTGATTTGGTCAAGAGAGATATCTTCTCTCATGGAAATGAAAATTATTGAATTTGTAAGGTGATAAACTTCCACACAGATTGGATTATTTTCTTTAGATTTCATGGAGATTCCAACAATGAAATCCATTGTTTTTACCCATTTCCATACTAGTATGGGAGATGGATGCATCATAACCTTAGACTTCTATAATTCAACCCTAACTTGATTGCATACCAAGCATCAAGATAAAAATTGCACAATCTCTCTCTTCTTACTACCACACCATAAATTTTGATTCAAATATATATATATATATATATATATATCTTAGAGATTATCATATGAATGTAGAAATATGATCTATGTCAATCATCTAAAAGTTACCTATTTAGTTATTTTTTTATTGGACAAAAATCTGATTTCCAAACCTTATAACTCAAATTTGAACTCCCCAATATTCGGTACCTTATTCTATAGCACCTCATCTCTTTTTGATCCTCCTTGATCCTCTCAAGAATGTATGTTTGATCATTTATTTGATCAGGATGGATGCATATCCTATTTTTATTTTCATTTCCATAATTTTCATGTATAAGAATATTTGATCCATTTCAATCTTGATCATGGATATAGTTGTTAGATCCTTTCTACTCAGAGCATCTGGCATTTTTTTCACCTTCCTAGGATGTTAATGGATTGAACAATCATAATCCTTGGTCATATCTAACCACCTTAATTGACAAATATTAAGCTACTTTTTTGGAAATATATTTTAGGATTTTATGATCCATATATATGTCACAATTATCTCCATAGAGATAATTCCACCAAATATTTAATATAAATATCAATGAATTAAATTATATATCTTGAGTTGGGTAGATATCTTCATGGATAATTAATTGGTGGTAGGCATATGATATCACTTTTTTATCTTGAATTGGTACAAAATCCAATACCTTATTGAATGTAACATTGTATATCAAAAATCAATCCCCACTGGTGGGTAATGTAAGGATAAGTATATTGATAATCCTTTTCTTAATCTCTTTAAAACATTACTCGTATTTTTTTTCCAAAAAAACTCTACCCCCTTCTGAGTTATCTTGGTTAATGATATTGAAAATCATGATAAGTTTCTCAAAAATTAATAATAATACCCAACTAAACCAAGGAAACTAAGGCTATTTATCATAAGGGTTGGTCTGGTCCATTCCTCAATTTCCTTTGTTTTTGATGGTTCCATAGGTATCCCTTTTCTGGTGATAACGTACCCCAAGAATGTTACTTACTCTAAAAAACTCTTATTTATAGTAATTTTCATTAAAATTTTCTGTCATCAAGGTATTTAGTATAGTATTAAAATTATACTCATGTTTCTCCTTTATTTTACATTAGATGAGAATATCATTAATAAATACTAACAAAATGTTTTATAGGTAGTCTCTAAAGACTCTATTCATCATGTCCGTGAATATTTTTGGAGAATTTTTGAGACAAAATGGAATCACTCTGAAATCATAGTTCTTGTACCTTGTATGAAAGTTAGTATTAGGGATATCATCCTTCTTCACATTTACTTCATATAATCCCAGCCAGATATCCACATTATTGATATATTAGGATCAACATAGATGATCAAATAAGTCATCAATCTGTGGTAGAAGATACTTTTTTATTTATCATGATCTTCTTGATCCCACAATAGTCAATGCAGAAGCGTATTCAAGAATCCTTATTTTTGAAAAAGAGGACTGGTGCACCCCACAATGAAGCACTTGGGCATATGACACCTTTATGAAAATTATCCTTTAGTTTCTTCTTCATCTCATCAAGTTCAAAAACAAACTTTATATACATAGTCTTGGACATTAGTAAAGATATATGTTTAATCTCAATTGAAAATTCATCCTTTT
Organism: Viscum album; assembly: GCA_963277665.1. Lineage (NCBI taxonomy): Eukaryota > Viridiplantae > Streptophyta > Magnoliopsida > Santalales > Viscaceae > Viscum > Viscum album. The sequence continues at coordinate 1,009,213,158 of OY728160.1, forward strand.
TGCTAGGAGGAATACCGTAAAATAATTTATGAAACACATCAGTAAATTCCCTTACAATGGACATATCATCAAGGATTATTTATTCTTTAGTATTAATCATTTTATCTAGATACACTTTATTATAGGGAAATACTATCCATGCTTGAGATGATGATACTAAATAAGATTCATCTTCCTCCTTAAACTAGTATAGAATTGGAGGCTGATTCATGATACTGAGGGTGAATTCATTCTCCCACAAATCTATGTTGGATCTATATAAGTAAAGTCAATCCATACATATAATTGAATAAAATTACGCTAAAGGGGGATGTGTTATATAATTTTGATGCAATAATTTCACCATTTTCCATTTTCACCAATAACACTACTTCCATGATTTGTAGTGGTGTTTGAATAGTTCTACTCAACTTGTGTGATACAAAACAATTCAAAGAACCACAGTCACATAAGACATTTGAAGTTCATGAATGGAATATAAACCTACCTTTCAATATTTTATTGTAGTTCTAATCATTTAATTCATCTAAAATTTACTAGATGAAAATTATTATAAAACTATTAAAAACCTAAATAGGAAACCATGAAAATTAAAGGGGAAACTCAAAAAATGACATATATCCTTTATCCTATAGATTTCGTGGTTTCAATATAAGTTATCAATGATCTTTTTTCCAATATAAAATAATATGGTAAATTTTCCCTTAATAATGGTTATTAAGGAGCATGTGAATTTACTGAAGCATATACCCCAGGAGTGTCAAACTATGTGTGAATCAAGGCCAATTGATGTGCACTAAGCGACGATCGAGTTAAGCTCAATGCACCCTTTTGGGTTTTATTACCCCTAGGTACCTCTATTCCAGATCCAAATCAAATTATAATATCTTAACATGGAAGTATTTTCATATAAATCACATACTACATACTTTTCCAAAATTCATGGATGAATTATTATGTTTATACTTATCCCTAAGGGTTTTACTAGAGTTTTTTAATCCTTTTCCAAAAAATAACTAGACTTTCCTCAAATTCAAACAATAATAATCCATATTTTATTTCACCTTAATTCATATTTAATTATATAAAGGTACACATAAAAAAACACCAGAATATTTTGGATCACAATGTCTTGGGGAAATTAGGAACATAACACATCAAATTGAAACATGGATACAACAACATTATTTACAACTTCCTTAACATGCTCCTAAAATTCAATCATTCTTCTAAAACTGCACAGAATAACCTGGGGATATACATAAGAAAGGGGTGAGATTTTTATCCTAGAAAGGGAATAATAAAAATCACAGAATAAGGTAAAACAATACAAGAGAGTCAATATTAATATCAGAACAACATAAGATGGGTGAAAATCATTATCATGAATAATGAAGCATGATATAACATGATAACAAAAAGTTAACATGGGAATATGGTGACAACATTAATCATGTCCTAAAAATAACTCAAGGATAAAAACCAAGACAAAATAAAATCATTTAAAGAGTCCCATAATGGATTAGTTTTATTCTCTATCCCCATACATGATGTGTCATGAGACTAAAACATTACCCAATGCATTGGAGCACTATTTGGGTGCACCAATTATAATATGTACACGATCTTGTGTGCCGCATAGATCATTCAAATTAAAGACATATTTCATAAAATTTAATCCCATGATCAGTGAGTTTGATTTAAATACATGTAATTAGTATAGGTACATCTAGGTGAATTCCCTTGAATGGAAATGGAAATGGGTATTCACAATACCAAAGTTTGTCATGTAAAAATAGTAAGTTAATTTTGGAAGAATAAATGGGTAAATAATGATTCCTGGGAGGGATTAATGAGAGAGAAATGTGTCAATAATAACTTTGAAATCATAAGGGTTCTAAAAGGTATGTTTTATAACATATTCCGACATGAAAAAATGGAAAACAAAAGGCATGACATAAAGGAGGTGCTTGAATAAAGAGGAGAATGAGAGGATCCCTTACTTTGGCATAATAACAACTTAGGTAAGTGATATAATGTGAGGAGATACATGATATATAATTATTATAAAATCAATTTTATATTAAATATATTTTTATAAATAAATGAAAACATAAACAATTAGATCCAAAAGGATAAATAGAAATAAGGTTTTTGGATGGAAAAGAAGAGGGAGAGACACCTTACCTTGAGAGGGTACTTCTAAAATCTTGGGAGGTGATTATTGAGAGATTGGGGGAACCTTGGGAGGGATATAGAGAGGTAATGGTAGATTAATTTAATTGTATAATATTTTTTAGTGAAAAGGAATGGGTGGTTGGGTGGGTTTATATAGAAAAAGAGAGGAGAGTTCTTTACTAATTTCCAAACACAGGTTTTGGATTCTATTTGATAAAGTAATAAAAAACACAAACCATACCATGATTTTTCCCTGTTGTATACCAACATGGATTGGTTTTCATTATTTTACATTTTTAATAATTAATATCATTAGCACAATACCATTGTAAATGTTTAATTGTGTCATGTTTAAAAAGAATTTATTTTAAAACCTTAAAATATAATATAGTTTTTGGGGTATTCTTTAAGGATTTATAAAAAATTACCTAAAAATACATTATATTAAATTTGAAATATATATTTGTTCATAGATACTATTTATGGAATATATTACATCACTTTTGGGTCATTAAGATGTCATAATACACACTGTATATTTATAATGTATTTAATTTTGAACGAAAATTCCACTATCTCTGAAAATTATGAAAAAATAACCATTGAATAATTTAAAAATAATTATTTTAAAAAAAATATTTATATTTTCCATAAAATTCTCTAAGTTTCATAATTTACACCTCTAAATAAAAAATCTATATTTATTGAAAAATATTGGATTTTTGACAATAATAATTTTCTGACAATTATAAATTTTTTTTTGACTTTGTAAAATTATATTATCATTTATATTTAATAAATATTATTTAATAATAATTTTTTATTAAAATATAATTTATTTCAAAAATAATTTAGTTTATCAAAAATAATTATTTGATTGAAACTATATATTTCCTATAAATACAATTTTCGTTTCATCGTATTGACATCCAATTTTATAAAAATTATTATTTAATAATTTTAATGTAATAATAAAAAGATAAATATAATCATTAATTTATTAGAAAAAAATAAACACATTAAAATTAATACTATTAGGGACTAGATATATATCCCTTTATTACACAAGTGAATACACTAAGGCTAAGGTATGCAATGGTGAGATTTACTTGGGGAGTTTCAGAATACATGGTTTGGGTTGTGATATCTACGATCTTGAAATTATCCCACAAATGGTTTCATTAATTCTTTAGTTATTTAATCACAACTTGGTATTAGTCTAGGTAAAAGCCCAGTGATTATATCTCCCTCAGAAGCTCTAATAAATGGGATTCATAGAGTATGATCCTACTGGTCGAGGCCATTACTTCATCCGTTTGTTTTAATTGGAATTTATTATCACCCTCTATATATACTAGTCAATGATCACTATTCAAAAAATATATTATCAAAAATTATTATTCTTAAAGATATTTTAATTTTAAATACCATATAACTATTAAAAATAGGCAAATTAATGCATGTGTCTTCTATAAATTCATTTCTTAATAAAGTATTTTGTCATTTAAAAAGAAAATTTCATTTATAAAAGTTAGGTTAATTACAAAATCTATTGATCTTGAGTCTACAAAGAATAAAAAAACAAGTTTCATAAGAATATTAAGGAAATTCATCCTCTATAAGAGGCTTAGACTACCAAGTACACAAACCTTCAACAAGAAATTAAAACTTCTCAACATGCATTAAATGACCTTTGGTGATTTTCCAACTAGACTATATATTAGTTATTCTCAATTTATTTTTATTATATATGATAATATATAGTGACTATAATCCCAATAACCTTTACGTGATAGTTTTTTTGAATACCACAATATTTCCAACGACACTAGGACTAGGGAAAGGTATGTGGTTTTGAGGTGGAAATCCTTCTCCCCATTGAGGAGGCTAAAAATATGGAGCTGGGTGAATATCAATGTGATGTTGAAAAATCCTATAAATCCATTGATGAAATTTGAGCAACTATGGATAAAATGTTATAACATATAACTATCATGAAGATAAATTCCAATATTTGACACTCCAATTCCTCTTTTTCAACATGAATGAATTTTTTTTCTTTAATCTATTTCCACCTTTTACCTCTATTTTACATTGAAAATCACTTCATGTTGACATATTAAACCTTTAAATAACTATATCAAGATAAATTTAATCCACTTGAACATTGAATTAGAATTTAATAAGTCAATCATGTATTCCAAACACTTATGTCGGAGAGATTTCCTCTTGTAATTATGCTCACAGATAGGTAAATGCATAAATATCATCACTTTTACACTAGAGTTGGACCATTTAGATATATAACATCATTTCATATTGGGTGTGGATCATGAATGGATATAGGAATTAATACCATAACTACAACACTATATTTTGTCCATTCAGATGTGGGAAATGGTTTCCTCCTGGGTGTGGCTCATAAATAGTTTTTGGCATGATTACCATCACCATAAAACTTGAGTTAGTCTATTCGAATATGAAAGGAGATGACTCAACATGATGAGGAACACTGAGGTAAAATTTTAGAATGAGGATTAAAATATTCATGAGGGATAAAAAACTACGAAGTTACATATTTTTCACATTTCATACAGATCATTTGAACTAATATATGAGAAGGTAAAATTGGATTCTAAAACTTTTACCAAGGTCAAGGGACCTAACAAGCATGGATTGAATTTTAATAGGATCATAGAATGGACCCACAATAATTTTTTCAATTTTAACCTAACCATTTCCTAAGACTCATATGTGGGAGGCTTAGAAACTAATAAATTCAATTTTTATTTGGATTCTTTTTATAGGTTTTCAACCTTACAAGTTTTGTGTCATTTATTTTTTCAAAGTGATTAATTTTTCTTTAATCATGTAGAGTACATGTGAGACAATAATAGAGTTGAATTTTTCTCATATTTACCTTTTTTATTTTTCATCATAATGAGTTTTTATGTATATTTTTGGGAAGTTTTAGGTCTTTCATGATGGACCAATAAAGCTAGTATTTTAGGTAAGAAATAACTGAAAAAACAGTGAGGTGGTCGATCCAACAAAAAAGTGGTGAAAAAATATATGTGAATGAGAAACTCAATACCACTGGTGTGTATAACCTCATGGGAAGATACATATAGTTTAAGGTATTTATTTCTAGACTAGTGGTTGATGGTGTCTTAGGTTGGACCACTTTTACCACATATTATGTATGTTTAAGATCATATATCTTTGAATAAATGTGAGATAGTCTAAAAAAGAAAAAAACTGAATAGAATGAAGATAATGTTATATTTTCTCTTTGATAATGGGAATGAATCATAGATGTGTAATGTGAAAGGAATTAATCTCCACATTAATGTTGTTAATTAAATATTCACAAATAAGAACTCAAAGTATTCAAATAATAGAGTAATGATATGTAAAATTTACTTAAAGGATGACTATGGAGTGCATTATAATGTAGGGTTCCACTATGATGTTGTTGGGGGTGTATAAAGATTATAGGACCTTCTTCTTGGGGAGAAATTGCTTTGATTGGTAGTGAAAAATTTTGTGGCACCAATGATCATTACCAAGTAGAGGTGCCCCATGATGCTAGATACAATCTTTAACAATAATTGTGAAATTTTTGTGATGATTTTAACACTTGAGGAATAAAATAGGATTACGGAAGGGGGACATTCAATAAGGTATCAGGAACCCAAAAATTTGTAGCACCATGTATTTAACAGATACTTAGGGTAAAGGCTTACAACATGAAGCTTTTGTGGGTCCAATGATCTTAAAATTACTTCCTATAGGGTCATATGAGATACCTCAAAATATTTATGACTTCTCTTTGTTTCACTCTAAATATTTGTTATGTCATGAAAGGGGTGACATGGTGAGTAAATAATTAACTTCTTCATGGGCCTCCCTTTTTAGGTTTTCACCCTGATAAGTTTTGTGTCTCTTTATTTTCATCTACAGTTTACGTGTCTTGAAAATTGTACCATTGGGGGTAAAGTTTAAGGTCATAAAAATTTGACCAATTGTTAATTGGATTCAAGTTTTTTCAAATTTGACCAAAATGTGAGGCAACCTATATAATATTGGAAAGGAAAAATCTCTACATTAATAGAAAGAAAAATCTTACAATATTCCATTTCAAGTGAACATAGTTTATGGTCATTGTTCATGGACAGACAATATGGCTTTTGAAATGACAATCAAGATGAGGCTTAAGTACAAAGAGCATATAAACAAATTTCAAGGGGAATGGAAAAGATATAAATAAGGGAATGGAGTATTTGAATCTTGAATTTGAAATGGGAAAAGTAAAATGTGCATTACCATTGACCATTATTCTAATGATGATGGGCTCTACTATACTTTTTTAGAGGTGTACAAATATTATAAGACCTTCTTCTCAATTGTAATGATTCCTATAAATGGCTTGGATGAATATGGAGACACTAAGGATCATTACCAAGCAATGGTTTCCCTTGGAGTTGGATACACTAATTATTGATATCCATAAAAGGTTTATAGTGATTCAAGTAATAAAAACACAAAGTATGATGTATGGCAAGAAATGACCCAAATAAATCTAGAACTTCTAAATCTTGAACTAACCAAGGCTAGGTTTTATAGGGATCTTGAAAATTTGGATATGTATAATGATTTATGGTAGGGTATGAATTATTTTTTCTCAAATGTTAATACCTATCCTAAAACAATAGGAATCAATTCACCCATAGTTTTGATGATGGATAGGCTCTACATTGATCTTGCTCAAATTCAAGGGATAGGTACTTCAATATTAAAGTATAGGATTAGAAATAGAATTAATCCCAAGTATGTATCCATGAAAATACACTAATTCATATATGAGTATGAATGTGTGGGACCCCAACACAAGGAATTTTAGGACGGAAAATCTTAATATAGTGTAGGGTCTTGTATGTTTCATACATATACATGGATTTGAATCTCATGTAGGGAAAGGTGGGATACATGAAACGATCCAATCTATGTTATTTACGGTCATATTGGATGAACTATACATGATGTATTTTATCATTATTGAATAAGGAATTAGGTTTTCTACAGTTTAATATCATAATATGAGGACCTTTACCATGCAGTTTAGTGTCATGTAGAAAATACATTGGTTTATAGTTTACCATCATGTGATTAGGATGTTAGTGAGTTCCCCAAGAGTTATTAGGAACAATATCTAGGGTATTTTTTTGGGTTATAGCTTAGATGAATGATGAAACCTATAGAGTGAAATATTACCATATCCATCATATTATTGTAGAAAGAGGGATTTTATAGTAAGAGGGATTTTTTTGTATAGACTTAAGGATAAAAAACTTTATATTAGAAGGTTAATGTTCCCAATTTGTGTATACATTTTCATACATTCTATTGTCGAAACATGTTTTTCACCAAATATATGTTGTTTTGGAGATAAAATTCTTTGATTTAGTGATCATGATAATTTTTAGGTATTTTCCAGCCTAAGACTCAAATAGGTGAAAGATCAGAAAAAAATTTAATATATACACAACGTGTACTTCTTATACACGCCATGTACCATTACCCCAACACACGGATTGACCGGACCGAGTACACGTCCATGTTTTCGGACAAGATTAACATGACCTATACTTCACTTTACATGCCATGTTGTCCCTTCTAGAAGTGGTTGGTGGCTGAATCGGATACTATATGCCATGTGGGGCGGTGCTACATGTCATGTACTCACACAAACCGACCAGTTATGCCTTCAAAGTCAAGGGCAGCGTGGCAGATCACCTACCAGCGGTGGAAGAAGAGCCAAGTCAAGTTGACTTCGATAAAAACAATGTACATTATGTTACACGTCGTGTTGTTTTGAATACTATAAATAAGAGGGAATCCCCTCTTAATCCAGACGTGGAAGGAGAGGAGAACTTGAGACACCGAACGAAAGAAGAAAGGAGAGAAAAGAAGAGAGATAAAGAGAAAGAGGAAAGAGAAGAGAGGAGGTTCTGCCTCTCTTCCTTCCCAACGATCTATAATCCAAAACTTCTACAATTTTTTATTCATAAATTAAGATTATTTTAGTGAATAACCTCTCCATGTGTAGATAATTTTCTTATGTGTTGTGGATGTGGATGATTATGGTTTGTTATTAATCAACTGTCTTATTGTGTTTGCATTATTTATAAATCTCTCATAATCCCTTGGAATTTATTGTTAAATATCACTGGAAAACCTATATCGTACCAAGAATGGATTTTATAGGGATATTCAAAGGAATTATGACAAAGTTTACCCATGATCATTGGGTGTAATTATCGTCTCAAAAGGGACTATAATTAATAAAATTAATAGGAATCAAATTCCAAACCAAGGAATTGGTCTCTATGGATTCAAACAAAACATACTAGATCAAGGGGGTTCCGTTATATTTGAAACCTAGATATGTGAGTTATTATGAACATCCCAACATGATAGGAAAATCGATTTATTAACAACCTAAAAAAATCCACATCCCCGATGCATTCTTCCCATTTATCATCACTAATCAATTTTAATTTATCTTTCAAGCAATTTATCATGAAATAGAAGAATCCGTTTCTTTTTATTTGAAATATAAAATATCGACTCTAAATTTAGTTAATCTTCACCTAATTAAGTACAAAGAAGATAAATAGAACCCAATTACTATATCTCCATGTAGATCGACCCCATTCTTACACCATATAAGTAATAAGTTTGGTTATTTAAATTTGGGATACTAAACATAACACATTGGGTAAAACGATACCAAATTATGGCATCTTTAACGGGGAATGAATGTTAACAGTGTTCTATAAAATCAAGTTTGTATTAATTAAAGTAAAAATATAAAAATAAAAAATTCTTAAAAAATTTCATTCTTAATCACATTTATGTTTTTTTTATTTTATTCTTACTCCTTTATGCTTCGTGTGTTGTTTCGTGTTGTACAGGTTTAAAAGTGCATGAGTGGCTGAATCACTCATTCCAAGAGCGCCGAGTCATCAAACATCCTTCCCCTTAATCCAAAGATCAAACGAACAATCTTGAGGTGATGTTAATAACTTATGGGTGACCACAACCAAAACACCCCCATGAAAAACATATAAAATGGAGACACAGCTGCTATCCAAGCTGTTGGACAACAGTTCATGCCTGATGACATCCAGAACCAAAAACTAGATGCTGAGGATGAGAAAATCCAACTTCCACTAGAAAACATCATGGAGTTTATGTCACAAAACGGTAAAAGACAACCAGCTCCATTTGTTCCAGGTTATGGACAAAATAACCCCAAAAGTACCATAAACTAGAGCGGTTTCCATATATGTAGCTAGGGAAGGGGCCTTATTTTTCTCATAAGAAGAAATTTGTGCCCCCACCTCCTCAAGAACAACTGCCCCCATGCCATACCCTTAAGGAGTGTGGTCTTACTTCTATCCAAGGGGCAGATACAGGTATTTTCAGACCACCGGTGAAATCCCAACACTTTAAGATCAAGATATCCATCATGAAACTCATTAAAAATATGGTTTAGTTTATAGGATTACCAAGTGAAGACCCCAATGCTTATCTATTCAATTTTATGAATATTTGTGACACATTTAGTTACCATGGGGTGTCCAAGGATTCCATTCTCCTTCACTTATTCCCCTTATACTTAAGGGATAAAGATAAGGAATGGATTAAAGGATTGACTCAACATTACATCCTCAACTGGGAGGAATTGGCCCATGCATTTTTATCAAATTATTTCCAACCCTCCAAGACTGTGAGGTTGCGGAATGAAGTTCAAAATTTTCAGCAACTTGAATCAGATACTTTTTCTGAATCCTAGGATCATTTCAATGAAATGTTAAGGAAGTGCCCTAATAATAGCCTTCCATTGTGGATGAAATTCCAGAACATCTATGAAAGTATTATGAAAAACACCAAATCATTGGCGGATGTAGTTGCAAGGGGAACAATTATGAGGAAATCTCCAGAGTAACTCTTCGACTTACTAGAAGATATGTCAGTCGACAGCTTCCAGTGGAACTTGGATTGGGGTACTCAAAAGAGGGGAATGCATAACATTGATTCCACTATGATGCATACTATCCAACTTGATTTTGTGTCTAATAATATTAATGCATTGAATATGAAAAATTCATCTCAAGTTCAAGCGGTAAATCACCTAGCATGAAGTGAATGTGGTGAGAATCACACCATGGGTGAATGCCTGGGGAGAAGTCTGGGTCCTTCAACAAGCAAGGTAAGATATGTTTATTAGAATAGCGAGAAAAACATGTACCCTCAATACCAAAACCTGTCTTGGAAAGATAACATGAACATGGGATGAGGGCAGTAACAATGAAATTCTCAACCGCACCCCCAAAGGCCATATGGTTATGGTCAACAGTAATACTGGAATCTATATCCCAAAAATCAATAGTAGGGATCCTTCCAACAAAAAAAGCCTCAAAACCCTCGTCTGGTGCAACAAACAAGATATCCATAACCTCAACCACCTGCAAAACAACCTCAACAAAAACACCTATCAAATCTAGAATAAATGATGTCAAAATTCATAACAACTGCTGAGACATGATTTCAGAATCAAGAAGAATCTTTTAGAATCTTTTAGAATCAATTTTGGAATCTTGATAATAATCTCTCTTCAAGGTAACCTGGTACACAATAAGGTAACACTATGAATAACCTTGGAGGAGGCCAATACTATCACTTCATGAAGTGGGAAGGAGAAACCCTAAAAAACAACTGCAAATCAAGGTGAAAATACAGCTCCACCTACACCCTCTTTGAATAATGATGCCGAGATCTAGGAGCCCCCCCTCAACACAAGGCCTACCAAAAGAGAAGAAGGATTCACATGGTAAGGTAAAAGAGGCGATCAAACATTATGAACCCACATTAACTTTTCCCACCTGAATGAAGTAGAGGAAGCTGGATCAGCAGTTTGGGAAATTCATGGAGGTATTCGAGAAACTTCACATTAACATTCCTTTAATAGAGGTATTAAATCAAATGCAACATATACGAAGCTAATGAAGGAAATCCTCTCAAACAAGAGGAAGATGGAGGACTTGGGAACAATTCCTCTCACTAAGGAATGTTTAGTGGTGGTTCAACATTCTCTTCCTCCAAAAATCCAAGATCATGGATGTTTTACAATCCCTTACACTATCAGATCTTGAGAATTTAGGAAATCCATTTTTGACTTAAGGGATAGTGTCAATCTTATGCCCTATGGAGTCTTTAAGAATTTGAGGATAAATGATTTACAACCTATCCAAGTGGCACTATAGCTAGCATATCTTTACATTAAATATCCTAAAGGGATACTTGTGGATGTGCTAGTGAAAGTGGGAAGACTGATTCTTCCTACTTATTTTAACATACTTGACATGGAGGAAGATCAAGAGGCACCTCTTATTCGAGGAAGACCCTTCTTGGCCACTGGGAAAATTTTGAAGATGTTCACCAAGGTGAATTGATCTTCAGAGTAGGAGATTAAAAGGTATCCTAAAATGTCCTGAAAGCTGTTAAGAAAGTCTCACTTATGGAAAATGAGGATTTTTATGAATTGACTATAGTGAAAAATCACTTTGTCCACATGGAAGATGACATGGGATGTTGTTCTATCACCAATAAACCAGTCATCGAGGACATCTAGCCTAATTATGAACTAGAGGACCTGCAATTCATTGTAGGCTAGAGAAGTTATTATTGGAAGTATCCACTTATTCCAAATATTCTAGAATGAGAAAAGGTAGAACTGATTATTCCTTTGATTCTTAAATCTTCACAAATTGAACTAAAACCTCTACCGTATTCTATAAAATATGTGTATTTGTGAGATAAACACACTCTTCCAGTTATACTCATTTCATATCTTTCTCAAGAGTAGGAACATGAACTTCTACAGGTTCTAAAGTCAAGAAAAAAGGCTATTGCGTGGACAATCGCTGATCTTAAAGGGATCAGTCCGACCATTTACACCCATAAGGTGCTACTTGATAAGGAAGCCAAACCCTATAGAAAAATGCAACGATTTCTAAATCCTCCAATAAAGGATGTCATGAATAAATAAGTGATCTAACTATTAGATGTATGAATCATTTACCCCATCTTTGATAGCCCATGGGTGAGTCCCATATAAGGGGTGCCCAAAAAGGGGGTATCACCATAATTAACAATGATAAAAATGAACTCATCCCTATAAGAATGATCGTGGTATGGAGTGTGTGTGTGGACTAATGAAAACATAATGACTCTAAAAATAAATATCACTTCCCACGTCCTTTTATGGATTATATGTTGGCAAGATTGTAAGGGAACAAATTCTATTACTTTCTGGATGGTTATTTTGGATATAACCAAATCTCTATCTCCCCTGAAGACCAAGAGAAAAGAAATTTCACATTACCATATGGAATTTTTTCCTATCAAAGGATGTCTTTTGGCAGGTGGAATACTCCAACCACTTTTCAGTGGTGCATTCTAGAAATGTTCCATGACATGGAAGAGAAAATCCTGGAAGTCTTTATGGATGATTTTTCAGTTTACGAAAAATCATTCAACACTTGCTTGAGAAATCTAGAATTGGTCTTGGCGTGGTGTGAACACACCAATTTGATTATAAACTAGGATAAATGTCAATTTATGGTGTATAATTATGTCGTCTTAGGCCAACATATTTCCATGAATGGAATGAAAGTTGACCCTGCAAAGATTGAAGTCATATCACAACTCCCCATTCAAAACTCTGTTCAAGAAATCAGAAGTTTTTTTGGGCCTGTAGGTTCTTATAGAAGATCCATTTATGGATTTTCAAAGATATATCCGCATCTAGAAAACCTCCTATCAAAAGATTCTATTCCAAATTTGATGAAACATTCACTACTTCCTTTCAACTCTTGAAATAAATATTAGTTGAATCTCCTATCATTATTTCCCCAAACTAGGAGGAACAATTTGAAATCCTATGTGATGCAAGTGATTATACAATGGGACCCATTCTTGGAAAAAAATTAATCATATCTTCAAACCTATATACTATGCAAGCATAGTTCTAAATGAAGAAAAAATTAAATACAATACCATAGAGAAGGAAATGCTATAAGTAGTTTTCACATTCGATAAGTTCGAATCTTATTTGGTGATATCAAAATTTGCTATTTATACTGACCATGAAAAACTCAAATATTTTATGAACAAGAAGGATGTGAAACCACATCTCATCCATCAGGTGATTCTCCTAAAAGATTTTGACATGGAAATCTATGAAAAGAAAGAAAGTGAGAACATAGTCGTTGATCATCTCTCCCATCTTGAATTGCCTCATTTAGAAAGAGAGGTGACTGAGAAATCAAGGAGGAATTCCCAAACGAGCATCTTTTCTCAGTTGATGCTACACCTCGCCCATGGTATGCTGACATCAGCAATTACTTGGTGATGGGATTTGTTCTTCCTGATCTTACATTCCAACAAAATAAATGATTTCTGTTTGAAGTAATAAAGATATTTCTAGGAAGACCCTCAGCTCTTCCGCTCATGTGGAGATGGGGAGATCCATCACTGCATCCCAGAAGAATAAATTAATAATATTATTGAGTTTTTTCATTCTTCCCTAGATGGGGGGAATCACAGGTAGACCAAACGATAGTGAAAATTCTCCAATCTGGATATTTTTGTCTCACCATGCACAAAGATTCCAAATATTTTGTGTCATGTTGTGATAGGTGTCAGCGAACAGGTAACATGGGGAACCAAGATAAAATGACTCAACAACCCATCCTTGAGGTTGAGATCTTTGACTTATGGGGTATTGATTTCAGGGGAAACTTTCCCCCATCATTTGGAAACTCCTACATTCTGGTTTTTGTGGATTATGTATCCAAATGGGTAGAAGCAACTACAACGACACACAATACATCAAAGATCATCATTTCCTTCTTAAAGAAGAATATATTTAGTAGGTTCAGTGTTCCATGGGTTATAATAAGTGATAGAGGGATGTGTTTTGAAAATATGTTGATGCAGAATGTTCTCATGAAGTATGGAGTGAAGTATAACACGGGGACACCTTTTCATCCCCAATCTAGTGGCCAAGAAGAAGTATAAAATAGAGAACAGAAGAAAATCCAATAGACTACTATGGGTTTCTTATGGAAGGACTAGTCCAAGAAGATTGATGATTCCTTATGGGCATACCGAACCCCCTTCATGACACCTCTAAGTATGTCTCCATTCTATTTAATTTATAGAAATCCATGTCATTTACCGGTGGAACTTGATCACAAAGACTATTGGGATGTGAAGGCCTTGAATTACGATCTAAAGTCCACAAAAGAGAAATGAAAGTTTCAATTGATGGAGCTCAATGAAATTTGGAGGGAGACATATGAGAATGCCAAAATATGTAAAGAAAAGAAAAAGGTAGTCCATGATCGCATGATCCCTTGGAATTCATTCAAGACTAGCGATGAGGTACTATTGTTTAACTCTCGTTTGAGATTGTTTCTAGGAAAATTGAAGTCCTGATGGTCGGAACCTTTTTGAGTAATCATGGTCTTCTACTATAGTGTGGTGGAAGTTGATAGAGTAGATGGTCAATCATTTAAGGTGAACAGGTAGTGTCTCAAACCCTATCTTCACATGGAGGACATGGTGGGTACAATATCCACCATAAAATTCGGGCAGCAAGAGGCTCAAGTAAGGTCGATCTAAAGACCTAAAACAAAGGAGATTCCTGGGAGGAAAACCAGGGAATACATGCCATGTATCACCTTTTCAAATGGTGTGTACATTTATTTTAATATATATTATAATAAAACTAGTAGTATAAGTATATTTTAATTAAGTTAATAAACATGGATGATGCTTGTGCTGATGGTAAGGTCATCGGAATGTGTCCGTGCCATCGCCGGTTCAAATCAATCCATACCTACCATTGGTATAGAGTTTATCCTTTTTGAACCCATTTTTAATTAAACAGTGTGTGAGGCATTTTCAAAATATTTTTTTTAAAATAAAAGAAAACCCATGATGGGGTTTGACCGGCTGGCTAGGGTCATAAACCAGATCCCAATGACCGAGGTTCGAATCCTGACAACCAGACCAATTCCATCATTTTTCATATTAATAAAACAATACAACGTGCATTTCAATATATGTCATGTGTTACATGTTTTCATTAATAATTTAAATAGTTTTCAAAATAAGAAAATACATGCGGGTGAAGTTGGTAGATTGGCAGAGTCTCAATCCTAGATTCAAAAGACCCAGTTTCAAACTTGGTTAATCTCTCTGCTTTATCCCTTTCATTCAAATTAAAAGTACCCACCATGCATTTTCTTCATCATTTTTAGAACTGCACCTATACTTTAATTATTAAAATTAAATAAAAACGTGTTTCACTACAACCTTTAATCCAGTGGTTAAGGGCTTGTGTTCGGAACGACTAGTCATCGGTTCGAATCACACCCCAAGCACCAGACAAAAGGTTGTAGTTCTCTTTTTCAAATTTTAGAACACATGGCATGCCATCCTTTGATACACTATGTTTATAGGTTTATTTCTAATTATATTATTTTCATTTATATATCAATAATTTGTTTATAAATAAATATTAAAAAAAAACTCATACACAGCGTGTACGCTTTATGAAACATCGTGTGGTTCATGTATAATGGCCTGGACCCTATCCAGCCTAAACCCATGTCATGCAACCCCCTCCCAGTTTTCATTCACCAAAATCCCCGACACCTCCATCTCACCAATCCTTTATTTTTTTTTGCATTTTACACCTGATTTATTCTATATTACACTCCTTACTCAAGGTATGCTGTTATCAAACCTCTATTTCAAAGTTTCCATAGCGTTTCGGTCAATTTAAGGATCAGATGACCATTTGGATTCACCTCATAATATACAGGGTGATCGAAGAACACACCCAATGTACATTCGATACATGGCCACATAGGCACATTTTCATAAATTCTAATATATATGGTGTGTATGTTTGGTACACGTCGTGTCCTGTGCCTTCCTCTTCCCCTTAAGGACTAGCCCGTGTCCTATGGAACTTGACCCCTTCCCATGTATTTGAACACAACATGTATGTTTGGTACACGCCATGTCCCCCGTCCCTTTATAGGAATTAGTGTGGAAGGAGTAGATGCCTTGAAATCCATTTTTATCCCCCACAACGTTTCTACCTTCCACACGACGTGTCTTATGTCCTATCCACTGCCAAGGTAAAGTTGTGTTTGGGAACTCATGAGAAACACTCCAAGTCATAACAAATGGTGTGTACATCATGATACATGTTGTGTATTGGTTTTTACTTGACCACATTACCTCTCTTCATGTCTATACAGAGTACATGGACTCTTACTTAGATCATACTACACACCGTGTACTACTTCATTTTCTAAAATTCTCACATTTTCTTCTTCTTCTCTTTTTATCTTATCTTGTATTGAATTTTCATTTCTTTTATTTGTTTCATCTAGGGCCGGTGATGATCCCGTGAGTGGGAAGAGGCCTACTTCCGCTACATAGGGAGAGGGCCCCCCTTGGTGTCAGATTCGTCTTCAGCATTCCGAGCTGACCATATTCGATTTCCCAGTTTTCCAGACCCCAACATTGGCCTCTCTGCCTCCTCTTCTACCAGAACCTTAGGTGGCCTCAATTGCACCATCCAACACTGATGGGAGCCTCGATTCCACCGCTCCCTCTTCTAGATCCTCCCCTTTGGAGCTACCCTCCACGATATTGGTGTACTAGACAATGCTAGTACCTCCATCCTCTTCTGGTTTGTCCTCACAGGCAACTCAGGTATCCACTGCTCCACCTACTAGTAGCACAACTGACCATTTAGCCTCAGTACTAGTGGATCCACCTCATCCTATACCACCAGCTCCCCGACCCCAACTTCAGGAATTCTTGATCTTTCCCAAGGGTCATCCTATGGAAAAACCAATTAAGACGATTCTCAAGCCGCATGATCCAGTTGAGTAGCCAATTTCTCGACATCAGCGTTCTGCAACATCTGTGCATCTAGGAGGAGATTGAAGGTCTCTTTGGATATACACATATCTGCAAGAAACTCTTGTTCAGCACTCGTAATTACATAGATTTATTTTTGGAGTTCATGGAGACCTTCTTGTTCGATGGTTCTTCCTATCGACATACACCCACCGATACAACTACCCTTGTTCGATTTCGGCATGGCGGACACCCTTTTTCCCTTACCATGGTCGATTTTGGATGAGGGTGAAGATTCTACCCCCATACTATCAACCAAAACCCTATCTCCACACTTATCCACCCTAAGCACTCTGACCTCATAGCCATGTGATAGGATCTTGCTGGGGCTGACCACATGTATACCCCAACATCACAGAAGAGCACACAAATCATTTCCCTTCCCCTTTGTTTCCTTCCCCAGTTCTTCAATGCCATCCTTTTTCCTCACCATGAGGATATGGGTTTCATGTCTAGCCATGGAATGGACCTTATCACTTGTATTTTTTTGACACGAATACCCTAACCTCTTTTGTCTAGATGTTTCTTACTTCCACTCTATGGTCTATGGACGTTAGGGTAACCTGAACTATTGTTTATATGCCACTCGATTGGACCACCATCTGTGAGTTTTTGAGTCCTCTATCCCTCATGACCCCTTGGGATCTAATCAGTGTCTTGAATTCCTCATTAATATTTTCATGAAGCTGGTTGAGCATCCGGGAGATGAATACAGGCATGTGCAGGATGCCCCAGCTCCCGCGGGGGTAAGAGATGACCCTACTGCTCCTACTACTATTGCTGACCCGGACCCACCCCATCCACTAATTGATGTTCCTTATCTACCCCACCCAACTTATTCTAGACTTTATTATTCTTCCTACATCCCTTATTCTTATGTTCCTTCTACCTCCCAACCTCCATCCGCACCCTCAGATGATATCCCCACCACCCTCCGCCTGATCGACATAGACCACCATTTGGACATCCTGGAGCACCATCAGACTACCCTCCTCCAGTCTTAGATGCGGATTGTGCAGTTCTTAGGCCTCCTACTTGATCATAACGACATTATAATACCCACAACACCTACATCTCCATCTACTCCTCATCCTCTAGATGACTAGACCCCACTGATAGCTCTGGCCACAGATTCCGTTTTACTATCTACTGCTGGCCCAACTGCTACTTCCCCTACTACCACACCCAAGGTACATATTGTGCCTACCACTCAAGGTGCTGAGCTAGGGCCTCCAGTTTCCATTTCCAATGTGCCTCCTTTACCAGATACTCTTCTTGTAGATGATTCCTCTTCTTATGCAACCCAATGACTGGTTTCTGGCACCTTTATTTACATTATATATATATATGTGTGTGTCTTTTGTTCTATGCTTGTGATGCAGTGATGTATGTCTCTGCAGAATTCTTTTTTACATTCCCTTGATAGTCATAGGTCCTCTGGAGAAAGTTGGTAATATCTTTTCTGCCTACTTACCATATTTGTCGACTCACCATGAAGGGAGTATTTTTCAGTGAGTCTTTTTCCTTTTTTTAATTTGTCTTTACTTCTTTCATTACTTCCCCTAGTCCTAACCCCTGATGTTTCCCAACATCTTCTTATCTTCCTTGGTATTGCACTTAGGGGACCATGTGTACTATAAAGTATGGAAGAGGGTCTCTAACTACACTAGTATTTTCCATTGAACTGATCCAGGAGACATCATTAATAGTTGAAATATTTTACAATGGGTAATTTTTTTGATTAATTATAATTATAAATAATAAAGGCATAAAAGGAAATTTTAAAAGATAAATTATTATCTTAAATATTGAAGTATTTTTAAATGATTACTGATATAGTTTTATTCTAGATTTAAAGTCATGGAAATTTACATTTATTAGATTGATCATTTCTTCTCATGTCATGACTTGATTTACCTTTTATTTTCCCTCATTCCTGAGAGGCATTCTAAGCCTTTTGAAATATTATTTCTTAAACCCTATTTTTTGAGAGTTTCTTGGGATTTTCATAACTACCAGAACTTTCTAGTCTTTCTCTTCAAAATATGAAGATTTTGAATCACATTAAAATGATTGAGGGATTTGATTATTTTCAGCCCCTTCGACCTTGAGACCTTCCCTACAAATGTTCTTTGTAAAACCCATAGAAACCATGAAATACCTTGATAGGAAGACACATTAAAAGACTATTAACCCTTCTTTCCCTAATTCTTTTATAATTTTTCATGATTATTCATTTGAGCTTTAAAGAGGGATTTTTTTTCCATTCATGGTATATTTTGGTGATCAACCATGCATTTATGTGTGGGGGAAAGTGACACTTGTTCATTTGGGTAGAAGGGTTCCAAAACCACTATTCATTATATTCTTAGTGGTCCCTGTGAAAAAAATATAGAAAAACTTAAAAGAGGGACTAGATTCATCTGTTACACATTATTTGATGGTTTATTAACCCAGATTGGTAACAGTATATCACGGTGATGATACCTTTGAGAGATCTTAATTGGGGATTTATTTTCAGTAAGCTTTATTTTGAATATCATGCATTATTGTTTAAGAATTCATCTTCGTTTTTCAATCCTTTGAGATTATTTTTCATCATTACCTACCAACCCTTAGCCTAAGAAACATTTGAACCTTATTGAAATCCCTCATGATTTTTTTGATTTAAATTCTGAAGTGGAGAATAAGAACACTTCCAATCCTATGGATAGAATGAATATACTTAAGATTGATTATAACTCTAATTTAATGATCTTAAGTGATGAGTGTGGTACTTTTTGGTGAGGTAAATCATTAAGTGGCATGTTTATTTTTGTAAAGTTAAACAATATGGATGAAAGAGAATGAGAATCTTTAATTTTATTATAAAGGAGGCATGATTAAAATATATTTGGAATTGAAATATGTTTTGTTCCTTTTAAAATCTTATAATATGGCTATATTATTCACAATTATAAATAGTTGAATGTTTCTTTTTTTTGAGTATGGATTATATTGAATTGATGTTGAGATTTAGCTTGAGGATAAGCAAATGGCTATGTGTGGAGGAGTTTGATGTAACCGATTTGTGTAGACATTTTCATACAATCTATTGAGTCTCAAAACATGTTTTTCACCAAATATATGTTGTTTTGGAGATAAAATGATTTTATTAGGTGATCATGATAGTTTTCAGGTATTTTCCAGCCTAAGACACAAATCTATGAAATATTAGAGAAAACATTTATATATACATGACGTGTACTTCTTACACACGCAGTGTCCTATTGTCCCAACACACGAATCAACTAGACTGAGTACACACCCATATTGATAGCCATGATTAACACAACATTTACTTCACTTTACATGTTGCGTTATCCATTCTAGAAGTAGTTCATGGATTAAGTTGATAATACACACAATGTGGGGTGGCGCTACATGTAGTGTACTCCCACTAACCAACTGACAACGCCTTCAAAGTCAAGGGCGGTGTGGAAGATCACCTACTAGTGGCGGAAGAAGAGACAAGTCAATTTGACATAGATACACACTGAGTAATTTATGGTACACACCATGTAGTGTTGAATACTATAAATAAGAGGCCACGAATTCTTAATTCGGACATAGAAGGAGTGGAGAACTAGAGACATAGAACGAAATAAGAAAATAGATAAAAGAAGAAAGATAAATAGAAAGAGAAAGAGGGAAGAGAAGAGAGGAGGTGATACCACCCTTCCTTCCTGATGACATTCAATCCAAAACAACTTTGATTTTTATTTTGGTATTAAGAGTATCTTAGATAATAGCTACTCCATGTTTAAATAATTTCCTTATGTGTTGGGGATGTGGATGATTATGGTTTGTTATTAATCAACTATGTTATTATGTTTGTATTATTTTTATCTCTCATTATACCTCAAAATTCCATGCTAAATATCACTAGAAACTGTGTATCAGACCAAGAACATAATTTACAGGGATCTTCAGAGGAATTATGACAATGTTCACCCATGATAATTGGGTGTAATTATCATCTCAAAAGGGTCTGTAATTAATAAAATTAAAAGGAATCAAATTACAGACCAAGGAATTGGTCTCTATTGATTCAAATGAAACTTATCAGATCAAGGGGGTTTTGTTATATTTTAAACCAAAATATGTGAGTTATTATTAATTACAAAACATGATAGGTAAATCGATTTATTAACAACCTAATAAAATTCACAGCCTCGACACATTCTTCCCATTTATCATTACAAATAAATTTTACTTTATCTTTAAAGAAATTTAACAAAAAATAGAATAATCAGTTATTTTTTCTTTAAAAAATAAAATATCAACTCTAAATTCAGTTAATCTTCACCTAATTAAGTAAAAACTAGAGAAATATAACACAATTACTCTCTCTCCTTGTGGATCGACCCCGTTCTTGCACTATACTATTAATAATTTTGGGTATTTTAATTTGGGATATTAAACAAAACACTTTGGCTAAATGATACCAAAGGTCCTACATAGATATGCCTCTTATATATTAGGGGGTATATTTTTATTTTTTCATAATAGAATCAAGGATATATTTCCATATACTAGTGAAGGTCTAACAGGGATTTGGATCTCATGCAAGGAGTTTTGGCTACATAGGGTCAGATGATCTAAATAGTTTATGGTCTTGTAGGATGAACCATGGGTCATGTAGTTTATCTTCATGTGAAAAGGACCATGTGTGTTACAATTTATTATAATAAAATATGGACTTATATTTTATATAAATTAATTTCATATGACAATGACTAATACTATGTAGTTTAATATTATGCATCAAGGAAAATGTTGTAAAGTTTATCATTATGTGACTCGGATGTAACATTATAAAATAAGGATAAAGTTGGATGGGGTATTTTATTCTTGTGAAAAATGATGGAAATAGATGGATAATGAACATAAAATTCATATACAGATCTATATATCTTGTAAGGATAAGGGGATTAAAGTGGTGAGAACTCCACTACATAGTTCCATAATTAATCCATACATAGTTCTCATATCCAAGCCATACATAGTTCCATAATATTACCACAACATATCGTGTAACATCTATAACCAAGACATAAATAGTTCTCATATATAAAGTATGTTCCATAATAGTATAAAGTATAATGGAATGAAACTCAACATAGAGGAGGAGACCATAAACTGAGGGACAATTGAATACTAAGGATTTTGTAGCTAAACCCAGAATAAGAATTTTAGGCATCATTATATATCCCATAATGTTTGAATCATGCCACACATAGTTCAATTATATAAAGGGAAATTTTTTCATTCACCAATAAATCCTACATATATTGAATTATTATATACGATGAATTATTCCATGCAGATTAGAACTCTATAATAAGTTTCAAGCCTTGTAGGGTAGATACATGTCATGCAGTTTATCATCATGTGATAAGGAATTGAGTGTTCTAAAGATTATAGTCATGAAAATTAGACTTCTATATTATCCCATCTAAATATAGGACCGATAAGTATTTTTATAAACACAAGGATACACAAACACCCATATAGAAATTTAATACCTTTTAACTTAGTGTGGGTTAATAGTAAAATAACCCCATGTTGAAGAGGTCCTCTTTTGTGAGAGAGTGGGGATTCATGAAATGGGAATTTATAAAAGTTTATGGTTATGAATGGTGGACCATGATATGATATTTTCTCTATTATTAGGTACAATCACCAAGAAAAAGTTAGGGATTTGGTTGGAATTTGTGGTTAGGATCAATATAAGAGATCCTGACATTACTATGCATATTTTATTAAAAGTAATAAAGACATATATAGTTCTTATAATATGGATCTATATATTAATATTTATAAAATGTAAAGGGGAACATGAGTGAAATGGGTGCCTTAGTGACAGAAGGATTCAACTTTACATGAATTAACAAGGGTCTTGTCACTAGGAAACAATCACTATTAGTAGAATCTATAGATGGGCCAAAGATACAAGACCTTGGAATCAATATATATATATATATATTATAATGTGGGAATAAATACACATGTAGTTTTAATATGTGGGGGAAAGTACAATCACCTTACCTTGGTGTTGAGAAAGGATAGATAATGTAACATGAATATAGGGTTGTTATACAAAAACAAAGTGAGAGGAATGATTGTGATTAAACATGTGGATGGGTCTATTAGTTTGGAAATCACTACGTTTCATATATTAATTGAAATTATTACACATTTATTTATAATAACAAACAATTTATAATAATTTTTATTGATGGACACACAAATAATTAATAGATAGACTATGTTATCATGTAAGAGGAATATTTCTCACAAATAGGCTAACCCAAATAGTTTCAATGGTTAGGTGTAGTAGAATTTATGTCACACATATTAACATCATGTGATTCAGATGATGGTGTTCTATGGTTTAGGTTCATGTGAGGAGTACCTTGTATACACAATTTAATATCTTGTATTGAGGAAGAAGGTGTTCTACAGACTGGGTTCATGCGGTGAATACCTTGGATACGACTTTTATCATCTTACAGTGAGGGAGAATATTATATGGGGGGATTTTAACCTTGGTGAATACTGGAAGGTATGGAAAAAACATGCAACATAACTCCTACATAGTTCTAACTATCATGTAAGGAGAAGTGGATTAAAAGTGATGGATATTTGTGTTTATTATTAGGTTAGAAGATCTAGGAATCACTAAATATCATAAATTAATAATATTCCAGAATCATTTATTTATTACAAGCCCCGATGCATAGTTTTTTCTCATAAATAGAATCATAAGTATAAAATATATGGGTTCCCTAGAGCAAGGATGAAATAAAAACATGAAGTGAATTGAAAAATACCACCCTAATGTATAACCAATGTTAGAAGAATATGTGTACGGGCCTTGGATAATTAATCTTGACATCACTACATGTTATGAAATAAAAGTAATCAATCCAAATGTGTTCTTATGAAGGGAAATTTATCTAAGAAGAGATCAATAAATTCACTAATACTTCTTACATAGATTTCTCTGTCATTTAAGAGGAATGGGTATAAAAAAATCCATCCAAAAAAGTCTGGAAGTTCATGTGTAGTTGAATTTATGTAATGTGGATTAACATCATATGAAAAGGATGAAGGTATATAGTTTGAGGTCAAGTGATGAGGACCTTGGATAGTTAATTTAACTTATCTCTATGAATATAAAGGTGTTCTACAATTTAGGATCATGTGACAAGGTCCTTGTCTTCAAAGTTTAATATTCTACAATGAGGATGAATATTAAATGGGGGAATTTTTTCATTGCTGAAAATCGAATGGAGTATCCAAAACATGTGTTAGGAACTCCTACATATATCTATATCTCATGTAAGTTGAAAAGGATTGAAAGTGACATAGATTCATGGTTTGAATGAGGATAAGAGATGCATGCATCACTAAATATCCTGAAATAATAGGAATAAATACACATGTAATTATTATTAGTCCCATTTCATAGATATGTCACATGTATAAAAGAGTAGGAAAAACCTGATGTGAATTGGAAAATCTCACAAACAAGGAAGAACCAATGTCAGAAGAATTTTTGACCAGGCTTAGGATAATGGATATTGGAATCACAATATATATTGTAATAATATGAATCAAGCCACATCTAGTAATTATAAAGGATTACTATGCATATAAATCTCTTTAATAATGGGAGTTGGTTTTATTACATGCTAATAAAATGAAGAGACCATGCACCAATAATCCCTACACAGACCAAGTTCTCATGTAGGGAAATGATGCCACATTAAGTTATACATTTTGGGAAATTTAAATTCATGAAACATAAACTTCACTTTTTTAAGTTTCATGCCATGAAACTAGGACTTGAATACCTATCTATAAATATGATACATCTCAATCATGATATACATATCAATAAACTAGAACCACTAAGATCACCTGATTTATTTTTCGTTTGATAAACAAGTCAGCATTGGTATAACACAGAGATTACATGAGAGTGCATGATCCAGGTGAATGATAACCACACAACTTAGTGTCATATGGTGGGGATATGCCATGTGATAAGAAAATAATTGTAATAAACCGATTATATATATATAATTCATTTTATAAATAATACAATTATACATAAAACTATATTTTATAAGGTGGTACTATAAATTAATATTTTATTTATCATGATAATTTATGTTTTAATATATATATATATATATATATGTTAAAAATATACATCATTTTTTTATTCATAGTAATGTAGTTCAATATAAGATACATACTATAAGACAAAAACTCTTTTATATGAAAATATAAATTAATTATTTCCTAAGTGAATTATTAAGAATCTATGATTATTACACTAATCAAATTAATTCTTATCCATTAATAAAAATAATTCTTTAATTATATCATCCAAAGGTTTAATTTTTTTTAATGAATAAATAGATTCATATGGATATGTTTTATTTAGTAAATATATTTTTACATTTTTTAAATTTTTTCCCTCAAAATTTTATCATATTTTCCCATGTATTGATGAAGTTATGGCCAAATCAATATAGAAAATAATTCAATCCAAACAGACTGTCTAGATTCAATTTGCTGAATGTTTGTGCATTTTTGAATACCTTCATGGTATAATAATAGAATTTCGTATTATTTTTAAGTTCTCACCTATTTCATTTACTTCCTCCATTAAAATTCAATTCCCTAAGACAATTTTTTGTAAGAGTTATGGGAGAACGATTGATGAAAATATTTCCATCCTCATAGATTTATTGAATCTGGATGCATTGAAATCACATGTACTTTTGACCAAGATAAATTTTGAAATATATGTTCCCCTAGCTGGATTAAATGATTCAAATAAAGTCATATAACATCTCTCAAAATCGTAGGCTAATACAAGAATGGTTAAAAAATTATAACCAAATTTCT
Source organism: Viscum album (assembly GCA_963277665.1). Lineage (NCBI taxonomy): Eukaryota > Viridiplantae > Streptophyta > Magnoliopsida > Santalales > Viscaceae > Viscum > Viscum album. The sequence goes on from OY728160.1 coordinate 1,009,239,381, forward strand.
GCGGTGTGACCCATCCAGTCAGATGCACATCTGCATTGAATTCATGGCCACTTATCTCCCCACAACTTGTGAATATAACTTTAATTATATGAATGAAATATTTATATACTATTATTTAATCCATACAAAAATTAAAATATAGATGATATAAAATTCTATAAGTAAAATAATAAAGTGAAATTCAAATGGGAAAACTATATTTCCCATACAGTATTCAAATTTATCAATAATTATTCTTTATTAAAATTTATTTAAGAAATAACATAAAATTTAATAGTTTACTTATGTATTTTATGTCCTTATCCAACCTTTAAAATATCAATTTTAATAAAAAAATGTTGAAATTAATTCCTCAAAAAATTTGTTGGCTTTAAAGGAAAAATAAAAATTATTTAAACCCCAACACACATCCTTAAGTATATATACTCACCCCTATTCCCATTATCCAACACCCAATATGAATTTAAATAATTATATACCTATAAAATATTCTCCTATATTTCTATATCTTAAATATTGTACAAATTTGATAGTTTGAAGGTTTTCCTCTCTAAGGCTTATTAAGTTAGTTTTCTAGGTAAGGAAATTCTCATCTTATCATTCTCATTATAGTACCTCATTTTTGATATGTATCTAAATGAAGAATTAATATATTTTACAAAAACTTTTTGATTATACATTTACTTACAAAATACATTTTCTACAAATGGGGGACATTTTTTCCCTCTCATTATTCTCTCCCTCTAATCCATGTTGTATACCATCATGAAATCAAATTATATTCTTTAATTTATATCTTTTATGTGATAAATTCCAATATTTTGAATACAAAAACCAATTCATTTTCATTGGTTAATCTCCTAGATATAAAAATAAATAATTTTTTTTTGGGATTTACTTGTATGAAACCCACATTCCCTCTTCCTGGGTTAAAAATTATTTAATGTTCATGTATTTAAGAACTTATGTACTCAATATTTTTATATGAAACCAATTATTTTTTTATTGGTTTCTTGATGAGATGATTTATTATTATCAATGTGGCTGACATGAATTATGTCATATGAATTGTGCACCATGATAGCACTCCAATTAATTGGGTATATAATTAATCTCTATTGATGAAAAGTTTCAAGATTCTTTGTGGAATAATCGTGGTAATTATGATTTATGAAACCCTGGTGATAAACTTTAGTGATATGATTATGAATATATAAATTTTATGTTGTATTCAAATTTAAAATAAATGATTCACATTATTTCAATTATTTTATTCCATAAATTTATATAATCATTCCATATTTATATTCCCCTTGGTCACTTGCTAAGTATCTCATTTATTTATTCTTTTGCTATGATTTTTTTCACCCCTTTCTTTGATGTATGTCCCCAGGATATGATATGCAGTAAAATTAACTAAGGATGAACCTATGAAGAAGTATATAAAGTGTATTAGAATAATTTTTATGTTTCTTATATTTTTCATGTATTATGTTACTATTTCTAGGGCACTAAACCTCAAAATATCATCTATATTGTAAAATGTTGTACCGTGTAATGAATGGTTAATGAAATAAAAAGGTGGGCCACCATAGTTGGTATCAAAGGATAACATAGTTATTTATTAAAAATAGGATTATAATAAATAGTAAAAACCCTATGGATAAGTATAAATATAGGAATACATACTGGTATTATGTTAATGTATAGAGTATACACTTTCCAAGAAAATACACCCCTGTCTAGATACTATAAGTGGATGTGGCTCAAGAACATATATAAATAAGGGTAAAAACCCTAAAAACACCATATTAAGATAGAATCGATCAGAAAATATTGCACAAAAACATGCCTTACTGCACAATAGTTTTTATACTTTTAGGGGATATGTTTTTGTTATCATAATATTTTTACTAACTAACATGAATGGTTGTATAAAAGTGTAGCATTTTCTATTAAAATAAATAAAAGATTAAAGTATATGTTACAAGATATCCAATCCTATAAAACCTTTTAACAAAACTATCCTTTATAATTTCATGATAGAGATCATGCATTTCTCACGATATCACTATGGAAAGGAGTTATAATATTTTTAAATAATGTAAAACTGATTTTAAGGTACATTAGACCATTTGAGGTTACACATAAATTTTGAGGATGAAATTTATTTAATTGGGGAAGATTGCAATGACCCAGTATATATATATATAATTGATTTGATAAATAATATAATTATACATAAAAATATGTTTTTTAAAATTTTTATGAAAAATTAAAATTTTATTTATCATGATAATTTATGTTTATATATATATATGTTATATAAATATGTCAAAATATATATGTTACAAAATTTATATCATTTTTTTATTCTTAGTAACGTAGTACAATATAAGATACATAATATAATAAAAAAATAATTTTATATTATAATATAAATTAAATAAGTCTTAAGTAATTTATTTATACCCCATGGGTATTATATAAATGAAATTAATTCATAACCACTAATAAAACAAATTATTCAGTTCTATCCTGCAAAAGTTTTTGAATTTTTAGATAATTACATTAATGAATTTAGATATGTATTCTTAAGGAAACATGTCCTTATATGTATTATATTTTCTCCCTCAAAATTTCAGATTATTTTCACATTTATTAAGGAATTTATGGCATAATCATCCTAGAGAACAATTCTATCTAGTCATAATGTCCAGATTCGATGTATTGAATATACATGGGTTTTTGATTAATTTATGTTAGAATAATGAAATGTGGTATTATTTGGACTTTATTTCCTATGTATTTTATATATAATATAAATATTTTAGCCTCTAAACCTATGTTTTAATAGATTTATGGTCGAATCAGTGTTGAATTTTTTTTGCATGGAAGATTCATTGAATCTGGATGCGCTAACTTCACATGTGCTTTTGACCATGATAAATTTCCAAATAGATGTTACCCTAGTTTTATGAAATTATCCAAATTATAAAATATAATATCTTTCAAAATTTTAGTCTAATAAAATAAAGGGGAAAAGGTTATGACCAAAGTTCTATGGTGGGACCTATGTAGTTGGATCCACATGAGTGTTGACTTCACGAACACTTATTTCCCCTCAACAAGTAGATCAAACTTTCATTATCTAAATGAAAAATTTGTAAATATTAGTATATAATCCAAGATAAAAATAAAAATATGGATGAAATGAAATTTTAGATGATAAATAATAAAGTGAAATTAAAAGGGAAAAATTGGATTTCCTAAGAAATATTCACTTTTATTAATCACTATTCTTGATAAAAATGTATTTAAGAAATATCATAAAGTTAAATGGGTGATTTATTTATTATAAGACCCTAAATAGACATTAAAACATCGATTTCCATAAGAAAATATAGGAATTAATTCCACCCAAAATTAGTTGGTCTTAATGGAAAAATAATTATTATTTAAACCCTTAACACCACCGCTCCTCAAGTATAAATACCCACCCCATCTTTCCATTTTACCACACCCAATTTGAAGTTCACTAATCATATACATTTAAAGTAGTCTCTTAAATTTCTCTCTCTTCGATATGGAATATTTTTGTCGGTCCAAATGTTGTTCTCTCCAAGATTTAGGAAGTTACTCTTCAATGTAATGGAATTCTCCACTTCTTTTTTCTCATTCAAGTACCTCACTTTTTTATGTATCTAAATGTTGAATCAAATTATTTTTCATACACTTCTTGATCATTAAATTACTTAAAAAATTGTGTTTTATTAATGGGAGACCTATAGTCCCTCTCATTATGTCGTCCCTTTATTCGATGGTGTATACCGTCATGCTACAGAATTCCTTTCTTGAATTTCTATCTTCTACATGAGAAATTCCAATATTGTGAATACAAAAAAAACTTCATTTTCAATTTTTATTCACCTATATGTAAACATAAATTATTTATTATTTTATTTACTTTTAGGAAACCCACATTATCACTTTATGGGTTAAAAATGGTGAAATGTTCAAGTCTTTAAGAACTTATGTACTCAGTGTTTTCCAATAGAGCCCGTTCTATTTTTTTCTATATTTATTATTGAAACAATTTATTATGATCAACATGTCTCACATAAATTAATACACTTTAATTTTGTTCTATGATATTGATCGAATGATTTAGGTAAATAATTAATCTCTAGAGGAGACATGTTTTACAATAAAATGGTGAATAACCTTGGTAATCCTGATTTATGAAACCTTGGTGAAAAACCTTGGTGATATTCTTATGAATGTATAATTTTTATGTTTTATCCAAATTTCCAAGTAATGATTCATGTTATTTCTATTATGATATGCCTTATGTTAATATGATTTTTTCTTATAGATATGCCTCTTTGTCACTTACTAAGAATATTCTTTTTTAATTAACTTGTAGGGATTTTTTCTTACCCATTTCATTGATGTATTTCCTTGGGATATGATATGTAGTGAATTTTAATTAAGATAAACCTATGAATAAGTATGTCAAGAGTACTAGAATAATGTTTATGTTTATTATGTTTTTCATGTATTATGTTCTTCTTTCCAAGAAACTAAACCTCAAAATGTCCTATGTATTGTTAAATATTGTACCATATAATGAAAGGTTTATGAAATAAAAAATGCAGGTCTCCATAGTCAACATATAATTTTATATCATATGATAAGGAATGCGTTTTCCATATTTTAAAGTCATAAATATAGGACTTGGGCCATATAGTTTAATGTAGTGAAAAAGGGACATTGGTGATATATAGTTTAACATCATACTGCCAAGACATTGGTGCTTCAGTATTTAATGTCATACCACCATAATGAAATAATATATAGTTTAACATGATATAGCTATAAAAAAAATTGGTTGTTTAGTTAAAATTTGGGTAGCTAGGACAATATGTAACTCACACGAGGTTATGAAAATTATTTCTTAAGAAACCTTGCATTGGAGGGGAGCATGATATTTCCTACATCTATTAAGATCATGAAATATTCTCTATTGGATTAGACCTTGTCTATGACATAGGTTCCCTCCCATTTTTATTTAATCTTGGAAGTATTATTATCTTGTATCATTGGAGTTTCTAGAGAAAACACCATTTCTCTTTGGAGGAATTAATTAACGAAAAATTTATTGTTGAATTCTTACATAAACATTGTTTTAATGGATTTATATGTTGTGAAGCATACACAACATATTCTCATAAAGTCTTTCCAAATCTGATAATATCTTATGGGACTTTGAAGATTAATAAAATTAGTTATATATAGCAATAAAAAAATATGGAAGATAAACCTTTATGGTAATAACCACCTCTATTCTATTTATAAGAGAATATGGGGTTGCTTGAGGGGTAGTAAAAGTTATGATGTGATAAGACCAAGGAGTATAGAGGAGTTTTTTTTGGAAAATACATTTTATCCTTGTCCACAATATTCGAGAATATATTAGATAAAGTCTTTTTGAAATCCTCTATTTATACATTCATCATTTAATTGAAATGAGATGTATGGTTTGATTGAATATTGTATTCCTAATAAATCCTTTTCAATTTGGAAGAAGAAAAATTAGTATCTTTTTCTTCCACTATTTTGTGAGGGATATAAAATTTATAAGCTAATTGAAATTGATAATATCATTCATCCCAAATTCCTTGAGTGATATATATTCTACCCACTTAGAGAAGAATTTAATTTCAGTAAGGATATAATTGAAATATATAGATGTAGTTGGGGGATATGCCCCATGACATCTATTCACTAGAAGGAAAATGTCCAAGAGTATTTAGTGGTTTGAAATAGATACGTGGATTGATTAATTAAATTAGCATGTATCTTGACATAATGAAGTTTGATGATGAAATCTATAAAATATTGTGTCATCAATGTATAAAAGTATCTAAGAATCTTGGTCTGATGAGATAGCTCGGTTCCTAAATGATGAGCACTATATTTGTCTGTATGGACTTCCAAAATAACGGTGAGGGTATATCCTTCTTCAATTCATCTAAATAGGATATCATAAAATCCTCATTTTTAGAGTAATTTATAGAATTTGGTCCATCATATAGGGAAATTTTGACTACCAACCAACATATTTATTCTTCTTGGCCTGATATAATGGAAGAATTCCACTTTAAAGGTAGTCTATTATGAGATACATCTATCTAATAATGTTATCCATTGGAGAATAATATATAATTTCTTGATCTTTATTGGTTTTTATCACATTTATTTCTCCCATTTTATATTAAATGAATGGAGATACCACTCTACGGGGCACAATGTGGATGATCGTTTCATCCATGTTTTAATTTTTTAGGGTGGTGGATATAATTTCCAATGTTTTAACATGGGTATTTTATGAATATGGGATGAGTGAAAATTTCATCTCAGAGAGGAATTATTCCATCAACCCTTATTCATATATACATGGTAGGTATGGGGGTATAAAGGAAATAAACCTACTAACATAGAGGTTCGAAACTTTGACCTCTTTAACTCACCACCACGAGTACAAAAATGACATAATAATGTAAGGGAAAAAGTCACCTTTACTAAATGAATATTAACCATTAATCTATTTGACCACTAACTCTAAATCACCTTTGATACTAAAGCATGATACCAGTATCTGTAAGGCCAGCTCCAAGACTATAATTATTTATTTATATTCTACTTCATTATTAGTATATCCTTATAATTAAAGAAAAGAGTAAGGAAAAACTAATTTGTTTGGGGAGAGAAGAAAAGTCAGAAAAATAGCCTTGATGTTCCTTAGGTTTTCCATCCTTCTTTCCATTGGACTTCTATAAGAACTATCCCAATAAAACTCTTATATCTAGGGAGATTCATAGATAAAGTGACCATATTAATTAGGAACCTCCATAATCCTTGGAGACTAATCTAAGACAAGGTTTTATACAAGTAAATCATCTAACAATTTCCCTTTTGTTGAATTTTGAGACATAAAATAGATGTCAAACTATTATATAATTACTACCCATCATTCTAGACACCTAGATAATATCAAATTACTGGGGATTTATTTTAGTGAGTACATATGAGAGATGATATGAAACTCAGGGTGCTACAGGTAATGCATCAATTTCTATATTACATTGATCAATTCTAGTTAGTTCTTCTTGATGTTTGAGTATTAATCCCAAATATCCAAATTTATTATTCTAAGATAGTAGAGTATGTTCTCAATTACTATTTCATTTTTTTTGAGTAAGGTGAGTTCAAAATGATATATCTAGATTCACCATATAAAGGATGAGATAATTCCCTTCCACAAAAATATTAGTATCGATGAGTTCATGAGATTATTGAAAGCTTCTTGATAGTTTTGATCCCATTGGTAGGTGAATCCCTTCTTTACCAATTTCATGAAGGGTATGAACTCACCAGTGATGTTAGCTAAGAAACAACTAATATTGGCCAAAGTACCTTGGATTAAAATAAAATTTTTGAGGTTTCAAGGTATATGAATATTAAGTTTTTTCCTTACACTTTTTTAAATTTAATTCAATACCATAATGGTGTACTACAAAGGAAAGAAAGTTTCCCGATGTCACCCTGAAAGCACATTTAAAGGTGTTTATTTTTAGGATTCACTTCTATAGTTTGTTGAAAACTATTTTAATATTGATATGATGATCGTGATATTGTTGAGGCAAGACCACCAGATCATCCACATAAAAATCCTCTATTTTTCCATGGAGGGGAATGAAAATGTAGAATATGGAACAATGATATATATATCACCAAAATCCTTTATGAAAAATTGAAAAAAATGATAGTAATATTACCCTTTGGGTTACCTAAAGGCGGTGACCTCATCATCCTTATGATCTATGCATACAGATAAGGTTATATCTTGAATACCCTTAGATAAAGTAAATTTCCTAGAAATCCATGGTTTCATCGATCAGTAATTTTATGATCAAGACCTGGAAGTCATCCTTTGGATGGTTGTAGTTGAGATCCTAGAAATCCATGTATAATTATATTTTTATATTATTTTTCTTAAAAGTAATGATATTGGTGACCAATTTTGGGTATTGACCTTCCTGAATGATGTTTTATTTGATAATCTTGTGAAATTGGGAATCTACCCAAGTGACATGATTCATGTGCATTTTTATAGTTTCCATATTAAAAACCTTATGATCTTATAGAAATCCCAAATTGTGGGTATCCACATTGGGATGAAATCTGATCATTCTGGTATAATTATAGAAAAAGAAATCCTGATGGTTCTTAAAAAAGGAGACACAAGTTTCTTGGTCATAAAAAAACTTGGTGGAACTAATTAATGTGGGACATAGATAATCATTTATACCCAGATTCACTTGTGTTAGTTCATCGATAGTTGAATATATTCCTTCCTAAAATACCATAGGGGCATCTATGAGGTCTTTTTCGTCTCCCACTATACCTCCATCTTATAGGAATTGGAAGATAACAGGTAATTTTTGGGGTAAGAAAGATGATATGGGGACCTTATCATCTCTTATAAATAATAGAAAGATATATATGGATCCCAAGGATATTGATACATGAGCATCATTATTAGGGGAGTCATGGATAATTTATACCCTCTCTCTACTATCATCATAGAATAAAGATGCGTTGATAGTATAAGATTCAATAGATGATGTGAGGACACTTTCAAGCCTCACAAATAACAAGAGAGTATCTTTAAGCTTTGGAAATAATGAGGTGGGGTCATATTTAAATCTTAAGGATAATGGGGTGTCATTTTAATTAATGGTTTCATTATATTAATCATGATCACACCCCTCCACTATATGGAAAGGTTTGGATAATGAAATTAATATCATAAAGATGAGGGAAAAGGTTCTCATCTAGTTTTATATGGTATATAAAACATTCATGACCTAATGATTTCCAATAAATGGGTTTGTTTACTTGATTTGATTGAGAGGAAACACATAATATTTATTGATTTAACTATATAAAATGGAATGGAAAACCTTCATTCCATTTGGGAAATTTTTTAGAAGTCACTATTCACCATTGGTTTCTTGCCCTTCCTTTTAGAGAGCCCTATATCCACATATAGGGAGTCAAAGGATGTGAATGGAGCGTTATCACTATACAACACTCATTAATTTCCATAGATAGAGTATTTAAAGAAATGGTGGTATAATGAAGGTGTTTCCCCATTGTTATAGAACCAATAAATTCCTAATAGGATGTTGAAGGCTGAGTCCTAGTGAACCACCCTAAATTTAAAGTCAGATATAAAATCACTATACTAGGAAAAATGTTTGATTATATAGAGTGGACTCGTATCACTCTTTCCAAACCAATGAATGGGAAGTTAGAGGGAGTTAGGTAATCTTCACTATAACCTAGGTGGTGGAGGGTTTGTAATGGTACCAGGTTGATCCTAGAACAACTATCAATCACAACATGATTAACATAAAAGTTTTTATGTTTTATAGAGATTTACAAGGGAATAATATTCATAGGTATAGTTACTTTATAATCTTGTTCAATGATTGAAATGGTTTCATAACATTTGGAAGGGCCAGTCCTAACAAAACATACTTCGGCTATAACAATTTTGACCTCAAAATATTTAGGGCTCAAAAGGGCCTCAATGAGGGATTCTCGTAGCATTTTATAGAAGTTAAGAACATAAAAATAGAGATATTATTTATAATAATGGTTAGGAAAATTAATATTCCACATTTCTAGACTATGGGCCTTTGCTTCCTACCTAGGGGAGGGTCCTCAACTTATGGACTAACTGTCATTGATGATTGTGTTAATGAATCATTCCTTTAATAAAAACATGGGACATTCTTATGGATCATGGGTTGGGAAGAGATGGCCTCCCCAATAGGTTGATGATGCCTAGGTGACTGCACATTTGTATAATGGTCCACCAAAGTCATGGGATCTGAGAAAGCCTTGCATGACATGGGATCATATCGATGACCCTTTTGTGATCATTGGAGGAGTTGCCTTCATGTTTTTATAGTGTATATAAATTTAGCGAAAATGATTCCCAAATATTAAGGCAAATTCTTTCCTTACCTCCCACAACCTCCTTTTCCTCTAAAACATCATCCATAATTATAGATGGGGAGTTTATATTAATGAAATCCCTTATCCTTGTTGGTAAAGGGGTATTTCTTGTGGATGATGTTGATCGAAATATATTAATATTATTCATCTGGTAAGTATTATTCTTGGAGGGGTGGTTCACATTACCTCATTTTATGGGATGGTTCATCTCTTCAAAATTATAGAGGTAATAATTCTAAGAGGTTCTGGACTATCTTAGGAATTGATGATGATTCTTTCTCTTGTGTCTTATTTTTCTGAAAGTGACTATGTTAATTTTTTTAAGGTTGAGATGGTGAAGACATAATAATTCCAATTATTGGGAGAGATTGGTTAAACACTGGATGGTTCAATTGTGCCCTAATAATAGTGTGAATCTATTGACTAATTTTATAGTTATTCATTCATTGAATTTTTATGAACAATATCTCAAGATTTACTATCATTCCCCCACTTTCTTTGGTGAAGTGGAAAAAATATCGGTCACTTATGTCAGGGGTTTTCCTAACTTGACCTTCCTAGAGTCGACTTTATTATATATTATATTCTTCAAGATGAATCATTATTAGATGTTATAGTTGAGAATCTAGTATATGGGGTAGTAATTAATGTATTCATTTTGATCTACTTTATTCGTCATCTTGGCTTCTTCTAGTTCATAAAGGTTATTTTCTATAGTCACATTGACATAACCTCAAACTCACTCCATTCAAATGGAATAAAATTTAGTATTCTATTCCTAATATGTAGGGTTAATTTTATCTCGTATCATATAATGATGGGGAGATATTTCTATTATCATTGAGGGGAGGCACTGTGTGATACTTTACTGGCATTGTTTCTTGAGTTGGTATTGGTTTTAGCTTAAGCGTGATAGTTTTCAACTCTTTTTTTCTAGGATTATTACCTGGAGATGATGGTATTGACTAATATTTTACATTCTAATATTGAATAAAATTCTCTATGAACTAGGAACAAACCAAAAAAAAATCAAAATAAATGAGAGTATTTCAGTGGAAATAGTGGTGTTTGTAGTTGGTCATAAATTTATTGATGATAATATTCAATAGATTCTCGTAATAGAGTTTCATATTTAGAGATAATCTTAGAAAATTTTATGTGGAAATTAAGTTTACAACCTTCTGATTTTCATGCTATTTTTTAGTTTGAGAGGCTAATTAGAGTTTTATTCTCCAACGTTGATCTTAATTGATAGAGGTACTATTTTCATAGATCTTCTGAGTTTGAAATGGATCATGGTGGTTGATTTTTATACTAAATGAATTATAATACATCAATGGTTTATAAAAATAATCCAAGATTTTATGATTCATATTTATTTAATATCCACATCATGGGACCGCATCAAGATGTGACGTGTGTCAGGTGTTACTCTAGGTTTCATATTCCCTTGAAAACAAGGAAAGCAGAGTTAAACAAATTGGGCGGTGGTGAAGAAATATCCAAAAAATTAAGGTATAAATTACTTTTTGGTTGTACTGGTACATGTATCCCCTCCATAGATTTCATTTTATAAGTGAGCGAATCAATGGATTCAATTAACTATGGGGGTAATATTTCCTAGGTGGAAACCCTAGTAGGAGCTGTAGCAATAACCTGACATGGTTAGCCGACCTGGGTCAATTGTCATTATAATATTTATTCCAGGATATGGTATCTCACTTGAAATGATGTTTTATAACCCAATATATGAAACTACTAGTATTCTTTAATTACATTATTTAAATAAACTGATGGCTTGGAACCACACCCATTTGGGATATTGAACTCTTCCCTTATAGGATAAGTGATTCCTTTTAGTTTCTTATATAGTTGGGGAGTGTAATTGACCTATAATTGGAAATTATAATTATTAGGAATATTTACCATTAGAATATTGGCTTTTAGAGACTTCTGTTTTTCCATTTCAGCTTCATCTCTAGTGAATATTTTCTCAATAGAAAGGGATTCAAATTCCTCAGGTGGTTTATGAGTGGTAGATGCAACCACTCTTTTTTCCTTTCTCTTTAATATAATCATGAAAAATTGGTGGTAACTGGGTAGTTGTTAGAGTTACCAAATTCTATGTTTTCCTCTAGTTCTGAGTACACACACATTATTTATTGGTGCCGACCATGTCTTGAGTGGACGTATCTTCATCATGCACTTCGATGTTAAGGTCATTCTTAGAGTTATTCATGTTACTGAAACTGATGAAATTGAATGATTCATAACAAGAAATATAAATCATTTTCTATTCCTCCTTAAATCATAAATGGGATTCCTCACCTTTGGACTATTTTCCACAAGGTGGAATACAATCTCCATAAACATTTTCTTTCTTAGTGGGTCATTTTGGATTACAACCTTTATGAGGAATTGGATCCACTCCTCAATATATTATGAATTAGAGGGAATATTTTTTTAATTTCAATTAGTGTTCCTCTATTGAACTATATTGTCAATCAAAGGGAATAAACTACATGGTTTCTCTTTCATGTGGGACTTATCCTGTCCTGTAGAAGTCTTATTTCATGGGGGAGAGGTAATATAAATTCCTCCAGCCCATCGACATAGGGTTTTATTAGTTCCAATACAACTACATCCTATAAACACCATGGATTTCTATGGGATGTGGTGGTGGTAGAAGATTGCTTATCGCTATTGGCTAGGGTTGTTACTATAATTATTCATAGGTAGTGGCAATCATGGCCTTCTTGAGTTTTTGGCCTTCACCAAGAAAAGGGATGGGTATAATTCCATTTCTGGGTGTGAGATGATCTCCAATTAGGGTTGGTATATGATTTTATGGTTGTATTTCCTTATATGGAACATATGCTTAACATTTTTGGCAACTTGATGCAAGAGCCTATATATGGAACATTCTTTTCAGGTATTCCATTTATGGGTATTAGGAATGACAAGGCATCACTTAATAAACCTACTATAATTTGAGGAGTTTGGGCCTAAAATTTATCAAAATTTATGACATTATATGTAACAACCCAAAAATTTATTTAAAAATAATAATAAGATCAATTGCTTGATTAACACAAAACAACGAGCTTTATGTGAATTGTGATGTATTATAGAAATATTATTATTTAAATGTTACCTTGCTGATGTATTGGAATCTATGAATATGAGTAATAAAATTATGAAAAATATTTTTATTAGTAACACTCAATACAAATTTATTGATTCATTCTTATTAAATTAAGCACTCAAATTTTAGTTTAGTAATTTAATTTAACACCCTGTTATATTTCTTTGGTACTAGCTTGTTGATGCTTTGTTTATCATACTTATTTGGGTGAGTTTGTAGGATTTTTGGGGATAGAGAGGCTCTATCGGGGAAAATGACCCAAAGTTTAGGGATTTATATTAGTTTAAATTAATATTTTATGGGTGTAAATGAGTAAATGGATTTGAGGGTTTCTCCCCAGGTTCGGAGAATGTCTTGGAGGATTTGGTGTTCTTTTGTTAAGATTTGGCTTGTTTTTGGTCTAATGGGTGATTACAAACTGCGTAAAGTTATTACATGACATGTATTCTTCATTCGGAAGAATATGTGAATCTAGTGTAGGTTGTGTAGTTTTAAACATTGTCTATTTGGAGTTCACATTGTGTAGGGAATAAAATCGGGGTTTATGAAAGTGCAACATGTTTTTCTACGTTTCCAGCCTCTGTGGAATAAATGATTTTCAATGGGATTAAACACCATGTAAATATCCTAATATATGGTTTTTAGGGAACCATATGAGTGATTTTCATTTCATTCAACTAAAAAACCTCCCTCTCTCGATCCAGAGCTCACCCTAGACGATTTTAGAGATATCCTCTCATTCCATATCATTCGTTCACTGATTGATCATCAGGGATATTACGGAGTGATTTTTAGTTAATAATTCCTTATGGTTCTTTGTTACTTCGGTTATTTACACTATTTTGGATGTTATTATGGTTTAGACTCATGATCAGATAGTGTTTTCTATCAATATTTTTAGTTCCTTATTATGCCTTTTCTTTTGAAGTCGGATATCTTGGTTTCCATTCACCATTTTCTAAGATGAAATGGTTTATACCATTTTGAAGTGGGTATATATATACAGTGGTTTAATTTGATGAATTTATTTGTATTTTTCATTGAATAAAAGTGATTTTTGTTTTAAATGATTTCTTGGAAGGATAAATGTTTTCAAGGTGGGTTTCTTTAAAAATTAATTTGTTTTGATTCAAAAATAGGTTTTCAAACACTAAAGCGGGTGGGATTGGATTTGATAATGTTTTATAAATTTTGAGAATGGTTTTTAAAGATATTTTGACAAGATTGAAACTTTGGGAACCTTGGGTGCATTAAAAAATAGACATTTGAAGGCTTAGTGAGTGTGGTACCACTAGGAGGTAACCTTTTTGATATCAATGGATTTTAGTAGGATTCAATATTAGTTGGTACCAACATTATGCCTCTTTAGGCTCTTAAATTTATAGTACTTATTTTCCCATTGTAAAGAGACCAAATGGTAGTGTTCTTATTCATTTATGGATTTTTATTTCATGATTGTTTTTATCATGGATTGTTGCCCATAGGTTTTCATATGTGGTTGTATCACATGACATCGCATGATGGTATTTCATGGATATGTTTTCACTTTCTCACTTTATGATACATGTATATGATTTACAATTTTATCACTTCGAATTTTAATATTTATTTTTTTGATAATATGAAATTATTTTATAGAAACCAATTGGAAAATGATTTACCAATAGATTTTGGGATTTATGAAAATGATTTGTAAACCAGTTTTTGTTTTAAAAGATAGAACTGTTTTATCATTGATATGAGACATTGTATAGACTCTATGATGGTATCCTACTAATATTTGTTCTCACACTATAATTTTTTTTCTTTATGTGTATATAGAAATTTTATTTTAGGATATAGGTAAATTTAAGTGTATATTATATCATACTATCTTCTCTGGTTGCTATTTCCTTCAATTCGAGTTAGTTTAGAGGTGACTCTTGGTCACATGGAGACTCGATTATCTTTATTTATTCATAATTTATTGTTTTTATATCTTTTCCTGCATTATATGGATCTATTTGTATATTTTTCTTCCACATATTACTCTAGTTGTATGTCTTGTTTTTTTATATGTGAGACTTGTTCTTGCTTCACCTCACCATGTGACATCCAACTTAGGTGAACTATTTGGTTGAACTGGGTCAATTAGTTACAATTTTTTATCCGAGGAAAGCATAAACATGATGTGTTTTAACATTTTATGAGTTTGGTTATGTGTCTTGGGTATAAAGGAGTTATGAACATTAGAATTAGGATAGTGAGTGCAGAAAAGGGGTCTAGTTAGCTCACTTACCTAAATGAACCCAAGTTACCATGGGTGGTTAGGGACTTTTACCAGGTTTGATACTTGGTATTTGAGGACATTTCAATGAAATGTATGGGATGTTTATCTAAATTGACTTATTACTTTTTAAGTAATATTCTTCCTTGGTAGAATTAATAATTGGTTTAAATTCTAGTTGTTTTAAAGCATCGGTCTGAATACTAAAAGCTGTCCCAAGATTTTAAAATGTTATCATGATCTAATTTTTTATTATATTGTATTTATTAGATAGTTCCTCCAGGAATATCTCTTCTAAATCCGAGAGAGGAAGTTGTGAGGTAGGTTTTGTAGTTAAATCCTCTAGTATACCCTTCCTTGGTTGTTGCAGTAATCTGCACCATTAAGACTATTGGTCAAGTGGGTGTTGGGAATCCATGATGTGTGGTGGATCATGGATCTGAGTTTACTAAGCAGCATCGACTCGTCTTCCATGGTGAGAAGGGAGCACCTGAATCTAAGGAGTGGATTGAGAATATTTAGAGTATCTTCAACTTCTTAAAGACACTTGAACACTCTAAGGTGTGGTTTTCCATGTATGTTCTTGAGGGGACAAGGAAAAGATGGTGCGACTATACGACAAAAAGTAAGTTACATGATGATATTATGTAGGATTCCTTCAAGAAAAAATTTAACCTGAAGTTTTATCCTAAGAAATTACGAGTAACGATGAACCGAGAGTTTCTATCCTTGGAGTATGGGGTGTGTACCATTCTGGAGTATTCTACCTGTTTTGATGAGTTAGTGAATGTGGCACCAAATCACGTAACTAATGAGTACCTAAAGGCATGGAGGTTTGAGTTTAGATAGAGTCATGATATTAGGTTGATGTTGATTCTCATGTTCCTTCTGAACTTTTTGGAGGTAGTTGAAAAATTATCTTTGGCTGAGGGTGATATAGATGGGAAGACTTGTTTGGGTGGAGTTTCAGTTGGTGCAGTTATTACCTTGGGTGTGTTTTTAGACAAAAAAAGAAATACATGAGTGGATAGTTCTCTTCAATACCAGTTTCGGGGGATTCATCAGAAAAAGTAGTTCATATTCTATCATTGTGGGAGGTATGGTCATACCAATACTAACTATATGAAGGCTCCTAGTCCTTGTCTTCTTTTCAGATTAATATTCCATATGAAGAGTTTATGTGAAAGGATATCCCAAGGAAGTAATGAAGGATGTACACTCACCAATGTTTCGTAGGTTCATACCGATGATTCTAAGTGTGATGGCTCTAATAATAAGGCCAAGTGGGATTTAGGTGTTTATGACTAGATGTATTTATGAAACTGAGTATGCATAAGAGGAATCAGAATTAGTTCCATATACTATTAGAGGTATGGTGTTTATTTCATATCTTATGGTGCAATATTTACTTGATACAGGTTCTGGTCATTCTTTTATATCATAAAATTTAGTTGATGTGTTGGTATTATGTTTGGAGACTGTTTCATTCATTTTGGATCTTTCCACACCTTTGGGAAAGTTTTCTAAACAAGGTTTCAAGTTTCCCACGTGTTGGGTGATGATAATTGACATCAAGGTGGAGTGAGACTTCTTAGTGCTCAATATAGACATATTTGACTTGATTATAATGTTAGATTGGATGATCAGTGTTAATTCCCATATATACTGTTATCATCGTCAGGAAAAATTCTTATCTACTGATGGGGTTGTTTATGTTTTTCAGTGTGGGTGGGACTCTAGATAGAGAAGTGCAGGGCCTGTAGTTCCTTATGTTGGGGTAATCTCATGCCAATTTTCAGATATCTTTCATGATGCAGGTGACCCTTATTTGGGTGGTTAACATCCTGTAGTGCTGAGTTCATACCTAGAGGTATTTTTGATTATTTTTCTAGTTTAACACCCAGATAGAGGTTTAGTTACCTATTGAACTACTCCATCATATGTTTCCCATTTCTATGAAATCTTATTGAATGTAACCTAGTATATTGGTGGAACTAATGGTCTAGATTGAGGACCTAGAGGATAAAGGATTTATTCATCCTAGCATGTCACCATGGGATTCGCCTTTCCTATTTTCTATGAAGGCATAAAAGTGTCTTATACATTGTATTGACTTTCTAAAGTTGAATCATGTGATCTTTAAGAATAAATATCCTTTTCCAATGATTGATGAATTTTTTGACCAGCTTTGAGAGGCATGCTGGATTTCAAATATTGAACTTCGGTCAATGTACCACTAGTTGATTGTTAAGAAGAGGATACACCTAAGAAAATTATTAGGATCCAGTATGGTCATTTTGAGTTTCTGGTTATTCCATTCAGTCTGAAAAATAATCCTGGGGTGTTTATGTATTTGATGATCCAAATATTGCATAGGTTCTTGGAATATTTTGTTTTTGTGCTCATGGTTGATATTTTAGTGTACTCAAAGTAAGAGGAGGTTTACATGGACCATTTGGTTATCATTATTTTGACCTCTAAAGAATATTGTATATATGGTAATATTTACAAATGTGAGTTCTGGATATGCGAAGTGAAATTTGTAGGTCATGTGATATCTCAGAGGGGTTTTTTAGTGGATCCTAAAAATATAAAGGTTTTTATGTCCTGTGAGTAGCCAAAAAATGTGTTTTATATCTAAATCTTCTTGGGTTTGGTTGCTTAATATAGATGGTGTGGTCAGAATTTCACCAAGATCGCATATTTGATGAATTCGTTAAGCCGTAAGGGTGTAAATCTTGTATAGAACAATAATTTTCCAAGATCGTTTGATGTGATGAAGGTGAGGTGGACTTCAACTCCAGTTTTGATTCATCCAAAACTAGGGTTTGGTTATGATGTTTTATGTGATACTTTTGGTATGGGTTTGGGTTGTGTCTCGATACAAGGAAAGTTGGTGGTGTCCTATAGCTCATGTTAGTTATTCTATCATGAGAAGAATTACCCTACCCAAAATTTTCATTTGGAAGAGGTTATGTATGTACACAAAGTGTGTAGACACTAGGATACATTATAAGGCCTCAACCTTAAAAATTACATAATCTTGAGTTAAGTAAAGAATTTACATTGATGATATTTTTAGGTTTAGAGTTTTAGAGAATTAGGCTGTAACTATTACATTACATCTAAAAAATTTAAAAGTAGACATTTATAATTTATCCATTTTTTTCACAAAAAAACTCCTTAAATAAAACAAGAATTATTTTCTTGATATAAATCTTCTTGAATTCTTCCTTTCTCTTACCCTTCCTTATACCCTGTGAAAAACATTTCAAAAACTTGGGATGATCATAAAAAGCACAGTAAGAGATATAAAATAAGAAAATAAAACATTATTCCATTAATACATAAAAATAAAAGAAATAATACTTTTAAAGCTTAAAAAATATTCTTGTTAACATACCTCACAAAATCATAATATTTATGAATAACACATAGAAATCATAAATCATAAAGGTAAATTGTGGAATCCATATCATACTTAAATTGTAGCATTCACAACTATGTAGGGAGTTACGTTTGGAATACCCGTCATAGTATATTCCCTAAATATCTTAATAGAAACATTAATGTTTACCTCTTTCACATTACCCTATGCATTGGAGAGTTATCTCGGACTCACCTACCTGAGGTTTATCACAGAACCATCCATATACGTAAACAATTCCCAAGAACCATAACATAATAATAAAAAATGAACACGAATAAAGGAAAGATAACATTTCCATATTACAATAACAAGATATAATATCAAGATATTAACATAATAAATTCATTTTAAAAAAACACATTTAAAACATTTTAAAAGAATATTTTTGAATAAAAGTGTCCCATACCACTTTATAACTTCTAAAGGAATGAAATTTTAAAATATTAATGTCCATACAAATAAATCATTAATTTTTTTTTGAAAATAGGTACATTAATGAGAAATATTTAGAAAATTATATCTTTAAAACATTTAAAATGATGTTTTCGTTAAAGAGTTCTTTACCACTTGAGAAAATACTTGAATAAAAATAATTATAGAATAAAAATAAAAAAAACATATAATATCATGAGAATAAGGAGATTAATGATATAATATGTCAAAGGGTAGTATATACACCTTATAGTATAACACAGGTTTACAATATCAAGATATGCCTCAATTAAAGGAGATTAAGAAGTATTCCCTTATGAAACTTTAGTAGCCTAACAACGTCGCATTAAAATTCAGAAAATGAGTTGATGGGAGAGAAAAGAGACTCTAATCACTTGGACATAAAATTTTTCTATAATAAGTATATAGAAGAACATATCCCAACATAATAAAATGGAAATTAAAAGACTTAATAAAGAAGAAGACATTGATTAAAAGATGAGGGTGAAAAGTTCCCTTATAAAGATCGTATCATTACATTAAGGATAAACCAATGAAATAATTATCTGTGAAAAATATAAATACAACCAATATAATTATATATTAAGTGTAAAACAATCATAGTTCATTCAAACATATTCATATCATGACATAATCAAGAAGTAAAATATTATCCCAAAGAATGGAAATTGGGTTAAGAAGTTCCCTTACCTTGAGTCCGACTCGTCACATATGATCATTGTTCTTCTTGAATAATAAAAATAAGTTAATTTCTATTTGATTAAGATTATTTTTAAAGCTTTTATTCTTTTTATATCACTTATTACCTTGATATAATAATTAATGAATTATTTGAGTTCATATCGGTCATTTTGTCGATGTTCGGAACTGGAGTCAAAAATGAATTTGTTATAATTACAAATTGTCCATGTGGTCAAAAGTCAATTATCACCATATTTGTATTCATTATTTTAATATCATATATATAATATATATCCATTATATATTTATTTATAATAGTTCATATAATTTGTATATATGATAATTAAATGCACCGTTCATGGAGATGGTAAGCCGTACATACACATGAACACTACTTTCATTTAATTTTTTCATTTTTAAAGGAATGAAAAACAAATGATACATAGGTATATTATTATTCAAATATAATATAATTTTTTATATGTTACATAAGTTCATTAACACTATCCTTTATAAGTTCCTTGTATGGTATGAACGAGTCATATCACTTTTAGGGGGCGGTAGTCCGCACTTCCTCAACTGAAATTATTGTATTTATAAAAACATGAAAAGCATTAAGGTATGTTATAAATGAGAATTAAAGAAGAATTGAGATAAAATAAATATCATAAATATCATATATAATTATAGTTCCATCATAATGGCCACCATTAGAGGGGGTAGGAGATAATTGAACAATAATCGTTTCGTGAGGCAGTGGTTCGCCATCCACAGAAACCATATGTTCATAGCCATTAGATGAAGGTGTGTGGTAGTGTAGTTATAATACTTCTAATAACAACAACCTAGTATATTTATGATATTTGTCTTGTCATGTAAACAAATAATAAGAATGGAATAGGGAGTGGAGAAGGAAAATAAAAGAAAATAACTTGAGAGAAGATGTTACATTTAAATCAGGTAACTTTTTTTGATTTGAGAAAAAAGGATCTATTGAGTTGCCTTATTCCTAAGGTAAGGATTCTATGAATAAGAGAGGGATGTTGGGAGCTTATTTGGGAAAATTATGGATGATCCAAGGGTCTTGAGAGGTGTAAGTAATGGTTTTGGGTGGTGTCCTTTTATAAGAGGGAGGAGGGGCTCTTTAGGAATGTTTGAAAATATTATTTTATTATAAACTAAATTTTGATTTCAAAAGGTCCCCAACTCATTTAATTCTAATATAAGGTGAGTAGTGTTCGAAATACCCTCAGATAATCAGTTTTAGTCAAGTTTAGAGAATAAAAGTTACCTTATCTTTTTTGATTTAACCCTTAGTTAACTAATTTAACTTTTACCATGTCCTTTTGTATATTCAAAATATATGGTTCATATATTTACTATTTAATTCCATAAAACCCAAAATGGATCATTGATGAAAATTTTAACATCATATATGTCAATTGGCCAAATATTATATTTTTAGTATTATTTTATCAGTTAATAAAATATTATTTTTTTTAAAAACTCATTTATGTCAATTTATAAACTATTCATATCAAGATTTTAAAAAAAATCTTTAAAAACATGATTATTTCAAAAAAACGTCATTAATTCAAGGATAACAAGTCATTATTATTGTAACATCCTAGGTAAATGAAGAATAATACATATTTCATATATATTAATATTTTTAAATTAAATATTAATTTTACATTAAAGGGGTTGCTATGTTCGATAGCGTACCCAATACGCAACAACAGGTTTCTCTGGAATCTTACGTTGCACACTAATAATATAATATTATTATTTTAAATGGTCGTTAACTCCTAGCTGTTGTATTGGTGGGACTGAACAAAACTAACTAAAATATGATTATACATGTATTTATATTTATCCAATAAAAGTTAGAGGCTTAAAATATGAATGAATCTAATTTTAAGCATAATTTACATTAAAAGGCTGATTTACTGCCTTTTAACGGAGAACCCTTTTTAAATCTAGTTTTGGAAACTTTAATATGTTATATATGACCAAATAAAATCCTTATTTATAATGGGGACATCAAAATTTAATTTGGGTAATTTTTTGGTATTTTTCTGATAAAGTTCATTTTTTAATGAATAGTGAAAAATATTGTATTTTAATTCAAAAGTGTCTTTTAATCTAATTTATTTATATGGTTAGATTATCTTTTTAGTTGGTTTTAAAGAGAAATTTAAATATATTTTTACCATTTAATCCAATTTTGGTCATTGGAATTAATTTCACTTTGAAATTGGACATAAAGAAGTATCAATCTTTTGATAGTTATTGTTTCTTAAAAACACGCTATTTGTTTTGATAACGGGAATTAATTTTAAAATTAATTAATTTCAATTATATGTTTTGAATTTGTAAAAATGGAAATCATTTTTGAATTTGGAATATCAAATATAGCTTAGCCTGAATTTTTTGTATTTTTCTA
Organism: Viscum album; assembly: GCA_963277665.1. NCBI lineage: Eukaryota > Viridiplantae > Streptophyta > Magnoliopsida > Santalales > Viscaceae > Viscum > Viscum album. The sequence continues at coordinate 1,009,261,894 of OY728160.1, forward strand.
AAAAACTTCAATTTTTAATGAATAGTGAAACCACTTACTCGTAGTAAAAAAACAGACTTTTTCATTTAAATGAAATTTTACCACTTATGTGAATTAAATTTAGAAAATCTGACATACATGGTTGTTATTAAGATGTAAAATGTGGTTCAATAAGATGAAAATAATTTTTGGTAAATAGTAACTTTTGACTTTTATTTACCATGGTTAAAGGTAAATAGGGTAATTCAAGGTTAAAAGAATATTAAAATAATTCAAAAATACCATAACAATTATCCAAACCTCATTGGTTGAGTCATTTATGACAATGGGAATCATTGTGTTGATTTTGGGACCCCATTGATCCACTTGGTAGTAAAAATGAAAATTTATATTAATTAATTTAATGTAAAGACAAAATTGACATTAACAAAAATCTTTTAGTAATTAATTTTTATATAGTGTTATATAAGTCCTATTTTCGACTATATATATTCATTGGAAACCTAAAAATATTTCCTACATGATAGTATTTTTTTATAATTTTTAGGCATCGAATAAATTAAATTATTTATGACACAATAATGATGAAGTATTTACCTCATTAATAAATGATTAAAATAAATAAGATTATAATGATTAAAATATTATCCAAAACATGTACAATTCTGATTAGATGATTTTATTTAGAATATGAGTCATATTATCTTCGACCGTAATTATTTTTGGACCATTAGAAACCGAATATCATTATTCAATAAAATAATGTTTTCACACTTTCCTAAAGAGCCCCTCCTCTCCCTTATAAAAGGAGACCATTTATATCTAATTACTAACACCTCTCAAGCCATTTGTATCATCCAAAATCTGCTCAATTAATCTACCTACATCCGTATACTCATCTTAGAAGCCTTAACTTAGGCATAAGACATTTCAATAAGTCCTTTGGGTCAAACCAAAATGAGTTACCCATATTAAAGGTAACAGTTTCTCTTAAATTGTTTTCTTTTATTTTACTTCTCCAACCCCTAAAATCTTTTTATTTACTTTCTTTTGTAACAACACCAGTATCCTCAATATACTAGGATGTTTTTATGAGAAGTATTATAACTACACTTACACACACCTTTATCTAATGTATGAAGAACATAATGTTTCTGTGGATGGAAAACTAACGCCTCACGAAACGATGATTGTTCAATTACATCTTACCGCCTCTCATGGTGGCCATTATGATGGAACTGTATTTATATATGATATATATCATGTTTATGATTTCTTTATTCTTCTTTACTTCCCAATTATATCAAACCTTTATGGTTTCCATAGTGGGTAAATACGATAATCTCATTTGAGGAAGTGTGGACTACCGCCCCTCAAAGTGATGTGACTCGTTAATGCCTTATATGGGATATATAAAGGATAGAGTTAATGATATTATATATGATATTATACTGGAATTATAATATACCTATGTATCATTATATTTTAATTCCATTAAAATAAGAAATAGAAATGAAAGTAGCGTTCATGCGTATATACGGCTTACAGTCTCCATGAACGGTGCATTTCATTTCTTACCTCCAAATGTTATTTACTAATATAAATACATGTATATAATGGATATATATGATATATATGATATCTACATCATCATTATCTTTCTGGAGATAATGGATATTTGACTACATTTACAACATGTAATTATAAGAAGTCCATTTTTGACTCAAGTGCCAAATATCGACAAAACGAACGTTATTAACTTAAATGTTTGCATAATGTTTATAACACGGTAATAAGTGATATAAAAGGAAAAATAAACTTGAAAAAGGTTCTTAATCAAGTATAAATTAACTTTAGTTTATTATTTAGGATATTAAATAATGATCGAGTCAAGTCAGACACGAGGTAAGGGACTTCGTCTCAATCTATTTTCATTGAGGAATTTTTAGTTTTATACACGACTTTATTTTATACGGTGTATAAACCCCTATGACTTTTCATTTTATTCAAAGGGAATCTTTTATACAAAGCATTTTACTGAATGAAAGAAAGGAATGTTTTTTTAATGTAAGCGGTGAAAACGACCTTTCCACCGCCATGAGTATTATTTGATCTTTGGCTTCTTTAACAAGATGTAATGTTTTTAAATGGAAAAGTAAATACCATATACTATTTTTATGTATTTTGGTATTGAAAATTATTTTGATAATGGATTTATTATTACAATATCTTGAAATGATATTTTTCTATTGCAATATGGGGATGTTATCTTTTCTTTATGCTTATGCTATGTGTTATGATCATGTTATGAATCTTGGGCATTATTTACATATATGGGTGGTTCCATGATAAACCTAGGGCAGGTGAGCTCGAGATAGCTCTCCAATGCATTGGGTAACGTGACGGAGGTAAACGTGAATATTTCTCCTAAGAGATTTAGGAAATATACTATGAGGGGTATTCCAAAGTAACTCACTATGTAGCTATGATAACTACAATGTAAGTATGGTATGGATGCTACAAGTTACCTTTATGATTTATGATTTCTATGTGTCTTTCATAAATCTTATGATTTCATGAGGCAAGTAAAAGAGTTCATGTTTTGTATGTACTTATGGAAAAAATGTTTTCATTCATTGTTTTATAACACTTACTGAGCCTTTTATGCTCATCCCAAGTTTTGAAATGTTTTCACAGGACTTAAAGATGAATAGGGTCAAGTATGGGATCAAGGAAAAGTCATGCTGTCTAAAACATGGAACTAGAAATGACTCTTTTTTTCAAGAGTTTTTATTTTATGAAAAAAATGGAGACTATGTAGAAATGTCTACCTTGTAATATTTTGAGATGTAATAGTTATGTCCTAATTCCCTATAACTCTAAACTTGAAAAGATCCTAAATATGAATTATTCATTTAATTAAATATTATGTAATTTTTAAGGCCGGGTCCTTATAGTTGGTATCAGAGATCGGTTTAGATAAATTTAGAAGTTAGGTTGTTGTTAAATAAATGTCCATAAAGTAATTTATGTTAATATTGAAATCATATAGCATTTAAAGATTACCATGTTGCTTCACCTAAGATATTTCTTTGTTCAGAATGGGTTTCCATAGAGGATATAGGGCAGCTATGTTGGGACGACATCAGGAGGAAGACAAGCTTCCAAATCAACAACCTTAGATGGTCAGAATCAGAACTGAATAGTTTGTTGCAGTGATGACACATTTGACTCAGGCAATAAACGGTGGTGGTATCCATATACGAGATCCGCTAGATCAACCACAGAGGAACATGTCAGTAGTGGAGCATTTCATGAGGCAACACCCCCCATCATTCAGAGGATCATCTGACCCTATGCTAGCTGAAGGGTGGATTAAAGCATTGGAGAATATTTTTGATGTCATGGGTTTTTCAGAACATCAAAAGGCCAGTCTTGCAGTTTACCATTTTTAAGGTGAAGCTGATAAGTGGTGGTCATTGGTGAAAAATATCAGGGATAGTGAGGAGATATGCTCTCGATTGGGAACAATTCAAAGGTATGTTTGTTGAGAAATATTTTCCTGAGGTGGTTCATCTTAGGATGAATTTTTTTTTCTGGAATTGAGGTAGGAGGATGACTCAGTGGCTACTTATGAAGAAAAATTCACTCAACTAGCAAGATATGCTCTAAATTTCATACGAGATCTTGATAGTAAAATCAACTATTTTTACTCAGGATTAAAGCCAAAGTATCGAAGGGCTTTATCTTCTCGTGAGTTCAAAAGTTATGAAAAACATGTTCATTGTGCGGAGAAGGTGGAAATGGAGTTTGTTGATGATCAAGTATTCTTTGACAATCAACAGAATGAGAGGTCTAGGTGGAAGGAAAAAGGGAAGAACTCTTCAAAAAAGTCTGATGGTAAGAAACTTAAGTTTATATTTTGTGAAAATTGTGGTCAAAAGCATGCTGGGGAATGTCTTTTGAATTCTGGTAATTGCTACCGATGTGGTAAAATGGGGCATAAGGCTCGTAATTGCACTGAAAAAGATCAGGGTAATGGTAGGAAGAAATATGATTTATAGTTAGTAAAATGTTTTAAGTGGAATGAAATGGTTCATTAGGCTAATGAGTGTCCAACAAAGAACTCAATCGAAGGAAAGAATCCAGACTACAAGCAGAAAGGGGTGGCGAAATCCTTTGCAACTACTTCAGCAAATGTTGGTCCATCAAATGAAGTAGTATCAGGTACACTTTTTTGTTTAGATTATGCCAATGTGTTGTTTGATTCAGGGTCTACACATTCTTTCATTTCTGAGAAGTTTTCTAGTAAATTGGGAATTCCATCTCATGATATGAATACTGAACTTATGGTAAAAACACCTGGAGTAAATGTTGAGAAAAAAAGAGAACATAAGAACATTCCTGTACTTGTGTGCAGAAAGAATCTACCTTCAAACCTTATTGTTTTGCCTCTAGTAGAGTTTGATGTTATATTGGGCATGTATTGGCTTTCTATTTATCATGTTAAGATTGACTCCTGAGCTAAAGAGGTTTCTTTTCAAAATGATTTTCAGTTTTTATACAAAAATGAACCCTTGCTGTTGATAACATATCAGGAAGCTGAGAAACTAGAAGAATATGGAAATGAATGTTACCTTGCACATATTGTTGAAAATAAAGGAACTATTTAGATTAATGATGTGCCAGTAGTAAATGAGTACCTTGATGTTTTTCCTGATGAGTTTCCTGGTATTATACCTGATTGGGAAGTTGAATTTACTGTTGACTTAGTTCCTGATGCTAAGACAATTTCAAAAACCCCTTATCGAATGGCTCAAATTGAACTTTTAGAGTTAAAGAAGCAATTGCAAGAGTTATTAGATAAAGGTTTCATTCGACATGGCACATCACCATGGGGTGCTACTGTCTTGTTTTTTAAAAAGAAATATGGTTCAATGAGACTTTTCATTGATTATAGAGCATTGAATAACATCACTGTTAAGAATAAGTGTCCTTTGCCTCATATTGATGATTTGTTTGATCAGCTCCAGGGATCTTAGTATTTTTCGAAGATTGACTTGAGGTTAGGGTACCATCAGCTGAAATTAAAGGAAACAGACATTCTGAAGACTGCGTTTCATACTAGATATGGCCATTATTAATTTTTAGTTATGCCTTTTGGTTTAACCAATGCACCTGCTAAATTCATGGATCTTATGAATAGAATTTTCCTTGAGTTGTTGGATAAGTTTGTGGTTGTGTTCATTGATGATATTTTGGTTTTTTCAAAAAGTAAGGAGGAACATGAAAGTCATTTAAGGGTTGTCTTGAAAACCTTACAAGAAAAGAAACTTTATTGGAAATTTATCATTTGTGAGGTTTGGTTACAACAAATTTCATTTCTTGGTCACATTGTTTAAAAAAATGGCATAACTGTTGATCCTGATAAAATCAAAGTTGATGAAGAATGGCCAAGACCCACAAATATAAATGATATTCGTAGTTTTCTTGGTTTGGCAGGTTATTACCGGAGGATTGTTGAAAATTTTTCAAGGTTATCTAGTCCAATGACTAAGTTAACTCAAAAATGTTTTATGTTCATCTGGACAAAAGAATGAGATGATTGTTTTTAGGAATTGAAAAGAAAATTGGTGAATGCACTAGTTTTGGCAGTGCCTTATGGAAATGGTGAGTTTGTTATCTACAGTGATGCTTTGTTGAAAGGACTGGGTTGTTTCCTAATGCAGAATGATCAGGTAATTTCTTATGCTTCATGTCACATGAGTTAAATTACCATACACATGATTTGGAATTAGTTGCTATTGTTTTTGCTTTAAAAATTTGGAGGTATCATTTGTATGGAGTGAAGTGTGAAATATATACTGATCACAAAAGTTTGAAATATATATTCACTCAGAAATAATTTAACAAGAGACAGAGGAGATGGTTGGAATTAATCAAGGATTATGATTGCACGATCCTTTACCATCCGAGAAAAGAAAATAAAGTGGCTGATGCTTTGAGTTGAAAAAGTAATGCTTCATTAACCATGCTACGTTTGGAACAAGATACTTTGGTTTTTGATTTGATGAATTATGGAATATAATTTGTTGGTGTAGTAAATTCTTCTATTTTGTTTCAGGTGTCATTGAAATCATCTCTATCAGACTGAATTAATCAAGCACAGAAGGAAGACAGTGAGTTGCAGAAAAAGGTTGCGTTGGTTCAGAAGGGTAAGTTGCCTGATTTTAACATTGATAATGATTGTGTTTTGAGATTTGGAAAGTGATTATGTGTGCCTTGTGATTCACAATTGAAGAATGAGTTGTTACGTGAAGCTCATAGTTCTCTGTTTTCAGTTCATCCTGGAAGTAATAAGATGTACAGAGATCTTCGAGAGTATTACTGGTGGGATGGAATGAAAAGACATATTGCTAATTTTACTGTGAAGTGTTTGACTTGTCAGCAGGTTAAAGAAGAGCAGCAGTTACCGAAAGGGATGCTTTAGCCTCTATCGGTGCCAGAGTGGAAATGAGAAAATATATCCATGGACTTCGTTGTAGGATTGCCAAAGACATCTCGAGGTAATAATGTAATCTGGGTTATAGTCGATCGATTGACTAAATCTGCTCATTTCCTTCCTATTAGAGATACTTTTTCTCTAGACCAACTTGCTCGGTTGTATGTTAAAAGATATAGTCATGTTTCTTGAAGTTCCCCTCTCCATTGTATCTGATCGTGATCCTAGGTTCACTTCTAACTTTTGGAAAGGCCTTCAGAAGTCATTGGGTACTGAATTAAACTTTAGTACAACTTTTCTTCCTCAATCAGATGGGCAGTCAGAATGAACAACTCAGACCTTGGAGGATATGCTACGTGCTTGTTTGATGGATTACCAGGGAATCTGGGACCAACACCATTCTTTGGTTGAATTTTCATATAATAACAGTTTTCATTCTAGTATACAAATGGCTCCATTTGAGGCAATATATGGAATGTGCTGTCAAACTCTAGCTTTTTGGGATGAAGTAGGTGAAAGGAAGCTAATGGGACTAGAATTGGTAGAAGAGATGGCATAGAAAGCTTAGTTGATTCAAGAGCACATGAGAACAGTTCAGAGAAAATAGAAAATTTATGCAGATAACTGGAGGAAGGATCTTTCTTTTAAGGTAGGTGATCATGTCTTTCTCAAAGTTTCTCTATGGAAAAGTGTGATGCGTTTTAGTAAGAAAGGAAAGTTGAGTCCGAGGTTCATTAGACTGTATGAAATTCTGGAGAAAGTTGGATCAGTTGCGTATAGAGTAGCTTTACCTCCAAGTTTATCCCATGTACACAATGTTTTTCATGTTTTGATGTTGAGAAAGTATATGCCAGATCCATCTCATGTTTTGATCCTAGAGGTAGTTCAGTTGGAAGCGAATATCTCTTATTAAGAACAACCAGTTCATATTCTTGACCATAGAGAGAAAGTGTTGCGGAATAAGGTAATTCACTAGGTAAAGGTTTTGTGTAAAAACCATATGACTGAAGAGGCAACATGGGAATCTGAAAATGCTATGAGGGATAAATACCCCCACTTATTTTGATAAGTGAATAAAAATTGTGACGACGCAATTCCCAAAAGGGGGGAAGGATGTAACATCCCAAGTAAATGAAGAATAAGACATACTTCATATTTATTAATACTTGTGAATTAAATATTAATTTTACTTTAAAGGGGTTGCTATATTCGATAGCATACCCGATACGCAACAACAAGTTTCTTTGGAATCTTACGTTGCACACTAATAATATAATATTATTATTTTAAATGGTCGTTAACTCCTAGCCATTGTATTGGTGGGACTGAACAAAACTAACTACAATATGATTATACATGAATTTATATTTATCCAATAAAAGTTAGAGGCTTAAAATATGAATGAATCTAATTTTAAGAATAATTTACATTAAAAGGCTGATTTACTGCCTTTTAATAGAGAACCCTTTTTAAATATAGTTTTGGTCACTTTAATACATTATATATGACCAAATAAAATCATTCTTTATAATGGGGACATCAAAATTTACTTTGGGTAATTTTTTGGTATTTTTCTGATAATGTTCATTTTTTAAAGAATGGTGAAAAATATTGTATTTTAATTCAAAAGTGCCTTTTAATCTAATTTATTTATATGGTTAGATTATATTTTTAATTGGTTTTAAAGAGAAATTGAAATAAATTTTTACCATTTAATCCAATTTTGTTCATTAGAATTAATTTCGCTTTGAAATTGGACATAAATAAGTATCAATCTTTTGATAGTTATTGTTTCTTAAAAACACACTATTTGTTTTGATAATGTGAATTAATTTTCAAATTAATTAATTTCACTTCTATGTTTTGAATTTTTCAAAATGGAAATAATTTTTGAATTCAGAATATCAAATATAGCTTAGGCTGATTTTTTGGTATTTTTCTGAAAAACTTCAATTTTTGATGAATAGTGAAACCACTTTATGGTAGTTAAAAAAACCGAATTTTTCATTTAAATGTAATTTTACCACTTCTATGAATTGAATTTCAAAAATCCAACATACATGGTTTTTATTAAGAAGTAAAATGTGGTTCAATAAGTTGAATTTTTTTTTTGGTGAATAGTAACTTTTGACTTTTATTTACCATGGTTAAAGGTAAATAGGGTAATTCAAGGTTAAAAGAATTTTATAATAATTCAAAATTACCTTAAAACTTGTACAAACATTATTGGTTGAGTCATTTACGACTATGGACATCTTTGTGTCGATTTTGGGACCCCATTGATCCACTTGGGAGTAAAAATGACAATTTAGATTAATTAATTTAATGTAAAGAAAAAATTGACATTAACAAAAATATTTTAGTAATTAATTTTTATATGGTGCTATATAAGTCCTATTTTCGACTATAAATATTCATTGGAAATTTAAAAAGATTTCCTACATGATAGTATTTTTTTTATAATTTTTAGACATTGAATATTTTAAATTATTTATGATACAATAATGATGCAGTATTTACCTCATTAATAAATGATTAAAATAAATAAGATTATAATGATTAAAATATTATCCAAAACATGTCCAATTAGGATTGGATGATTTTATTTCAAATAATAGTTATCTTATATTCGACCTTAATGATATTTGGACCATTATAAACTAAATATCATTATATAATAAAATAATGTTTTCACACTTTCCTAAAGAGACCTTCCTCTTTCTTATAAAAGGAGACCATTTCTATCCAATTCCTCACACATCTCAAGCTATTTTTCTTGTCCAAACTCTGCCTAATTAAGCTCCCTACATATATATCCTCCTCTTAGAAGCCTTAACTTAGGCAGAAGGCATTTCAAGAAGTCCTTTGGTTCAAACCAAAGAGAGGTACCCAAATTAAAGGTAATAGTTTCTCTTAAATTGTTTTCTTTTATTTTACTTCTCCAACACCTAAAATATTTTTATTTCATTTATTTTGTAACAACACCAGTGTCCCCAATATACTAGGATGTTGTTATGAGAAGTATTCTAACTACACTTACACACACCTCCATATAATGGATGAAGAACATAATGTTTCTGTGGATGGAAAACTAACGCCTCACGAAACGATGATTGCTCAATTACATCTTACCGCCTCTCATTGTTGCCATTATGATGGAAATTTATTTATATATGATATATATTATCTTTATTATTTATTTATTCTTCTGTACTTCTCAATTGTATCAAACCTTTTTGGTTTCCATAGTGTGTAAATAAGATAATCTCATTTGAGGAAGTTCGGACTACCGCCCCCTCAAAGTGATGTGACTTGTTAATGCCTTATGTAGGATTTATAAAGGATATAGTTAATGATATTATATATGATATTATACTAGAGTTATAATATGCCTATTTATCATTATGTTTTAATTCCATTAAAATAAGAAATAGAAATGAAAGTAGAGTTCATGCGTACGTACAACTTACCGTCTCCATGAACGGTGCTTTTCATTTCTTACCTCCAAATGTTATGTACTATTATAAATACATGTATATAATATATATATATGATATATATGATATATACATCATGATTATAATTATGGAGATAATTGATATATGACTACATTTACGACATGTAATTATAAGAAGTCCATTTTTGACTCAAGTGCCTAATATCGACAAAACGAACGTTATTAGCTTAAATGTTTGCATAATGTTTATAACATGGTAATAAGTGATATAAAAGGAATAACACACTTGAAAAGGGTTCTTAAGAAATTAGAAATTAACTTTATTTTATTATTCATTATATTAAATAACGATCGAGTCAAGTCGGACACGAGGTAATGGACTTCGTCTCAATCTCCTTTCATTGAGGCATTTTTTGTTTTATACACGACTTTATTTTATATGGTGTATAAACCCATTTGACTTTTCATTTTATTCAATGGGAATATTTTTATACAAAGAGTTTTACTAAATGACAAAAATGAATTTTTTTTAACATAAGCGGTGAGAACGACCTTTCCGCCGCCGCGAGTATTATTTTATCTTTGGATTCCTTAACAGGCTGTAATGTTTTTAGATGGACAAATAAATACCATATACTATTTTTAAATATTTTGGTATGGAAAATGATTTTGAGAATAAATTTATTATTTCAATATCTTGAAATGATATTTTTCTATTGCAATGTTGGAATTTTATCTTTTCTTTATGCTTATGCTATGTGTTATGATCATGTTATGGTTCATGGGCATTATTTACGTATACGGGTGGTTCCGTGATAAACCTAGGGCGGGTGAGCCTGAGATAACTCTCCAATGCATTGGGTAATGTGAGGGAGGTAAATGTGAATGTTTATCCTAGGAGATTTAGGGAATATACTGTGATGGGTATTCCAAAGTAACTCCCTATGAAGCTGTGATAGCTACAATGTAAGTATGGTATAGATGCCGCAAGTTACCTTTATGATTTATGATTTCTATGTGTCTTTCATAAATATTATGATTTTATGAGGTAAGTAAAATAGTTCATGCATTTTATGTATTTATGAACAAATGTTTTCATTTATTGTTTTATAACCCTTACTGAGCCTTTTATGCTCATCCCAAGTTTTGAAATGTTTTCACAGGACTTAAAGACGAATAGGGTCAAGGATGGGATCAAGTAAAAGTCATGTTGTCTAAAACATGGAACTAGACATGACACTTTTTTCAAGAGTTTTTATTTTATGAAAAAATGGAAAATGTGTAGAAATGTCTACCTTGTAATCTTTTGAGATGTAATAGTTATGTCCAAATTCTCTAAAACTCTAAACTTGAAAAGATCCTCAATGTGAATTATTCATTTAATTCAATATTATGTAATGTTTAAGGCGGGGTACTTATAATTATTTCCAAAATTTGTGTATGGTATAAAAATTTTCCAAATAAATTTATTTTAATATTTATAATTTCATTTGTTTAAAACATTCATTGAAAAGTTAATCACCACATCATCATTGTGTTGTAAATAAATTTATTTATTTGATGTATAAAAATTGTAAATAAAATACTATGATGTAGTAAATACTTTTATATTTATAGTTACTATTTATAGTTGAAACTATCACTTATATAACCCCATATAAAAATTGTCTTACTAAAATATATATGTTTATGTTACATTTTCCTCAACTTTAAATTATTTTTTATAAAATGTTATTTTCACGTACAAGTGGCTCCATGAGCTCCCAAAATCAACCCAAGGATTCCCATGGTCATAAATATATCATAAAATAGGGTTAGAACACATGTTAGGGTAATTTAATATTATTATAATATTATTTCTTACCCTTATTTACTAGATTTACCCTTTAACCATGGTAAATAAAATATTTACAAAAGTAACTATTCATAGTGTCTAAAAATAAAAGTTACATATTTAAAAAATTTGGACCTCCTAATTCCAAATATTGAATCCATTTTTCCAAATTAAAAATAGATAAGTTTCTGAAATTAATTTAAAATTAAATCCCATTGTCAAAACCAAAAAGCGCGTTTAAAAAAAATAATAACTATCAAAAGATTAACATGTTTTTATGTCTAATTAAAAATTGAAATTAATTCCAATGAACAAAATTATATTAAATGTTAAAAATATAATCTAATTACAATTTTAAACCAATTAAAAATATAATATAACCATATAAATAAATTAGATTAAAAGGAAGTTTTGAATTAAAATACATTATTTTTCACTATTCATCAAAAAAATGAACTTTATCAGAAAAATACCTAAATTTTACCAAAATTAAATTTTTATTTACTTCTTATAAATAAGAAGTTTATTTTTTCCAAAAGAATATATAAAAGTGACAAAAACTATATTTAAAAAGGGTTCTCCATCAAAATGTGGTAAATTGACATTTTAAACAATATTAGAGTATTTCATGCTCAAAATCGGATTCATTCTTATTTTAAGACTATAAAATTTATTGGAAAAAAGTAAAAACATTTAACAAACATGTGTAATCATATTTTAGTCAGTTATTTTCAATCTCACCAATACAATGGCTAGGCCTTAACTACCATTTAAAATAATAACATTATTATATTATTTTTCGGTATAACTCAATATTGTGCACAACATAAGATTTCAAAGAAACCCATTGTTGCGTGTTGAGTATGCTATTGAATAAAGTATCCTATATAACATAAAATTGTTATCTTATTTATAAATATTAATAGATATGAAAAATTATTATTCTATAAATACTTGGGTTGTTACATCCTTCCCCCCTTTTAGAAATTATGTCCTTAAAATTTTAAAATTGGGATTGGAAACTTCATTGAAAGTCCCACATTGGAAAAAAAATCAATAAAACTATAACTTTAAAAGAAGGAAAGAAAATTACAAAGGCCACCTGAGATAACCCATACTAGGATTACATGTAGGAAAACATGTATATGGAAGAGAAACGAAGTTTCAAGTTCTGATGGAGAGTGATAAAAAACAAGACCAGGAGAATGTTAACCACCAGAAAATGAAAAACATGTGATAGGTTAAATGGTGTTTTATTCCCCAGTAAGAAAAGTAAAAAGACAATGTTTTTTTTCGTTTTAGGTTCCATTTCATAAATTTGATGAATTATTTTATGAGATTGACTAAGAACATAAGGAAATATACTTACTTTTCAAGTAGAGTTTCATCCTTTAATAAATTTCTACCACAAACTCATCTTTTCTCCAAACGATTAGTATTCAAGATGATTGGTCACACCTAAAGTGATAGAATTAACTTATAGAGAATCACATAATCCACTAAAGATGATCTATATATTTCCCTTATCTTTATACATTAACAAATACCAAAATGGTTAGTACAGGACCAGATAATCCCAAAAAGGATAATATTTTATAATAAAATAAATACTACACTTAATATACAAAATTGAAAAAACAATACCCAAATATCAACAGAGACCATTCAATAAACAACTATCCTTAAAATTCTTCAAATTAATCCAAACTAAGATTGAAAACCAAAACTCTAAATAATTTAATCACCAACTCTTCCATAGTAAATTTTAACATTTATCTCTAAATAACATCAACCACTATTAAAGCCTCATACTGATAGGTAATTAACCTAATCACATATTTTCCAAGATAGGTTAATCATTTACATTAATAACCTAAATCTCTATATATCTACAGTAAAAACATAGATTCTTACAAAATAAAATTCCACCATTACTCCTCAATTTAAATCCCAAATCTTTCTATTTTTCTAAGGCATATATGTTCCCAAAAGAGAAAACATCTTCCAAAATAACATTTATCACTTAATCACCAAATTATTTTTCTATACTAAGGATATCCATTTGATAAAACATAAGTTCCCAAAAACAACTTATTATTGATCCATAAAATCATTTAACTAAAAATAATTAGTCATACTAACTAGCAGATTCACGTAGGCTAGTGGTAGGTGATGCACCCTTATCTCCCTTTGTTTGTGGGTTCGATTCATGAAGTCTTGTGGGACACGAAGGTTTTTCACCCATCTTGTGTGTTTTTCCTTTTTATAAAACTCTAAAATAACCGTAACATATTTTAACCTTAATGTTTGTATTATATCTATCATTTTCATCCAAACTCATTAAGACCTCAACATCTTAATTAAGTCTTATATATATTGTCAATTTTTTTATTTCACCTCCATATGATAGAATAAAACTAACCCCAATAGAATGAACATCATACCTAGATCATGGTGCCCACATGGTTTCATTGTTATCTTGTTCACGTAGGTTGAAGGTCCATGTATTGAAAAAAAATGATATAGATCCTTCAAAATCATTTGATTCCTTCATCCAAATACACCTTGTACAACTTGAGTGATATGGGTGTTCTTAGAAAAATAGTATCAGAAAATAATCATGTATGACATGTAATTTCAAAACATCCAATAAAACTTGATTTTTATAAAATAGTCGAACCATGTTTGAGTTGAAACTTTCAATCAATGGTCCTTTTAAAATACAGTAATTATGTGCTGGGAGACTATATTCTAAAATAAAATATAAATAGGTTGAGCAAGGGTCTCCTTCCTTAACACCTTTTTCAAAATCATAATATACTTCAAAATCTTGTGATAAGGTAAAATATATGAAAATGCCTTGATGATATTTACCTTTCTTGAAAATAAGCGAATATTGGGAAAATAATATTTTATTAAATACAACCCATGATCCATGGTGGTATCGAGGTATAGTGGATGTGTTTGATATCTCAAAAAACTTCTTTCAAGTGAGTTTTATGATATAAAAAGTTTCACAATCACCCAAACATGACTTTGTAATAATTATTGCAAGCATGTCATCAGGAAGAGATATGAATGTTGTTTGAGATCCTCCCCCTTCCATTTGTAACCAAATTTCCAGGATCTAAAAAAGTTATAAAACAAGGATTTAACTAAAATAATAGACATAAGGACTAACCATGTGTTTAACAAAAACTCATAATCCCTAAATTTGTGTAAACCGACCTCTGATACCAACTATATGGCCCCAGCCTTAAACATTACATAATCTTGAGTTAAGTCAAGAATTCACATTGAGGATATTTTCAGGTTTATATTTATAGAGAATTAAGCCATAAATATTACATTACATATCAAAAATTACAAAGTATACACTTCTAATCTATCTATTTTTTTCACAAAAATAAAACTCTTTAATAATACAAGAATTATTTTCTTGATATAAATCTTCTTGAATTATTCCTTTCACTTACCCTTCCTTATACCCTGTGAAAAGCATTTCAGAAACTTGGGATTAGCATAAAAAGCTCAATAAGGGATAAAAAATAAGGAAATAAAACATTAGTCTAGGAATACATACAAATCAAAGAAATCATACTTTTCAATCTAAAAACATATTCTGTTTAAGATACCTCACAAAATCATAATATTTATGAATAAAACATAGAAATCATAAATTATAAAGGTAACCAGTGGAATCTATATCATACTTATAATTTAGATTTCATAGCTACATAGGGAGTTATGTTTGGAATACCCATAAAATTATATCCCCTAAATCTCTTAGGAGAAACATTAACATTTACCTCTGTCACATTACCCAATGAATTAGAGAGCTATCTCGGGCTCACCGCCATAGGTTTATCACGGAACCACCCATATACATAAGCAATACCCAAGAAACGTAACATAATCATAAAAAATGAACAATAATAAAGGAAATATAACCTTTCTATAATGAAATAACAAGATATCAGTTCAATATATTGACATAATCAATTAATTAAAAAAACACATTTAAAACATTTAAAAAGACGAATTTTGACTCAAAGTGTCCCATAACACTTTGAAACTTTTAAAGGAATGAAATTTTAAAACACTAATGTACATATAAATAAATACTTAAAATAATTTTTTAAACATGGAAATTAATGAGATATATTTAGAAAATTATATCTTTAAAACATTTAAAACAATGTTTTACTTAAAGAGTTCATTACCACTTGAGAAAATACTTGAATAAAAATAATTAAAAAATAAAAATAAAAAAACTTATCACATAATGATTATAAGGATATTAATGATATAATATATCAAAGGGTAGTATATACACCTTATAGGATAATAAAGGTGCACAATATCAAGATATGCCTCAATGAAAGGAGATTGAGACGTATTCCCTTACAAAAATTCTGTAGCCTAACGGAGTCACAAAAAAATTCAGAAAATGAGTTGATGGGAGAGAAAAGGGTCTCTCATCACTTGGAAATATACTTTATAGCAATAAGGATAAATAAGAACATATCCCAACATAATAAAATGGAAATTAAAATACATAACAAAGAAGAAGTCTTTGACTAAAAGAAAAGGGTGAAAGGTTCCATTACAAAGATCACCTCATTACATTAAGAATAAACCAATGAAATAATTATGTGTAAAAAATATAAATACACCCAATATAAGTAGATATTAAGTGTAAAACAATTGGAGGTCATTCACACACATTCATAGCATGACATAATCAAGAAGTAGAAGATTAACCCAAAGAATGGAAATTGGGTTATGATGTTCCGTTACCTTGAGTCCAACTCGTCACGTATGTTCCATGTTCTTCCTGAATAATAAACTTAAGTTAATTTCTAATTTATTAAGAAAATTTTTAAATTTTATTATTCCTTTTATATCACCTATTACCATGATACAACAATTAGTTAATTCTTTGAGTTCATATTAGACATTTTGTCGATGTTCGGAACTTGAGTGAAAAATGAACTTGTTATAATAACAAATTGTCCAGGTGGTCAAAAGTAAATTATCTATAGATTTGTATTCATGATTTAAATATCATATATATTATATATATTTAGTATATATTTATTTATAATATTACATATCATTTGGCTATATGAAAATGAAATGCACCATTCATGGAGACGATAAGCCGTACGTACTCATGAACACTGCTTTCATTTCATTATTTCATTTTTAAAGGAATGAAAACCAAATGATAAGTAGGTATATTACTATTCCAATATAATATCATATTTTATATACATTACATAATTTCATTAACACTATACTTTATACATTCCATGTATGGTATGAACGAGTCATATCACTTTGAGGGGGCGATAGTCCGCACTTCCTCAAATGAAATTATCCTATTTATACAACATGAAAAGCAGAAAGGTATGTTATAAATGAGAATTAAAGAATCATATAGATAAAATAAATATCATAAATATAATATGTAATTATAGTTCCATCATAACGGCCACCATGAGAGGCGGTAGGAGATAATTGAACTATCGTCATTTTGTGAGGCAGTAGTTTCCCACCCACAGAGACAGTATGTTTGTATCCATTAGATGGAGGTGTTTGGAAGTGTAGTTAGAATAATTATCATAATAAAAACATATTATATTTATGATACTGATGTTTTTATTTAAACAAATAATAAGAATATCATAGGGAGTGGATAAATAAATAAAAGAAAATAACTTGAGAGAAGATGTTACCATTAAATCAGGTAACTTCTTTTTATTTGAACCAAAGGGATCTATTGAATTTACTTATTCCTAGGGTAAGGATTCTTGGAGGAATATAAGGATGTTGGGATCATATTTGGGTAGAGTTTTTATGATCCAAGGGTCTTGAGAGGTGTGAGTAATGGGTTAGAGGTGGTGTCATTTTATAAGAGGGAGGATGGGCTCTTTAGGAAGGTTTGATAATATTATTTTATTATAAACTGAATTTCGATTTCAAAAGGTTCCCAACTCATTTAATTCAAATATACGGTGATTATTTTTCGAAATATTCTCCGACAATGAGTTTTAGACAATTTTAGAGAATTAAATTAACCTTATCTTTTAGCTTTAACCCTTAGTTAACTAATTTAACTTTTACCATGTCCTCTTGTATATTTATACTATATGGTTACTATATTTACAATAAAATTACAAGAGACACAAAATGGATCATTAATGAAAATTTTAACATCATATATGTCAGTTGGATGAATATTTGTTTTTTAGGATTATTTTATCATTTAATAAAATATTACTTGTTTTAAAAACTCATTTATGTCAATTTATAAACTATTCATACCAGGACATTAAAAATATATATAAAAACTTCATTCTTTCGATCAACCTTCAATAATTAAAATATAAAAAGTCATTATTATCCCTAAAATTTGTGTATGGAATAAAAAGTTTCAAAATAAATTTATTTTAATATTTATAATCTATTTTATTTAAAACATTCATTAAAAAGGTAATCACTACATCATCATTGCGTCGTAAATAAATTTATCTATTTGATGTCTCAAAATTATAAATAAAATAACATGATGTAGGAAATATTTTTATATTTATAATTAATATTTATAGTTGAAACTATAACTTATATAACCCCATATAAAAATTATTTTACTAAAAGATATATGTTTATGTTACATTTTCCTTAACATTAAATTAATTTTTATAAAATGTCATCTTCACTTATAAGTGGCTCCATGAGGTCCCAAAAACGACCCAAGGATGTCCATGGTCGATAATGTATCATCCAATTGGGTTAGGACACGTGGTATGGTAAATTAATATTATTATAATATTATTTTTACCCATATTTATGAGATTTATATTTTAACCATGGTGAATAACATATTTACTAGAGTTACTATTCATATTGTCTAAAAATAAAAGTTACAAGTTTAAAAAATTTGGACCTCATGATTCCAAATATGGAATCCATTTTTACAAATTCAAAACATAGAATTTTCAGAAATTAATTTAAAATTAATCCCATTGTCAAAACTAAAAAGCATGTTTTTATGAAATAATAACTAACAAAAGATTGGCATGTGTTTATATCTAATTAAAAAGTGAAATTACATAAAATGACCAAAATTGGATTAAATGTTAAAATAATAATCTAATTTTATTTTAAAACCAATTAAAAAGATAATATAATCATATAAATAAATTAGGTTAAAAGGCAGTTTTGAATTAAAATGTAGTATTTTTCACTATTCATTAAAAATGAACTTTATCAGAAAAACACAATTTTTTTTACCCAAAGTAAATTTTTATGCCCCTATTATAAAGAAGAGGTTTATTTTGTCAAATGGAAAATATAAAAGTGACAAAAACTATATTTAAAAAGGGTTTTCCATCAAAAGGCGGTAAATCGACCTTTTGAAGAATATTAAAGTATTTCATGCTTAAAATGAGATTTATTCTTATTTTAATCCTCTGAAATTTATTGGATAAAAGTAAAAACATTTAACAGAAATGTGTAATAATATTTTAGTTAGTTCTGTTCATTCCTGCCAATAGAATGGCTAGGCGTTAACTACCATTTAAAATAATAACATTATTATATTATTTTTCGGTATAACTCAATGTTGTGTGCAACATAAGATTTCAAAGAAACCCATGGTTGTGTGTTGAGTACACTATAAAAAAAGTGTCCTATTTAACATAAAATTAATATCTTATTCATAAATATTAATAGATATGAAAAAGTATTATTCTATAAATACTTGGGTCATTACATACATGAAGGGAAATGTGGTTACTAATTCATTGAGAAGAAACTTACCAACATAAATCATGAAGGAATTAATTGAGGTGTGGTCATTGATTAGTTTGTTTATTGAGATGTGATTGGGAGTGAAGAGGTTAGTGTATAGGTGTTCTTGGATTTGATGAAATATGACTTGTCTTTTGATGAGTGATTTTTTGTTCGAGAAGGTCATTGAAAACCAGTTCCAATTCAAGGGTAAAAATCTTTATAATAGGGAGACCTAGTGAGAGTGGATTGAGTCTATTAATTTAGCCTTGTTCTTCCATAGTATGTAGGTTTCTCTTTTTTCCCTAAGGTGGGAGTTGATAGATTTTGGACACTGGTCATATAAGTCTGTTCACCTTAGGGATAACGAGTTATATAATGACTTCAGACATCAGTATTGGTGGTAGAGGATGAGGTGGTCGATTTCAGATTTTGTATCATGGTGCCATACATGTCAGAGAATAAAGGAAGAACACTTGATACCTACTAGTTTTTTGTATCCCTTACTAATTCTAGTATAAAAATGGAATTATATTTCCATGTATTTCATTATTTTTTCCAAAAAACTCGTAGTGAGAAGGATGAAATTTGGGTGACCATTGATTGACTCATGAAATCAGTACATTAACTCCCTATCAAGGAGACAATGAAAGTGTAACAACTTAGGGAATTTTAGGTCTAAGATATTTTTAGAATTAATGGGGTTCCCTTTGCGGTTGAATCTAACCAGGACCCAAGGTTCACATCTATGTTCGAGAAAGTTTTACCAAAGGACATGGGTTCCTATATGAGATTGATCATGAGTTATCATCCACATATGGATGGATAGATAGAGAGGGATATTCAGGTTCATGAGGATATAATCCAGGATTGTGTGCTTGATTTTAGTGGATATTGAGAAAATTTTTTTACTCTGTTGAAGTTTTCCTATAATAAAATTTATTAGGCCTTTATTAAGATGGATACCTTTGAGGATTTATATGGATTACCATCTAGATCTCCCTGTTGAAGGACAAAGATGGGAGAGAGGTCCTTGGATTGGATTATTCTTATTCAAGAGATAATAAAGATGATGATGTTTATTTAGAAAAGATTGATCATGGAAGAGAGTCATCAGAAATATTATGGGTATTGTCATCATCAGACACTGAAATTTGAGGTTTATAATTGGGTTTTTCTCTTAGTTTCCCCTTTATTAGTCCATCTTTATTTTGGTAAGCAAGGTATGTTAGTATTGTGGTTTTTGAGAGCCTTTGATATCACTGGATGACTGGGAAAGGTGGAATATTTGATAAAATTTCTATATGGTTTGTCTTATATCCATGATGTGTTTCTTGTTTCCTAGATGGGGAGGTATATACCAGATCCTTTCCATGTGATTGTATGGGAGGATATTGATCTTGAGAAAAACAACAGTATTGTTGAGTAGATGATTTGGATTATGTATCTCTGAGAGAAGGTACTATGCGGTAAAATGATTCCTTTGGTTTGGGTACTATAGAAGTGTATATGAGATAGCCACAGGATGTGAGAGGTGTTTTTTTATGAGGAAGCAATGGGCTTCCCTTTTTTTGTGTCCAAGAATATGAGTACTTTCTAGGGTCATAAATAATTTATTGCGGGGAGATTGCAAAACCTCAATTTTTTCAGGTACTCCCTTATTAATGGTTTGTTTATCATCCTTGGTTGGGTGTGTTTACAGGATTCCCCAGGAGAGAGATAATTTGTTGGGTTAAATGACCTAATGTTTAGGGATGTATTTTTTTTTGAATTAATGGAGTTTGGGTATAAATATATTAATGAATTTGAGGAGTTATCCCCATGTTAGAAGAACATCCTGGGAGATTTTGTGTTCTTCTACTGAGAAATGGCCTATTTGTTTTCTGTTGGGAGATTACACACTGTGTAAGTGGATCACACACTATTTAATGGTCAATGGGTATAATTTGTAAATATGGTATAGGGTGTGAAGTTTTAAATGTTGTGTATTTTGAGTTCACATCATGAAGTGGATAAAACCAGGTTTATATAAAAAGATGACGTATTTTTACCATTTATACCCTCTATAGAATACACAATGTGTAATGGGATTACACACTATATAAATATCAGGAGATATTTTTTTTAGATTTTTGTAAGAGTAATTTTCATTTCATTCAACCATGTTGCCTCCCTCTCTCAACATAGAGCTCACACTAGGATATTTTGTAGATCATTGATCCTTTCAGACCATTAGTTCAAAAATAAATCATTAGGTTTGTTGTGGTGCACCTCTCTATGTAATAATTCATTTCAATTATTCATTACTTAGGTCATGGCCACTGTATTGGCTAAATTTATGGTTGCAATTCATAATCAAATAGTGTTTTCAATTGATCTGTTCATTTCCTTTTTATTCCTTAACATTCAATGGATGATCTCTTGGTTTTCAATCACCATTGTTTAAGGAATCCATGTTTATAAAATTTTGGGGTAGGTGTTTCTATAAAATGGGACAATTTAATGATTTTCTTATCATTATTGATAAATTTATTTGGGTTTTTCATTGAATAAAATCAATTTTTGATTTTAAAGGATTTCTTGGAATGAAAAATGTTTTATAGGGGTTTTATTTAAAAACATATTTTTTTAATTTATAAATGGGTTTTGAAACACAAAAGAAGGTTGTTTTAGCTTTGAAAATGTGTTATAAATTGAGATCAAGGGTTTTAAATGTATTTTTACAAACTTAGAACTTTGTGAACCTCCGTTGCATTGGAAAATTGACATTAGTAGCCTTAGTGAGTGTTGGATCGCTAGGAGTCTACCTTTGGGATATCTATGTATTGTGGTAGGACTCAATATTGTTTAGTTCCAATGTTATTCCTATTTAGGCTCTTAAATATCTAGTACATATTTTCAAATAGACTAGATCCCAAATGATAGTTTGATTAGTATTTTAAATTTTTTTATCACATGATAGTTTTTATCATGGATTTTTTCTCATATTTTTTTATATGTGGTTGTATCACATGACATCACATGATGGTATTTCATGGATATGTGTTCAATTTCTAACCTTATAATGCCTGGACATGCTTTAATGTTTTATCATTTATAATTTTCATATTTTTGGTTCTGATAATTAAAAGGATTTTATGAAAACCAAAGAGAAAACGATTTACAAAAGAATTTAGGATTTATGAATTTTTTTTGTAAAACTATTTTTTGTTTGAAATCTATAACTTTAGTAAACTTGATATTAGTCCTTTTATAGACTCTTTGGTGGTATCCTACTAGGCTTTGTGATCCCTTCCTACTTTTTCATTTGGGTAGTTGTTGATGTTTTGTTAAATGATTTAGGTAAAGGGAAGGGAATCTTGTAGAATGATATATTATCTTGTTATTTACACATTTTCCGGTCGGTTTGGAGGTTACTCTCAGTCACATGGGGACTTATTGGTCTTTATTTATTTATACATTCCAATTTAGCCACTTTTTTGTTGGATTGAATAGATCTGGTTGTATATTTTTATTCTACATAATACTCTAGTTTTATGTATTTTTTTGTGATATAAAAGAATTTTTATTTTTTACTTGATTAACCTCACCATGTGATGACTGGATCAGGTGTATCGTTTGGTTGACCCGAATTGGTCTATTACATTTTATGCTTCAAAAATGTATTTTATTCAAAAATGATTTTTATTTCATGTTTTTATAAATTATAATTAATTTAAACCACTTTTAGAAATTTAATTTTACAAATTAAACTTCATTTTTGAAATTAAGATGTCAAAATTATCTTATAGATAATTTTTGATAATTTTTTAAAAGATTGATTTTTTGATGAATAGTAAAAAATACTGATTTTTATTGACAACTATATACTCATTTAATGAATTTAGAAAGTTATATTTTGTTTTAAAATGGTCTTAAGGGTTACCTTAGTTAATTTATATTATGAAAAAATCTAATTAAGGTCATTGTAATAAATTTTATGTTGGATTTTGGTAAAAAGCATTTTATACTTCCAAAAATACTTTTTATGGAAAACTCCTTTTCACCATGTTTTTTCATGTAAATTTTAAAATAAATCTATTCTATTATACAAATTGAATCTTGAAAAATGTATTCAATATATTTAATCAATATTAATTTTTTTAAGTATATATATTTTACATTGGTTATTATAAATAATAATCATGGTAAATATTTGTCACCATGGTAAGGGAAAAACAAATAAAAATGGTTAAAAATTTTAAATAAGGATTTAAAATATTTCAAAAACTTGCCTTTATTCCACTGGATGAGTTCATTTTTTACATTTCTATCCTTGTTTCGAAAATATAAAAATGTGGTGCAATTTTTCTTTTATTAGGACCTATATATTATTTTAATAAAATAATAAATATTAAATTCCACTATCTTAAATTTAGTATCTATACATTTTTTACATTATAATAAAAATAGGATAATTTTGGTATTAAATTATTATTATAAATATGGATTAATTTTTTATCATAGTAATTTATTTTTAATTTTTAGTGATTGACTAATTATCTTAAATTCTTAGGCAACACAGACATAATATTTATTGAATTAATAAAAAAATCAGACAAATGATTTTAAAAATATAGAAATTAATACAATTTGGGTGAATTATCATGTTCCATAAATTTTTTAGATAATTATAACATGTTATAGTTATGTTAAAGGTTTATATTATAATTACATTTCATTTATAATGTTTTCAAAGTCAAATTATGTGAATAGTTCTTTAAATGACATTAATAGTATTTTATATTAAATATATTTTATTAATTTTTTTTAAAAATTAAATAGGACAAGTAGGATGAAAAATGGTAAAAAAATTCATCCATTTTTCATTTATTATCCAATTTTTTCTTTATAATTATAGGTATAACCCTTTAATATTAAAAGGACATTACCACAGTTAATGTTAAAATAGGTTAACTTAGGGGTTAAACCAAAGTATAAGGTTTAAAATGATATCTAAACCTGTATAAATTTTATTGGATTATTATAAAAAGACTATATAATACTTATCAATGAATAAATATCATTTTGGAACCATTTTACATGAGTTAGACACATTTCATATTATAATATTATATGTATTTCCCAAAATGACATTAGTGATATATTATATTAAACCACATTCTATTAAATAATTTAAAATTTATAAAAATAATATCTTCTACAAAATTAGTTATATATGGTTTAAAATATAGACCATGGTCCATTTATGTGCCACTTTTCTTTTTATGGTAACTCTCATGATCCTTAAATAGTAAAAAACTTTGATTTTATGGTAATTATCAAAAGGGGTAATAGGGGGTTAAAAAAGAGATAATGGTGAATAAATCACATAAAATTTTCTAAACATTATTGGATGAGAGGATTTAAACTCTTAATCACTAAATATTAATAATTTATAAATTGTAATCCACTTCAAAAAAAATTATTTTATATTAATTTAATACATTAAGTAATTCCAAGAGTGCCCCTCTCCACACTTATAAAATGGAACCTCCTACCCATTGTTCCTCACACCCTTTGATAAATATAGCTTGATAAAACCCTACCTGATTCCATTATTAACTTCCAAATATATTAATTATATTTTATGTAATCTTTAAAAGACCATTCCAAGTGTAAAGACCCCAACCCTAGTAGCTTAAAGTTAGTGTTTACTTAATTATTTTGGTATAAGATACAGGTATTATCACCTTGAAGGAATGAATAATTTAGTAATATTGGTAAACTAGAGACATACTTGAATCTCATATTATAATTTACAACATAAAACATAAAATATTAGTTTTCTTTAATACACCATTATTCCCTTCATCATATCCATACATATCAATCATAAAACATTTCCTGACATCTTGAAAAAAACGAACATAAGAAAGGGGTGAGCTCAGATGATTAGTAATGGTAAGAATATGAAATAATCTAAAAATTAATGAATAATTTGTAAGGAATAACTAATAATAGAATAATTACATATATATAATCTCATGAGCTAGAAACTCATCCATGGATATCATAATAAATAAAATAATCACATGGACATCAATAACTAAATTCATAATGATTGAATAAATAAAAAAATATATATAAAACTTACTATAGATGCATTTTTCCATGAGATTTGAAATAATTTCAGGGAATATTACCAAAAAATATATATAAATTGGTAAGGTCTCAACCAAAACCCAATCTAGTTTGTCTCATGAGACCTACCGATTAATAAAGGGGATATAGAAAGTCCCACCAATTATGTACTAATCCCAATTCATTACTCATATGAAAGGGGTGAAACATAATCAACATAAAAATTTTTATTTAAAAACTATCATTTTAAATATTAACACTTTCACCAATTAGTAAACATAATACTAAACCATTCAGAGTAAAATAGAAAATGGTATCAACAAAGTACATCACCATTAAAAATGATAATAAACCATCTGGATAAATAATAAGGAAGGTATAATTAAAACATATTCCAAATGATAAATAATTGAAAAAAGGTTTTGTTGTTGTTGATGAATATAAATACTATAAAAAATACAATTAAATCAATTCATAAGGATGTGATTTTCACTTTCAAAATCACTTTAAAAATCTAAAATTTCTAGAATATTTAGTAAAAATATTTATTAAAAATATCTCCATAAACATCTAAAAGATTTATCAAATTAATGAGTGGTCATGATTATGTTTAATTTCATACACGTTGTATAAGTTTAAAAAACATTCCTTTCATTCCATTGTAAAAAGGTTAAAAAGTGCCCTATTCGAAAAGTGATAAGAAGATTCCTTTCAATTATTTTGGTAAAAAGTAAAAAATGGGTAAAAATATATTTAATAAATCATTTTTATAAAACTTATATATAGAAGAATAAGGGGTTTTTACTAAAGAGAGAAATAAAGTCATTTTTCTTTAAAAAATATCTTATAGTATATTTTATTCTTAAAGAGAGAAAAACGATAGAAAAAATTTATTCTATAGAAATAAAAATAGATTAAGAAAATTAATTATTTTATTGAAATTTATTTCATAATATTTCATCATTGGAAACATCATGATGAATAATCCCGATAAATAATGAGATTATAAAATAAACCTTTACCACTTTGATAAATTATAAATCATAAGCCCCATGAAAGAAATAAAATTAAATGAAACATTAAATACCATGAATATAAATTTATTTGAGATATAAAATATCAAATTGATTATATATAAACCATATAAAAGAACTATGTGGTGAATATTACATATGTCTCATGAAATTAAAAGTTAGAAAAGAAACCCTTACCTCAGGTCTAATTTCATTTATACATGTCCATAACTCCTGTATAATAAATATAAATTTATTATAATTATATAAAATAAATATATTAATATATTTCATACCATATATGATTTACTTATAGTGTTTTATGACTCATTTTTTTATAATTATTTGTTAAAATCACAATTTTGTACGAGAAGTGCTTCATTTCTCTTGTATGATTTGGTTCAATAATTTCTGTCCTTTTACTTTTATCATGGTTAAACTATATATAGATAATTAAAAATGATATTTATATAATATATAATCTTTAAAAAAATATTTATAATAGTCCATAAATGTAAGATATGGGAAAATGAGTTACATCATTCATGAAGATAGTAGGTCGTACGTACACATGAACATTGTTTCTATTTTTTTTAATAGATGGAAGGAGATAAAGGTAAATAATATTTAAACATTATAGAACCATTATTATATCAAATAAATAATTTATATTCATTAAATATATCTTTATAACCATCCATGTCAAAATAAAATGAAAAACATTACACATCGTTACGTGGTGGCTGTTGTCCACACATACGCACGAGCGATATAATTGTATTCTAAGGGATTGGAAGCTAAGAAGGTAAATGTTATATTATAATTAAATAATTACAAAAATTTCAAAAATATCATATAAATATTTTAATTAAATCATTATATCCATATGTTAGAGGCGGTGATGGAATACAAGTTCCATCAGTTCGCCACACACACGCTCGATAGTTTCATTTATGATTTTATAGAAGTGTAGATGGATATAGTTTACTAAATTAACATAATAACATATAAGTATATTTTTTTTCTAGTTTTATTATTTTATCATATTTGGATTAGATTTTAAGGAGGCATAATAATAAATAAAACAAAAATGCATGTTTAACAAATTTACCTCTTCTTCGGACAACCACTTTAGGTTTATACCATAAGCATTATTATGATGGATTAATAATAAAAATAATTCCTCTAGGATGTAAGGAATGATTTAAGGAATATATTTTGGTAGTGATTTTATAATACCATTATCTTTAGAAGTTTGAAGAGGGTAGGAGAGGGGGTGGCCTTTTATGGGTGGGGGAGAAGACACACTTAGAATTTTTGCAAAGAAAAAGTGAGAAGCACATTTTTCAAGTGAAAATAGGATAAAAAATGGATCATTATAGAACCATGAATGAGATGAGTTCAGAACATGGACATACAATAGGAGTTTTATAGGGTTTCAGATCATTTTAACCCTTATATAGTTATTTTAACCCCTAGTAAACCTTTTTTAACCTTACCTACGATAATTTTTTTTAAATATTCTTACTATTAATTATGAAAAAATTATGTTTAAATAATTATTTAATATTAAATATGATCATTAAAAATATGGAATCAAAATTTTATAAATATAAATGGGAAATTTTAATTTAAAATTAAACACATCGATGTGATGAAAAAAAAATTCCAACGAGAAATTTTTCATCAGAATAAAATGATTTAATAGAAAAGTTAAAAATTAATTTATTTAAAATTAAAAAAAAATTGAATTAAATATAATATATTTTAACTAATGTGTATTTTAAATCAATTTTAAATCAAAATTGAAATTTTAAATGATTTAAACAAAAATGAAGATTTCAATAAAAATAATATTTCTCACTATTCATTGAAATATAAATATTTTTCGAAATTTTTGAAAAATTAAATAAAATATAATATAGAAATGATAATTTAAAAGAATAGTTTAATTTTAGAAATTAATTTTTTTGAAATTTTTTAAAATTTATTTTTAAATTATGTGAACAAAGTTCAACAATACCATCTTTTAGAAAAATATATTATTCAGTAAACATTTACTTTTTCTTTAAAATGATTATCATTTTATATTTAATCAGTAAAAATTGTTGAATTTACTTTATTCATGCATAAAAAAATATAATTTTCATAATTTAATCAATCATATTCATACCCACCAATTTAATTGCTAGGTTATAATGGTATACTATTTTACGGTTATTTTAGAATCGAGGTTGCGTGTATTGAAACTTATGGAATAAAATGGATTGATTTAAAACAAAATATATTATAAATCCTTGGGGTGTTACAATAAGTAACCCTAAGAAAATATATAATGAAGGCCTATTGAAGAAATGGTAATCATCTTACCTAACCTATTTCAAATTATTTCTTCTTATACCTCCTCTAAATATGTGGTATTCATCATAATATAATAAATTCAGTTTCCTAAATATAAAAAATGTTATTATTATTATTATGGAAGAAACAATATCACCCCACTATTCTATTATATGGGAAGTTAAAGTATCAACCCCTCGTACATGTGGACTATCGCCTACACGCAGGGATACGATTCATTTTTCATCACCATTATTATTGGATGGTTATTATGATGGGTTTAATATTTATATATGATATATATGATATAATAATGATTTTATAAAGGCAAATTATTATTTACCTCTCTTTATTTCTGTCTTTTAAAAAGTGAAAACAATGTCTATGTGTACGTATGTCCTACCTTCCCCATGAATGTTGTGATTTTTTTCAATATCTAGATTTTATGGATGAATCTAAATATATAAAATGAATATAAATGATATATATATATATAACTATTAAAATTATGGATATTATGAAACCATGATCAAAGTACAAGGGCCAGGACTTCCAAATTAAAACATGCATGAAAGACGAAGTTGTTATCACATATAATAATGATTTTAATAACAAATTATTAATAAATAGGTGAAAGATGTAATAAGTAAATTATATATCATATGATATGAATTATATTAGTTCTTTAATACAAGTATAATAAATAAATATTTATTTTATAGGTAGTTAAAATGCATATGAAGAAATATGAAGCTTGAGGTGAGATATTTTTTCCTCGATTCCATTTTATTTGGGATTGTTTATCCTTGAATTTAAATTGATTAAATTATATGATCCAAATCTAAAATATACATTTTAATTTTCTTCTCATATGTTTATTTATGGGAAATACATTTTTCCTATTCATTTTCCTCACATTGAGTACTTAAGTGATTGAAATAATGTTTTTAAGGAAAACCAACTATGTTTTACTATTCAATCAGAAATCTTTTTCTTCCATGTCTATGTTTTCATTAAATTGTTTCAAGAATGATTATGGTTATTATCCAATTATTTTTAAAGTTAATATTTTACCATTATTTAATTTCTAAAGAATGGTTTAAATTGAGTATTCATATCATTTTATGAATGAGGTACTTCTGAATTTTATGAAAACATTAAAAGGAATATTTGTTTTAACATACTTGACTTGAATGAAATTTACTGCTGTAATGAAAACTGAAAACTATGAAGATTAATTTATAATTTTACATGGTTACATTAAAATAAAATATTTTCCATAATATTTTGTAAATTTTTAAATTTTCAAGAAGTAATTTAAAAATGAAAATGTATTTTCATCATGAGATGTTCTTGTGATATTTTAAAGGAATTTTCATATAAGATAACATCATTTGATGTTAATTATAATTTATTTGGGATATGATCAAATGATACCATCCTTATTATTTTTCTAGATGGTTTATGATAACGACTATGATATTTTATGAAACCAATTTATTTTTCATGAGTTATGCTACGATGAAATGATAAAATGTTTGTGAAATCTGTTTTCTTTCCACTAGGTATGTTTTTATGATATAATTAATATTTATTAATCTTGTTTTACACATATGAATGGTTTAAATTATGTGATGGTAGGTAATTGAATTATATAGTCCTCTAATCCATTTGAATTTTTTTATATCTCATGAGATAATTATGGAAAGGAAGTTGATTTTCTTAATCTATTATGGGAAATAGTTAGGGATTCTTGATCTACTATGGGAAACATATGATGTTGTTTAATCCATTATGATATAGGAAATAGATATTTATTCTTGACCCACTATGATTTTATTGTCTCAGTAGTTACAATTGAAATATGAAATGGTTTCTATGCCTATTATGGTTCTATACATTTGTGACATGATTATGATATGAGTTTATGGTTCATGATTGATTTACAATGTTTTCTCACTCTTTTGATTCATGTATTTTAAAATGATAATTTTTTATTCCACGACCCATATTTTTTATCTATTATGGATTGGTTATAAACTTTTTTAATTTATGGTCATGATCTCATACCCTTGTTTTTATCTTATTCCTTCAAATGAATATCGATTGATATATCTCATATTTACCCTTACTAAAAATATGAGCTTACCATTTTCTTATGTTTTCTTTCACCAATTTACGAAGAAAATTTTTGTGTAGGGTATGAAAATAAAGATATTTAGTGATAAGTACATCATGAGAGATGATGAATAATTTATATAAATAAGATACTTATATATATAGTCTCAAAATATAATAAACCTTTAAATATTTAGAGTGGATCATAATTTTATGAAATTAATATTCATATAAAATTATTAAATATCTATGTATGAAATGTATAGGTCAATATATTTGGTATCAGAGTAGGGTTTAGTTGATATTTATAGATTAAGAGTTGATAAATTTGGTTAAAACCCTATATATTAGTGTAATTATATGATAACAAACTAAAGTTTTAGTAAAATAGAGATTATAAATCTTTCCTAGAAATACATCCATGTATGGATATTACAAGTTGATGTGGCTTTGGTACAAATGAATCTTGGGATAATAACCCCAATAGGGTTAGTTGAGTATATCTCAATCATTATTATAGTATATAGTGAGTGTGCACTTACTTCACACATAGGTTGATACTCCCAAGTGATATTCTTTGGTTAACTCACATTTTCCTTATGAACCATTATAAAGGATTTGAATAGATGACAATAAAGGAAAAACTAGGTTAAGCCTAATATATCATAGATTGAAAAAATGTGTCAATATTTATACACCATAGAGACTATTTTTCATTATTTCTCACTATGGATATTGTTTCCCACACTATGATTTTTGGTTTCAGTCAATAGCTGGAACCAGGAGAAATTATGTTAATATTAAATGTGAACGAAAATGGAATGATTTTTGTCATAATAAACTAAATGAAATGTGAGCTGGAATCCAAAACATTGTGATTATGCCTAATCATCTTTCCCATTATATGATTAACAACCATAAATTGTGTGAGTTTTGTAAAACACCTAATAAGGGAAAGATGGAGTTTTAATGAATACCATGGAGTAAAGAAGATTCCAATTCTTATAGGTTGAGAATGTGGGAAGAAGTATTCAAGGGAATGTAACAAAGGAATGGAAAGACGTTTTTGGGTTGAAATGAAAGACATAGAGAATGTAATTACCGAGGAAAGAATGAATATTTTAATAGAGGGAAGTGATGTTCATCCAAAGGTACCTTTTATATTTCATTTTATTATTTGTGGGGAATATAGTACAAGAAAAATAACATTTAGTGTTAGTTATTTTGGGTTTAACGACAGTTTTGAAAAAGCTATGTGAAAAAGGGGCATTGTAAAACATGTAGTGATGGTTTTCGAAAAGCATCATGAAATGATTTAGTAGTGGTTTTTTAAAATATTTTATTTGCTTTTAATATTTTTATATTTTATTAATTAGTAATTATTAGTTATTAATTATTAATTATTTTTAATTAATTAATTAATAATTATTAGATATTTATAAATTCTTTATTATTTACTTAACCATGCATGAATATTTCATGAGTTCGATGTATAAATTCAGTATTTATATGCATTGGGTGAGACTTGAACCTCTTAAATCTTAGTTATTTGGTAAATAATTTACCATTATAGAAATCTTTTCATGTGGTGAGTGAACTAAATTTAATATAATTATATATACATATAATTACATATAAATACATACACATAAATAGTAATATTAAATAATAATACTGATAAATAATAAGTAATAAAAAAATGATACATAATAAGTAAATATGAAATAAATAAATAATAAATAATAAAAAATAAAAAATGATTAAATAATAATAATAATAAAAAAATAATAAAATATAAATAACAATAAAATAATAATAATAATAAATACTAAAGAATAAATAATAATAAAGTAATAACAATAAAGTAATAATAATAAATAAAGAATAATAAAATAACAATAATTAATAATTAATAATTAATAAATAATAAACAATAATAATTATAATACAAAAAATAAAAAATAAATAAATAAATAAATAATAAATAAATAAATAATAAAACAATATATAATAAATGAGTAGTAAATAATAAATAAGTAAATAAATAACAAAAAATAAAAAATAAAAAATAAAAAATAGATAATAATTAATAAATAATAATTAATAAATAAATAATAAATATATAATAAATATATAATAAATAAGTAATATATTAACAATAAAATAATAATAAATAATAAAATAATATATAATAGATAAAAGATATGAAAAGGAAATAAGAAACAATAAATAATAAGTAGTAAATAAGAAATTATAAATTGTAAATAAATAAATAAATAAATAAATAAACAAATATATATATATATATATAACTAGATATAAATTTATTTAAATACAGTTATATATATCTCATAAAAATATATAAGTATAAATAAATTTATAGAAACACAAGAATAAAGATACCCAAAAAACAACCAAAAGGACACATATAAATATATATACCAACATCATATATATAAATATATATTAATTTATATTAATATAGATAAATGGATACAAATATATATAAATATAGACTAATATGCATAAATAAATAAATAAATAAATATATATATCTATACATAGATTCAATCATATATATATATTTTAAATAAATATAAGTTATTAATATATATACTAACTGAAAATTAATTTTTTATTAGCATAAACCCCCTTTTAAGGGTTGTGGAGGAACCCAATATGACATCAAAGACTTAAAACAACCATTCCACCACTTTTCAAATTATTAATATATATACATAAATGTATAGAAATGCACACACACACACAGATATATATATATATATATATATAAAATTGACAATAAATCCCAAAAAAAGAGAAAACTATTATAATTTCAACACCCTCAAATCAATAAGAGTGAAAATCCCTAGAATAAAATCATAGAATCTCCAAAAATCATATGAAAGCACTTAAATAAAGGTGAAATCACATAGAATGTTCAAAAATCCTGGAATCCAAATAAAAAACTTAGTTTTTGATGCATTTCGGGCCTTTTTGACCTTGAAAAAACACTGATTAGGGCATCCTATAGTCAAAATTTCATAGATCTCTTTACAGACATTTATTAATATATGGTAGAGCCTAAATGGGGACCTGGATCAAAATTTATTACCCAATTATTATCTAATTTTACTATAGTTTATTTCATTATATTTGATTTCACGGGTTATTGAGCTAAAATGGATAACCAGATAAAACACTATGGTCATTTGTTACTGAAATCAGATTTTTATAAGAATTTTTAATTTTTTTTAATTTATTCTTAATGGTACTTTTTAAAAACTGCCAAAAATTAGTGATGGGTTTTTAGGAAACTAATTCTAAAAATAATTTAAATTTTAAAAAAGACATAAACAAATTTAGAGGTATTTTTAGAAAACTTCCACTAAAAATGTTGAAGATATATTTATTAGTGGTTTTGAAAACTTTAGATAAAAACACGTTGTGAATTTCAATTTTTCCTATAATTATATAGAAATTATTTGAGCCAATTCCTTAATCTAA
The DNA here is from genome assembly GCA_963277665.1 of Viscum album. Classification (NCBI taxonomy): domain Eukaryota; kingdom Viridiplantae; phylum Streptophyta; class Magnoliopsida; order Santalales; family Viscaceae; genus Viscum; species Viscum album. Next base: position 1,009,296,564 of record OY728160.1, read on the forward strand.
GTGTTAAATATTAAACCAAGGAAGGAAATATTCTATAACACTCATTTATGGGAAAGGATCTAAGTGTGTATGTATTGGGATTTAGTAATTCTAGTGTAGAAGTGTTATATCAATGATATTATTGTTATAAGAATCTTGAAACATCTCAATATTGTTCCATAATAGTTTTTATTTATGGATTTGAAAACATATACTGAATAGTACTAATAACTAATAAAATTTATTTTATAGTAAGGTGATATTTTAAGAGAATACATGATTAAGGGAAATATAACCTTAAAAGTTTCCTGATGGTGAGTTATTTTTTTAGTTAGTTTAAATACATGATTATCACTGATTAATTAAATGGGATAGTATTAATATCCCTGAAATTGGTTAGTGATTTGATGTCAAAGTGATTTAGGTCATCTTTTATGAAGTTTATTGTGTTTTTGGATTTTGAAATATATTTTATATTCTTTGATTTTATTTGAAGAATAAAAAAAGAGTTAACTTTTTGAAGAATATATGTTTCCATTGAGGGTTTATGATGATTCAGGTTGTCAGAATATTTTAAGAGAATATACGATAAAGGTTTTCACATGTATAATATGTAACATTATAAGTTACTTGATGTTGTTTAGGAAAAAATGTTTGACCAAATATTTTATATTTTTGGGTTTTTAATTTGATTATCCATATTATTAATAAGTCTTAAGGTTAAATATTTATATAATGTATTATGTTTAACTCTTGGGGATATTATTGAGGTTTTAGAGATTAATTTATTATATTTACCCATATTAGAAAACTAATGCTAATAAGTTTTGTTTTGTTAAATATTTTAATAAATAAGAAATTAATTTTAACTCTTTTTTGGGTATTGTGATCCATTAAAAGTTAATTTTAGTGCTTCAAACATGAAGAATTAATGTTGAATATTCGTTACTGGGAATAATAAATGAAGTATAAATTCATTGAAGTATAACTAAAGGATGATGTTAAGATTGTGAAATGGAAATAAATCAAGTAAGTAAATTTTATCCTATTCTCTATATTGATAGTAAAAGAATCCATCAACTTCAGGTTAATGATCATGAAATAAATTTTTTATTCTTTTACCTCTATTTTTAATGAATTGATGATCTTTTCATTCCTCAGAAACTTCTGGTTTTCCATCATTAATTTTCTCTTGACTATGTTATTTTATCTTAGTTTTATCCTTTACGTATATATTTTTAATTCCCACAAATTTTACCCTTTTATTGGAACCTGATTGTGCATTATTTAAGGTAACCTATATCCTTCCCACTTCCCCTTTTGAAAATAAATTTTATTATCCTTCTGTATAATGTGAGTTTTCAATAAAGGTGTTTATAAATATTGAACCTTAGATGACTGAGATAAAATTTCATGGGAACAATTTTATTTTGGGTAGGGGGCAGGATTTAACATCCTGTAAAATAATAATAAAATAATAACATTCTAAATATCTTTCTTTATACACAACATAGAGCTTTAAGTGAATTGAGATGTATTATAACAATATTATTATTTAAATGTGATCTAGAAGATGAATTAGAGGGTATGAATATGAGTAACCATATAATGAAATATATGTATAGTATTCATAATAAATAACAATTTATTAAATAATTCATAAGAAAATTATCACTCATTTTTTAGTGAATCCATTTTATGCTTTAAAAAATGAATTTTCTTACAAAATGATTTTTATTAAATTTTTTACAAAAAATTTATAAATAATTGATACCAATTTTAGAAATTTGATTTTAAAAAATTAACATCATTTTTTAAATCATTAGGTCAAAAGTATCATAGATTTAAGTTTTGATAATTTTCTAAAAAAATTGATTTTTAGATGAATAGTGAAATACATTGATTTTTATTGAAAATTTATTTTCATTTAAAGAATTTAAAAAGACCAATTTTGTTTTAAAATGGTTTTAAATGTAAAATTAGTTTAATTATATTATTAATAATCCAATTAAGGTTATTTTAATTAATTTTATTTTGGATTTTTATATTGAAACGTTTTATACTTCAGAAAAAATCTAGAAAACTACTTTTCTTCATGTGTTGTAGTTTAATTTTAAATTAAATTCTTCCAATTATATGAATTGAATCATAAAAAACGGATTTTATTGTTTGAATCAAGAGTATAATTTTTTTTAAAAGGTATCTTTTATTTTTTTCAATTTGAATAGTAACATTGGAAATTTTTTGTCATCACGGTAAGGGTAAAACGGGAAAAAATGTTAAAACCTTATGTATATGGATTTAAAATTACTCTAACACTTTCCTTTATCCTATTGGATGAGTATTTTTTGTCCATTTACATCCAATTTTCTAAAATATGGAAATTTTATGTCGTTTTTCTTTGATTAGAACCATTATATTAAATTAAGAAAAGAATAAATACAAAATGTCACTCTCTTGACTTTAATATCCCTAATTTTTTTACATAAGAATAAAAAAATGATATGTTCAATTATAAATTCTTATTGTAAATATATTTTGTTTTTACCATAGTATTTTTAATTTTTAGTGATTTAATAATTCACTTTAAATGCTTACGCAACATTGCCACAATATTTATTCAATTAATATAAAAATTAAATAAATTATTTAAAAATATTAAAAATAATCAAATTTGGATGAATTATTGTGTTAGGTTAATTTGTAAGATAAATATAACATATTAGAGATGTGTTATAGGTTTATATTCATATTACATTGTTGACATGTTGTTTTCAAAGTCAAATAATGTGAATAGTTCTTAAAATTACAATAATGGCATTTTATGTTAAATATCTTTTATTAAATTTTTTAAAAATTGCAAAAATATTTAAATAGGATAAGTAATATGATAATTTTTCTAAATTTTTATACATTTTCCATTTATGATCCAATTGTAACCTTATAATTTTAATGATAACCATTTAATATTAAAAAATTCATTACCACCGTTAATGTCAAAATTGGTTAACCAGGGGGTTAAACCAAAAATATAGTTTTAAAAGATATATAAAAATATATAAATTTTATTTTTGGATTATAATAAGACCATATACTCCTTATATTCAGATACATATATGTATTGCACTATTTTACATGACATAGACACATATTACATTATAATATTTCATATATTTCCAAAAATAACATTAATGATATTTTATAATATTTTTTTTATTATATGATTAAAATTTATAAACCAGTAAACACGTTTACAGCTCCTCCCCGGCTGGGGCATCTTTGGATGACCTCTTCTTGGGGAGGGGGTTCTCGAGTGTGGAGGGTTCAAAAAGGCCACTCTCAGGAATTCCCTTTTAAAAATTTTACTATATTTTGAATAGTGAATTGAATATTCTTTCAAATATCAACCAGGTTCCATTTACGGGTCACTTTTCATTTTTATGGTAACTCTCTTGATCCTAAAATAGTTAAAAACTTTGATTTTGTGGTAATTTTAAAAAGGGGTAATTGGGGATTAAACAAAGAGATAATGGTGAATAAATAATGGAAATTTGTAAAAATTATATTATATGAGAGTATTTTGAATAATCCTCACAATATATTATCCATATATCAATTTGGATCCACTTGAACTTGAAAATTTATTTATATTAATTTAATACTTTAAGTAATTCCAAGTATGCCCTTCTCCTCACTTATAAATGGGAACCTCCTCTCCCTTATTCCTCACACCATTTTACCCATATTTATCAACCAAAACCAGAAAAATTATCTTATATATTTCATTTTACAATAATTTTAGGTGATGTTATCCTTAAAGGAACATTCTAATGGTCCTTAATAAAGTATCTAAAGAAGGTCTATTGAAGAAGAGGTAATCATCTTACCCGTAATATTTCAATTTATTTATTTTTATAACTTATATTAATATAAGGTATTCATAATAAAATAAAAAATTATGTATCATGAATATAATAAAATTTTATTATGATTATGAAACCACCAATATCCATCCTCTATTCCATCAAATTGGAAGTGAAAGTATCACTCCTTCAAAAATCTGGACTACCACCTCAACATAGAGATACAATTTATTTTAAATCACCATATTTAAGGTATTTTTATTATGATGGATTTAATGTTAATATATAATATATAATATATAATAATTATGCTTTAAATGTTAATTATTATTATTTTTATCCATCTAATGTAAAATCAATGTTCCTGCAAATGTATGACCAATCATCACCCAGAATGATGCAATTCAATTTTCTATCTCTACCTTTAACGTATGTTTCTAAAAATATATATAATAAATATATATGATTTATATATATTTATTATAATTCTATATATGATGGAACCATGATCTATGTGTAATGACCGGGACTGCCAAAAAAAACATGAATGAAATACGAAGCATTTACCACCTAGAACGTTGATTTTAATAACAAATTATTAATAATTGAAGGGTAGATGTTATAATTATATAATATATGGTATTATATGTATGATTATTTTTATGGAATGAAATTATAATAAATCTATATTTTTTTATATAGGGGTTTTCAATTGAAATAAATAAATAGGTGACTTGAGGTAAGGGATTTACGTCTTAATCCCATTTTATTTTAGATTGTTTATGCTTGAATTTAAATCGATGAAAGTATATGATCCTTATCCAAAAAATATCTTTAATTTTTATTATCCTATGTTTATTTGTTGTGAATACATGTTATCCTTTAATTTTATTCACACTAAGAACTCAATATACCTAAATAATGTTTTTAATGATAAGGGACTATGTTTTACCATTCATTCATGAATATTTATTTTCTATGTCCATGTTTTATTTACAATATTTTCAGTATTGATTTTGATTATTATACAATTATTGTAAAATTTATTTTTTAAAAATGACTGAAATTTTAAAAAATGGATTAAAATGAACATTCTTTCCATTTTCCAATCAAGGTAATTTTTGACATTTTACTTAAAATTTGAAAGGAATATTTGTTTTAACCTACACAGCATGAATGGAATTCCCCTCCATCACGACCACTCAAATATTTTAAGATTACTTTATAAGTTTCCAATTTTAGTTTCCAATAAAATGTTTTCCATAATAGTTTTTTGTTTTTTTTAGATTTTAAATAAGTGATTTCAAAATGAAAATGGAATTTTCCCTAAGAATTATTCTACTGATGTTTTAAAATAATTTTCATTTTTGATAACATACTTTGTTGTCAATTATGGTTTATTTTCTATACTATCAAATGATTGCATAATTCTTTTTTATCTAGATGGTTTTTGACTATGATGATGTGATTTTTGTGAAACCCATTTATTTTCCATGTGTAGTTCTATGATGAATTCATGAAATGGTTATAAAACCTATTCCCTTTCAACATGTTATGTAGTGACGATATAATGAATGTTATATAATTTTATGAAACATGTATGTATATTTTTAATTATTTTATGGTTATAAATGGAATTATATGTCTCTATAATGCATTGGGTAATGTTTTATATATCATGATATAATTATGAGAAATAAATCAATTCCCTTGATCGACTATAGTAAATTGGTAGAGATTCCTAAACCACTATGGGAAATAGGTAATGATGCTTAATCCCTTATGATATGGGAAACATGTTTTAATTTTTGATCCACTATTATTTTATGGTCTTGGTAGTTATCCTTTATATATAAAATGGTTTCTATGCCTATGATGGTTTCATAATTTTTTGACATCATTATGATATGCACTTATAGTTCATGATTGAATTATATTATTTTCTCACAATTATTATTCATGAATTTTGAAATGAAAATATTTTATGCCATGAAAAATATTTATGATACATGATAGATTGTGTATGATGTTTATAAATTTTGGTCTTGATCTCATACCCTTATAATTATCTGATTTTTTCATATGACCATAGATTTATATCTTCCATGTTCACCCCTACTAAGAATCTAATCTCACCATTTTCTTATGTTTTGTTTCACTAGGTTATGTAGAAATTTTTTATGTTGTGTATATTAAAAAGGGTACATAGTGAGTAGAACTTCACGGGATATGATGAAAAATGTACCTAAATAATATGTATAAGTATCTATTATCCAAATACAATAAACCTTTATAGTTATTTCTTGGATAATAATGTTATGTAATGTATATTAATCTAGAATAATGTAATATCTATGTATGAAAAATATGAGTTTCTATGTCATATGTTACCTTCCTTAATGAACTAGATTGTGCAATGAGTGGGGTACAATATAAGGCTCCGTATTCTCCCCACCTCCTAACATGGAAATCATATGAATCATTCATAATTATCTAGAATGGTGCCTTCATTCCATTGAGACATGCCCGTCGAAGGTCTCATCATTTAATGCTGGGAATGTATTATCTCAACAATACTCTAAATCTTTTTGATGTTTATGCTCATAAATACCCTTATTTGTTTTAATAATTATATTACTTTAAGTGAGTTTTAGGAACAAAATATTATTTTCAATATTTATTGTGTAATTATATTCAAGTTACTAATCTATAAGGAATATTCATCAAAGAATTCAAAAAGCTTTTTAGTGTTTTCTAGAAACACTGTTTATACCCTATGTTGATACGAATAACATAATGAATAACCCTATGTTCCAAATAGTGCATATAGATTTCATACCATATGTTGAAGGAAATTATGGAACATTATAACTACATTTAATAGTAAAAAAAATGGATTGACAATGCTAAGTTTGAATAAACATATGGAATTTCAATCCATCGTTGAAGTCTGGAATCATTTTTCATACCCTACATTAGGAGAATGAATGTATGGTTAATCATCCTTATTATTAAAGGATAAACGTATGGATTCTCATCCCAACATTACTTTTGTTCTCTACATTTTACTCAGATGAAAGTACACAAAGGAACCCTACACTACGCAAAGGAACCATGCGCTACGTAGTTTAACCCAACATTTGACTTTTTGTCATCATGTACTTTAACCCTACATTTGACTATTCAACGATGTAGATTTAAATCGGCAAATTTATGATTTTTTATGGCCTTAATAGAACATTCAATACTAATTTATGACCGATTCAATGGCAACTTTTGATCGATTTAATGAAACATATTCATCAGAGAAAATCTCTCTTATTAGTAAGGGAATTTATGACTCCCCTGGTCGATTCAAATTTGAATATTTTAATTCTATCCGATAACTTTATTTAATCTACTCTATAAAAATAAATTCTATCTATTTATTTAAATGCATTATTATAGAAATATGCAACATGTACAATAATTTCGACCGACAAATTCATTATTTCTTTTGTGAATATCTTTAGAATTACTGCAAAGAATGATCATCTCTATTATTTACTAAGATAAGATTTACCTTGAAAATGTACATTTTCTACCTCATACTATTGTAAATTATCCTACTTGTTAATTTCTATTCTTTCTTGAGGATCATTTGCAATAAGGAATTATTTGAGGCCATTCCTACCTGAAGATTATTATCGACGAAGAAGATCTATCTACTTTTAGTTGTGATGCTATAATTGAGTGTTCTAACTTTTATCCAATAAATAAAACACATTTTATTTTTTTGAATTTCAGTAGTGAAGACTCAGTCGTGGTAGAGTTTCAGCTTCTTGGACAAAGATTTGATTTTAATTTTTTCTTGTAAAATAACTAGAAGGCTCCGTTTAGTCTTTTTGTAAAGGTTTCAACTTCTTGCACTCAATTGTGGATTTGAAGGTCTTATGATAAGAGGAAATTTCTAGTAAAAATCAAAAATCTTGTAGAGAGGTATTTTGTGGAGTGTACTAGGGGATCTTTGTGTCCTAAACAACTATAATTTTTTTGTGTTCATTATTTCTGTTTATCCACTGCTCATATTTAAAAAAAAGAGAACACTATATATCAATATAAATCACAATGATATTTAAAATCCATAATATATTGAGTTTATAGAAAGGACACAATTCACCCCCTCTTGTATGTATTTTTCTTATTCCTGTCTAATAATTGGCATCAAATGTGTGATTTTTTGAAAAAGCTCTAACAAGTTCAAAAGATTATGGAATTTATAAAGAGTATGGAAATGGATGATCCAAAAGAAGGTATGTCTATGATTCAAGATCCATATTTTAATGATGACAACTATAGTTTTTTGAAATCATAAATGATCATCTATTTGAAGAATCTTGGATTCAAATTTTACTCAAATATAATCACTCCTAATGTGATTCTTGGGAAACTAGAGACATAGGATGCTAAAATAGAAGTTTAATATGTCATCAAATCAAAGGAAATGAATGATATCATATATGGTCTTGGACCTGATGAATTAAACCGAGTATCACAATTCCTTTTGGCCTTTGAAATGTGGAAGAAAATAGATATCACATATGAAAAAATATACAATATATTACATATGAGGTATGCTATTGAAAAACTAAAGTTTGACACCTTTATAATGTTTGCCGGTGAAAGAATAAAAAACCATAATGGATGATTAATATAGATTGTAAATAATATTACTACCTTGGGAGATCCCATCAATCAATATGATCAAACAATGAAAGCACTTAGAGAACATCCCTCTAAATGGAGTTTCATATCTGTAGCTATTCGATAATCATAACCTATCAAGAATTTTTCTATGAATTAACTAATAGAAACATTGATGATATAAAAATCAGAAATACAAGATGAAGCTAAAGATCACAAGATAGTGAAAATGGAAAATAATTCTCTAAAATTCACATCTAAGAAGCATGAAAGAAAATAAAAACAAGATGTTAAAATTGATAAAGATTCAAATTGTTCAGACTCTAAAATGAGATTGGCTCATCTAGCCCGAATGTTTTAAAAAGTTCACAGGAAGGAAAGAGGATTTATAAAATCCTTTAATAAGGATTAAATAGATCCTAGAAAGTAATATCCTATAAATGTAAAAAGTTTGTTCACATAATACCTGATTACCCCCAATTTAAGGACAAAATAAGAATAAAAGAAAATAAATTTTAGAGTAATGATGATTATAAGCATAAAGGAAAAAGAGAAATGAAAGCTATGTGGAGTGTATCTGAAGACTCTAGAGGCTCTTCAAAATATGATTCAGAAAAAGGGACACAAAATATGAAAGAAAATATGTACTTTGTGGATAAGGAAGAAAAGGTACAAATCAATTACTCTTCTAATTCTGATATTGATAGTTTCTCAAATAGTAAAATGGCTACTAAATGTTCAACTCTATAAGAAAAATATGATTACTTATTAAATAATCATAAATCATTAAAAAATATTCATAACGATCTTTTATGAGTAAAAGAAACAATTCTAAAAAAATTAAGAAATAATTGAAAATTTTAATTCATATATATAAAATTGTATTGCTTATGAAAATAAAATAAAATAACTATTGAATGAGGTAGAATATTTTAAAATTGTTTCAAGTATTTTTTAAAAAAGGTGAAAATTCACTGAAATATATTCTTGTAAATAACTTTATTAAAAGAGAAAAGTTTGGAATAGGAACCAAGGGTAAAAAATAAAATTTATACCAAAATTATTTTGTATCTAATTCAAAAAATGATACATGATATTACTATAGAATTTATAACTATTATTTAATAAATAATCAATTAAAATGTATTAAAAAGGCTTCTATTTCTAAAAACATAACTAAAATAAGTAATGTAAATTATGGAAAAATAATACAGATTTGTATTTCTAGAACATTGCTCTCTAACTTAGCTGGACCCAAGAAAATATGGGTACTGAAATTAACATGTGTTAAAATGGTTTTATAAGGGAAATGATATAGGGAAAAAATATATATTGTATGTGGACAGTGGGTTCTCTAGAGACATCAGGGGAGACTATAAAAATTTCCACACACTGACATAAATGGATGGAGGTCTAGTCACTTTTGGTGACATTTCAAAAGGAAAGATTGTTGGAGTTGGAACTGTTGGATATCTAAAGACAATTTCAATAAAAAAAGTATTATATATACAAGGGTTAAAGAAAAAACTAATAAGTATTTAACAACATTATGATGATGGATTTTGTATTGATTTTTCTAATAATTCATGTTATGTTTTAAAGATAAATTGCTAAAATTTAGAGCACCTAGAACAGAAAATGTTTATACTTTGGTTCAAAATTCTATGTGTAAACAAAAATTGAATTATTTAACTAATTTGAAAAATGAGTCATGTATTTGGAATATAATAATTATAAATTTCAATATATATTATTTAAATAAATTATCTTAGAAAAAATTGGTTTCTTATTTTCCTATTCTTAAGTCTGTAAATGACTGATTCCATGATTTATGTCAAATCCGCAAACAACACAAATCATTATTGAAATCAATTAAAATAATTTCTATATCTAAACCCTTATAAGTTATCCACGTGGATCTATTTGGACCATCAAGAGTAGCAAGTTTTGATGGTAAATTATATTTTTAGGTTTAAGTTGAATATTTTTCAAGATTTACTTGGGTTTACTTTCTAAAACTCAAAAGTGAAATATTCAATGTTTTTGAAATATGTTGTAAAATTGTTCAAAATTAAAGTGATTTTAAAATAATTTCATTGGGAAGTGATCATGATTAATAATTTTAGAATCAACAATTTAATTTATTTTTCTCAAATTTAGGTATTAAACATACCTTCTCTACACAAAGAACACCTCAAAAATTGTAATTGTTGAAATAAGAAACAAAAAAATTTGAGAAATGATAAGGACTATGATGAATAAATATAGTCTTCCTACCTATTTCTGTATAGAATCTGTATGGATATCTTTCTATATCAAGAATAATGTTTTAATAAGACCAATTATTAAAAATAAACCCTACGAACATTGGAATAATAGAAGACCTAAAGTAAAGTGCTTTAAATTATTTGGATTCATGGTGTATATCTAGAATAATAAAGAAAATCTTGGGTAATCCGATTTAAAAGATGATGATGGAATATTTTTAGTAAATTATACTACTTCTAAATCTTATAAAGTGTTTAATAAAAATTCAAGGATTATTGATGAATTTTTTTAAGTGAAGTTTGATGAAACTAACCCTTTCAATAAAGATAAAGATAAAACAGATCATAAAGATAACTCTTTATACAACATTATACTTGAAACTCTTAATGATTATTTTTAAAATGATATAAATGAAATTCAGTCTAGTCTATAATAACATGAAACTTAAGAACCTAAAAGTGTATTACCTAGATATTCTAGAACCTTATAGGATTATATTTTAGAAAAATTTATAGGAAATATTGAAATAAGAATTAGTATTTCAAGAAATATAAGAAACCTAGATTGTTTTTATACCTTTCTATCTCATTTAAAATTCAAGTCAATTAAAGAATCTTTAGAATATGAGAGTTGGATGTTAGCCATAAAATATTAAATAAACCAATTTAGAAGAAATGAATTTTGGGAATTAGTAGACAAAACATTAGATTATTCAATAATAGTAACTAAATAGATCTTTAGAAATAAACAGGTTGATCAAGGGATTATAACCATAAACAAAGATATATTAGTATCTAAATGATAAAATCAGGAATAAGTAATAGATTATGATGAAACATTTTCACCTGTAGCTAGATTAGAATCCATTAGAATCTTTTTAGATTATACATCTCATATTAATTTAAAATTATATTCTATGGATGTTAAAACAATTTTTTTAAAATGGATATTTAATGGAGGAACTTTATGTTAAACAACCACCAGGTTTTTAAAACCCTCAAAAACCAAATTATGATTTTTAACTTACTAATTCTCTTTCCAGACTTAAAAAGTCCCTAGAACTTGGTATGAATGATTAATCTCTTTTTTCATTGAAAATCTATTTCCTGTGGGATTAATAGATCCTACCCTTTTTAAGAAGACCGTTTGATCTAATATTTTATTAGTACAAATTTATGTTTTTGATGTTATTTTCATTTCAATAAATAAAACTCTTTCTAATGATTTTTCAAATCTAATAAAAAAATAATTGGAAATGAGTGTTATGGAAGAAATGAATCTCTTTTTAGAATTTAAAATCTATAAAAAAAGTTATGTAAACCTTTTAAATCAGTGTAAATATATTTTTTATTTACCCAAAAAAATTACTTGAAAATATAAATATTTATACCACTCCCATGTGTACCAATATAAAACATGATTTGGATGAAGCTGGAAAACCAGTTGAAAACAAGTTATATATAGGTATGATTCATAGTTTATTATATATTAATACTAGAAGAAAAAAAATATTGTATTATGTATGTTTATGTGGTATATTTTAGTCAAATAAAAAATAATCTCATCTTACTACTGTTAGAATAATTTTAAGATATTTAAAAGAAACTATTTTTCAATCTATACTTTACCCCAAAACTTCTGATTTTAATTTAATTTCATATTCAGATGCTAAATTTAGAGGATATATATTTTATATAAAAATAACATCATAAACCTATCACTTTTTAGAAATATATTTAGTATCTTGGTTAAGTAAGAAACAACATTCAGTTTCCCAATCAATAGCCGAGGCAGAATATATATCTACTAGTAATTATTGTACACAAGTGTTGTGGATGAAACACACTCTACTAGATTTTGGACTAAATTTTTATAATGTACCTATTTTATGTGATAATACTAGTGTGATTAATATTTCAAAAAAAAAACCTATAAGTCATTCTAGGACTTATCATATTGATATAATGCATCATTTTATAAGAGATCATGCTTTTAAAATGGATATAACTTTATAATTTGTAAATATTGAATATAAATTAGATAAAAATTTTACTAAACCACTTCTTACTGTATGTTTTTCATTTCATTAAAGTTGGAGTTCGAAATATTTAATTTTTAATAAATGTTTATCAATTTATTTACTTAATTTGTTTTTTATTAATTTTACTAATTTTGATTTATTTAGTTTTTTATCTTTTATTTATTGTTCAAATTTATTTTTATTTTTGTATATTTTTATTTTCAAAATAAAAATAATGATTACATTCTCAATCGACGTGAAATATTACCACATCACTAAACAATCATACTTCTCTTGCTCTCCTTATTACTCCTTCAAAATATTTCTGATTATAGAGTGTCTCTTATTTAATGTTTTCAGAAAACCTAACCTTTGAGCCTTCAATCCCCAAACATTTGGCAATTAACCCTTTATTAATAGTTGACAACATTGCTTTGAGTGAGTATTTCCACCAGTATTTGAAGTGTCGAAAAGTTCTTCAAGGGTAGGTAATTGATTTTGATTGGATAAATCAAATTAATCAGCTGTTGAAGGACTCTATTAGATTTAAAGATTTGGAATTTATTTTTGGAGATAGTTATATTCCTATGGTGTATGAAGTTGAAGTAAAAGAATGTTATTTAAATTCTTCCATCAGTTTCAGATATGATGGAGACATTTTTATCTCTAAGATTTTCCATAGTAAATTTTCTATTTCTTCCTTAAAAATAGCTAGACTGTTGGTTTTTCCCCATGAGGGGGAATCTCTTTTGGATTTAAGAAATACCAGAGATGAGAAATTTAAGTCATATGATAAAATATTTTCTCTGTTTGGAACTCGAATTTTCAAGGAGATGATGACTGAAGACCATAATGATGTCCAAAAGGTCTTGATGAAGTATATTCAATACAGAATTATGCCAATGATGCCTGAGTTGGAGAAATTGGTATATCAAGATATGTATGTTTTTTTTCTGAACAATATTAAAAAGAAATTTAGTTGCTATATGCTGAAGTATTTGAATAACTAATTTAATAAAGAAGAAATAATGGGTATCCTTTATTATGGTAGGAATGTTTCTCTTTTTTTATTCTTATTTTGAAAAATAATATACATATCATTAGGATCGAGATGTCATCATAGTAATTTTTTGAATACTGGAATTGTAAGGAAGTTGGGATTCTTCTGGAGTGAGTCCAGTGGTAGTCTATTTTCGGTTGCAATATATGCACAAAAAAGAGTGATATATACTACTCAGGGGGAGCATAGAATGGTATTGGTTGTTGGTTTTGTAAGACCCAGGACTGAAGAAGAAGAATAAGTTGAATCCAGAGATTATGAGTTTGATCTTCATAAAAGAAGAAGAATTTCAATAAATATTTCTGATGTTGGAAGAGAGTCAGAAGAAAGAGTTGAGAATGTGGTTGGATTTGATGAGGATGTTGAGCAAGTGGCTCAAGTGGAAAATCAATTGAGGTAAGATATCCCTATTTCAAGTGGATCCACTCAATGAAAACACATCTCCTATTGTTTTTGATTCTATTGATGTAGAGGTGATTGGATTTAGATCAAGGAGAGATGTTTTAGAAGAATAACCAAAGATAGGTATAGTGGAAGCTGGTCATCAATCCCAAACAATTTCTAATGAGTCTTCTGACTCATTGAACATAAACAAAGAATATATAATTTGAAACTTCAATTAGATGATGGAACTGAACTTGTATTTGCAACAAGAGTTGGAAGCTAAAAATAAGAAAGTTGAATATTTAAGATGTTCTTCAGTTCCTAGAGTTGAGTATGAATCTCTTTAGACTCAATTTAGATATATTTAAGAATTTTTTTTTCTGTGGAATATATTGAAGATTTTACCAGGACTTTAGCTATAAAAATGAGAAATTTAAGGGAAGAATCAATGAAGAAATCGTATTTTGATGAGTGAAGCCAATTTTGTGTAGAGAGTTTCAATCTATCATAGAAAGTCATCATACATCAACCTCTTAATAAAAAACTTCACCAAATTTTATTATAAGACTCTAGGAAATAACTAATTTATTATCATATATGAATAACATAATTCAAACTTTTCAGTGTGATGATACTCTTTTGAATGTTTTCTTTTATAATCAGAGAATATTGATGATTTAGATGACCTTAAGTGACTCTTGGTTAGGACTAGTTCTTCATCATGTAAAATATTAGTTATCTTCTTTCATCCAGATTGAAGAATCAATTAATGATTTTATTAAGGAAATTTTGGTTGAGAATTTGAGAATATGACAAGATTCAAGGAAGGTGATGCAACTATGGAGAGAGGTTTTATACAATCATTTTCAGAGTTTGTTGGTAAATATACATGATATCCATGGTGTTTTTCAATTAATTCCCCACCCTATTATATCCTCTCCAGTGGGGATTCAGATCAAGCTAATCAATCTGACCTAATTCCATCCTTTTAAAACATTTATTTAGTTGATTGTGTAATGTACTCATAATTTTAGAAATCATTAGATTTTAAATTCAATTTATGTTACTTTATCAATAAATTTTTCATGTTTATATCATTTTATTATTTTAGTGTTTCATTTTTTATGTCCAATTTTAATCTTCCAGAACACTTGTATTTTTTTAACAAGTACAATATAACATTCATTGTTCTATGAAAAGTTAAATGTATTTTAATCATTTTTTGATATCATAAAAATGTGGGAAAATTGGGTAAAATAAAAAATTTACAAGTGTCTATCTTTATTTCATCAAAATAATATTGTGAATAATTAATTTTAGAAATAAAAATTTTTTAATTTAGAAATATTATTTTATTAGTGTTTACAATTCCTATATATTATATAAGTTATGTTATAGGTTTTTTTGTCATCAATAGGTGGCGATTTTTGGGGATGTATAGTCTCAATAATACTATAAATCTTATTGATTTTGATTCTAAGAAATACCCTTGACTGTTTTACTAGTGATATTACTTTATGTGAGTTTTAAGAAATTAACATTATTTGAAATATTTATTCTATAATTATATTCAAGTTATTAATCCACAAGTAATATTCAACAAATAATTTAGAAATCATTTTTGTGTTTTCTAGAAACATTGCTCATACCCTATGTTGATAAGCATGACGAAAGAAATGAATCCTATGTTCAAAACAAAGCATATGGATTTCATACCTTATGTTGACAGAAAGTATGGAACATAATCCCTATGATGAATAGTAAACATATGGATCAAAAATGATATATTTAAATAACCATATGGAATTTCCTTCCAACATTGAAGTTTGGAATCACTGTTTATACTATACAGTTGAAGAATGAATGCATGGTTAATCAACCTGACGATGAAAGGATGAACGTATGGATTCTCACCCCAATATTACTTATGTTACTTACATTATTCTATGATGAAGGTATGTAAAGGAACCCTATGCTATGCAAAAGAACCCTATGCTACATAGTTCAACCCTAAATTATACTTTTTGTCATTATATACTTGAACCCTTTGTTTGACTATTCAATGACGGGGATTTAAATAAGTTATTTTATGTCTATTTTTGAAACATCCTTACCAGAAGATTCAATAATATTTTATGACTGATTAAAAGGATTGTTTTGATTTTTTAAAAGAACCATATTCATTGAAGGAAATCACTCTTATTCTTAAGGGAAGTTACAACTCCCCTTGTAGATTTATATTTGAATATCTTCCATCTATCCGGAGACTTTCTTAGATATTATCTACCAAAAAAAGTATATCTATTTATTTGAATTATGTATTCTATAAATATATGATACATACAATAATTTCGATATAAAACGTACTGATTTCTTTTTTGAATCTCTCCATAACTTCTAGATAGAATGATCATCTCTGTTCTTTTCTTGGAGAGGCTATACCTTGAAGCTCTACATTTTCTCTCTCACACTACTATAAATTCTTCTACGTATTTTGTTGCTATTATTTCCTAAAGATCATTTCCAATAATGACTTCTTCGAATATATTCCCACTCGAGGATTCTTATCAATGAAGAAGATCTATCTATTGTCAGTTATTGTTGCTGCAACAGAGTGTTAAAAATTTTATTCAAAAAATCAAACTCCTTTTATTTATTGGAGTTTTGGCTACTCAAACATATTCATGGTGGAGTTTTATCTTCTTGGAATAACCTATGGTTTTATCGGTTCCGTGTAATATAGCTAGAAGGATTTGTTTATAATATTTGTAATGGTACCAACTATCTACACTCAGTTGTGGATTTGAAGGTCTTATAATAAGAGGACCTCTATAGTGAAAATCACCAATATCAAAAAGAGAGTGTTGGTAGAGTGGACTAAGGGATATTTGTGCCCTGAAAAACTATAAAATTATTATGTTAATTCTTTCTATTTATCCATGACTCATAATTCATACATAAGATAACACTACATATCGATACAAATTAGAATGAGATTTAAAACCCATAATCTATCGAGTTTATCAAAAAGAAACAATTCACCCCCATCATATATATCATTTTATTATTCTAATCTAACATTGAATTCTTGAAATTTTATATCATTTAGCTAAGAGGGAATATAATTCAATTTTTAAGAAAATATTTCTTATAATATCAATGTTATTGGTGTACTCCAAATAAGAAAGACACCTTTTTTTGAGGTGATAGGGAGTTTCCCACAAGTTATGGTGAAGAAAATTTATAAATTACAATTTCAATGTTTTTTAAATTTCAAACTAGGAGGTGGATATAATCCAGATCCTCACCATTTTACAAATATTTTCCATGTCTTTCCATATAACCATGATATTATCCTTGTCCTTGGAGAGAGGTTCCTTGACCATAACTAGCTATAAAAGATTCTTTATTATTTCATTACCAAAGGAAATGAGGTCATCGAATATATTCTTAGTTACAAAAAAGGGGAAATGTTGTAAAGGTAATATAGATAATGACAACTTCTTTATACTATCCCTGAGTTGGGATGAAATATCACTCATTAATGATGAGGCACTTGGTGTATTTGACCTCTACTCTCACGTTCCTATTGATATTGGGAAAACTCGGAGTAGTCTCGATAAGGGGAGGAATTTATTATTGGGGTGAGAAGACACTATAGGGAGAACTATTATAGTAAATTCCATGGGGAAGAGCTAATAGTTCATTTTCATATTCTTTATTAAGGGGAGTACTTCCATTATTTCGTGATGTCTGATAACTGGTAGGACCTCTACAAAATTTGATAGTGTAATGAACTGGCCCAAGTTTTCTATCCATTGAATTCCCGAACCAACCTTCCATTGTCCCAAAGGTCATTTTTAATCCCCATGGGCTGAAAACTAGTGTATGGTCATTAAAAGAACACACTTGGAAATGATTCACCAAATAAAGATACAATAAACAAGAAATGGAACATTAAATAAAATTCTAACACGACTATACCAATTTCGGACATGAACACCAAATATGATACACATAAATAAAGAAGTGACAAAAATAAATATAAAGTTGTAAATAAAAATAAACAAATAATATATCCACTCACCCCAGTCACCCTTCCTTTTTAAATTATGTACAATTTCCTCTAAATTCATTTCCTTTGACCATTGAAAAATATAATGAACCTTTAATAATTTAATTAAAGTAGTAGAAGGGCCTACTTGGTTGATGAAATAAAACTAAAAACTATCATTATATATTTAGATCAATAAATTACTAATGAGTGTTCAAAGATGTATCCAAAACATAAAATTGAATTGTGAATTGGCATGATCATAAGGATTCCTAGTTGTTCACTACCCTAAAAACTATAGGAATACCTTAGTATAATAATTTAAAAAAATATAGTTTAAACATAAGGTATAAAATTGATTTTCACATGATTTATAAAAACAAAGTAAAAAAATATTTCACATGCACATTTTTAGAAACCCATCCCTTTTAATAAAATAAGCATAAGGATTATTAACATTTTAAATTAAAATTTTAAACCAAGGAAAAAGGGACTTTAAAATAATTACCAATTTCCCCCCTTTCTCTGAATCTCATGAAAACTCCTTTTCTTATAAATTTTTTTAAGTATAATCCATTTTTAAAAACTCTTTT
Source organism: Viscum album (assembly GCA_963277665.1). Taxonomy (NCBI): domain Eukaryota; kingdom Viridiplantae; phylum Streptophyta; class Magnoliopsida; order Santalales; family Viscaceae; genus Viscum; species Viscum album. The sequence continues at coordinate 1,009,315,468 of OY728160.1, forward strand.
ATGAAAAAACAATCCATTTTATTTTATAAACTACACATTTGAACCATATAAAGATAAATAATTGGAATGTAAACCAACACACACACACAAGGCGGTACAAAAATCACACATAGGTACTATGGAATCAAGGAAAAAAATGAAACAATAGGGCCAATACAATCGAACAAGATAAGGGATATAATGAAATCACATAATAAAATCCCCCAAAACATTCTAAAAAGGACATAATTTTAGGATCTATCAATAATGGACATTAACTTGTGATAAGGAACAAAGGACGAAACCACTGAACATTTCCACATCCCTGGTATCATCCACAGACAAATCAGGAATAAACATCCCAAGAGATCACATGATACAAAGGGATATAAAAATGGTACACACTCATGACCCTCCACCCTCTTAATATAACCGACAATATGTATCTAAGAAAAATTCCATTGTAATACTTCTGCTAAACACTAGGGCTTACTCTTATAAATTTCACTTAATATATTATTAGGACTCACATGAAAATTCTAAGAGTGGTGAGTCATAAATAAAGTATTAAATATTAACATAAACACATTTCAATCATTTTAAATAAACCTTGAATCATATACCCTCAAAAATTTCCAACCATTTAGTTTTTACAAAACACGCCCTAAAAAAACTGAACACCAATTTCCAAAATGGAAATGGAATAAAATATATTTTTAAAACATGTAAATACCTTTAGAAAATTAAAAAAATGAATTTAAACCAATAATTGGAATTTGACTTAGCTCTATAAAGAGTATTTAAATAACTTAAAATGAAATTAAAACCAATTCAGGCATACTGGTTACATGTAATTTTAGAAGATACATTTAAAAAAACCCAAGTCCTTCTAAAAGAGCCACTCAAGCAATTTTAATAGAACTTAGCATGCATCCAAAGCCCATAACAAGATCGAAATCCATTGAAACCATGATTAAATCTTACTAAAACATATAAGATATTTTCAAATTCATAATAAATCATGTAAATCACATGATAAATTTAATAATATGTAATAAAAGTGAGTTAAAATGAAACACCTATATCAAATCGATGATAATTGATCGATAATGCGTTTCCCTCAATGGTGGACACCCAAACAAGAAAAGAAGAGGCTAACCCATGCATTATAAATAAGTAGAGAGAAAAATAATCCAACCCAAAACACATAGGGTTTGGAAAAATAAGACACCACAAGAGGGGAAAGGAAAATCATGGAGAAAAATATATAAAATATGGCAGCAAATAAGAATAAATTCTTACCTTTGGAGATCACATGTGAAATCAAGAGGATCAGAGGATAGAATGAGAGGTGAGTAAGAGGGGAGTGACACATGAGAGGGGTTCTCTCTAGGTCTAGTGTATCATGTATAGGCGGATATGTGATGTGAGGGAGGATTTTAATGTATTTTCATTAAGGTAAATTTTTTATTAAAAAACTATTTTGGGAAACCTAGATGGTTTACCTGAACAATTCACTAAACCATGTGGTGATCTTTTGACTTGCACCACTTATAAGCAATGGCCATGAAAAGTTATTCCCAGGACACCACACAGTCTAACTAGCTATGTTCTAAGTGTTCCAAATAAAATCATACCTTTAATAGACCACCAAAAATTGTTCTTGTACTGTTACCCCTAACCGTGCATGTAACACACTAGTATTTTAAAAGAAGAACATTATGTTTGATTGTGTATTCAACCTAACACACTGAGATTATATGAACAATGATATATTATTATTTAGATATGACTATTATAACCTATCAATTAAATTGGTGTGTATAAATAAATTTAACTTATTAATGAAATATATAAATGAATATTTTCTCAATATAAATGTATAGATAAATTCTTAGTAAATGATAAGTCATTTTTTATAAAAGTTATTTTTTTCTTTAAAAATAGATTCCTTTAAAATTAATTTTTATTAAATTTTGTGGGTGGATATTATAATTAATTTATAGAAATTTAAAAAATGGTTTATTATAAAAAAAATTCATTTTTGAAATTATAATATAAAAATTAGATTAAGTGGAAATTCTGGTGTTTTTCTACAAAGTGTGATTTTTCAGTGAATAATGAAAAATGCAATTTTTTGTAAAACTATTATTTCATTTCAATAAATTTAAAAGTCCCATTATGATTTGAATTTGATTTAAAAGTAACATAAGTATTCTTTATATAAATAAAATCAAATTAATTACATTTTTATCATCTTTATACCTTATTTTTTTATAAGTTCATTTTTGGAATTAAAAGGCATTTTTCGGAAAAAACATTTTCTTCGTATCTCACGGGTCTAATTTTAAATTAAATTATACCACTACTATGAATTAAATCATGAAAATGGATTCAATATTTGGAATTGTGTGGTCAAAATTTGGTAATTAGGACCCTTTTATTTTTAGTTATTATGAATAGTAATTTTAGTAAATAATTATCACCTTAATAAGTATATATTAGGAAATTTAGATTAAAAATAATATGATAAAGACTAAAAAATAGACTATAAAAATATCCTTTAACAAATTTAATGAGTGGAGTTCATCCATGTCTATCCAACTCTTGAATATATGTCCACTTGGTGCCATATTTCTTTTAATATGACCTTTATAATAATTGGGTAAAAGATTGAAAATTTGTCACTTTATTTATTTTAATATCTATAATATTTTGTAATGAAATAATTGACATAAATTCTTATGTGACACTGACATGATATTTATTTAATTTATAGAAAAATAAAATAAGTTATTTAAAAAAATTAAAAAGTAGTATAAATTGAATTAATTATTATGTTCCATTAATTTTATAATTAAATAAAACATGTTAGTGTTGTGTGAATTTAAAATATTAAAATTCTAGTATTTTTCATATTTTTTTCAAAGTCAAAATAGATTTATAATTACAAAATTTAAATTAATGATTTTTTATAATAAATAATATTTTATTAAATGATTTAAAATTCCTAAAAATATAATATTTAGCCAATTAATTTAGATATGGTTAAAAATATCAACCATGGTCCATTAATTGTCTAATTTTCCATATATATTAACTATCTTGACCCCTAAAGAGTAAAAACTTTGTTATCACGATACTTATCAAAATGGGTTAATGTGGGTTAAAACAAAAATATAAGGGTTGAAACATCATATAAAATTTTCCAAATTTATTTAATGAGTGTATTTTAACCCATACTCACATTATAATTTAATTATATCAGTTTTCATCCTCTATTCCTTGAAAAATATTTTATATTAATTTAATATTCTATGAAATTCCAAAAATGCTTATCCCCTCACTTATAGAAGGGAACTTCATCTCCACATTTCTTCATACCTAAAAAACGTTTTGGTTTAGCCAAGAACCACCAAAATATATTCATTACATCCCTTAAAATATCATAGAGGCCTTAGTTTAATTTTAAAAAAAATACTCTTAGGATGGATTTTGGGTTTAAACCTAAATAGGTCTTCTGAAAAAGAGGTATCATTCTTAACAAATCATTTTGGTTTTATTTATTCTTCTACCTCCTTAAAATGTTATTCAACCAAGATGATATAACATAGTAAGTATCCTACATATACTGATATTTTATTATGTTAATGAAATAACCTACATAAATATCATCTTCTATCAAATGGGAAATGAATCCATCATCCATGTGTATAGTGGCGACTGCATCACAAACAGATGTAATTTGTTTTCGATCATTTCCTCTCATATTTTTTTATGAAGCTATATTTAATTTATATATATATATATGATATTCATGACCTATTTATCATTATGTAAAATTAATATATCATATATTTTATTAACTTCGAATTCATAGAATGATGATAACGTCGTTCATGTGTACGTGTGGATTACCACCTCGACAAAGCGCTGTGATTCATTTTTCATTACCAAATACCATGAATGATTTATATAAGTGTATTTAAATAAATAATATTATATTTATGATATAACACTACTAAAAAAATGAAAGATAATAAGAGAATACCTTTATCAATGTTAAACAAAAGCGCTGATAAAGGGTGGTCTTTATTAGCACTAAATAAAAGCACAAATAAAGCCTGGTTTTTATTAGTGCTAAATAAAAAGTGATGATAAAGGGATAATCACATTTTTACACATCCCACATAAATCTATGGGATGTGATTCACGCTTCTTTATTTGATAACATCTGACACCATATATGAAGTGAAGTCAGACTAGTGCCAGAGGATTCCTACCACCGTTTGTGCCACCTTACACTGATGACTCCTTCCTCCCATCATCGTGTCGGCTTGAACACCATACACCGGTGTGATGCTATGACACACTAGCTTAGCTCTCCCCCTCCGTCACAATGGGGCATGCCCTCCCTATGTGTTTCCCTAGATGATGAGCCTACCTTTGTCCTGCTATGTGGAGGGCTGCTCTAGTGTGTTGAGGGCTAACCCACCAAAACATATTTTTTCATAAAAATAGTTTAACTCTTAAAACAAATTGTCACAATATTCATTATTTAATTTAAAATATTTATAATTAATATATATTAATATTAAATTTATTATTTTTGTTAATAAATATTAAATAAATATTCTTTTTTAAAAATAAATGTATATAATTATAAATACATTGAAAAATTGAAAATATGAATACAATTATAAATAAATATAAATATACTTAATTATAAACAAATAATTTTGCATAGGGCGATTCAAAGCCATTTCCTAGCAGAGAAACATGTGGCACACTATGGGCTCTGTCTGGGCCCCCACTAGGAGTCAAGCGTAACTCATACACACATTTTGTAGTTGGGCAGACACCTAAGTGGTAAAACACATTATTTTTCATAAAAAATACTAGGATTTAAATCCCATCAAGCCCTTAGGAGGATTTATAAAACAGACGGTGATGCAGGCGGTGATGTTGGTGGGTGGTGACATAGGGAGGATGACACAAGCATGACACTACACTCGACCATCAGGCTATGTTCATGGATCCCATGACCTTGGATCTATAGGCTATGTAATGGGTCTCCCTCTACCAAGATAAAAAGAGTTATTTTCTTTCATATTAAAAGATATTTCTATCCAAACTTTTAAAAAATAAAAATAAATACAAATATAGTAGATATATTCATTATTTAGGTATATTTATTATAATTTTATTATTATTTAAATATATAATTAATTATAAATATTAAATAAATATATTTTTTAAATTATATTTAATTATTTATAATTAAAAATATAAAAATTTATAAACATTATAAATATATATTTATTAATATATTTAATAATTTACATACTATTTATTACAATATATATATATATATTGAATTTATTCATTTTTATTAACAAATATTACTTTAATAATTATTTTATATTTTTTTAATTTATTAATTTTTAATTAGATACTTAAAATACTATTAATTAGTATACATGTATATTGAATTTAATAAATTAAATTATGAAGAGTATATTAATTATTTAATTATATATTTATATATTAAATATGTTTATTTTTATTAATAAACATTTCATTAATAATTATTTGATAATTTTTTTAGTAATTAATTTTTTAATGCATTTTAATTTACTTAATTAATATATATCACAGGCTGGCTCGGGCTAACCCCAAATTTTTTTATGTAATTAAATATATTAAATTTAATATATATATATATATTAATAAATATTAAATTAATTATAAATAAATTTAATTAATATTAATTTTATAATTAATAAAAATTAAGAAAATTATTAAAAAAAGAAAAAATTTAACATATATAGTAATAAATAATATATTAATTATTTAATTTGTATACTAAATATTTAATAAATTTATTTCAAAATTAACAGTTATTAAAATTATATTAATTACTAAATTATTTGTATATATAATTATATTTCACTCAATTGTAACATGGACTAATTCAAAATAATTTATTCATTGATAATTTTATGTGTTTGCTTTATTTCTTTTTATAATTTATCGATTTTAAATATTTATTTATATTATATTTTTTTAATTTATTCTTTTTGATTCTTTTTATATATAATTATTCATAAATATATATTTTTTTAAATTATTAAATTTCAATTTTTCATTGTTCAATATTTTTTGTAATTTTATCCTTTTTATAATATTTTTTTACATGTTTGATCATTAACATTTAATTTTTTAATGCAGTTGTAATTTATATAATTAACATGTATTAATTTTCATTTTAACATATAAAAATATTCATTTAGATTTTTTAAATTATCTATATAATTAATAACATTTATTCAATTTTTAAATTTATTATTTATTATTATTATTTATTTTATTAATAGATATTACATATTATATATTTTCATTGTTAAAAATAACATATATTAAACTTGTATATATGAATATATAAATTAATTGTACACACAAAATATCTACGTAATTAATGAAATCATATATAGAAGCACACACACCTAATATTTATGTAATTTGTTAAAATTTTAATATTCATTTTAGAATATCATTTAGTAACATAATATATTTAATATATTATTTTCTTAATCGGTAAAATTAATTTTTTTAATATTATCTCAGTTGGTGTTTTTTATTCATTTTAACATTTTTTATTTTTTTATTTTTTTGGAATTTAATCATTTTCTAATATTTATTATTACATATTTATTTACTATGTTTTAATATTTACAGTATGTATTCTTCTTCATTTCAATATATATCCATTTTTTATTTTTAATAATTTGTATAATTAATAAAACATATCCATTTTCTAATATTTTTAAAGTCTACTCATTTTTAATTATTCGATTTCCCTCATTCTTAACATTCGTCATTTAAGAATATATATTCATTAATAATGTCAGAAATATATTTTAAAATAAATATTTATAAGAAAATATATTTTTAAATATATATTTACTATATTTATAAAATCATATAATTATAAATATAAATAAAAAAATATATTTAAAAAAAGTATTTATATAATCATGGTTTTCTCTGATTTGAGTATATTTATTATATATATATATAAATATATAAATACATATAATTATATAAATAAATTTCTAATTATATAAAAAATTGAAAATATAATTATATAAATAAATTAATAATTATATAAAAAATTGAAAATATAATTATATAAATAAATAAATAATTATAATTATATATATTTAAAATATTTATTATATAATTATAGATATATGTATTTATAATTATAATTATAAATATATATCGATAATTATATATAAAAATATATTTGCAAATAAATATTTATATAATTATATAAATAAATTTATAATTATATTAAAATATTTATAAATACAATTATAGATTTATTTATTTATAATTAAAATTATAAAATTATATTTGTAATTGTATTTATAAATAAATAATTATAATTGTTTATATATTTTAAATTATATAATTAATTTTTTTTATAATTATGTATATTTATATTTATTTATAATTTTATTTATAAATAAATATTTATAATTCTACAAATATATTTATAATTATATAAATATATTCATGTACTGGGCTTCATGCACACTGGTCCTACGGGCCATGTATTGAATAAATAAGGCTTGATTGGTAGGTTATCCCCTGAAGGGGCTATGACATTCCTTTCCAGCCTGTGTTTGATTTGTGAGTATTTTTTTAAAATTAATTACACCCCAAGCACATAATATATATAATATACATATATATAGTAATAAATTTGTATATAAATTATATATACTTAAAATTAAAATTTTTATACATAGTGTTTTTTTAATAGTTAAACTATTTTATTTAAAAATATGTGGTAATGAGCCTGCTATCCAGGGAAACTGACAAGGAGAGACCGCCACACATTGAGAAAGGAGGAGACCTAAGTTGGCACGTCGGAGCATCACATCGGTGTGTAGTGATCTGGCCCACATGGCGACGGGAGGAAGGAGTCACCGGTGTGGGGCAACACTAATGGTTGAAGGTGTCCTCTAGCGCTAGTCTGACTTCACTACCTGTATGGTGTCAGGTGTTAACATATAATGAAGCACAAAACACATCTTAGAGTTTGATGTGGGAAACACACAAATGTGATAAACCGTTTATTAGTGCTATGAAATCACTAATAAATGATACACTTTATCATTTCTTATATAGAAGCATTGATACAATGAAGCCATTATCAATACATTTTATTTTTGCACTGATAAAACTAATATTTTCACCGCTTTTTTAGAAGCATTGATAAAACCCTTCTTGATAATTTAAATAGAACCCTAACCAAACTAATTTCTCTCATGCTATTCAAGCTCCCACAGAAGTTCAACTTCGCCGTTGCTTCCCCTCAACCTTCTCTTGGATGAATCAACCCTCTCAAGTCCTGAGGTATATTATTTTTTCTAATCCTCTCTCAATTTTATTTTTATTCTTTTATTTCATATTATCAATCATCATCTACCTTGGTTTCTATTCTCTCATCATTTTTTATCGTGTATTTATCAAACACTACAGATTGGAATTCAGTAGTGGTTACATGATCCTGAGTTACTATAAGGGTGTAAAATCTTGCAAAAAATATTTACTCTTCATAGAGAAGGAGTGATTTTTATGGAAAAGAAACAATACACAATCTATTATTTTATTTCCAGCATTTGGTGAGTTCTACAGTGGGTAAGAAATGAAATATTAGGAGAATTGAAGATAAATCAATTTATCCCCCACTACAGATTTCCAATCACTCCAAAATCGAGGCGATTTGGAATGAAAATAAGTGAGCCTATGCCATTTTTTGAAATTTCCTACATTACCCCTTTGCATATCTTATTCAATTTTTTCTTAAATTAATATTTTATAAATAACCATATTTATTATTATTAATAATAATAAATAATATTTTCATGTGTATATAAATATTTTTTTTAAATATAACTTGTATATAATTATTTTTAAAAATTCAACTTAATTTATAAGTAATTATAACAAACAATTAATAATTTTTTTAATTATGTGTATATAAACAATTATAAATAATTTATAAATAAGTTTTATTGTAGAGTATTTTAATTATCATGAATTTAAAATTTATAAATAATTTTGAATTAATAATTTTTAATTAAAATTTATTTTTAATTCAAAATATTGAATTATTAATATTTTTTAATTAATCATTTTGAATTATTTTTTTTCTAAAAGTAGGAGGGAAGACCTTTAGGATCTAAATAATGTTGTAGATGCTCAATATACAAGAGGGGGGGGGGGTGAATAGTATCCTTTAAAAATTCCTTTGGAACCTTTAAAGTTGGTTATAAAACTTTTTTTTTCAAACTTAGGGAAAACTATGTTTAACAAAGTTAAAGAAGGTAAATTCACAAAACCACTTAGTTCTACAAACTTGATAGATTCTAGAAATATGGTTTTGAAAATGAAACTTAAGAAAAGTTTACAAGGAAAAATATTATACCTTAAAGCGTATAAAATATTACTAATTAGAGAATACAAGTACAAGAAAGTATAAGATAATTATACTTATTAATCAAAATGCAGCAGAATACAAAATTGAAACAATACAAGTAACACGTATGAAATATTTTAAACCAAAGAGTTGGGTATCCAACAACCATGGATAAAGGTACCTTGTTTTATATTTTCAAGAAAGCCTGTCTTACCCCCACCAGGGTAAGCCCTCGATAGGAATATCAAAGTCCGTCTTGCTATCCCCGAAAGCCCTCGAACCTCAAGGTAGTCGGAACCTCTGTCTTCCTTATCAAGGAAGTCCTTGAACATTAAGGTAGTCAGCACCTCTATCTTCCTATCCATGGAAGCCCTTGATTGTACATAGCAACAATCCGAGGCGCACGAAGAAAGCTGAACAAGTTGTCCAATACGCACAAAGCACGAGAGTCTCTCTAGAAATCACTTCAGTAGAATGTACTCTCTAGAGTTGTAGAACAGTGTTGAGCTCATTCAAATAATCTCCTATTTATATGATTTTCTCCAACGGTCGGCTCCCTCCTCCAACGATCATATTTTTCAATGAATTTCAGAGAGACCTGTACACTTGTCACTCAAAAAAATGGTTAGTTATAAATAGAATGCACGACATCATGTCATAACTATAACAATTTATGTAAAATATGGTTCCTCAACCAATTCTATTTTTCGGAGTCTATGGAAAAATAAAATTCAGAGTCTAAGAGAAAATCATTCAGAGTCTATATTTCATGAATATTCAGATTCTGTTTTTTAAGTAATTCAAAATCAGAATTCTATAGACTTCAGATTCTAAATTATAAAAAATTCGAAACTTGAATTATGAGGAATTCAGAGTCTAAATTCTAAGGAATTCAAAACCTGAATTCTGAAGAATTTGGATTATGAATTATAAGGAATTTGGAACCTGAATTCTAAGGAACTCAGAACCTGAATTCTAAGGAATTCAAAGTCTGAATTCTAAGGAATTCTGAACCTGAATTATAAGAAATTCAGAGTCTAAATTCTAAGGAATTCGGGACTTGAATTCTAAGGAATTTTAGACTTGAATTTTGAGGAATTCAGAGTCTAAATTCTAAGGAATTCGCAACTTGAATTCTAAGGAATTCGAAGTCTGAATTCGAATGAATTCAGAACCTGAATTCTAAGGAATTTAGAACCTGAATTTTAGGGAATTTGGAATCTGAATTTCAAAGAATTAGGAATCTGAATTTCAGAGAATTCATAATCTGAGTTTTAGAGAATTTAGAATATGAATTTCATAGAATTTGAAATCTGAATTTTAGAGAATTCGGAATCTGAATTTTAGAGAATTCAGAATCTGAATTTCAAAGAATACATAATCTAAATTCAAAACTTGAAAATAAAATAATTTATATTTAAGTATTTATAGGATTCCAAGGTTTTATAAATGAAACCAAATTTACACTTAAAAATAAAAGAGTTAGGTTTAGTGAAACTAAATCATGAACAATGAAAACAATTATAGGGAGAAAATTACCTTGGGAAGAAAAATTTTCCTTAATAAGATAAATCTTATGGGAAATTAAATTTTCCTTCAGATAGTGTGTTTTTGATTTCTAAAACATAAATAAATTGAAAATTCCAAAGGAATCCTTATTGACTCAACAATCTCCCCCCTTTTGGAAAACAAAAACATCCATACTAAAAAGAATCTAAGGACTTAGAAATTTTATGGACTTAAAAATAAAAAAATTATCTCCATTTAATTATTGAACATAGTGAACATGAATAACTCCCCCATAGGCTTTGGAAACACTAAGGATCATATTCTTGATTTCCTAAATGAGATTTTTCATTTTCTAGCATTTGAAAAATATCATTGATAATAACATTCTTCTAGATAAACTCCCCCTTAGGGAAATCTCTTATTTACTTTGTATTAATTTTATCATTCCTTTCTTCCCATTTTTGATTTTGAAAAAAGAATAAAGAAATGGAAAATTCATAAGGAAACCTTATTAACACAACAAGACACTCCTTTTTATTAATTAAATCACAAACCACTTTTTTTAATGCGAGGATAGAGAACCTATTACATGGAAATCGAGGCCCAATGGTCAAACCTACATATGAGGAATTAAATGAGAATTATATTGACCTGAAATATGGACCTACACTGTTACATCATCACTGAACTACTGTAGAGTCACATCAACACCGCCTAAGGAATCCCCCGTTTTCATAGAACCTGTCATCGTCCCACCTTGTCCTGAGTCGCCCACCGCTGTCATCTCCAATTACCAATGATAACTTCCATTATCCCCCTACCCAATGAAATGTCTCCCATAGCCCGTTCTGTCTCATCCTGAGTCACCCATCGATTTTGTCACCGATGCCCAACTGCTCGACTCCTCACCGCCTTCGTTGTCCCACCACCGAGTTATCAAAGTCGCCGTTATCCCACCTGACCTATGACCCACCTCCTGAATCCCTCTACCATCCCATCAGTCTACTGTCACGCCCTGCTAAGCACAATGACTACCCATCATTAGTAGGCCGTCAATCTCCAAATATTGGGTTTTTCGGGGTTAGAACCCTAGTTAGGTATAGGATTACAGGGCTGCCTAAACCATTATGCCATGACCCCAACTGTGTTTTTAATTAATATTTATTTTTGAATTAATAATTTTGATTTAAATTTTTTGATTACCTTTAATTAAAAAAATTTAATTAATAAATTATATAAATTATTTAATTTTTTTGATTACCTTTAATTGATAATTTTGATTATGTGTATATAAATAATTTTGATTATGTGTGTATAATGTTTTTTGATTATAAATAATCATGAATATAGAAATAATTTTGATTATGTGTATATAAATATTTCATTCAACATAATTTAAAAATATTGATAAGAAAAAACAATAAATATATTATTAAATATATATTTAATATATTAAAAAATATATATTTATGTAATTTAAAATTTATTTTATAAATAAACATATTTATAAATGAATATTTATCTAATTATATATGAATAAATATATGTACATAATTATAATCATATACTTTTTTTAAAAAATATTTTTTTTAAATTAAAAAATATATTTATTTAAAAATAAAAGATACAATTTAATAGTATAATATTTTCATATTTGGAAAAATTGAGTATTAGAAAACTATATTTTTAATAATGGCTATTTTTTCATATTTCCAAAACATTTTGTTTTCTTTTCTTTTAAAAATTATCATCAAACAAGATGGGGATAAATTATAATTATTTCTTTTCTTTTACTAAATTTCGTATGCAAACAAAATGAATAGAAATAAAAATTCATTTCATTTCATTTTCATTTTATTTTATTAATTTAGAAAAAAAATCCTTTTCCTTTTCAAAAACATTACCAAATATTGTGTTATTTTCTATATTAATCTTTGGTTCCTCTTCTAGCAGTTTAGAGCGGTCCATCAATAGGGTTTGAAATCTGACAGAAAAAATTTATTTCATTTGAAAATTTATAAAGGACATACACTATATATATTTCATTAATTTTTTAATGAAATCTCTAAACACATGTTCATAACCATCAGAGAAATAGAACCTCTAGATTTTTCTAGAAATAATTACCACCTTCCCAATAAAAGTGGCTAATTTATCAAACTCCATTTTTTATAATATTTTTCATATTTGTTTTTTATATATTTTTTCTTATTTAAGTATAATATTAATAGATTTCAATGACTAATGAGTGAGATGTTTGACTCCCTAGAGACTGTGAGAGTGACTGGTTGTCAATGGATTTATAAATAAAAAATGATTTATATACCACTAAGAATATTTATAGGTTTACTGAATAAGTTCGTATCTCAAATAGAAAAAAAATCACACTAAATCTTAAGATGTTATAATTTATTAATTTTTTTAACAAATTGAATCAAGGTGAGCGGTGAGGAGGGTTATTGTCTATATCCACGTGTACCAAAACTAAATAATTGTTATAAAACACTATGTGTGCTAGGAATGGTAGTGAAATATAGGACCACCTAGTATTATCTATATTTATTTATCAATTTACTATGTAAGATGGAAGGCTATATATTTGTTAATTATTTTTGGATAATATCACATTTAAGGGTTGATGGGTAAATCTTACATGACTCGTAGGCCCAATTCACAAGGCCCATACATGACCTGAAGGCCTAGAGTCACAAGGACCTAACATGGCCTTTGAAGGCTCAATACCTGACTAAACTTTGGAACAACCCTTCCCCAACATCTGCATCTTTTAAGGTGCCTATATTCCCACATAACATGGTAGATCAAATTGAATTTCCCCATGTAGAGATTCATGGTGGCTGGTACCGATGGAAAGTTCCATACCCTCTCATTTTTCCAATATATAGAGCTCTGCTATGGTGGATGCTACTTTCTATGAATTATATTATAGGGCATACTCTGGTTGGTCTTCTCAGGGATCTTGTTTTGTCCTTTTTTTCATGGCCCAAACACCCGGTGGCATGAAGTATATTGGTGGCCCGAAGGCCCTAAGACCCATAGGCCCAAACCGATGTACAAAAGTCCCAATTTGGATGAAAATTTATGACTTCTATAGGACCACATAATACCTAATATAGTAAGTACTACAAATCTAATACACTATCATAAATTTTTTATTGTAATTCAAATCATTTATACATAGCCACTATATATTTAATTTATATGATCATTTTAACATTAAAATATCCCTTAGAAACATATAATCCCACCTTCAATATAATATATATTGATAATTACACCATAGAAATGACATGTCACTAACCCCATCTAACACATAATATATTCATCATGACCCAAATCCAATAACCATAACCTCACATGAAGCTAAGAACTTCTGAAATTCCATCCTTAAACAAATTGACCTTTTCTTTTCATGGAGTAATTTAAGGATTTCATTGAATATTGAAACTTAAATGACTATCTCCTTATAAGTTCATGTAAGATCATCTAGATGAGCCTTCTCATGGTCACACCAATCATGGATCCCCTTGCATGGATTTGACTATAGTAGCTACTTTTTTCAGATTTAGGTAAAAAAATAAGAAATGTTGTCTGATTCTTCACCAACTCCCCTACCTAGGAACATTTAAATTTATAGAGAAAATGACCATACTTATCATCTTCAGGTCCCAAATAGTTATTATTTCATATTTTTTCTATGACTCATCCCCCATATCTTCTGGACTTGTCCTATTTTTCTTGTACTACTATGAGTAGTATTCATCCCATACTGGGTACCGATGATCATTTTGGATTAATTTAGAGGATAAAACCTAGAACCAGTGAAGAAATTATTTTATTAAACCCAATTACCCATTTCCTTTAAAGCAGACTGAAATTATTTAAAATATTCAAATGTTGGGTTCCCATTATTATAATTATCTATAAATTTATCTTATTATAAATATCTTATGTGTATTTATTTTTTTATTTTTTTATTTTTTTAAAAAAAAGAATATTTTATTAAAATAATTGGATTTATATGAATAAAAAATGTTTGCACACTAATCTTATGAAAAAAGTTTTTGATGATGGAGTTAAAGAGTTTATCATGTCTAAAATAGAGCATGAATCCTGCCCTTCTCAAATCCTTGGTCTTTTTTTACATTGTTGGTATTAATGAAAAATTATCCTAGAGGTGTTAGAAGAACATTTTATTTTTCATAGAATATATCAAATCTATAAATTTTAGACTAAACATTTGAAAAAACTGAATGTGCACTTTGATTAGAATAATACTATAGTTTATGGATCATTTGATATGAATACCAATGTAAATTATGATGGATATCTTATGGATGAAATGATAATTAAAATCGAAGAAGACCTACACGATTATACAAAGTTGTTTGAGAAGTTAAATAGTTGTACTAAAAGACCATTATATATTGGTAGTACTAAATATACAAAATTGTTATTTGTATTGATGTTATATAATTTTTAAGGTGGAAACAGATAGAGTGAGACCAACTTTATAGAACTACTAATTATTTTGAATGATATGATACTAGATGAAAATGATTTTCCTTATCGAACATATGATACTAAACAAATTTTATATTCAATGGGAATGATATCTAAAAAATATATGCTTTTCCAAATGTTTTCATATTCATTTGCAAGGGCCACAAATCTATCATAAAATTCCTTAGTGTGGAGTGAATCAATACATGAAATTTGAATCATGTACCTTGAAATATATATCATATTTTCTTATCATTTCAAAGTTTAAAAGACTATATGGATGTTAGAAAACCCTAGCACAATTTATATGGAACACATATACAAGAATTAAATTTGGGAAAATAAATCATTTAGTAGACTATCCTTATTAGAATATAATTTATTATGAGTACCCAAAATTTGGAAATGAGCCGAGAAACATCCATCTTTCATTATTTGCATATAGAATAAATCTTTTTTGTGTATAGAGTAGTACTCATAGTATAATTATAGTTATGTTTGTAAATTATACTTTCTACTATAGTTCTACATGAATCATAAATACATTATGTTGTCTCTACATATATATGGACTAAAATATCCTGATAATGATATTGATGTCTACTTGGATACATTGATCGATGGTCTAAAATTTATGTTGACACATGTTTTATAATGTATGATTATCATAGAAGTGAATAATTCACATTAAGGTCCATGTTTTATGGGATGGAAAATGAATTTACTTCTTATGGAAAATTTTCATGCTATAACATTAATGGAATGTTTGGGTGTCCCATTTTTTAAGAAATCACACAAAATGTTTGGTTGAAAAATTCCTTGAAGTATGTGTTTTTATAAAATATACTTTTTTACCTCAATGACATAAATACTGATCCTAGACGACATCACTTGATGGGAATGCCGAATAAGTAACAACACCATCTCCACTAACAGGTGATAAACTAGATAATAATGTAAAATATATTGACACTATTTTCGGTATACTATTTTAAAAAAACATTATGAAATCTTGTTTGAAAAAGAGGTTAATTTTAATTGAATTACCTTACTGGAATTGGTTGAACATCATACATTTTCTTGATGTAATTCAAGCATAAAATATTTATTTTACAGTGTTATTGGAATGTTACTAAATGTTCCTAGAAAAATAACAATTGGGATCATGGATATGTTAGACATGATTGATATGGGGAATATTTGGTACTGGTGAAGGGTAAAAGGTGTAATTTTATTCCTAAAATAGCTTAAAATCTATCATGATAATTAGAAAAAGAAATTTTGAATTTTCCTTAATGGTGTCAAAGTTACAAATGGGTATTCATAAAATATAAATAATGTTGTGTTAGTGAATAATTATAAGTTACATAGAATAAAATCACATGAATCTCATATTTTTATGTAGGATTTGATTCCCTTCACTTTCCATTTCATTCTATGTAAGAATGTACAACATACATTAACCATAATCTTATTCATTTTCAAATCCATATGCAGTAATTTTATATACCCAATGATGCTTCCAATCATGAATAATGTGGTTAAAACCATATTATGTGAATTATATACATTCTTTCCACCACCAATCTTTGATATAATGGTCTACCTCATGGTTCACTTGGTTGGATAAGTTCAACTATGTGGTCCTTTCCATTATAGATGGATTTACCCCATTAAATTGTATATGAGGATTTTGAAAGGTTACATCAAGAATAAAAGTTGGCTAGAAGGTTGAATTGAAAAATGATATATTATTGAATAAGTTGTTGAATTATATGCTGACCGCCTATCAGATGTTGATATAATCAGTATCCCAAAGACTTTTCATATAGGGAACCTTATGGGGGAATATATTTCTAGAAGATATGTTGTTAAAATTACCATCATAGAGTAGGAGAAATCTCACCATTACATTTTATATAATATTGAAGATGTTGATATATATGTTGAATACTATAAATCAATTCTTAGAAATTTGAATCCATCAAGGGATGAAATATGGATATCAAATACACATAATAAACAATTTATAAGATGTTTTTGAGATCATATTTATAAGGATTAATCTAAAAATATGAATTCAATTAACGAATGAATTTTATTTTTAGCTAAAGGACCGAATGAAAATTTTATATCTTACACTATTTTTTAATTAATGGTTATATGTTTAATAAAAAAGAACATGATAACCACAGTATAATGAAAAACATTGGATTTATGATTATGTCATAAGTGATTTACATATCTAGTTCCAAGGATAGAAATCTAATTTATATGAATATGTCATATTTAGTCATTATGAAACAAATATACATGTTGTATTATAAAACATTTAAATCACTAATTTTTCATTAAAAAATGGTTTACAATAGGGGTAAAGTGATGTTTGATGAAAAGGGATTTGTGAAGGTGAGTTTAAGTGTGGAAGGGGATAATGAAAAGTCATTCATAATGGAATCACAAGCAGAGAAGGTATTTTATATATCAGATTCCAAAAAAACAATTTCTCAATTTTCCTTATGGAGAATAAAAAAACTATAGGGTTATATGAAAATTAAATCAAGGATAACCCTTTAATTGAGAGATCACAATCATTTAATTGCTTCTAAATATTGAAAATGTATTTCAAGTTATAGGGGACCATAAAGACAGGATTTAGAATCTCAATAGAGGATCCAAATCTATTTAACCTTTAATGAAAAGAAATAGTTTTAAATGAGTAGGTTAAAGTAGTTTTTAATATACTATGATTTTCTCATAATATTATGTGTTATCTACTATATTAAAACAATCTAAATTAAATGTTTATCAAATTATAATGATAATGAATTATGCACATGATGATGTCACTATTCTCAGGGAGGAACATATGGATGATGTAGAAACTACATAATTATTAGGGGGTGAAAAATATGTTGATGAAACAAATAACAACTTATCATCATTTTATTAACTAACATTATTAAGATAATAAGAAACGGTAAAAAATTTGAGGTTATCTAGAATCAATGTCATCAACCTGTTGACCCCAACAAGTCAATGTTCATTAGTTATGTTTGGGTCGCAATGAGAATTAATTTTCCAATTGATATAGATTCATGCTTTCATGTATAGATTATAAAAAATAAAACCCTTTGGGAAGACTTTAAGGTAGTTTTATTATATAATTTCTCCTTTTTATAGAAAAATTATATAATGAAATATTTATTTACATTTAATTATCCCTAGTAGAGTTTGTTTATTTAAGACAATTCCCATATGAAATATGTGTTAATGATCATAGGAAAATACCATAGAGTCTTCCAAAGAATTATTACCAAGCTTCATCTTAGGGATGTTTATGGGAATTTAAAACCACAACCACCAGTTACTTATATACACATTATAAATAAGGAAAAATTAAATGGTTTCATTAATCATCATAATGATAAATCATTTCAAGTTCATTTTAGTTGAAAATAGAATATATGTAATTATATATTTTATCCAATTTTATTCAAAATAGTCAATTTATAAAATAAAAAAGGAGTGAAGAAAATAAACAATGTTCATCAAAACCAATGTACCCATATCGAAAAGTAAGGATGGTGTATGCTTCACTAAAGAATAAAATTTTATGTGTTTTAAGTCTATAATAAAAGTTTTATGTGATATGAAACAACATAAATTTCATTTTTTATATGCATATTGATGAATCAAAATCTGAAGCCACTTCCATCCAATATCATGTGCAATAGAGGGAGGATCATATAAATCAATAGAAAAAAGTAGTTGAGGAAAATACAAAAGTAGTTTAGGAAACATGTGTAAGTATGATATGTTAGAAATTTGTTATTATATATAATTGTATTATATAAAAATACCTATTTATGTTCTTAATATTTTTATACAGTTTATACACAATAATTGATAGTGACTGTACCTAATGAAAAACTACTTTTAGTATCTTTGATATGGTTAGAACAATACTATTGCATTAGAGGTATATGTTTTAGAATGTCACCTTAGACAAATTTCTAGAAGATAAAACTGAAATAAGATACATATCATTTGATGAAAGGATTGTAAGTGTTAATAGACACCGTTAAAGATATTATTGTATGGTCTGGTTTGGAAGACCAATATATGAAAAATGATTAAAGTTAACTAGTAATGGAATAAATATCAGCACATAAACAACCAAATTAACCAACTATTTTTGAGACTATTCAATTCCATCAACTGCATACCTTACCATAGGTAATCCCTTTCTTCATTACTCTTTCTCCTAAATATGAATAAAAAATGTCTCAATAACATTATATTACTAAAATTATACAGGGTTATGTTTTATGTTATTTCTATCTATCAACTCCCACAGAAAGCCTTATTACGATGGGTACGATATATAATATCCAAGGAGACATGCTACATAACAAAGAACTCAAAAAATAGCACATGTCAGTGGGGATTGAAGTAGTTCAAGAGTCAAGTGTTGAGTTTCCCATTTCATTTAATGATCTTGATATTACAACGGTCAATGATGCTATTGGCACTTTCTTAGCATAACTATCTAATATTATAATTATACATGAGGTATGTCCTTAAAAAAGTTTTTCAAATGAAAAAACTGTAACAGTTGATAATTTTTTCGAAGTAAGGTATGATATTAGAGATAGATAAAATGTCGAGGAACAAAGGTAAAATCAAGAAATCACAGTGAATTGACCAAGAAAAAAACAACTTTTGGGATTACCTTCTCCTTTAAATTTAAACGGTAATATATATTACCATTACAACTTCACGTAGACACCACATTCAAATATGGGGATGTTTCTTATATTCAATATGAAGAGGAAATATTTATAACTTTCATTATGGATTCTGTTGTTTTAGAGAATTAAATGAGATTCTCAAGTTTGAATTGATGAGATTCTTAGTTGTGAATACATACATATGGTACATTTTCATATTAAAACTATCCAAAAAACGATCTAATATATTCATTAATTTTAATAACTATTTAGATTTTATATATGTATTTATATTACTAATATATAATGGGAAAACCCTATGAATCATGATTTGGATTCATTAATCCCTATATAATTTCTAGGGACAAAATTTCATTGGAGTTGAAATAAATTTATTAGATAAAAGATGAGTTAAATGAGGAGTTTGAGAAGAAAATAGCTAAAGGATGGCACTTTTTGATTCCCAAAATGCAGGGGTAAAACTATGAAATATAATTATATAAAATATATTTTTGTTTTTCCATTACTTATTGTTTATTTTAGGAAGTAATAGATGTTGAAAAAATCAATTTGGATACCCCAAATATTTTGGTTTTGGATCCAATGCATGGATTTCCCTAAAACCTAAAACACTTGATGTTTATTGTGAATTTTTAATTCACTAAAATCAACATTTTATTGATAAAATTTTAATTATGTGTTTTAGTTTTCATTTTAGTATGAATTTTATTATGATAGGGAGATCTGTAACTATAGGATAAATCATGGTATGAGGTCAGTGCCTTAAAAATAATCCTATGGATTACTTAAGATAGAAATAGATTAATTTATATATAAAAGGATTTAACTATCAAAACATATTTCAAAAAAAATTAATTATTTTGTTCAATGTTTCTACAATTTTTGAAGTAAGATAAAAATAATAATTATGGATATTTTTTTGAAAATTTATGAATGATATTATATACCATCAAAATACTACAATCCCCAAATAGGTAATTTCATAAGGTAATTAAAATTTCATTAAAAATATTTCTTAATAACTTGTTTATATATATTTTCTTTGTACTACCATTATTGATAAAAATCTACATACCCATTTCGAGAGTAAATTTGTTTAGAGATGAGAGGGAAGTGTACATGGTGGAAATATTTTTTACAACATCAAATTTATGTGATTTCATACCACGTTTGTGATCTAGTATGGGTTATGACCATAGAGATACACTTGGTATGTGAATCATTAGTATCAAATTAAAAATGTAGTATTTTTATCTATTCCTCAAGGATAAGTATAATGGAGGAAATCATTTTTTTAGAAATAAGTGGGTATAATATATGGTGCCAGAATGTATACTAAACATCATGAATAGGTAACTTCAGAATACTTATTTAGTTAATCTTATAATCATTTTATCTTCCTTAGTATTTAATTTCCTTATTACTTTTATATGATAATTATTTTGTTAAATTTACAAATTATTTTAAAACACACATCACTTGATCAAAGACAAGAAAAAAAATTCATATTTTTTTGATACAATAGGAAAATGATCCATAAGTCATTTTTTAATGTGTAAAAAAGACCTCAAATCAATTCAATACCTGAAGTGATCAGTATGACTTTAAGTGTGTGTTTTCAATACAAAACTATAATTTTAGTTTAAAACATATTCCACATCACCAAAACATAGAAAACAATATTTATTTTCTTCTAAACATTAAGAAAAATATCCATAATTCATTTTTGACATGTATAAATTGGCCTCATGTTAATCCAACACCTAATCTAGTTGGTATGACCCAAATTGAGTGTTTTCAAAAGAAAAGTGTTATTTTAGTATAAAATTCATGTCCCATTCTCAAAACCTAGAAAAATATCTCATATGTTTTTTTAAAAATTTTGGAAAAAAATTCCATAATTTATTTATCATGCATTGGAATTGACTAAACGTCAATCCGACACATGACAAGGTCTATACGAATCAATGTATATATTTTCAATATAAGTTTCATTTTAGTTTAAAAAGTGTTTCATATCAGAATAATAGAGAAAAGAGCTCAATTTTTTTAAAAAAATTAGGAAATTGATCCATAATTCATTGGTAATGTTTAAGAATCAACCATAATTCAATCCGACACCCGATGTGGTATTAATGACTCTAAGATTATTTTTTAAATATAAAAGAATCATATTTGTTTAAAACCTACATAAAATTATTAAAACTAAGAAAAATTGGTCAGATTGTATGAAAAATTTATGAAATCAATCCATAACTTATTTTTCACATGTTGTCATTGACAACATGTCAATTTGACACACGATGTGGGTGATATGACTCAAATTATGTGTTTTAAAAATTATTATAATTTTAGTTTAATATGAATGTAACATCACTAAAACTGAGAAAATGAGATCATATTATTTTTAAACATTAGAAAAATGATATATAATTCATTTTTGATGTGTAGGAATTGACCACACATCAATCTGACACCTGATGTGGTGAGTATGACTCAAAGTGCATGTTTTTAATATCATTATTTAATTTAAGATTAAAATAATTTTAACATCACCAAAACCAAGAAAACTATCTCGAATTGTTTTCAACCATTGTTAAAATTATCGACAATTCTTTTGTGACATGTAGTAATCGACCACACATCAATTCAACACCAGGTATGGTTGGTATGACTTGAAGTACACATTTTCAATATAGAAGTTTCATTTTAGTTTAAAACATATATCACATCACTGAAACCAAGAAAAAAAATACCAAATTATATTCAAACATTAGGAAAATGATACATAATAAAATTTTCATCTGTAGGAATTGACCGCATGCCAATCTGAAACATAATGGTGTCTGTATGACTTAAAGTGTGTATTTTCAACATAAAAGTTCCATTTTAGTTTAAAACATGTTTCACACTGCTAGAACCAAGAAAAATATCTCTGATTTTTTTTCGAACCTTTAGAAGATGACCTAAAATTAATTTCCACATGTAATAAATGATCGCACATCAATTCGACAGACGATGTGGGAAATATGACTTGAAGAATGTGTATTCAATAAAAGTTTCAATTTTGTTTAAAACACATCACATAGCCAAAACTGAGAAAAAAATTATTTTATTTTAAAACATTATGAAAATGATCCATAATTTATTTTTTACATTTATGAATTAACCACACTTCAATATGACACACAATGTGTTCAGTATGACTCAAAGTATGTGTTTTTAATATTAAAGTGGCATTTCAGTTTAAAACACATGTTACTTTTCCAAAACCAATAAAAAGAACTTGGATTATTTTAAAAAATTAAGAAAATGATCTATACGTAAATCGGAAGGTGTATGAATTGACTACTTTTCAATCCGACATCCTACATGGTTGACATGATTCTAAGTGTGTTTTTTCAATATAAAAGTGCATTTTTATTTTAAATTGCATGTCACATCGCCAAAACTAAGAAAACAAGATCAAAATATTTTCATACATTATAAAAATGATCCATAATTTATTTTTTATATATCAAAATTTCCTATACATCAATCTGACATATGATGTTGTTGGTATGACTCGAAGTGCATGTTTTTAATATAAAAGTTCCATTTAATTTTAAAACAAGTGACACATCTCCAAAACTGATCAAATGAGCTTCAATTGTTTTAAAACATTATAAGAACAATCCATAATTCATTTTTCACATGTATAAATTGGCTACAATCAAATTGGAAACATGATTTGGTTGGTATGACTTTAATTATGTGCTTTCAATATTAGTGTCATGTTAGTTTAAAGTGAATCACATCACCAATAACAGAGGAAATGAGCTTGGATTGTTTTCAAACATTAGAGAAATGATCTATAATTAATTTTTTATGTGTATTAATTGACCTCACATATATCTTACACCCAATGTGATTAGTATTACTCAAAGTGAAAGTTTTCTATATAGAAGCCACATTTTAGTTTAAAACTCTTGTCACAACACCAAAATCAAGAAAACAATCTTTGGTTGTTTTCAAACTTTTGAAAAATAAATGAAAATTAGTTTTTGGAAAGTAAAAATATACTGAATGTAAATATGACTCAAAATGTGGTTAGTATGAATAAATGTCCATCTTTTCAATATAAAAGTTTAATTTTAGTTTAAAACATAATTCACATAACCAAAACTAAGAAACTAGCCCAGATTATTTTCAAACTTTAGATAAACATTCCATAATTTGGTTTTTATGCACAATAATTAATATTATTCCAATATGAACCACAATTTGTTCAGTATGAATTGAATTATATCTTTTCCATATAAGTGTCATTTTAGTTTAAAATTCATCACGTTTTATAAACCAAGAAAATGAGCTTAGATTGTTTTCAAAATATAGGAAAACGATTCCTAATTCATTTTTGGCAAGTAGGAATCAAAATCACATCAATCTGACACCTAGTGTTGTTGGTATAAATCAAATTGTATATTTTCAATATAAAAGAGTCATTTTAGTTTAAAATAAGTTCCACATCACTGAAACCAAGAAAATGAGTTTGTATTGTTTCAAACATTAGGAAAACAATCAATAATTCATTTGTGACATGTTGTATTAAATTGAATGTCAATCTAGCACCCGATGGGGTTGGTATGACTCAAAATTCATGTTTTCAATATATAAGTTTCATTTTTCTTAAACGTGAATCACATAGGAAAAACTGAGCATAAAAAGATTACATTGGGTTCTCATCATTCTATCTTATATTATAAAATTATTTCAATTATCATTTTCATTTAATACTTTTTTAATTAATTTTTAGAGAGATAATTCTTACAAAAGAATAGGAAATGGCGTTACTGTTCAAGGATTATTCTCAAAAAGAAATTTTTATTAAATTTAGTCACATCCATAGTGAGTTTTTATCACCATAGTTGTGAACCAATTCAAGAAAACCTAGTTCTGAGAATAATAAGAGATGTTGTGATGTATAAGAATAAAACACAACACAGTATGATACATAGTTTTCCTAGTATGACTAAAATTATATGTTTTTAGTTTATAATTAACCCTTGGTGTTTTATTTATTTATTTATAGTATTACTAACATAATTTTTTTTGTTATACATGTTCATTCTATTCATTGATATGGGGTGGTTTATTTAGAAATTAATAGATTGACTTGGGGTATGAGGCCAAAATAAAAAAGAACATTTATGTTTTTGAATGTCTATAACAAATTGTACTTACTCATGTAATTACAGAAAGCAATATTTGAGATGTCTATAATATAGTTATTTTTTCTTGTATTTGTATTGTAAATTTTATTTTAATTAAACGATCTATGTTATCTCCATATATTTTCCATGTCTTTTCTACATTATTGTGTTGTAATGTTAATATCAAACTACACCAGAATAACCCTTTATCAGTTCTAGAAGAAGAGATGATAAAGGGATCCTATATTAGCACTGATAACAAATCCATTTATCAATGTTAGGAAAGCCACTGATAAAGGCCTATAACTCATAAGGGAACATTGATTATCAACACTTTATTATTATTTTAAAGCCTTATTTTAGTATTGTTAAAGGAAATATTCTTAGTAATATGATTATCATTTTGGAAAGATAAAATAACACTTACCTTCTTTGTATCTCGATCATTGAAAAATGGGAACATTACTCTTTCATATGTATGACATACCATCTCAATTATTGTGACATTTTTCATTTTTCATAACAATATATTATGGTTGGTTTCAAAAGTATAATTTTTGTATAAAAATTATAATTAATTTAGTATTATTATTCTATAGATTATGAAATAATGACCTAATTGACTATAGTCAACTTACCTAAGTCATTTTCGACTTATGAGCCGAATAACATCAAAATGTTCTATGCAAACATAAATGATTAAGTAATTGAACATAAATTGATAATAAATAAAATAAAAGTTTTAATAAAATTGAAATATTTTCTTAATAAATTAAATTAGTAATCTATGTTTATTATTTATGAAAATAAGGGATGTATGTGATGATTCATACTTGAGGCAAGAGACTTTCTTTAAAAAATCATCTTTTAAAGTTTCCCTTCAAAATATTTTTCTTCCATGCCCATGTTCTTCTAAATGTTTCAAGAAATTTTTTATTTATGATTAAATGGAAAATAAAGTTCATTTTTGACTATATTTTACTTTCCTTACAACATTTTAGAAATAATAATATTTTTAAGGTTTTATGTAGGGGACACATTACTTTAAAAACCCAGTTAAAAATATTTTAAAAGTTTATTTCCAAAATCATTATTTTCAACAAACATATTCTTAATATTATTTTATTGATGTATTTATATAGACACAAATTATTTATAAGTTCATTTTATGTCTCTTTTAACTTTATTTCAAAGGTTATAAAAAGGAATTTTTTTATTTTTTTTATAAGAAATGTTTTAACTTTGTTTATAGTAGACAAAAAGAATATTCTTTTTAACGTATACAGTGAAAAGAGATTTTACATCCACTAAAATAGTTATTTTATGATTTCCTTCCTTTATACGATTTAATTTATTCATCAATGAAAAATTTACTTTACTTTTTTTATAAATATTTGTTTTGAAAATTGGTATTTTAAGGTAAGGGATCTCTCTAAACAACCCTTTTCTTTGGGTTATGACCGTTCTATCTACAAATCACATTTTATCTTTTATAAAATATATGTAATTCTTATTAATTTCTTATATATGTCTCTAAAATATATACCTATCTTATTATTCCTTACTTTTATTTGGTAGTACATGCCTTATATTTATTTATCAAATGCCTTCATTATGAAATTTCCTTTGATTATTATATGAGGAAAGATTATAAAACCCATTTTATTTCCATGGGTAATTTTTATGTTTATACCTTATTATTAATTTCCTTTTTATGTCACACATAATCTTGAATACATTATATTGGTTCATCTATATAGCACTCCAATGCATTAGTTAATGTTTTTGTCTCATGAGATGTTTTGCATGGGATTTAGGTGTAAAACTAATCTACTATAGAACATTGTCCACAATGTGATGTTGTCTTGAAAGTTATCATAGACTTATTATTATGTCATGTTCTATGTTGTTACCTCATTTCCTATGTTTACAAGATCTTATGATACCATGTTATTTATGTTATTCACTTATGTGATTACTCATGTTATTATGATTAAATGAAAGTATATTCTACTTCATTAGGGCGAAATGTATACATTTTTTTAGAAAAAAATCATAATGTTTTTTGTAATTAAAAAGGAACCTTTATGTGATTATTTTCCATTAATATTTCTTATGAAATGTTTTATGAAAACATTTTGGTAGGAAAGTTTATTTATCAGGTAATTTTTTTTTCAGAGAGTAATGATTAATTTTGAAGAAGTCCAACATTTTATATGTATTCAGGAACTAACAAGTTTCTTTATTTCATTTTATATACCGCTTACTCATATTTTTGTACTTATCCCGCATTTTAAATTGTTTTTAATAGGACTTTAAGGATGAGTAGTTAAAACTACAAGATCAAGATGAACATTAAGAAGATATGTTATCCAAGGAAAAATTGTTATATCATAAAAGTTTTGTTTTATTGAAAACATGGACACTAAGAGGAAGTGTCCACTTTGTGATGAAATTTTTATTTTTGTAAGGGTGATGTACTAATTATATAAAACTCTAAACCTAAAAGATATTTTGAAATAAAATAAAAAAAATTCTTGTCTAAAGGCATTATAATATGTTGTTTTTAAGGCTGGGTCTTTATAGTTTGTATAATAGATAAGGTTTATATAAATTTTGAGATTTGGAAGATTTCATGTGAGGTTTCCTTAAGAGTTAATGTCACGACCCGTCCTCGGGACCCGTGCCGTGAATACCCCAATCCCGCCTTCCATAGGCCAGGGGCTAGAGACTAGAACCAAAGGCGTAAATCCCGATAAAAAGGGGAATGCATTTCCTTATAAAGTAAACAAACACCATAGAGTAAGCCAACAGAAGTAAACACTAAGTAAAACTGGGTATAATAGTAAGTGCGGAAAGTAAATGGGCCAGAATAAAAACCCAAACTGAAAGTAAAGTACAACTAGAAGGAAAGTACAACAAATGAAAGTAAAGCAGCAACATAGAGCTGTCTACTGGAAGTCCCACCTAAAGGGTGGGTACAGATAGCCTCCTCAGCTCCTCGGGTCCAGCCGTCCACTCTGTGTACGTCCTGCCCAGTGGTCCACCTCTAGGTACCGACCTGCTCCACAAGCCTCAACCACGATCAGTGTTGCCCGTCGTCTGCATCCAACACAACGTGGTGCGGGCATAACCCATGCAGGGGTGAGTATACGCTACTCAGTAGGGACCCCGAGACCCCTGAAGGTCTCCCAGAATCCACAAAGGATAATCCACAAAGGAAAGATACAATCACGATATAACATCCAACACTACTTAGGTATATGCCCATACATATACCTAAGTCAACAATTCCAGTTCGGTTCTAACATCTGAGCCCAAGTTCGATCACATCCACATAGGATTGTACAACCCAATCCACACAGGAAATCACAACACAATCCACATAGGAAATCAAGTCAATCATATCGAAGATAATGATTGAAAGTCAAGACTCAACTCACACAGGTATACTTCTTCGTAAGGTGATAGAGATGATCAGATGTAGCCACGGATTCATCTAATATGGGACCCACGTAGGATACTAAACCAGATAAGCTGTCAGACCCACGTAGGATACAAGTCCAACTACTATGTCATACCCACATAGGATAGTACAACAAAGGTCAAATACTGTCGGACCCATGTAGGATACAAGAACAATAATACTGCTAGACCCACGTAGGATACAAGAACAATAGTCATCGCCATCGAACCCATGGAGGATTTCAGTACGGTCTTCATCACTGCCGAACCCACGGAGGATTTCAGTGCAGTCGTCGTCGCTGCCGAACCCATAGAGGATTTCAGTGAAGTCGTCATCGTCGTCGCAGTCACAGCCAGCTCTAGGGTTCCCACACACAGCATGCTCGTTTCTGGGAGGGTTTGCTCCACGAGCCAAGGGGGTCGATACATAAACTGACACATAGTCCGGAGTTGATGTATCCCAAAGTTCCATCTTGACATAGGGAACTCAACACGACAGATAGTGCGTCAATCGGACGCCCGGTCTGAGAGTTATTGGCCTTTTCGTTCCAGGGGCCTGGTTGATTTTTAAGTCAAAACCAACCCGACCATACTCCAACTACATCCAAACCTCGATCGGAGTAAGCCTAAAGGTCCGTCTCACTAAGAGGAATCCAACAATGTCGACGGCACGTCAATCAGACGTCCGGAGCTCAAGTTATAAGCGTTTCCGCCCCGAGGGCCCGGTTGGTTTTGTGTTCGAACCAACCCGGTTGTACCCAAAGTTTTTCGAAACCTTGAGTGTAATATACCGAAACGACCATCTCGATCCAAGGATCGTATCGTAACTTATAGTGCATCAATCGGAGGTTCGTAGCCCAAGTTACAAGCATTTAAACAAACTGTCCAGTTTTTAGGGGGTTATGGGCCCGGACCGACCCAACCCAAGATCTCCTGGGTCAGCCCGTACCGAATCAACCGACCCGAGTCCGGGTCCGGCCCAACAGGGCGCAGCCTGGCCCGGCCTGCGCAGCAGGTTGGCCTGGCGTGGGCACGACCTGCATGGCCAGTTCGGCGCTGGCCGAGCTGTCGCGGAAGGGGGGGGGGGGTGCGCTGCCCCTGTTTTGAAACGGTGGCCCCACATGGGGGGCCGCTCCTTTGGCCAGCCGAGGTTATGACCCCCAACCTTCTTTGATCAGCCAGCCGGACTGGCCAGCCGTGCTACCGCCGCAGGACCCCGTGGTCCCGCCCCTCTGACGCGTCGGCGGCCGGTGGTTCCGGTCACTGCTCCCTGCTCCGCCGCGGCCAAAGGCCTTGGTCTGACTGGTGAGGCACGACGACGCCGTGCCCCTTCGCTGCAGCCCGACTCTGGCCGCGGGTTCATTCAGCCTCAAAGGCGCGGCGCGATGGCTCCACGCTTCATCACCGTGATTCTCCATGTTCCCATGCAGTTCCATTGCACTACGCTACCTTTGTTCGTGCCACAACAAGAACAATAACAAAGAGGGAGGAGGGTCGGCCGTGTCCGTGCGGTCCGACCTCCTCCCGTTATAATGATAACAAGCAGCCCAAAAAGAATAAATCTCCTTGTCAATAAAGCGCAAATTTAATCCATAATATTTGAACTCAAACCCCTACCTCACAAAGTAATTCGCGGTTGTCAAGCGCCGCAAAATATGGCGTCGCGGGGCGTGGTTTTGTAGATGTCAACGGAGAGCGTCTAAGGAGACGTTGTCTTCTCTTTATCACGGAGAGAAGAAGATGATTGCGTGTCATTGGAGAACTCCCATGTCGGTGTCTCTTACCTTGTTGCGAAGGAGAAAGGGAATAGAGATACCAGAGTCGTTGAGTCGTTCTTCGTTGAAGAGATGCCATTCTTCGCAGAAGGATTGATGCTCTTCATGGGAGGATGAAGTTATTCCCAAGAAAAAAGAGTTCTATCTCCCCAATCTCCTCACGCAACAACTAACCCCCCCAAAATAAAATACGACTTATCTTATTTTATTAAATCAAGCCAAGCATTTCAATTTTAAAATTCAAACACATAACTCACTTAAATAATTAAGTGTATTGGCATGATTAAAGAGGAGAGAGGGGGAGGTGAGTGGTCTCACATTAAAGGGGAGTTAACAAAAACAAGGGGAAGTTATGAAGTTAAGGAATGTGAAATGGTGGGGGATCGTGTGGGACCCACCTCCCTCATAACCACACATGGGATGTTGGGTGGTCGTGTGCCCCACCAACAACTTCCCATGAGAGAGTTTAACTTCCATGGATAAAATAAAATTGTTCACAATTTTATTTTACTTATTAATTAATCCACATTTTTTACAACTCCTTCCAAGAAAACGCACCTTCGGTAAAAGTCCTCTTAAGAAATTACCGGCGTTGCGGTTCCATCGATTCCCTCAGATATCGATTCCGAGCACCGGTTCAATAGTTAGGAAAAATCCTGCTCATTCGTTCACTGAACGTACCCAAGCTAAACTTCGGAAATTGATTGCGGGCACACCGGGCCTCGGAATCAGGTGCCGTCAGAAACTACGTACTTGTAAAATCACAAAGAAATTAAGAAAAAAAATTTCTCGAAATTTACAGGTCTTTATATTTCACCCACCTCAGGGCTTTACATCCCCGTAATGATACATCACAACTAGGGAAACAAATGTGGGTACTGAGCACGTATCTGAGCCTCCCGCTCCCAAGTGCTCTCTTGGAGGTTCCTGTGCTGCCACCTGATGCGCACTAGAAGAATCAACTGCCCACGTAGGACCCACTCCTGTCGATCCTCGATCTCCACTGGGACCTATGAAAAAGTCACCTCTTCATCGATGTCCAGCTCCCCATGGTCGATGATATGCATCAGATCATGCACGTATCTCCTCAGCTGAGATACGTGGAAGACATCGTGCACCCGGTGCAACTGAGGTGGTAGAGCCAGGCGATAAGCCACCTCGCCTATCCTGCTGAGAATCTGAAACGGGCCGATGATGCGCAGAGATAACTTGCTGCCCCAGCCAAATATCTGTAATCCACATCAAGGTGAGACCTGTAAGAAAACATGGTGGCCATCCTCGAACTCTAGTGGTCTCCGCCTCCTATCAGCGTAAGACTTCTGCCGGTTCTGAGCTGTCCTCATCCGCTCCTGGATGACCTGGACCTTCTCTATCATGGCCTGGACCATCTCCGGTCCCACAAGTGCTGACTCCACGGGGTCTGTCCAGCACAGAGGTGGTTTGAAAGTTAGGCCGTACAATGCCTCGTATGGTGCCATCCCGATGGTGGAGTGGTAGCTGTTGTTGTACGCGAACTCCACCAAGGGTAGGTGGTCCTCCCAACTGCGACCAAAGTCAAGGACACAGGCACGGAGCATGTCCTCGAGAGTCTGAATGGTCCTCTCCATCTGAACATCCGTCTGTGGGTGAAAGGCGGTGCTCAAACGTAGCTGTATCCCGAATGCCTCCTGCAACCCCTTCCAATGTCGGGAAGTAAAGCAAGAATCTCGATCAGAGATGATAGATGATGGCACACCATGAAGCCGTACAATCTTTTGAACGTAGAGACATCTTAAGTTCTATACTGAGCCCTGCTCTCTGATGGGTAAGAAGTGAGCTGACTTGGTGAGTCGGTCGACAATCACCCAAATGGAGTCGTGACCTCTGGATGTACGTGGAAGTCCAGTCACGGAATCCATAGATATCCCATCCCACTTCCACTCTAGGACCTCCAAGGGCTGTACCAAGCCTGCTGGTACCTGTTGCTCCGCCTTCACCTCCAGGCAGGTGAGGCATCGAGAAACGAACTCTGCTACAACCTTCTTCATACCCGGACACCAGTGCTGACGTCTGAGATACTGGTACATCTTTTCCACTCCGGGATGTACCTCTAAAGGGGAAGTGTGAAAATCTCTTAGCACCTCTGTCATGCTCCTGGGTGGATCCCAAGCTAGTACTGCCTCGATCTTCGCAGGGTCCACTGCAACTCTCGCCTCAGAGATGACGTGACCCAAGAAGTGGACCTCACGTAACCAGAACTAACACTTCGAGAGCTTACCATAAAGCTGGTGCTCTCGGAGTGTGTCCAGTACAACCCGCATGTGATAGGTGTGCTCCTCCTCAGTGGTCGAGTATATCAATATGTCGTCGATGAAGACCAAGACAAATCGATCGAGGTATAGCTGAAAGATCCTGTTCATGAGACCCATGAACACCACTGGAGCATTGGTTACACCGAATGGAATAACCTAGAACTCATAGTGGCCATACCGACATCTGAAGGCCATCTTCTGTACGTCCTCATCCCGAAATCTGAGCTGATGATAGCCTGATCTGAGGTCTATCTTCGAGAACCACCATGCTCCCTTGAGATGATCGAAGAGGTCATCAATCCTCGGTAGAGGATACTTGTTATTCATGGTCACCTAGTTTAGGCGACGATAATCGACACAGAGTCGCAAGCTCCCGTCCGCCTTCTTGGCGAACAATATCGGGGAAGCCCAGGGTGAAACACTAGTTTGGATGAATCCCTTTCCCTGCAAGTCCTCCAACAGTAGTCGTAGCTCTCGATGCTCAGAGGGGGCCATCCAATATACTGGAGTGGATATTGAGGCTATCTCGGGGTACATGTCAACATAAAAGTCTACCTCTCTATGAGGAGGTAGTTCGGAAATTTCATCAGGGAAAACGTCAGCATACTGATCCACCACTGCATGAAAACTAGGACTCCGCACGTCAACTGCTCCTAGGATGAGGATATCCAACTGATGAGTGATCAGCTATCCTCTCCTCTGCGTGAGTCCATCCTGTGCTACTAAGGCTCCCTTCTTGCTGGTGAAGGTGAACCTGCTCCCATCGGTGTGAACACATTGCACCTTGTGCCTAATACAGTCAATCTGAGCATGAACTATAGATAACCAATCCATGCCCAAGATGACATCGTAAGGCCTCTACGCCGCTACAAGAAGATCCTAGCCGAAGCTCTCTCCTTCTAGAGTAAGCTCACACTGCCGGAACCAGTGCGTAATCATCAAGTCTGCCCCTGTAGGAGTCTCTAGACGTAAGGATCGAGCCAACGGCTCCGTCGGAATCTCTGAGCTCCGAACAAGGGCAGCGGCAATGAAAGAATGACTCGCTCCTGTGTCTATAAGAACTGCATGAAGGGTGAAGTAGACACAGATAGTACCTCAAATCATCTCTGGCACGTCGTGGTCATTGGCCTCCACTGCCTGAAGCTGAGCCTGTCTCTGCCTGCCAGCTCCCTGTGGTCGGGGTGGACCTCTTGGTGGTGGTGGTGGTAAAGCCTCAAAGCGTTGCCCACCACATGATGCTCGTCTAGCTCCTATGCCTTGTCTGCCTGTACCATGCGGACCACCACGGTCGACCCACTACTTCTGCCTGGGTGGCCCCTCAACAGTCTTCTACTCCTCTGCATGGCGGGCCGGGCAGTCATGAGCCATGTGGCCCTGCCCGCCGCATGCTTAGCACTGTCTGCTCCTCGGAAGGCTGGCTCTACGCCGTGTGCCCCGCACCTCTGAGCCAGTGTCATGAGGTCGTCCGCCTGATGGTCTGGTCCGCCTGGACCCCTGTGACGTCCGTCGACTACCAGCTGCAGACAAATATGCTACGTGCCACCCTACAGTAGGTCTCGCTGCTGGTGTAGGCTCAGCAAGAAAGCTCTCTATGAGAAGGGATCGCTCCAGTACTCCTGCCTGTGTCGGAATGCTTAGGGAGATCATCTATGCCTTGATCTCATGCCTCAGTCCCTGCTCGAAGGTCCGGGCCCGAAAGAATGGGTCTCATACCATGTCCGTCGAATAGCGCGAGAGATCGGTAAATGTCACCAAGTACTGGGCTACCGTCAGGCTGCCCTGCCGCAGTTGTAGTAGCTCCTTGATGCAGACCGTACGGAGGGTGGCTGGGACGAACTATGAGCGAAAGATGTTCTCAAAGTCCATCTAGAGAAGAGATGCCTCGTCGTGCACCTGGAGCATCAAGCTCAACCATCTGCTTACTCCCGCGTGCAGGAGGCTCGCTGCAAGGATCACCATGAGGTCAGCTGGTGTCCCCACTAGCCTGAAAACTCGAACAACATCCTCCAGCCAATCCTTGGTTGCCTGAGGGTCCGTCTCCCCGTGGAACCTGGGTGGTCTTTGACGCTGAAACTCGTGCAGTTCACTAAGCCAATGTTCACCCTCAACGGCTGGGGAATGTGCTATTAATGGCTCGGGGGGTAGTGGTACCACCGGTGCCTCTGCTGAAAAGGGCCCTGCATCGAGGCCTCATTGCTCGGTGGGCTGTAATCTCGCACAAAGCTCAGAACCCTAGGTGGCTACCATTGTGGGGCCATTCTGAAAAGAAACAGGTGTTCCATGGTCAAAACATTATACCTGGTGAGATGACACAGAGTAATCCCAAAGAAAACTTTTGAAACACACATGCAATCAATGTTTTCATGCATTGAGTCGGAAATATGAAGTCAGGGTCCTGGTGTACGGATACGCCTACCGACGCACCAACACTAGACTCCTTGGACTGATAACCACACTCAATACCCTTAACACTATTGCTTCACATAGAAGAAAGATCAGAGTCCTGAGTTCTGCAGTAGAACCGAACTCCTCTGATACCAATTTGTGACGACCCGTCCTTGGGACCCATGCCGTGACTACCCCAAGCCTGCCTTCCATTGGCCAGGGGATGGAGACTAACACCAAAGGCATAAATCCCGATAAAAAGGGGAAGGTATTACCTTATAAATTAAACAAACACCACATAGTAAGCCAGCAAAAGTAAACACTAAGTAAAACTGGGTACAATAGTAAGTGCGGAAAGTAAATGGGCCAGAATACAAACCTAAACTGAAAATAAAGTACAACTGGAAAGAAAGTACAGAAACTGAAACTAAATTAGCAATGTCGAGCCGTCCACTGGAAGTCCCACCTGAAGGGTGGGTACAGATAGCCTCCTCAGTTCCTCGGGTCCAGCCGTCCGCTCCGTGTACATCCCGCCCAGTGGTCCACCTCCAGGTACCGACCTGCTCCACAAGCTTTAACCACGATCAACGATGTCCGTCGTCTGCATCGAACACAACGTAGTGCGGGCATAGCCCATGCAGGGGTGAGTATACGCTACTCAATAGGGACCCCGAGACCCCCAAAGGTCTCCCAGAATCAACAAAGGATAATCCACAAAGGAAAGATACAATCACGAAATAACATCCAACACTACTTAGGTATATACCCATACATATACCTAACTCATCAATTCCAGTTCGGCTCCAACATCCGAGCCCAAGTTCGATCAAGTCCACAGAAGATAGTACAACCCAATCCACACAGGAAAGCACAACACAATCCACATAGGAAAGCAAGTCAATCATATCAAAGATAATGATTGAAAGTAAAGACTCGGCTCACAAAGGTATACTTCTTCATAAGGTGATAGAGATGATCAGATGTAGCCAATGATTCATCTAAGCTGGGACCCACGCAGGATACTAAACCAGCTATGCTGTCGGACCCACGTAGGATACAATTCCAGCTACTCTGTCGGACCCACGTAAGATACTACAACAGAGGTCAAATACTGTCGGAC
The DNA here is from genome assembly GCA_963277665.1 of Viscum album. Lineage (NCBI taxonomy): Eukaryota > Viridiplantae > Streptophyta > Magnoliopsida > Santalales > Viscaceae > Viscum > Viscum album. Next base: position 1,009,351,952 of record OY728160.1, read on the forward strand.
CCACGTAGGATACAAGAACAGTAATACTGCCAGACCCACGTAGGATACAAGAACAATAGTCATCACCGTCAAACCCATGGAGGATTTCCGTACGGTCTTCATCGCTACCGAACCCACAGAGGATTTCAGTGCAGTCGTCGTCACTGTCGAACCCACGAAGGATTTCAGTGCAGTCGTCATCGTCGTCGCAGTCGCAACCAGCTCTAGGGTTCCCGCACACATCATGCTCGTTTCCGGGAGGGTCCGCTCCACGAGCCAAGGGGGTCGATACATCAACTGACACGTACTCCGGAGTTGATGTATCCCAAAGTTCCGTCTCGACATAGGAAACTCAACACTACAGACGACGCGTCAATCGGACGCCCGGTTTGAGAGTTATTGGCTTTTTCGTTCCAGGGGCCCAGTTGGTTTTTAAGTCAAAACCAACCCAACTGTACTCCAACTGCATCCAAACCTCGACCGGAGTAAGCCAAAAGGTCTGTCTCACTAAGAGGAATCCAACAAAGTCGACGACACGTCAATCGGACGTCCGGAGCTCAAGTTATAAGCGTTTCCGCTCCGAGGGCCCGATAGGTTTCATATTCAAACCAAACTTTCCATACCCAATGTTCTCCCAAACCTTGAGTGTAGTATACCGAAATGACCGACCCGATCCAAGGATCGCATCACAACTGACGGTGCATCGATCGGAGGTATGTAGCCTATGTTACGGGCATTTAAACAAACTATTCAGTTTTTAGGGGATTTTGGTCCCGGACCGACCTGGCCCAAGATCCCCCGGGTCGGCCCGAACCGGGACAACCCGACCCGGGTCCGGGTCCGGACCAACAGGGCGCAGCCCGGCCCGGCTGGCGCGGCGCGGCGCGGCGCGGCCTGGGTGGCCGGTTGGCTTGGCGCGGGCGCGGCCCGCATGGCCAGCTCGGCGCTGGCCGAGCTGTCGTGGAGGGGGGGGGGGGGGGGGGCGCTGCCCCCCTGTTTTGAAATGGCGGCCCCACGTGGGGGGCCGCTCCTTTGGCCAGCTAGGGGTTATGACCCCCGGCCTTCCTCGATTAGCTGGTCCGGCTGGCCGGTCGTGCTGCCGCCACGGGACCCCACGGTCCTGCCCCTCCGACGCGCCGGCGACCGGTGGTTCCGGCCGCCGCTCCCTGCTCCGCCGCAGCCTTGGTCCGACCGGCGCGGCGTGAAGGCGCCGCGCCCCTCTACCGCGGCCCCGCTTTAACCGTGGTGTCTTCGTGGTTCTTTGGTGCGGCGTGACGGCGCCACGCCCCTTCGCTGCGGCCCGACTCCGGCTGCAGGTTCATTCGGCCTCAACAGCGCGGCGCGACGGCGCCCCGCTTCTTCGCTGTGATTCTCCATGTTCCCACGTGGTGTCGTTGCACCGCGCTGCCTTTGTTTGTTCCACAACAAGAACAACAACAAAGAGGGAGGGTCGACCGTGTTCGTGCGGTCCGACCTCCTCCCGTTATAACGATAACTTGCAGCCCAAAAAGAATAAATATCATCGTCAAGAAAGTGAAAATTTAATCCATAATATTTGAACTCAAACCCCTACCTCACAAAGTAATTCACGGTTGTCAAGTGCCGCAAAATATGGTGTCGTAGGGCGTGGTTCCATAGACGTCAATGGAGAGAGTCCGAGGAGACGTCGTCTGCTCTTTATCATGGAGAGAAGAAGATGATTACACGTCGTTGGAGAAATCCCGCGTTGGTGTCTCTTCCCTTGTCACGAAGGAGAAAGGGAATGGAGATACCAGATTCGTTGAGTCGTTCTTCGTTGAAGAGATGACGTTCTTCGTGGAAGGATTGAAGCTCTTCGCGGGAGGATATAGTTCTTCCCAAGATAAAAGAGTTCTATCTCCCCAATCTACTCACACAACAACTAACCCCCCCAAAATAAAATAAGGCTTATCTTATTTTATTACATCAAGCCAAGCATTTCAATTTTAAAATTCAAACACATAACTCACTTAATTAATTAAGTGTGTTGGCATGATTAAAGAAGAGAGAGGGGGAGGTGAGTGGTCTCACATTAAAGGGGAGTTAACAAAAACAAGGGGATGTTATGGATTTAAGGAATGTGAAAAGGTGGGGGATCATGTGGGCCCCACCTCCCTCATAACCACACATGGGAAGTTGGGTGGTCGTGGGCCCCACCAAAAACTTCTCATGAGAGAGTTTAACTTCCATGGATAAAATAAAACTGTTCACAGTTTTATTTTACTTATTAATTAATCCACATTTTTTACAACTCCTCCTAAGAAAACGAACCTTCGGTAAATGTCCTCTTAAGCAATTACCGGCGCTGCATTTCAATCAGTGCCCTCAGATTTCGATTCCGAGCACCGATTCAAAAGTTAGGAAAAATCCCGCTCATTCGTTCACTGAACATACCCGAGATAAACTTTAGAAATTGATTCTGGGCACACCGGGCCTCGGAATCAGGTGCCATAAGAAACTGCGTACTCGTAAAATCCTGAAGAAATTATGAAAAAAATTTCCTTGACATTTACGGGTCTTTAAAGATAATGATACCATCATGGATTTATGAGTTTAATATTTCTCATATGTTCAATGTCTTAGAGACCCCTATTTATAGTTTATGGAAAGAGATTTTAAGGAGATTAATGACATTTTGGACGATGTTTTATTTGGTTGATGTATATGTAACCCTTTGGTTTAACATGTAGTATTACTTGAGAAAGAATTATTTTTCATAAGTTTAAAGTTATTAATATTTTTTTGATCGATATGATATTGTATGGATAATTTTTGTAGGGAAGTTATAATAATAACACTAATATAGTTATTGTAAAATGGAAACCCATCACATCTGGCATGCCCACTAGTCTTGAATCCACAACCGAAGGGCGACAAGGGAGAAACACCTTCTACTAAACTGTATGATTTCTTGGTTAGTATGAATTATTTTTAAAATGAATTGATATATAAATCTTAATTTCATTTTTTGAACATATTTTTTATCGTATGGATAACCATATGATTGAAAAGTGATTTGGTGATTAGGTGATAAATGTTATTTCAGAAGAAGTTCAATATATTCGGAACCTTATATAATTAATGTAATTATATCATTATGTGATTTTATTTGAGGAATAAAGGTTGAATTATCTTTTGGACTAATATATTATTTTAATGTAGATTTATATTAATTAATGTTTTTATGGAAATAATTACAATTTATTAGAGAGTATATTATTAATGAATATACATTTTTTTACGATACATTAAGATTAGTTGACGTTATTTGGAGATAAATGAAAAATTTATCTCAGACGAATATGTGATCAAAACATTAATATATTTGGGTTTCAAACTTATCCCAGAATAATTTGAATAATATTAATATTAGTTATTTTTATAGTGATCTATATGGAGTTTTTGGTGTTATTTTTTAGTCATTAGAGATTAATATAATATTAATTCATATGATAGTTTATTTATTTTGGGATTTATGGTACCTTGTTCTAACCATTTTGTTTTTTGTAAATTTCTAATGGTAGGAGGAATATATTTTTATCCTTTTGGGTAATTTTGTGATCCATTATAAGTTTATTTTAGTGCTTCAGGCCTATGAAAAAATTCATCTAAAAAACTCATTGTTTGGAAAAAAGATGAGATTGTGGTGGAAGTTGATTAAATGATGACATTATATTGGTCAAGTAATTATATTTATTTATGATCTCAATATATTTGTTAAATTAATTCCTCCAATATAGGAAAAGGATCTTTAAATAAAAATGTTACCATATTTCCTTCATTTTATATGTATCGATGGGATTTTTCACACCTTATCGGTTTATGGTTTGTGGTCATTAATTTTCATAGGATTATTCAATTTCTTATAATAAATTATCTCTATCACTCTCTATAGTTATTTGGACAATAGGTTTTACCACAATGTCCACATTTTCATTTCCCAATAATGCTATTCTATTTGTAAATATAGTTATATGGTCACCTTTATCTTTCATTTTCCCTCTTTATAAGAAGAAGTTTAATTAACCCTTCTTACGATGTAAGATTTACAAAAAGTTATTTTAAGATGTCAAACTATTGTTAACCAAGCATGAGTTAAAAATTTGAGGACAAAATTTATTAATGGGGGAATAATTCAACACCTCAAGATTATAAAATATGAACATTATGTGTAATAGCATATATGACACAGTACACTGAGATTGAACAACTAACAAAATATTATTATTTATATATGACCGTTATATCCTAGCTATAAATTTAGAAAGTACTAATAAGATTAAATTTTTTATGAAATATATATAAAATTACTAATCAATATAATTTGTTTGATAAATTCTTATTAAATAATCTCTATAATTTTAGTAAAGTCATTTTATTCTTCAAAAATACAATTTCTTCAAATATAAATTTTAATTCTTTTTCTTAGCAGATTTTATAATTAATTTATAAAAATATTAGAAATGGTATTTTATAAAAAGGTTATAATTTTTTATATCATAATATAAAAATTATCTTAGGGTAACTGTTTTGTATTTTTCTAAAAAGAGTGTTTTTTAGTGAATATTGATAATACCATTTTTGTAAAACCGTAAAAAATTTTCAATAAATTAAGTAATTTAAAAGTATCATTATTATTTGAATTTGATTTAAAAGTAACATAAGTATTATATATATATAATATAATTAATTAAATTTTAATCATATTAATACCTGATTTTTGTATAAGTTCATTTTTGGACTTAAAATGGCATTTTTTTCTAAAAAACTATCTTTCATCACGTCTCTTAGGACTAATTTTAAATGAAAATCTATCAATTATATGAATTTAATCTTGAAAAATGGATTCTTTATTTTTTTTAATTAAGAGGTATAAATTTGGTAAATATGTACCTCTTATTTTTATTAATTACGAATAATAACTATAGTAAATAATTATCATTAAAGTAATGGTAAATCATATAATTAAGGTTAAAAATAATATTATAAGGACTAGAAAATGACTATAAAACTTTCATTTATCCTATTAGATTAGTGTAATTAAAACATCTACATCCATATTTCTAATATATGACCAATTTCTTCTATATTTCATTTATTTTTACTTTTATAATAATTGAGTAAAAGACAGACACAAGTGTGAATTTATTTCTTTTACTATGTATAATATTTGGTGAACAGGAAAAAAAACTTATTTTAATTTATAAATATAAATTTTAAAGTTAAATGATTCTTTTATTGGGTGATTTTTTTTCTAATTTTAATTAAAGATATAATTACCTCAAATTTTTATATAATGTTGACATAGTATTTAATAAATTAATAAATAAAATAAAAATAATTATTTTAAAAATATTAAAATTAATATAAATTGAATGAATTACTATTTTACCAGAATTTATTAGATAAATATATAATTTTATTTATTTATTAATGAAATATATTTTAATTAAATTATTTTCATGTTGTTTTCAAAGTCAAATAGTTGAATGGTTCCAAAATTGTCATTAATGATATTTTCTGATAAATAATATTTTATTAAATGATTTTAAATTTATAAAAATAGAATATTCATTAATTTTATTAGGATATGATTGGAAATTTCAACCATTATTTATTTATTTTCCAATTTTCCATTTATATTATCCATCTTGACCTTTAAAGAGTAAAACATTTGTGGTCATGATAATTGTCAAAAGGGGTTAACATAGGGTCAAAACAAATGATAAGGGTGTAAAAATAACCTAATGTTATCCAAATATTATTATATGATAGGATATATACCCATAGTAACACTATATTTAAATTATATTAGTTTGGTTACCTTTTTCCGTGAATATTAGTTTTTATTAATTTAATATTTAAAAAAAATCCAAAAGTGCCCCTCCCTTGACTTATAAAGGGGAACCTCTTACCCTCTTCTTGTTAAAAAATCATCTTTTAAAGTTTCACTTCCAACTATTCTTCTTCCATGTCAATTTTCTTCTAAATGTTTCACCAAAATATTTATTTATTCCTAAATAGTCAATAAAGGTAAATTTTTACCTTATTTTTATTTATTTACAATATTTTATAAAATTTTTAATTATTTAGGTAAGGGATACTTTATGAAAAAAAATTAATTTCACGGGTTTAAAAGTTTATTTTATAAATATTTATTTTCCATGTACATATTATTAAATTTATTTTAATTGTGTATTTTTATAAGCCTATTTTTTTATAAATGAAATTTTATGACCCTTTATACTTTCCTTTAAAAAATTTCAAGAGTTACTTTTTCGGTATTTTATACAAAACATTTTGACTTTATTTATAAAAGACAAAAGGAATGTTCTATTTTAACATATACAGGGAAACACTATTTTCCCAAAAACACAAATTTTATTTTATGATTAGATTAATTTAAAATATTTAATTTTTTCTTATGAGAAAACCACTATTTTTATATGTTATATAATTCTTAGTTTTGAAAATTTGGTTTTATAGGTAAGGGATATCTCTGAACCACCATATTCTTTGGGTTATGACCATTATCCCCCTAACTCACTTTCTCTCTATGTTTAATGTTATATAAGACTTCCAAATTCCGTAGATATGTTCTTTACATATTTACCTATATTATTATGCACTCCATTTATTTGCTAATACATGCCTTATGTTCATTTTTCAAATGTATTCATTATGAAATTTATTTTGGTTATGATATGAGCCAAGATAATGAAAACCATTTTCTTTCCATGGGCAATTCATTTGATTATGAATTAGGATTTATTTCATTTTTATTGCCCACATAATCAGGAACATGTTATTTTGGGTTCACCCCAATAGTGCTCTAATGAATTGGGTAGTGTTTTTGTTTCATGAGACCTAATGCATGGTATTAAAGAGTAATCCTAATCTAATATGAGACTATGTCCACCATGTGATGATGTCATGATAATTTTACTTAACATATGCTTATGACTTGTTTTGTGTCATTACCATATTTCTTATGTTTCCAGAATATTATTACCATATGTCATTTAGGATATGCTATTAAGTTATTATTAAATATTTAATTTTTAAAGGAAAGTATATACCTCTTACTAAGGGTGAAAAGTATTACATTTTATTAAAAAATTTCCTTAGTTTTTCATAACTTCAAAATATCATTTAGGTGTTTTTTTCATTTAATATTTCTTATTAACGTTTTTATTAATATATTTGGGTAGAAAAATTTATTTCTTGTGAAAGAAAAGGTTTATTTTGATACTAAAGATTAATTTTGAAAATTAAAAATTTTATGTAAGTATTAAAAACTACAATGTTTATTTATTTATTTTTATATGTACCTTTCAGATATTTTTGTGCTCATACCATGTTTTAAAATGATTTTCATTGGGTTTTAAGGATGATAAAGTACAATGATGAGTTCTATATGAAAAGTGTGAACATATGTAATGAAGAGAAAACTTGTTATATCAAAGAAGTTTTTGTGTATATAAAAAATGAATACTAAGAGGAAGTGTCTTCTTTGTGATGTAATATTTATTTATTTATGGGTGATTAAATAATTCCATAAAACTCTTGAACTAAAATATCACTGGGAAGGAATGATATTGAATCTTTTTCTAAAGACACTAGATATTGTAATGTTTAATGTTGATTCCTTATAGTTGGTATCTGAGAAAGGAGTTAGATAAATTTTAAGATTATGATGTTTTCATGTGAGGTTAACTTAAGAGTTATGGAAACCATCATGGGATTATGAGTTTAATCTTGATTATACACGACATTTTAAGTTTTAAGTGAAGATATTGTAATGTGATTAACAAAATTTTAGGAGAAATTTTATTGGGTTGTGGTATATGTAAACATTAGGTTCAACATGAAGTGTTATTTGATGAAGACTTTTCTTTTAATTATTTTAAAGGTATTGATAACCTTAAGGGTTTATAAAATCTTCCCTGATTTAGGTTATTTTTATGGGGAAATTAAACAAATTACATTAATATAGTTTTAGTAAAAAGGAAAATCAATCGCATATGGCAGGGCCACGAGGTTTAAACCTAAAATAGAAGGGTGATAAGTGTGCAATGCTGACCACTAGCCTGCATGATGTATTGGTTAGTATGATTCTTTTTCAAAATAATGTGATTGATAAATAATAATTTTATTTTTGGAAAATATTTTTTATCATAAAGATAACCATGGGATTTTAAATTAATTTGGTGATTAGGTGATTAATTTTATTTTATAAGAAGTATACTATTTTCTGAACTTTATATGATTAAGGTAACCAAAAAATTATGGTATTTTATTTGAGAAATACAGTTTGAATTATCTAATTGAATAATATATAATTTTAATTTGGATTTATGGAAATTTAGGTTATTTATAGATATAATTATAATATCTTGGATATTATATGATTAGGGAATATAAATTTTTAGTAAGAAACATTAAGAGTGATTAGTGTTATTTGGGGATAAATGCTAAATTTTTATTGGATGAATAGGTGATCAAATAATTAAAATATTTGTTTTTAAAAAATAGTCAAGAATATTTTGGAGAAATTTAAGTTTAGTTATTTATCAAATTATATAATTTGATCTTTAGTTGATATTATTGAGTCAATAAAGATTAATATTTTATTTCTTTATATGCATGTTTATTTATTTTGGAATTTATCTCAACTTTTTATAACTATTTCGGTTTTAGTTAATGTCTACCTATATGAGGAATATATTTTTATCTTTTTGTGTAATTATTTGATATATTAAAAGTTTATTTTTGTGATTTATGAATAAAAAATTCATCTTTAATACTAATCGTTTGGAGAAAAAGATGAGATTGTGATGTAAGTTGATAAAGGAGGAAATTAACCTTATAAAGTAAGTATATTTATCGATACTCTCAATATAGATGGTAAAGTAATTTCTCAAATATAGGAAAAAATTATTGATTTTTTTTTATCTTATTACCTTCATTTTTAATGTATCAACGGTCTTTTTAACACCTTATCGGTTTATGGATTATAGTCATTGAGTTTCTCTTGATTATTCAATTTAATATGATCAGTGATCTATATAAATATACATAATTATTTGGACATTATTTTTTTCTTAAATATGAAAATATTAAATTTCCATTAATGCTCTCATATTTTAAAACATAGTTATTTGAGGAACTTCATATATCATTTCCCCTCTTTTCGAGAAGAACTTTTAATAACCCTTCCTACAATGTGGGATTTTAGAAAATGTATTTTAAGGTTCCAAAAACTTTTTTATTGAGCCAAAGATAAAATTTAAAGGATTACATTTATTAATTATATATTTAATGTAACACCTTAAGATTTTAAAATAAGAGCATTATGTTTAAGAGTGTATACAACATGCAACACCAACCTTAAATGACCAATGAAATATTATTATTTGGACACGACCGTTATAACCTTTCCATTAAATTGGTAGGTATGAATATGATTAAAGGATTTATGATATATATATATATATTAAATATAATTTGTTGATAAATTGTTATTAAATAATTACTCAATTTTTAGTGATTCCATTTTATTCTTCAAAAATACTATATCTTCGAATACAATTTTCACTGATTTTTTTTGTGAGAAAATATTATTGTTAATTTTTGAAAATTTTAGAAATTTTATTTTATAAAAAGGATATAATTTTTCTTAATAATTATATCAAAATTATCTTAGGGAGAAATTTTGGGGTTTTCTTTGAAAATAGTGATTTATAGAGAATAATTAAAAATACCACTTTTTATGAAAGTGCCAATTCTATTAAATAATTTAAGTAATTAAAAAGTTCTATTTGAATTTGATTTAAAAGTAAAATAATTTTTAATTAGATAAATATAACATAATTAAATACATTTTAATCTAATTTATATCATATTTTGTTATAATTTTATTTTGGACTTAACAATAATTTTCTCTAAAAAAACATTTTTCGCTGCATCGCGCAGGTCTAATTTTAAATTAAATTACTAAAATTATATTAATTTAATCCTTAAAATTGATTATGTATTTTTAATTATGAGGTACAAATTTGGTAAATATGACCCTTTTATTTCTATTCATTATGAATAGTAACTATAGTAAATAATTATAAAAAAATTAAGGGTAAATCAAGTTATTAAGTTTAAAAATAATATGATAAAGACTTAAAATTTATCCTAAAATTTATATTTATCCAATTAGATAAGGGGATTTAAGCCATTTAATGTCATGTTCGTAATATAAGGCCTCTTGGAGATATATTATTTTTATTTGGACCATTATAATAATTGTGTTTAAGATAAACACAAAAATGTCACTTGCTTTTAAAATATATCATATTTTATGATTGGAATAAAAAAATTACGACCAGTAATAAATATTCATTTGAATGTTAAATGATTTTTTATCATGGTAATTTATTTCTAATTTTTAGTAAGGAAATAATTACCTTAAATTCTTATGCATCACTAACAAATTATTTAATCAATTACAAAAAAATAAAATAAATAAATTTAAAAATATTAAAAGTAATATAAATTGATTGAATGAATATGTTTCAAAAAAATTTATCTGAATATATTTTTTATTTTTTTATTTGAATATATATTTATTCTCTTAATTCTATATTGTTTTCAATGTTAAATTAGATAAATAGTTCTAAAATTTACATTAATGGCATTTTATAATAAATTTTTTTCAAAAGATTTTAAATTCATAAAAATCATGTTTTTGGTAAATAATTTGTTAGTGCTAGTTAAAACCAAAATATATGGGTGAAAACATCACCTAAAGTTGTAAAAATTTTATTTAAGGAGATAATTTTGAGCCATAATCACCTTATATTTTAATTATATCAGTTTGTAGTGTTTTTATATGAAAATTAATTTATAGGAATTTAATATTTTATTAAATTATAAAAGTATCAATCCCCTCACTTATAAAAGGGAACCTCCTCTCTTCATTTCTTCACACTTCAAAAAACTTTTGCTTCTAGTAATAACTTAAAAAAATATATTATTTAATTCTTTTAATATGTTTAAGAGGCCTTTTTTGGATTAGAAAACCCTCATAGGAATACTTTTGGTGTAAAGCTAAAGAGGTTGTCCAAAGAAGAGGTATCGTTCTTTACTGGGTATTTTTGTTATATTTCTTATTCCAAATCCATAAAATATTATTAAAAAATGATGATATAATAACGTCAGTGTCCACAATATACTGATATTTTTTTATATTATTGGAATAACCTATATTCATCTCCTCTTCTACCAAATGGGAAATGAAACCATCGTTCGTGTATACAGTGGGCTACTTCCTCAGGAACTGATGTAATTCATTTTCCTTTTTCTAATCTCGTGACTATTTATGAAGATGTATTTAATATATATATATTATATCCATGAATTAATTATAATTTTATAATACTTATGTTTTATATACTTTTTTACTTTTTTATCCATTAAAAGATGATAACGTCATTCATGCAAACATGTGGATTACCATCTCCACGAAGCGATGTGATTCATTCTCAATAACCACATCACATGGATAGTTTATTTAAGTTATTTTAAAGAAATATTATTATTTTATGATATAATTATCATTATGTAAAGGTGAAACAACACTTACATTCATTCCATCAAGATCGTTGAAAAATTGAAACATTACTCATGCGTATGTATGGCCGACCCTCTAATTGATTGTAACATGGTTCATTTTTCCTAACAATATTTTATGGTTTGTTTTCAAATAATAATTGATTTATTAAAATGATAAAAATTTCTTTATTATTATTTTGTATATTATGAAATAATGACATCATTGACAATAGTCAACCTGCCAAATTCATTTTTGACTTATGAGACGAATATCAATAAAACATCCGATGTGAACTTAAATGATTAAGTAATTAAACATAACATGATAATAAATGAAATAAAATGAATAAAAAAATAGAAAAAGGTTAATAATAAATTAAATAGTTAATATTATTTTATTATTAATTAATATAAACAATGTAAGTGATGAGTCGGATATTAGGTAAGAGAATTTCTTTTAAAAAATTTACTTTTAATGTTATCATTTCAATTATTTTTCTTCCATATCAATGTTCTTCTAACTATTGAAGGGAAAATTTTTATTTACAATTCCATGGATGATAAAGGTAATTTTCACCATCTTATAATTTTTTTATAATGTTTTATCAAAAATAATCATTTTAATACTTTATTTCAGGGGAACTTTACTTTATTAACCTCGTTTTAAATGTTTTAAATTTTTATTTTATAAATTATTATTTTCTAGGTAAATATTCATAAAATTATTTATTTATGTATTTATATTAAAATAAATTATTAATAAATTAAATTTTATGTATCTTTGGAATTTATTTCAATGGTTTTCTAAAGGAATCTTTTTTATGTTTTTTATATAGAATGTTTTGAATTATTTATAAATGAAAAAAAGGAATGTTCCATTTTATCATATATGGAAGCAACCTATTTTCCACCACCAATATTGTTATTTTATGATTGTATTAATTTAATATATTTCATGTTTTATTCAAATAAAATTTCTAATTTCTACAATTATAGAGATTTTAGTTTTGAAAATTGTATTTTAAAGGTAAGAGATCTTTATACCCCACCATTTCCATTAGGTTATGACCATTCTCTCTCTAAATCACTTTCTATATCTACCTAAAGTTATGGTATGATTTTAAATTATATATACATGTCCCTCACATATATACCTATCTTATTTTCTCTTCATTTTTTGGGGTAATATATGCCATATGTTCATTTCTAAAATTCTTTTCTTATGAAATATATATTGATTATGATATAAGGTAAGATTATAAAACCCATTTCTTTCCATGGGTAATTCTTGTGATTATTCATTTGTATTAATTTCATTTTAATAGAACACATTGTTGGAGTTAGTTCCCTAGAGTATAATTTCATTATACTGTATTAAATATTATTAATTTTAAAGAAGTATTCTTATAACATCTTAATTATTATTTTGTATGATACTTGTATGTGATAATGTCCATATAATATATTTCACACTGAAAGGTCATAATGGTTCCCCACAATGATGAGAACCTAGAGGTTCGATGAAATTATTCTTGAACATTGTTCTATGTCTAGATGATATTGTCTGATGGGACAAAAATTATAAATTCTATCTAGGGTAGGAGGATCATAGGACATTGAGACACCTTCTCATAGCATTCACACTTGGTAATCTCAAAGATATATGGTCATGAGAACATTCCCATCAATAGTGAATCCAAATTTCCATGTTTCATTTGATGTTCCAATTTTCATACATGTGTATGGATCCTTAGACTTTAAGGTTATCATTAATTCATATCATTACCCACATACATTGATGTATTGAATAAATCAATAACAAACTATTTTCATGACAAAGTAGGATGTTTTGGGTACGTCATGAGTGATATTTAATTAATAGATAATGCAAGAATTGATTTTTCTATTCTATCTATCGATGAAGAATGATATCTTAGGACCTTTGATGGGAATGAAATTCCTATATAAAACCATGATCATGGTATTTGGTGGATGAGTTCATTTTCAGAAAGTCAAAGAAATAGAAATCGAGCATATAGATTGATGGAACATGCATACAAGCTTCTTGATTAGAGATATCAGGGTAAACAGATTATATTACATGGTAAACGTTTCTAGGAGTTTGGACATCATTTCAACATTACATTATTTTTTGGGGGATTCCTTGGAATGTTTATAGATGTTAACCTTGGAATTTAGGAGTTTTTTCCTAATTCCACTAATAAATAGGCCAATAGGGTAACACACTTAGTGTATATGAAATCTCAGTTAAATTCTGGTATTATATTTAACAAGTTAAAATAATAATGATTTTTTTTGTTTTGTTGATCTCTATAATTTAATCACAGGTTATTCAAATTAATAAATGAGTTATAAAAAGAATACTAAATACTTTTTTTCATGTTTTTAGAGCATAATATTTATTTTAATCATATTAGAATAATGTAGTGACATTTATTAAATAGTCATTATTCAAGGATTTTTATATATAGACGAGGGAAAGTAGACTAAGTTTAATTATTTGATTAGAAATGGTATAATTGATATATATATATATATATTATTTATACATTTATCATATCAATTGTTTTATAATAATGTTTATTTTATTACCATTCGACATGGGGTCATTTGAGAATTATTGAATTGGAAAAGGGCTTGTGTGTGATATTCCAACCCTAAACCTTCCATAATAAATATATATTTATATATCATTCGAAAATTGGAGTTTATGTTCATAACAGATAGAGTGAAATTCTCTCAGTTCCCAGAGAGAGGTCAAGAGATCGAGAGTGTTATCATCCCATCCCATCTCAAACAAATGAGAAATCATTAAGAGTTATTCCTATCTCAAGAAGAATTATGATGTGATCAACCATGAACAATAGAAGCAATAAGGATCATCTATGCCACCACCTAATGATTTTAATATTTCATTCAATGATTATGGTTCATGTGTGAATAACCACTAAAAGGATTATTCACTTAGATCCTATAGCTCAACAATGGTGTATTAAGTTCTATTCCATTATATCACAAAAAAAATGGAATTAAAAGTTAAGGTAATTCTATATATTCTCATAAATTAAATATAAATTACATGTGAATATCATTAAAATCTAGTTTTATCATTTTAATCTAGTCAATTAATCTATTATTTTCATTTTAAATGAAGTTTTGATCATGTGAAACTACAATTATACGTGATTGATGAATAAAATCTGAGATGTTCATACCATCCAAGGATGCTCTCAATGTTCTCGGAAGAAACAAAAATAACTAGGAACATGTTATGGTGGGTTCACCCAGATAGTGATCCAATTAATTAGGTAATGTTTTTATCTCATGAGACATTATGTATAGGATTAAACAGTAAACCTAATCTAATATCGGACTCCATCCACCATGTGATGTTTTATTTATAGTTATCCATGAATTATTCTTATTACATATTTTTTATTGCTACTACATTCACTATGTTTCCATGATCTTATGAATCCATTTTAGTTATGTTAGGATCCCATGTGATTACTCATAATCTTATATTTAAAGGAAAGTATATGCTACTTTATATAAGATAAAAGTATAACTTTTTTTTGAAAAGGTTTGCATAATTTTTTTCATAATTTCAAAGAAAACATTATGAATTTTATTTTTTACTACAATATTTATTAGGAAATGTTTTATAAAAATATTTGGGTGAAAAATTGATTTCTTGAGAAATAATTTTTTTGATCCCAATGTTTAATTTTGAAAAAGACAAATCCTATTAAATTATTCATGAACTAATAAGTTTATTTATTTCTTTTTATATGTCCCATAATGATATTTTTTCATCCAAAGTTTGATAATGTTTTCATAGAGTTTTAAGGATGAGTAGGGACAAGGATGAGGTTAAGATGTGAATTTTAAATATATGACATGAAAAAACTTGTTATGTCATAGGAGTTTTTATTTGTGGAAAAAATGGATACTTAAAGAAAGTGTACAATTTTTAATTTAATATTTGTTTATGCAAGGATGATGAACTAATTCTAAACAACTATAAAACAAAAAGTTATTTGGGAATTAAAGAAAATTAATTCTTATAAAAGACACTAGATTATAAAATGTTTAATGATGGGTAATTATAGGTGATATAAAAGAAAAGGTTTAGAAAAATTTAAAGATTATGATATTAGGTTAACTTAAGTGTTATGGATGCTATAATTGATTTTTGAGTTTAAGTTTGATCATATGTTATTTGTTTTAGATAACCCTTTTGTGGTTTTATGTGATGGTATTCTAATATGATTATTGAAATTTTGGTAGATGTTTTATTGGGTTAGTTATATTTATCCCTTAGGTTCAATATGATGTATTATTTAAGAAATGATTTTCCTTTCATAAGTTTAAAGGTACTAATAACCTTTAAGATTTATATGATCTTTAATGATTATGGTTATTTTTTGGGGATTTTATAAGAATTATATTAATATAGTTTTAATAAAATGGATAACATGTCACATCTGGCAAGCTTGTAAGGCTTAAACACACATTCAAAGGGAAATAAAGGTGAAACACCTAATAGTGACCGACGTGATGTCATGGTTAGTCCACGACATCTTTTTATTTTAAAAAATATTAGATATATTAAGATAACGTTTATTTTCAGAACATATGTTTTATCATAGAAATAACTATGAGATTGAAAAGTTATTTAGTGATTAATTATATTTTTAAATAAGTTCACTATTTTTGTAACCTTATATAATTATGGTAAAAATATCATTACGGTGTTGTATTTGAGAAATAATGGTTATATTTTCTTTTAGAAACATATATGATTTTAGTTTGGCCTTATGGTAATTAATGAAATTTATGGAAATAATTATCATATCTTAGAAATTATATGATAATGGAATATAAATTTTCAATATGAGACATTAAGAGTGATTGATTTTATTTATAGATAGATGATAAATTTATCTAGGTTAAATATTTAATAAAATCATTAAAATATTTGGGTTTTAAACCTATTCAGGAATATTTATAATATTTCTAGTGTTATTTATTTATCAAATTATCTAAGTTGAATTTTGGGTGTTATTGTTGAGGCATTAGATATTAATGTTTTATGTCTTCATATGCATGTTTTTTTATTTTGGGATTTATCTGACATTATACTTGCAGTTTTGGTTTTGGTTAATTTATAATGACAAGAGGAATATAATTTTATCCTTTTTGTTGTAATTATGTGATCCATTAGAAGTTTATTTTATTTCTTCAAACATTAAAAAAAATTCATCTTGAATACTCATAATTTGAATAAAAAGAAGATATTCTGGTGGAAATTAATTAAAGGATGAAATTATACAAGTTAATTAACTATATTTCATTTTGTTCATAGTATATATAGTAAAGTTATTACTCAACATTAGGAAAATTAACTTAATACAAATTTTTTATCTTATTATATTCATTTCTGATGAATCGATATTCTTTTTCCCACATCACCGATTTATGGTTTTATTGTCATTAATAATCTATTGATCATTCAATTTCTTGTGATCAGTGATCTATATCACCCTTTAAAATAATTTAGACATTATTTTGTTTCTTAATGTCCATATTTCCACTTCCCACTGGTTATCCCTGATTCGGAAACATATTTATGTGATGAAATTATTATTTTCTTTTCCTTATTTTCAAGAGAAAGTTTTATCAACCCTTAATTAAATGTGGGTTTTTGAAAATGGTATTTTTAGATTTTAAAACCTTATTTAGTAAGACTGAGTTCAAAATAAAAGGTTGAAATTTATTAAAATGGGAAGAATATAACTCCATGATATTTTAAAATAAATAAAATATGTTCTATAGTGTATATAACACACAACACCTAGATGAAAAAACCCACAAAATGTTATTATTATTTGAATATTACCTTTATAACCTAGAATTTCAATTAGTAGGGTTGAATATGATTAACAGATTTATTAAATATTTATAAAATACAAAATAAAAATAAATTTATTGACAAATTTTTAGTAAATAATCACTCATTTTTTAGCAATGTCATTTTATTCATCAAAAACACATTTTCTTCAAAATTGATTTTTATTAATTTTGTGAGAGAAAATTATAATTAATTTCTTGAAATTTTAGATTTAATATTTTATAAAAAGGATTTAAATTTTTAAATAGTTATATCAAAATTATCGGAGTATGAAATTTGGGGATATTTTTGAAATGTGTGATTTTTCAACGAGTAGTGAAAAATACGGCTTTTTGTAAAGATGTCATTTTTTTCAATAAATTAAGTATTTTAATTATTTTAATTTTATTTAAAATTAATACAATTATTATTTATAAATATATAATTTAATTAAATACATTTTAATCATATTTATAATGGTTTTTGGAGTATGTTCATTTTTAGACTTGGAAATGCATTTTTCTAAAAAATCATTTTCCATCGTGTCTTGAAGGTCTAATTTAAAATTAAATTCTTCTAATATTATTAATTGAATATTGAAAAATTGATCCAATATTTTAAAAAAGGAAGTCCAATGTTTCAAAATATTCCCTTCCCATTTTTTGTAATTATGAATAGTAACAATTATAAATAATTTTCAGCATGGTTAGGGTAAATCAGGTAATTAAGATTAAAAATAATATGATAAGGACTAAAAATTGACCCTAAAACTTCCCTTTATCATATTTTATGATTTTTTTCATCAATTTAAATCCAATTTTATAATATATGGTAACATGGTTCCATATTTCTTTTATATTGAGATTTATTATAATTGAGTAAAGATAAAGACAAAAATGTCATTTTCATGCTTTTAATATCTATAATATTTTCAGATAGGGATAAAAAAATGTATATTATTATATAAATATTCATTTTAAATGTAAATTACTTATTATCCTAGTAATTTATTTATAATTTTTAGTAATGAAATAATTATCTTAAATACTTATGGAACGCTAACAAAATATTTATTCAACTAATAGAAAAATAAAATAAATGATTTTTAAAATATTTAAAGTAATATAAATTGATTTAATTATTCTATAAGTGAATATATTATATAAATATGACATTTTATTTATTTTTTAATGTAATATTTTTAAATTAAATCATTTTCATGTTCTTTTAAAAGTCGAATTAGATGAACAATTCCATTTTTAATGGTTGCAGTTGAAGCCTCATTTTATTATTAAAGCAAAGACATATTTTAGAGTGTGTAGAGGGAGACCAATTAAATATACCGAAGGACCAATGTCATGCGGCCGGAATAAAAGGCTTGGAATTCCATTTTTTGTCCCAAAGGACCCCTCGCTGAACCATACTACTACAGTACCCACGCTACTATGGTACCTGCTATAGTACCGTGTTGCTACAGTTCATTCGACAGTGCCTCCACTACTATAGCACCGTCATTGCAACAGTTCTGCCATGGCTATAATTCCCTACTACAATACCCCCAAAAAATTCATCCCTACCCAGATTTGATCCTAGTTCTTTTGGATTCCATGCAGGATCCTATACCACTAGGGTACATGCTCATTGGCATAGTTCCAAATTTTAAAATAACAATATTTTATAATAAATTATAATTTATTAAATGATTTAAATTACCTAAAAATCATATATTCTACTACGTGATTTATATATGGTTGAAAATATCAACCATGGTACATTTATTAACCAATTATCCTTTTTAGTAACTATTTCGACACCAAAATAGTAAAAACTTTATTATCATAGTAATTATCAAAAAGGGTTAATGCATGTTTAAAATAAAATATAAGGGTGAAGACATAACCTAAAATCTTCAAATTATATCATTTTGGAGCCAATTTCTAATGAAAATTAATTTATACTAATTTATTAATTTATTAAATTCCAAAAGTTCCACCCATTTTAAAAGGAAACCTCCTCTACTCATCTCACCATAGTTAAAAAAACCTTTTTCCCAATACCCACCCAAAAAAATTCCTTGTTTTCATTACCATGTTCATTAGTCCTTGATTTGATTAGAAAAACCTCCTATGAAGGTTTTTGCTGTAAACCTAAAAAGGTTGTCTGAAGAATTGTTATCATTCTTAATCATGATTTTTTGTTTTATTTATTCCTCCACCTACTTAAAATATAATTTAATCCTAATGATATAATAACATCGGTATCTACCATATACTAATATTTTATTATTTTAATTCCATAATCAAAATCTATCTCATATTCCATCAAATGGGAAATAAAACTATCATCCATGTGAACGATGGGATACCATTTCACGAACCAATGTAATTCATTTTCCACCGTCACCTCTCACTGATATTTGTGATGATATATTTAATATATATACATGATATTCATGAAATATTTAACATTATTTTAAATTAATGTATCATATATTTTATTACATATCCATTCATTAAAATATGATAATGTCGTTCATGTGTACATGTGTATTACCACCTCCACAAAGCGATGTGATTAATTTTTATTACTACATCACATGGATTGTATATAAAAGTGTATTTTTAGAACTAATAATATATTTATGATATAATGATTCTTCTGAAAATATAATATAACATGTAACTACCCTTTATCATGATCATGGAAAAATGGAAAAGTTACTTATGTGTATGTAAGACCCACCATCTTCATGATTGTAATATAGTTTATTTTTCATAACCATATTTGATGCTCAATTTTAGAAGTACAATCAATGTATAAAAATAATATTATAAAAATATTATTACTTTTGAGATTGTGAAATAACAACCTAGTTGACCGTAGTCAGCTTGATGAAGTCATTTTGGACCTATGAGCCGAATATCATCAAAACGTCCAATATGAACTTAAATTATTAAGTAACGGAACCTAACATGATAATAAATAAAATAAAAGAGATCATAAAATTTAAAAAGTTTCTTAAGAAAGTGAATAATTAATATATTATTATTTATAAATTCTTAACCCGAATGCCACTAATCCAATGCCCCGAGATGGTTCTCTATATGAATTCAAGCAAGCATACTCGTATGCTAGAGGTTGACGACTAGAAGTGAAGGCCTAAAGTCAGTACATTGGGAAGGATATACCCTCATATCAGAGTAAAAACTACATAAAAACCCTTATATCAACCATATCAATAATTGGAGAGTGTAGAAGTAATAAATAAACTGAAGTAGAACATACTGTAATAATAAACGGAATGCAGTAAAGGCTCAAACAACCATGTCATACATACAACACTAGTCACCCACTTGACCGACTATATATGTAGGAGTATATAAAGGAAACTGCATTAAAATCACAAGTCTCTACTGATACACTAACACATACCACATATCTAATATCCTCACACACATTTGATCCATCCTTCTCAATCAGTCTTGGGCCACAACCATACTTGTGCCTACAACCAAATGAATGTCTACTCAGGTACCCCACTAAAATGGAAGCATGAGAAGGGTGAGTACAAAACTCTATAGGGAATGACCAACATGGTCAAATACATAGCCAAAATAATTTATTTTATGTATATATGAACTACTCATCAGGATAATAGAGATTAATAAAACTGAAGTAATAAATATGAACCAGGATGTAAATAAAATAGACCAAATCCAATCTTTGGATCCATGAACCTGGTTGATTTAAATTTTTTCATAATATATATATATTTCTATTTATATGTGTATAAACATATCCCAATATATATATATATGTATATACATGATTAAGGTGAAAAAAATCATAAATCAATAGCAGTTGATCCGTGGGTTTATAATTCCAAACAATGCTACTTACTATGAAAACTACTAGAAATATATTTGAAAAATATATGTCACAATAGGGGGATACATTTCATAACCATAGGTTAACCTATTATATCCTCCAATATCTATAAGGAACAATGTCATATATCAATGAGAAATCCTATAAATGGTCTCAGAACTGAACATCATGCACTAAATCCATGTAAATCCAGTCCGATGTCTAAGCCCTAGGCCCCAATCCATAGGTAGTCATGGAATTAGAACTGAGATGAACCCTAAAATAGATGAACCTTAGGAAAAGTTTTAAGATAACTATTCATGGAACATTATGTCCAATAAAAAGATCAATGGGGAACATATCGTCATGTACAAAAACCCATATCATGGGGTTGTGAAGCGCCATGTTCAATAACCTAGTCTAAGGGGTGTTGAGTTCTATGTACAACAACCCCGTCATAGATATGAAATTCCATGTCCAATAAAGGGGAACCCCATTTCAAGTAGCATTAAAAATGGAGGAGGAACACAAAGTCCAACATCCCATTAAGGTAGTAAATTGGGGAGATCATAATTGATCTCTGAGAATATATAAAATCATATATGAGGATCACCTTGTCCAATACCATGATCAAGTGATCATTAGGGTGACCATAATCATCCCCATAGCTTGAGTATCAAAGAATAAGGATGCCATGCCCAAAATGTCATAATCACAAGGATTCAATGCCAAAATTTTATAATGATAGGGACATCATTCCAAAATAATATAAAAAATAGGGTTCAAGAGACAAATACTAGGGAATAAGTATGGGAATCCTATGAAAAAAATAAGACAGAACCTAGGGAAATATATCTAGGCATCCCAATATCCCATTATGTCATGAACATCATCCAAAAATAAGGAATCACCTCTGGTAACCATCCCTACATCTGTAGTAAATCAGTGAATGCATAAATAAAAGAGTCAGGGTTCGAAAATGCCTAAAATACACAATAGTATCCCAACCCCTTAGGCTTAGAAGTTCGGTATGAGTTATAAGGAGGCTTCCACTACCATCTTTACCCAAAACTAATGTACCAGCTTAGGTTTAATTAAGTATTGAGAACCCATTGGGTCCCCTAGATAAAAACACCAGAGACGCATCCTACTCAGTATCCTCAAGGTCCATAGTAAGAGATAAAACCCTATTGGGGACCTCTAAATCCATATGTATGAAATTAATCCCTCTTGGGATATTAAAAGGTAATGATTATAATCATCCTAATATGGTTCATCGGTCATGGTCATAGCCTCAATTAATGCAATGAATCTAGCACATTGGGGTTATTTGTGACCTCATGTGTTCATGCAGTACAATCTACCAATTTCAATTAATTAATAAATTCATCATAAAGAATTTAAATATGGGAGTTTCACCCTTAGGATTGATCCTAAGTATCCATATAATACTACAAGCATGCATAAATGTCAATGGGAAGGTACAAAAAAACACATACATTTAAGAATCTTTAAACCATTTATGAAAAACCCACAAAAGCACCATCTAAGCTCAATGATGTTTGAAAAAATCCACCCCAGCTTCCAAGATCCCACCTAACACTGTATAACTCAAGAATATTCCAAAATTATAGTTACATTATTAAATAATTTAATATAGAAAGAAAAAAAATTCATAATAGGAGATATCTCACTGGACAAATATCACTCAATTAAAATCTATGAAACCATGTGTAGAAGGTCAAATAGGTACCCCTGTGACAATTCTCAAAAAAGTACCTAATCAAGAATGAAAAACAAATACCCAAAAATTATATTAAGAGCATTAAAGACTAAAAAATTCACCATATAAAGGTACCTTGATGAAAACATAGACATAAAAGTGCATAATTCCTCTCGAGACATCATCTTCTAAGGTAGGAAAAAGCCCAAAATGAAAATTTGATCCCATATTCTCTGGTGTAACTGATGAAGAAGCCTCAATAGAAACTCCGAAAACTAGTAATGAAAGAATACAAATAGAATAGAAGGGGGATTGAGGAATATCCTACCTTCCAATAATGTAGAATCGAACCTAGGTCGACCTTCATCAGTGAAGAATGGAGAGAGGGAGAGGAGATCAACTGAGAGCCTTCATGCGTTCCCTCTTATTTCCCAAAAATGGAAATGGGGGAGGATCCCCCATCTTACCCATTAAAAAACTCATACCTCACAAGTTACACAATGTGTAACTATTTCATGTTGTGTAACATTTTCACAAAGTGTAACAGTTTCACAACATGTAATATTCACACAACATGTATTCCTGAGGTTCAACCCCTAGGTTTTCACATCTTGTAACCATGAGGCCACATTCCATGAAACCAATTCACATATTTTTTTTTGAATACCTGAAATTATTTTCTCACTATATCTACTTTCAGTATCCAAAAGACCGTTCCTCATTCACTACATTCTGGAAACCCTTAAGACTTCCACTAGTATTTAAAAAACATCCAAAACACCATTTCTGTACATTTAAACACTTGGAACCTCATTCCAATTTCTAGTTTATAAGATGACTCATCCACCAAAATAAAAATAAAATTTTTTTATAAAAAACATTTCCAAAAACATAGGACCTTATAGTCTCCCAACTTTAAAAATTATCATCTCCCAGAAGACTTGTGGAACAATGAAAGCATCACCCAACCGAAAAGGGTCATGAATTCCTGCTCAAATAGCTACATTTCATATCTGAACACCCAACACCATTACATGGGATACTAGAATGTGTGGTACATAATCCACCAAAACCTGATCCAAAACTCACAATTATGAATGAAACACCAAGACGATGATTACCTGATGTCATCTAAACTAAAGAGTGTTCTGGATGCAGATCTTTACAAACCATATCTAAATTTATGAAAGAGAGCAAGTTAAACCAGCTCCAGTAAACTATTCATGAAAAAGATCGGCTTCAAAATCTGAGTGTCACTAGAATAAATTCTATAATCCATTATCCAAAGGAATATTTTGATCTTTCTGAGAATGCACACTGAAGCTCATAACTATCTTCCAATGACATCTCCTATAATACCATCCCCTCTCTATACCCTATGTTGTACCACTGTATGAACATCAATAATTTTATAATCCAAAACCAATAGATCATCATAAGATATCCCTTACGAATTACTACACTCACACTCCACCTAATTCCATATTATAACCTAAAACTAACATTTCTTAAGAAATTAAGGTACACATGGTTCCATTTTTCCATGGCATCTAGAAGAAAAACAATCATCCAACGACTGGTCCCAATGTCCCCTAACCCTTCTCACCCGAGGTTCATCTATCAGTGACCTATATCCCACTCGCCACCTTATGATAATCCTTATCATCATAACATAGAAATGACATGAAGACATGACATCCTATACCATGTCCATCCAAGGATATATTAATAATAATGGATAAAGATCGCTCACACCTGGGCATCAACACAAATGTCACCAGTCTCTCATTATACATCCATGTAAAAATTACCCATAGATAATGCATAATTTCATGAACACAACTTTTTTCACCACCTTTAAATGAAAAGTAGTGTACCATGCACCATATTTCTTAACTTATACTTCTCATCGAGCACAACCTCAATAGATTTCATCTCTAATCCAAAAAAGACATTTAAGAATCTCAATGAAGAGTCGATGATATCTCAACATACTCAAAATGATTTCAGGATTGAGAATGATCATATATAAATATTAGTACACTCATTTTAAATTGATAGATGTGTATTGATCTCTCTAATTCGCACTGACATTAATTTAGGGTTACCATGCCTTTACCCAACTATTAACACCATGTCTCCTAGAAATACATGTCCAAGTCCAACCATGTTTCAACCATCTCATGACACCTAATTTATTTTCTATGTCTTCTATACCATGGAGGTATATTTTTCATTTTATAAAAAATACTAGAAATCCATGCCTGCAACATTTATTAAAACCATCAATCATTAATTCACACATAACAACTTACTGTTTTAAGATTTAAAAAGCACCACACATAATTGACATAGCATTATCACCTAACTCATGCTCCTTAGAGTATTCCACCACATGGTGAATATTAAAATTCTACATGAATCATAATTTTGATTAATCCATATTATACCTTAGAAATCCTCTACAAAATTTATCAACCATAATGCGTGATGATATATTTCATGACTGAACACAACCCAAAATCATTTCAGTCACAAGAATCTAATCACACTCTATCTATATTAGAGATAGTGAAAAAGTGGTCAATAGGGCCAAGAACACAAATATTACTTCCTACTAAATCCATTATTGAAAAATAAGCATCCTAGGTGCTTCCTCAAAAGTCAGAGGCATCATCATTCCTATGCCAAAAACCCGAGAAATGACTGTTCATTGGTATAATTGGTCATATTACTAAGTTCACTTCCTAGAAAGGATTCCATAAATCTAAGACAACCTCTCTAATAGGTTTCCATGGAACTTCATAACATCGAAATACAAGGGTCTATGTCAAAACTAAATTCCTCTAAGTCTCCCACCTAGACATACTGATAAATTCTCGTAATATTGTATCTAGTTCTAATCACCAGGACCAAAGACAAAACCTTTAAAAGGTAAATATAACATAGAAATATAAGAGTCATAAGTATTAAGCATAAACCTACTAGGTCCATGATACTATCCAAGAATTCTCATAAGGAATGCTTCCTGGAGGATATAATTTCAACATAAGAAGAATGATGAAATGAAACTCATTGGGCATCTGTATATAGTGATACCCCTTGGACATGTAGTTCACTATAAGTGATTTGGTTTCAATAAAAATCATATAAATTTACCCAAGAAGATCACATGAAATCAAAGTATCAACTACCAGGGCCGACATTTAAGGGTGAATAATATGAGCACAACATCGTCTCAATCATCCAAATCATAGATCACTATGACAGTTCGATTAAGTATATTTTTATTCCAAGATATATAAGAAAACACTATCTAGATTATTACTACAACTTTAAATTACCAAAACTGAAAAGTAAAACCTTTTTATGGGTTCAACAAATGGGAATAATATACCCTATCGACCTACTATGGTTAATGAACTGCCGTGCATGAGGACTAAGTCATCAACCTCACTATCAAACATCTCATCGTAGATCCATATAGCTTGAAATTAGAAGAATATATATATATATATAATCAATTTATCTCAATTAAGTATAATTACTACAAAAACATATAAGGGAAGACACCATTTTTTTGACACTTTAAATAATTTTCCTTTGTCTCCATTAAATATATAACACTAGTTGGCCTATAACTTGTGAATCCTATGTGCCAAATATGATTCATTAGACACCAATTTCCTTTTTTGTACAAGAGCTAAAATCAATCCTTGACTCTTGCTAATGTGTCAAGAGAAAGAAATCCATAATAAATAATAACATCCACACATAATGTTCGTCACTAAAATAAAAGATCATATATAATTATAACATCACACATCAAGAACTATAATCCCATACCCCTAGAAAATAGGGATTCTTATCAAAATAAGTGTTATTGACACACCAGTTCAATATCCATCACAAAATACGAAACATTACGAATAATACTATTGACCATATTGAAAATATTAATAAAACTAGAAAATAAACACATTTGATACTAATTTTTATCATCCTGACTTAGATTCCACTAATCCAGTTCCCCAAGATGGTTCTTTATAAGGCCACAACTGCACCTCCTCAAATGCTAGAGGCTGCCAAGTAGTGTTGAGGGTCTATATGTGTTATAATGGGGATAATATACCCTCATATAAGAGTAAAAATAGAGAAAATGTCCATATATCATCCATAGAAATAATAATAGAGTGTGGAAGTAGTAGATAAAATGAAATAGAACATGATGTAATAATAAGTGGAATGTGATAAATGCCAGAAAAACCATTCCATTCATATAAAAAAGGTCACCCATTGGTATGGATATACACGCATGATTATATAAAGGAAATTGAAATAACAGTACAAGGATCTAATAATACATTGATCCATACCACATACCCAATATCCTCATATATATACAAGCCATCTTGCTTGATTACTCCTGGGCCTCAACCCAACCTATTCTTGCAACCAAGTGAACATCTGCACGCGTGCCCTAGTGAAATGGAGGCCTCAACAGGGTGTGAATAAAAAAGGTAGTAGGTCACTACCAAGACATTGATGTACATAGACAGTAATATAAAATGTATGTATATGTGAGCTAATCATTAGGATAACAACTATAAATAAAAATAAAACAATAAATACAAGTATGTAAATAAATTAAACCACAACAGATCTTTGAGTCCATGATCCCAGTCGACTGGAAATATTCCATAATATATATATATATATATATATGTATATATATATTATGAGAAATAAATATATAAAAATAAAAATTTATATAAATGAGTAATGTGAAACAAATATTAAAAATTAAAAACAGTCGATCCTTGGGCCCGTAATCCTAATCGACACTACCAGCTTCGGCCTGTGCTAGAAATATCCCTGAGAAAGTTATGTCACCATATGGGGATACATGTCCTAACCCTGGGATCACCCATACCCGTCTATACTCACTATAATGAATGATGTTATATACCAATATACAATTCTATAAATAGTCTCTAAGATGGTAATCATGTAACACCCCGAGCTTCCATGGTACAATTCTCTTTGAATAATACAGTAGCGTGTGTTGTACGCAACTTCGAGTTCTAACACACACCAAAACCAATCAAAGTTGCCGTTATGAATAGTAATACCTACTTCATGAAATTTTATAAATTTTATCTTTCCAAATTGACTTTGTTTTTGTATTAGTAATATCGAAATTATCCTAAGTTGAATTTTTTGTAATTTTCTGAGAACTTCCAATTTTTTTTATAAATAGTGAAAAATACTTAAAACAACTTTTTTAATAAAAATAATTTATGGTGATAAATTATAATATTGAGTGGTTTAAAAGTATAATTAGAATATATTTTTACCATTTTATCCAATGGTGGTCATTAGAATTAATTTAACATTGAAATTGGACATAAACAATTGTCAATCTTTTGATATATATTGTTTCTTAAAAACACGCTATTTGTTGTGACAACGGGAATTAATTATAAAATTAATTAACGAAACTTATATATTTGGAATTTTGTAAAATAGACATCATTTTTGAATTCGGAATATCAATTATAGATGAGCGTGAAATTTTGGCATTATTCTGAAAAACGTCAAATTTTGATGAATAGTGAAACCACTAAGTGGTAGTTAAAAAACTAATTTTTCATTTAAATGAAACACTACCACTTCTATGATTTGATTTTCCAAAATCCGACATACATGGTTGTCATTAGGAAGTAAAATTTGGTTCAATGGGATTAAAATAATTTTTGGTGAATAGTAACTTTTAAGTTTAATTAATCACGATTA
Source organism: Viscum album (assembly GCA_963277665.1). NCBI lineage: Eukaryota > Viridiplantae > Streptophyta > Magnoliopsida > Santalales > Viscaceae > Viscum > Viscum album. The sequence goes on from OY728160.1 coordinate 1,009,380,853, forward strand.
AAGGTAATTAGTGAAATTTAAGGTAAAAATGATATTATAAAAATATGGAAATACCTTTACACTTGTCCTACACTTATTTTATGAGTCATGGCCGACCAAGACAATCCATGGGTCAACTTGGGGACCCCATGGAGCCACTTGGGTAAGAAAATGACAATAATAACTTTTTATTTAAAGTAAAAATAAAATTGTCACAAACATGAGATGTTTTACTAAAACAATTATTACATGTTGTTATATAAGGTAAATTTTCTACTAAAATAATTCATTGTAAATCCAAAAAGATTTCCCACATCATGATAGTTTTTTTATAATTTTTAGACATTAAATAAATTAAATATTTTATGACACCATGATGATGCAGCGATTACCTCATTAATTAACGATTTAAATAAAATGAAAAGATAATGTATAATATAAGACTTACACTTGTCAAAAACCTATTGGATGAGTATATTTCGAACCCTTATAACCTTATCCTCTAAATATATAAGTGTGGGACCTTTAAAATCCGAAACTCATTATATAATAATGTAACATTTCCGACTTTCCAAGAGTGCCCCTCCTCTCCTCTTATAAAAGGCCCCCACCACTACCACCTTACTCACACCTTCAAAGCCTTTTGGCTCAGAAATCCTCTGCCCAAATACTCTCTCAACTTCCATCTCTTACTCCTAGAAGCCTCACTTTGGGCATAATTCTTTCCAAGGAAGCCTTTTGCTCAAATCAAAAAGAGTTACCCGATTTTAAGGTAATGTGTTCGCTTATGTTATTTTGTTTAATTTAGCTTCTCCAACCCCTTAAAACCTTTTTATTCCTTTATTTTGTAACAAACCCAGTACCTTCAATATACTAGGATTTTTTTATGATAATTATTCGAGCTACACTTACACACACCTCCGTCTAATGGTTAAAGAACATACTGTTTCCGTGGATGGTGAATTACTGCCTCACAAAATGATGATTGTTCTATCTTCTCCTACCACCTCTCATGGTAGCCATTATGATGGAACAATATTTATTTATGATATATATTATATTTATTTCCTCTCTATGCTTCTTTAGTTCACATTTAAAACATATCTTTATGCTTTTCATGTTGTGGAAATGCGATAATTTCATTTGAGGAAGTGTGGACTACCGCCCCCTAAAAGTGATTTGAAACGTTAATGCCATATGTGGGATGTATAAAGGATGGAGTAAACGGTATTATACATTATATTATACTGGAATTATATTATACCTTTATATAATTATAACTTCATTCCATTAAATATGAAATAGAAATAAAAGTAGCGTTCATGCGTACGTACGGCTTACCGTCTCCATGAACGGTGCATTTCATTTCTTAACTCTAAATTTCATGTAATATTATAAATAAATGTATATACTGGATATATATGATTTATATTATATCTAAATCTTGAATATAATTATGGATATAATGGATATTTTACCACATGAACAAAGTGTAATTATAAGAAGTTTATTTTTGACTTAAGTACCAAAGATCGACAAAACGACCGTTATTAACTTAAATAATTACATAATGTTCATAACATGGTAATAAGTGATATAAAAGGAATAATGAAATTGAAAAAGGTTCCTAATAAAGTATAAATTAACTCTAGTTTACTATTCAGGAGATTAAAGAACAATCAAGTCAAGTCGGACACGAGGTAAGGGAACTTTTTAACCCAATTTCCATTCATTGGGTTAATCTCCTACTTTCAAATTATGTCATGATATTATTATGTCCTATCTTGTATTTGTACTTTCTTTATGTGTACTTATAGTGAATACAAAAAATAGATCTGTTAAATTTTAAGAAATGACCTTTGTAAGGGACTTCGTCTGAATCTCCTTTCATTGAGGCATATTTTGTTTTATACACAACATTCCTTTATATGGTGTATAAAACCCTTTGACTTTGACTTTTATTCAAAAGAAATATTTTTTTATGAAGTATTTTTACTAAACGACAAAAGGAATGTTTTTTTGTACGTTTGTGGCGACAACGACTTCTCCGCCACCATGACCATTATTTGAGTTTCAGCTTCCTCTACAAGCCACAACTTTTTTTTAAATGAAAAATAAATACAAAGTTTTAATTTTCCTTTATTTTGGTATTGAAAATGGTTTTGAAAGTGTTTTTATTATATCAATGTGTTTTATTGATATCTTTTGATTAAAATGTGGAAATGTTATGTTTCCTTTATGCATTTTTTATGTGATTCGATTATGTTATGGTTTATGATATGTTTTAACCTGTTCATATGAGGGATGAATTGGACTTAATAAGTGACTGGTGGAGCCCGCTATAGCTCCTAGATGCATCGGTAGGTCTCATGAGGAAAACTAGTGTTTTGGAATGAGGCCTTGACAAAATCTTATTTGTATTCTTGGCATGAGGCCTTGGCTACGTGGTTATGATAGTCTGGCATTATGCATTACATCATTATGAAAGTGGTTATTGATATTGCATGTGATTATTCGACTAGTAAAATATCCATGTGAATAAGTAAATGGCATTATTTAATTTTATTTTTGCCATATTATTCTTAAGTTCACGTTTAAAAAGGCTTTTGTTTTAGTTATACATTGCCTTAAATGTTAATGTTTATTTATGAAAGATTCCGCAGTATTGTTATCCTTACTGAGCATCTGAGCTCACCTCTTTCAATGTTTTCATATTTTCCAAGATGTGAAGAAGTATTTAATGAATGACCTACAGGGATAGTTAGAAGAGGATATGAGTGTGGACTATGGAGACTTTGTTATTGTAGTTTTTCACTTTATGATGTAATGTAACATTTATGAATGTATCTAGTGTATTCAAGGCTACTAAACTAATCGGTCTTTCGAGACTTGATCTTTTGTGATCATGCCAATGTTACACAATAATGAACCGACTCTGGGTAACTGGGGTCGGGGCATTACAGTTGGTATCAGAGGCAGTTTAGTATTAACCTTGGAAGCTAGATTTAGTTAAACTCTGATTAGAGCACATAGACCTAAGATTAAATTTGAGGATTAGTATAAAAGAAATTCCTAGAATTTTGGTATTATAGAGATTTTGTGAGTTTTCCAAGCAATACATCCCTGTCTGAATATGAGCAGGTAGAGGCGGCTCTAGCACAGATGTACCTAGGGTTAAAACCCGAAAACACCGCTTTGAGCTAGACTCGAACGGGAACTGGTGCACGGCAACGGGCCTTGCTGCACTCTTGGTTACGACACTCCCGGGGGATATGCTTAGGATAATTATCATTTTCTTTACAAACCACTATGAAGGGTTTTGAGTATATACTTCCTCAAAGAAAACATTTTTATTATTATGGATTATATCCATAAATAGTTCAATTAATGTTAATTGTTCTACAAGTATGGAATTATGTATTTTGATTCATAAACTAATCTAGTTTATACCACTATTTAGAAATGGTGCCTAGTGGAAGGAATGGAAACCGTATCAATGCACGCACTCCGTGTAGGGATTTCCCTCCTGCTCAAGATAATTATTGTGGAGCTGGAGATACAACTGGTGCTGATCAACTTATTACCATACTGGGACAACTCACTCAAGTTATGAATAACAACCTTACTCGTATGGAGCACCCCGATCCGCAACGTGGAGAATCAATGTTAGACTGCTTCATGAGGAAACAACCGCCAACATTTAATAGGGGTACAAATCCATTAGTAGTTGAGAAATGGATAAACTCCTTAGCGAAAATATTCCACGCCTTGGGGAGTAGCGAAAGGGAGAAGGTTCTGATGGTAGTCTACCGCCTCACTAGAGATGCTAATCAATGGTGGTCGCTGATTCAAAACACAAAGGAAGATGAAGAAGTATTAAGTATGGAATGGAGGGAGTTTAAGGAAATTTTCTTAGAAAAATACTTTCTAAATGACCATCGAGCAGATATGGAAAGACAATTTATGAGTCTGAGGCAGAAGGAGGATGAGAATGTCGCAAAGTATAAGGCTAACTTTACAAGGTTAGCGAGGCATGCTGCAACTTATATACATAACCCAAGAAGTAAGATTGATCGTTTCTTTGATGGGTTAAAACCATTTCTCCGTCGAGCATTAGTCTCACATACCTTCTCGTCGTACGAAGATATTGTCTCATTTGCTATCAAGACGGAAAAGGAATTCTCTAAGTCTTATGAGTTTAAAGCAAAGAAAGAAAAGAAGAGATCTTCTAATCAATCTGGAAATAATAATAAGGGGAAGAAGGGAAAATTTGAATATCAGTCCTGCAGTAAATGTGGGAAGAAACACCCCGGTACTTGCTTGAAGGGAATGGGAGTCTGTTACAAGTGTGGTGAAAAAGGCCAGCAAGCTCATGATTGAAAGGGAAAGAAAGTTGCTGTCAATGAGGAATGTTATAATTGTAGAGAGATGGGACATTATGCAAATGAATGTCCTAAGCGTCAGGGGAACTTACCTCAGAAGAGTCCAAGGGATCAAGGCCAAGCTTATGCTATCACTACTACTGAGGTTGAAGCTCCGAAAGACATGGTGGCAGGTAATTTAATGGTTTCCTCAAGTTTAGGAAATGCATTATTTGATTCTGGATCATCACATTGTTTCATATCTTCCCAGTTTGCTAAGAAAATTAGATATTTCCAATTTGATTTAACTAGAGAATTGTTAGTCAAAACTCTTAAGGGAAGTATCATTGCAACAAGGTTTTGTGAATCAGTCCCCATTAGAGCACATAAATGTTCTTTATCCGCTGATCTCATTGTCATACTTATGATTGAGTTTGATATAATCCGCGGTATGGATTGGATTTCGGACTATGATGCAAAGATTTATTGTAAGAAGAAGGAGGTTACGATTTTTGATGATGATGATAAAGAACACCTTATTTTTAGAGCAGAATCGTCACCACCTAATTCTTATTTAGATCAACCCCTAGTAGCTCAAATAAATTCAATTATTCAAGAGGAATAGAATGAAATGACTAAAGGCAAGGAAATGAATGTTCAAATAGAGGATGTACCTATTGTGAAAGAATGTATAGATGTGTTTCCGGAAGATTTACCTGGACATCCTCTAGAATGAGAAGTTGAGTTTTCCATTGATTTAATTCCTAGATCAGGGCATATATCGAAGACCCCTTATAGAATGGCCACCATAGAATTATTTGAACTAAAGAAACAACAAGAGGAACTGAGTAATAATGGATTTATTCTCCCTAGTGTTTCTCCATGGGGAGCCCCTCTCCTTTTTGTTAATAAGAAAGATGGATCTATGAGGTTGTGCGTTGAATAAAGGGAGATCAATGTTATAACAATAAAGAACACGTATCCCCTACCTCACATTGATTATTTATTTGACCAATTGCATGGATCTCAATACTTTTCAAAGATTGACCTTCGATCTGGAAACCATCAGTTGTGTGTGAAGAAGGAAGACATTCCGAAGACAGCATTTCGAACAAGATACATGCATTACGAGTTTACAGTAATGCCTTTCGGATTGACTAATTCACCCTCTGTATTCATGGATCTAATGAATAGAGTTTTCAAGGAATATCTTGATGATTTTAAGGTGGTATTTATTGATGATATCTTGGTATACTCCAAAATCTACGAAGATCATGAAAATCACTTGCGCATTATCTTGAATGCTCTTAGAAGGCATGAATTATATGGGAAGTTTAGCAAGTGTGAATTCTGGCTTCAGGAGATTTCTTTTCTTGGTCATATTGTCTCTAAGGATGGAATTTCCATTGATCCTTCTAAGACCAAGGCAATCCAAGAATGTCCAGCACCGACACGTATAACTGAGGTACGCAACTTTATTGGTTTGGCAGGTTATTATCGACGTTTTGTCCAGAATTTTGCCTGATTGGCTAACCCATTAACGAAGCTCACATGTAAAGGGGTTAAATTTTTCTGGACAAAAGAGTGTGAAGAATGTTTTGAAGAACTGAAGATAAGATTAGTCAACACCACTATATTGACTCTACCATCAGGGAAAGATGGGTTCGTTATTTATAGTGATGCATCAATGAAAGGACTTGGTTGTGTCCTTATGCAGAATGATAGTGTTATTGCCTATGCATCACGACAGCTAAAAATTCATGAGAAAAACTATACTACTCATGATATTGAGTTAGCTGCTGTAATCTTTGCCTTTAATATATGGAGACATTATCTATATGGTGAAAAATGTGAGATATATACCGATCAAAAGAGTTTGAAATATATTTTCTCACAAAAAGAACTCAACATGAGGCAAAGGCGATGGCTTGAACTACTCAAGGATTATGATTGCATGATACACTACCACCCAGGGAAGGCAAATAAGTTTGAAGATGATTTGAGTAGAAATGATCATAGAGTTTTGAACATGATGAGAGTGGAAAGGGATCCTATTTTCATGGATCTAATAAAGATGGATATGGGAATCACTGTGGAGGGTGAAACATCAAAATTTTTTCAAATGGTTGCCAAACCATCTTTACTAGAAAGGATAAAGTGTTCTCAGGCCGATGATAAAGAGTTTAAAAAGAAGATTAAAGCTGTGAATGATGGGCGATTGAGTGACTTTGTGTATGAAGATGGAATTTTGAAATTTGGGAGGAGACTTTGTGTTCCCGATATACCTGATTTAAAGAAGGAATTGTTAGATGATTCTCATAGTTCCAATTTCTCTATACACCCTGGGAGCACCAAAATGTATAGATATTTAAAGGGACATTTTTGGTGGGACAACATGAAGAGGGAGATTGCTGATTTTGTGTCAAGATGTATGGTTTGTCAACAAGTGAAAGCTGGAAGCCAACTGCCTGGTGGAGTATTACAACCTCTTCCCATACCTAAGTGGAAATGGGATAATATTACGTAGGATTTTGTTATGGGACTACCAAAGACTCCTAGAAGGAATGACACAATATGGGTCATTGTTGATCGTCTCACGAAGTCAACACATTTTCTTGCTATAAGGGAAGATCTACCACTTGAACGTCTAGAAAGACTATATATTAATGAAGTTGTGAGACTTCATGGAGTACCCCTGTCTATTTTCTCGGATCGTGATCCCCGTTTTACATCAAGATTCTGGAAATGTCTTCAGAAGGCCTTGGATACTAAAATTCGTTTGAGCACTGCTTACCACCCTCAAACAGATGGACAATCAGAAAGAAATATTCAAACCTTAGAAGACATGTTGAGATCATGCTCACTTGACTTTCAAGGAATGTGGGATCAATATTTACCTCTGGTAGAATTTTCCTATAACAATAGCTTCCATTCAAGTATTAAGATGGCACCATATGATGCGTTATACGGAAAGAGACGTCGCACACCAACCTGTTGGGATGACGTTGGTGAAAGAAAACTTGTAGGCCCAGAACTGGTGGAGGAAAAGATGGGAAAGGTGAAAGTAATCCAAAACCACATCAAGGCAGCTCAATGTAGGCAGAAGAGCTATGCCGACAACTGAATGAAGGATTTGGAATTTCAGGTAGGTGATCATGTTTTCTTGAAGGTATCTTCATGGAAGGGAGTTATACGTTTTGGTAAGAAGGGTAAATTGAGTCCTAGGTACATCGTACCCTTCGAAATTCTAGAACGAATTGGGGCTGTAGCTTACCGTTTGGAAATGATGCCAAGTCTCTCCAAAGTTCATGATGTATTCCACATATCACTGTTGAGAAAATACATGCCTGACCCAACACATGTACCCACCTATGAGGAATTAGAAATGGAACCCGATCTGTCTTATTGCGAAGAGCCCGTCAGGATTCATGATACAAGAGAAAAAATGCTGAGAAACCGGACGACTCGTCTGGTAAAAGTTCTATGGAGAAACCATAAGATGGAGGAGGCAACGTGGGAACCCGAGGAACTTATGATGAAGAATCACCGGAGTCTTTTTATACAGTGATATAATATGAAATTTCGAGGATGAAATTATTTGAAGGAGGGGAGAATGTAACACCCTGAGCTTCCACTGTACACTTCTCTTTGAATAATACAGTAGCGTGTGTTGTATGCAACTTCGAGTTCTAACACACACCACGACCAATAAAGTAGCCATTATGAATAGTAATACCTACTTTTTGAAATTTTATAAATTTTATCTTTCCAAATGGACTTCGTTTTTGTATTAGGAATATCGAAATTATCCTAAGTTGAATTTTTTGTAATTTTCTGAGAACTTCCAATTTTTTTATAAATAGTGAAAAATACTTAAAACAACTTTCTTAATCAAAATAATTTATCGTGATAAATTATAATATTGAGTGGTTTCAAAGTATAATTAGAATATATTTTTATCATTTTATCCAAAGGTGGTCATTATAATTAATTTAACATTGAAATTGGACATAAACAATTGTCAATCTTTTGATATATATTGTTTCTTAAAAACACGATATTTGTTGTGAGAGCGGGAATTAATTATAAAATTAATTAATGAAAATTAAATGATTATAATTTTGTAAAATAGACATCATTTTAGAATTCGGAATATCAATTATATCTTAGGGTGAAATTTTGGCATTGTTCTGAAAAACTTAAATTTTTGATGAATAGTGAAACCACTAAGTGGTAGTTAAAAAAGTGATTTTTCATTTAAATGAAACATTACCACTTCTGTGATTTGATTTTTAAAAATCGGACATACATGGTTGTCATTAGGAAGTAAAATACGGTTCAATGGGATAAAAATAATTTTTGGTCAATAGTAACTTTAAAGTTTAATTAATCGCGATTAAAGGTAATTAGTGAAATTTAAGGTAAAAATGATATTATAAAAATATGGAAATACCTTTACACTTGTCCTACACTTATTGGATGAGTCATGGCCGACCAAGACAATCCATGGGTCAACTTGGGGACCCCATGGAGCCATTTGGGTAAGAAAATGACAATATTAACTTTTTATTTAAAGTAAAAATAAAATTGTCCCAAACATGAGTTGTTTTACTAAAACAATTATTACATGCTGTTATATAATGTAACTGTTCTACTAAAAATATTCAATGGAAAGCCAAAAATATTTCCTACATCATGATATTTTTTTTATAATTTTTATCCATTAAATAAATTAAATATTTTATGACACCATGATGATGCAGCGATTACCTTATTAATTAATGATTTAAATAAAATGAAAAGATAATGTAAAATCTAAGACTTACACTTGTCAAAAACCTATTGTATGAGTATATTTCGAACCCTTATCACCTTATCCTAAAACTATATAAGTGTGGGACCTTTAAAATCCGAAACTTGTTATATAATAAAGTAACATTTCATGACTTTCCAAGAGTGACCCTCCTCTCCTCTTATAAAAGGCCCCCACCACTACCACCTTACTCACACCATAAAAGCCTTTTTTCTCGGCCAAACTCGGCCCAAATACTCTCTCAACTTCCCTCTATTACTCCTAGAGGCCTCAATTTGGGCATAATTCTTCCCAAGGAAGCCTTTGGCTCAAATCAAAAAGAGTTACCCGATTTTAAGGTAATGTCTTTTCTTATGTTATTTTGTTTTATTTAGCTTCTTCAACCCCTTAAAATCATTTTATTCATTTCTTTTGTAACACAATTAGTATATTAAATATACTAGGATGTTGTTATGATATTTATTCGAGCTACACTTACACACACCTCTGTCTAATGGTTAAAGAACATACTCTTTCCGTGGATGGTGAATTACTGCCTTAGGAAACGATGATTGTTCTATCTTCTCCTACCACCTCTCATGGTGGCCATTATGATGGAACTATATTTATTTATGATATATATTATATTTATTTATTCTCTATGCTTCTGTATTTTACATTTAAAACATATCTTTATGCTTTTCATGATGTGCAAATGCGATAATTTCATTTAAGGAAGTGTGGACTACCGCTCACTCAAAGTGATTTGAAACGTTAATGCCATATGTGGGATGTATAAAGAATGGAGTAAATGGTATTATACATTATATTATACTGGAATTATATTATACCTTTATATAATTATAACTTCATTCCATTAAATATGAAATAGAAATGAAAGTAGCGTTCATGCGTACGTACGACTTACTGTCTCCATGAACGGTGCATTTCATTTCTTACCTCTAAATTTTATGTAATATTATAAATGAATGTATATAATGGATATATATGATGTATATGATATATAAATCATTAATATAATTATGTATATAATGGATATTTTACTTCATGAACAAAGTGTAATTATAAGAAGTTTATTTTTGACTTAAGTACCAAAGATCGACAAAATGACCGTTATTAACTTAAATAAATACATAATGTTCATAACATGGTAATAAGTGATATAAAAGGAATAATGAAATTGAAAAAGGTTCTTAAGAATGTATAAATTAACTCTAGTTTATTATTCCGGAGATTAAAGAACGATCGAGTCAAGTCGGACATGAGGTAAGGGAACTTCTTAACCCAATTTCCATTCTTTGGGTTAATCTCCTACTTTCAAATTATGTCATGATATTATTATGTCCTATATTGTATTTGTACTTTATTTATGCGTACTTATAGAGAATACACATAATAGATCTATTTTATTTTACAAAATGATCTTTGTAAGGGACTTCGTCTCAATCTCCTTTCATTGAGGCATATTTTGTTTTATACACAACTTTCCGATATACAGTGTATAAAACCCTTTGACTTTGACTTTTATTCAAATGAAATCTTTTTATATGAAGCATTTTTACTAAACTACAAAAGGAATGTTTTTTTGTACGTATACGGCGACATCGACTTCTCCGCCGCCATGACCTTTATTTGAGTTTCGGCTTCCTCTACAAGCCACAACTTTTTTTTAAATGAAAAATAAATACAAAGTTTTAATTTTCTTTTATTTTGGTATTGAAAATGGTTTTGAAAGTGTTTTTATTATATCAATGTGTTGTATTGATATCTTGTGATTGAAATGTGGAAATGTTATGTTTCCTTTATGCATGTTTTAGGTGATACGATTATGTTATGGTTTATGATCTGTTTTAACCTGTTCATATGAGGAATGAATTGGACTTAATAAGTGACAGGTGGAGCCCGCTATAGCTCCTAGATGCATCAGTAGGTCTCATGAGGCAAACTAGTGTCTTGGAATGAGGCCTTGACAAAATTTTATTTGTAGTCTTGGCACGAGGCCTTGGCTACGTGGTTATGATATTCTGGAATTATGCATTCAATCATTATGAATGTGGTTATTGATATTGCATGTGATTATTCGACTAGTAGAATATCCATGTGAATAAGTAAATGGCATTATTTAATTTTATTTTTTGCCATATTATGCTTAAGTTAACGTTTAAATAGGCTTTTGTTTTAGTTATACATTGCCTTAAATGTTAATGTTTATTTATGAAAGCTTACGCAATATTGTTATCCTTACTAAGCATCTGAGCTCACCCCTTTCAATGTTTTAATATTTTCCAGGATGTGAAGAAGTATTTTATGAATGACCTACAGGGATAGTCAGAAGAGGATATGAGTGTGGACTATGGAGACTTTGTTATTGTAGTTTTTCACTTTATGATGTAATGTAACATTTATGAATGTATCTACTGTTTTCAAGGCTACTAAACTAATCAGTCTTTCAAGACTTGATCTTTTGTGATCATGCCAATGTTACGTAATAATGCACCGACTCTGGGCAACTGGGGTCGGGGCGTTACAGTTGGTATCATAGGCAGTTTAGTATTAACCTTGGAAGCTATATTTAGATAAAATCTGATTAGAGCACATAGACCTAAGATTAAATTTGATGATTAGTATAGAAGGAATTCCTATAATTTTGGTATTATAGAGATTTTGTGAGTTTTCCAAGCAATACATCCCTGTCTGGATATGAGCAGGTAGATGTGGCTCTGGCACATATGTACCTAGGGTTAAAACTAAAAAACACCACTTTGAGCTAGACTTGAACGGGAACTCATGCACGACAACGGGAATTGCTACACTCTTGGTTACGACACTCCCGGGGGATATGCTTATGATAATTATCATTTTATTTACAAACCACTATGAAGGGTTTTGAGTATATACTTTCTCAAAGAAAACATTTTTATGATTATGGATTATATCCATAAATAGTTCAATTAATGTTAAGTGTTCTACAAGTATGGAATTATTTATTTTGATTCATAAACTAATCTAGTTTATACAATTGTTTAGAAATGGCGCCTAGTGGAAGGAATGGAAACCGTATCAATGCACGCACTCCATGTAGTGATTTCCCTCCTGCTCAAGATAATTATTGTGGAGCTGGAGATACAACTGGTGCTGATCAACTTATTACCATACTGGGACAACTCACTCAGGTTATGAATAATAACCTTACTCGTATGGAGAACCCCGATCCGCAACGTGGAGGATCAATGTTAGACTGCTTCCGGAGGCAACAACCGCCAACATTTAATAGGGGTAAAAATTCATTAGTAACTGAGAAATGGATAAAATCCTTAGCGAAAATATTCCACGCCTTGGGGAGTAGCGAAAGGGAGAAGGTTGTCATGGTAGTCTACCGCCTCACTGGAGATGCTGATCAATGGTGGTCGCTGATTCAAAACAGAAAGGAAGATGAAGAAGTATCAAGTATGGAATGGAGGGAGTTTAAGGAAATTTTCTTAGAAAAATACTTTCCACATGACCATCAAGCAGATATGGAAAGACAATTATTGAGTCTGAGGCAGAAGGAGGATGAGAATGTCGCAAAGTATAAGGCTAACTTTACAAGGTTAGTGAGGCATGCTGCAGATTATATATGTAACCCAAGAAGTAAGATTGATCGTTTCTTTGATGGGTTAAAACCATTTCTCCATCGAGCATTAGTCTCACATACCTTCTCGTCGTACGAAGATATTGTCTCATGTGCTATCAAGACGGAAAAGGAATTCTCTAAGTCTTATGACTTTAAAGCAAAGCAAGAAAATAAGAGATCTTCTGATCAATCTGCAAATGGAAATAAGGGGAATAAGGGAAAAGTTGAATTTCAGTCCTGCAGTAAATGTGGGAAGAAACACCCCGGTACTTGCTTGAAGGGAATGGGAGTCTGTTACAAGTGTGGTGAAAAAGGCCACCAAGCTCATGATTGCAAGGGAAATAAAGTTGTTGTCAATGTGGAATGCTATAATTGTAGAGAGATGGGACGTTATGCAAATGAATGTCCTAAGCATCAGGGGAACTTACCTCAGAAGAGGCCAAGGGATCAAGGCCAAGCTTATTCTATCACTACTGCTGAGGTTGAAGCTCCGAAAGACGTGGTGGTAGGTAATTTAATGGTTTCCTCAAGTTTAGCAAATACATTATTTGATTCTGGATCATCGCATTGTTTCATATCTTCCCAGTTTTCTAAGAAAATTAGATATTTCCAATTTGATTTAACTAGAGAATTGTCATTCAAAACTCCTAAGGTAAGTATCATTGCAACAGGGTTTTGTGAATCAGTCCCCATTAGAGCACATAAATGTTTTTTATCCGCTGATATCATTGTCATACCTATGATTGAGTTTGATATAATCCTTGGTATGGATTGGCTTTCGGACTATGATGCTAAGATTTATTGTAAGAAGAAGGAGGTTACGATTTTTGATGATGATGATAAAGAACACCTTATTTTTAGAGCAGAAACGTCACCACCTAATTCTTATTTAGATCCACCCCCAGTAGCTCAACTAAATTCAATTATTGGGGAGTAATAGAATGAAATGACTAAAGGCGAGGAAAGGAATGTTCAAATAGAGGATGTACCTATTGTGAAAGAATGTGTAGATGTGTTTCCGGAAGATTTACCTGGACATCCTCCAGAATGAGAAGTTGAGTTTTCCATTGATTTAATTCTTGGATCAAGACCTATATCGAAGACCCCTTATAGAATGGCCACAATGGAATTAGTTGAACTGAAGAAAAAACTAGAGGAACTGAGTAATAAGGGATTTATTCTCCCTTGTGTTTCTCCATGGGGAGCCCCTGTCCTTTTTGTTAAGAAGAAAGATGGATCTATGAGGTTGTGCGTTGACTACAGGGAGATCAATGCTATAACAATAAAGAACAAGTATCCCCTACCTCGCATTGATTATTTATTTGACCAATTGCATGGAGCTCAATACTTTTCAAAGATTGACCTTCGATCTGGATACCATCAGTTGTGTGTGAAGAAGGAAGACATTCTGAAGACAACATTTCGAACAAGATATAGGCATTACGAGTTTACAGTAATGCCTTTCGGATTGACTAATGCACCCTTTGTATTCATGGATCTAATGAATAGAGTTTTCAAGGAATATCTTGATGATTTTGTGGTGGTATTTATTGATGATATCTTGGTATACTCCAAAATCTACAAAGATCATGAAAATCACTTGCGCATTATCTTGAAGACTCTTAGAAGGCATGAATTATATGGGAAGTTTAGCAAGTGTGAATTCTGGCTTAAGGAGATTTCTTTTCTTGGCCATATTATCTCTAAGGATGGAATTTCTGTTGATCCTTCTAAGACCAAGGCAATCCAAGAATGTCCAGCACCGACGCGTATAACTGAGGTATGCAACATTATTGGTTTTGCAGGTTATTATCGACGTTTTGTCCAGAATTTTTCCCGATTGGCTAACCCATTAACGAAGCTCACACATAAAGGGGTTAAATTTGTCTGGACAAAAGAGTGTGAAGAATGTTTTGAAGAACTGAAGAGAATATTAGTCAATGCCCCTATATTGACTCTACCATCAGGGAATGATGGGTTCGTTATTTATAGTGATGCATCAATGAAAGGAATTGGTTGTGTCCTTATGCAGAATGATAGGGTTATTGCCTATGCATCACGACAGCTAAAAATTCATGAGCAGAACTATCCTACTCATGATCTCGAGTTAGCTACTGTAATATTTACCTTTAATATATGGAGACATTATCTCTATGGTGAAAAATGTGAGATATATACCAATCAAAAGAGTTTGAAATATATTTTCTCACAAAAATAACTCAACATGAGGCAAAGGAGAAGGCTTGAACTACTCAAGGATTATGATTGCATGATACACTACCACCTAGGGAAGGAAAATAAGGTTGCAGATGATTTGAGTAGAAAAGATCATGGAGTTTTGAACATGATGAGAGTGTAAAGGGATCCTATTTTCATGGATCTAGTAAAGATGGATATGGGAATCACCATAGAGGGTGAAACATAATTTTTTTTTCAAATGGTTGCCAAACTATCTTTACTAGAAAGGATAAAGTGTTATCAGGCCAATGATGAAGAGTTGAAAAAGAAGATTAAAGCTGTGAATGATGGGCGATTGAGTGACTTTGTGTATGAAGATGGAATTTTGAAATTTGGGAGGAGACTTTGTGTTCCCGATATACCTGATTTAAAGAGGGAATTGTTGGATGATTCTGATAGTTCCAATTTCTCTATACACCCTGGGAGCACCAAAATGTATAGAGATTTAAAGGGACATTTTTGGTGGGACAACATGAAGAGGGAGATATTTGATTTTTTGTCAATATGTATGGTTTTTCCACAAGTGAAAGCTGGAAGGCAACTGCCTGGTGGAGTATTGTAACCTCTTCCCATACATGAGTGGAAATGGGATAATATTATGATGGATTTTTTTATGGGACTACCAAAGACTCCTAGAAGGAATGACACAATATGGGTCATTGTCGATCGTCTCACGAAGTCATCACATTTTCTTGCTATAAGGGAAGATCTACCACTTGAATGTCTAGAAAAACTATATATTAATGAAGTTGTGAGACTTCATGGAGTTCCCCTATCGATTGTCTCGGATCGTGATCCTCGTTTTACATCAAGATTCTGGAAAAGTCTTCAGAAGGCCTTGGATACTAAAATTTGTTTGAGCACTGCTTACCACCCTCAAACAGATGGACAATCAGAAAGAACTATTCAAACCTTCAAAGACATGTTGAGATCATGCTCACTTGACTTTCAAGGAATGTGGGATCAATATTTACCTCTGGTAGAATTTTCCTATAACAATAGCTTCCATTCAAGTATTCAGATGGCACCATATGATACGTTATACGGAAAGAGATGTCGCACACCAACCTGTTGGGATGATGTTGGTGAAAGAAAACTTGTAGGCCCAGAACTGGTGGAGGAAATGATGGAAAAGGTGAAAGTAATCCAAAACCACATCAAGGCAGCTCAAAGTATGAAGAAGAGCTATGCCGAAAACCGAATGAAGGATTTGGAATTTCAGGTAGGAGATCATGTTTTCTTGAAGGTATCTCCATGGAAGGGAGTTATACATTTCGGTAAGAAGGGTAAGTTGAGTCCCAGGTACATCGGACCCTTCAAAATTCTAGAATGAATTGGGGTTGTAGCTTACCGTTTGGAAATGCTGCCAAGTCTCTCCAAAGTTCACGATGTATTCCACGTATCACTGTTGAGAAAATACATGCCTGACCCAATGCATGTACTCACCTATGAGGAATTAGAACTGGAACCCGATCTGTCTTATTGCGAAGATCCAGTCAGGATTCTTGATACAAGAGAACAAGTGCTAAGAAACCAGATGACTCGTCTGGTAAAAGTTCTATGGAGAAACCATAAGATGGAAGAGGCAACGTGGGAACCTGAGGAACTTATGATGAATAATCACCCGAGTCTTTTTATAAAGTGATATAATATGAAATTTCGAGGATGAAATTATTTGAAGGAGGGGATAATGTAACACCCTGAGCTTCCACTGTACACTTCTCTTTGAATAATACAATAGCGTGTGTTGTACGCAACTTCGAGTTCTAACACACACCACAGCCAATCAAAGTAGCCGTTATGAATAGTAATACCTACATTTTGAAATTATATAAATTTTATCTTTCCAAATGGACTTCGTTTTTGTATTAGGAATATCAAAATTATCCTAAGTTGAATTTTTTGTAATTTTCTGAGAACATCCAATTTTTTTATAAATAGTGAAAAATACTTAAAACCACTTTCTTAATCAAAATAATTTATAGTGATAAATTATAATATTGAGTGGTTTTAAAGTATAATTAGAATATATTTTTATCATTTTATCCAAAGGTGGTCATTAGAATTAATTTAACATTGAAATTGGACATAAACAATTGTCAATCTTTTGATATATATTTTTCTTAAAAACACGATATTTGTTGTGACAGCGGGAATTAATTATAAAATTAATTAATGAAAATTATATGATTAGAATTTTGTAAAATAGACATCATTTTTGAATTCAGAATATCAATTATATCTTAGCGTGAAATTTTGGCATTGTTCTGAAAAACTTCAATTTTTGATGAATAGTGAAACCACTAAGTGGTAGTTAAAAAACTGATTTTTCTTTTAAATGAAACATTACCACTTCTGTGATTTGATTTTCAAAAATCTGACATACATGGTTGTCATTAGGAAGTAAAATGCGGTTCAATGGGATTAAAATAATTTTTGGTCAATAGTAACTTTTAAGTTTAATTAATCGCGATTAAAGGTAATTAGTGAAATTTAAGGTGAAAATGATATTATAAAAATATGGAAATAGCTTTACACTTGTCCTACACTTATTGGATAAGTCATGGTCGACCAATACAATCCATGGGTCAACTTGGGGACCCCAGGGAGCCACTTGGGTATGAAAATGACAATAACAACTTTTTATTTAAAGTAAAAATAAAATTGTCACAAACATGAGTTGTTTTACTAAAACAATTATTACATGCGTTTATATAAGGTAAACTTTCTACTAAAAATATTAATTGGAAATCCAAAAATATTTCCTACATCATGATATTATTTTTATAATTTTTAGAGATTGTATAAATTAAATATTTTATGACACCATGATGATGCAGCGATTACCTCATTAATTAACGATTTAAATAAAATGAAAAGATAATGTAAAATATAAGACTTACACTTGTCAAAAACCTATTGTATGAGTATATTTCGAACCCTTATCACCTTATACTCGAAATATATAAGTGTGGGACCTTTAAAATCCGAAACTCATTATATAATAAAGTAACATTTCATGACTTTCCAAGAGTGCCCCTCCTCTCCTCTTATAAAAGGCCCCCACCACTACCACCTTACTCACGCCTTAAAAGCCTTTTTTCTCGGCCAACCTTGGCCCAAATACTCTCTCAACATCCCTCTCTTACTCCTAGAAGCCTAACTTTGGGCAGAATTATTCCCAAGGAAGCCTTTGGCTCAAATCAAAAAGAGTTACCAGATTTTAAGGTAATGTCTTCTCTTATGTTATTTTGTTTTATTTAGCTTCTCCAACCCCTTAAACTGTTTTTATTCCATTATTTTGTAACAAAATTAGTATCTTAAATATACTAGGATGTTGTTATGATAAGTATTAGAGCTAAACTTACACACACCTCCGTATAATGGTTAAATAACATACTCTTTCCGTGGATGGTGAATTACTGCCTCATGAAATGATGATTGTTCTATCTTCTCCTACCACCTCTCATGGTGGCCATTATGATGGAACTATATTTATTTATGATATATATTATATTTATTTCTTCTCTATGCTTCTGTATTTTACATTTAAAATATATCTTTATGCTTTGCATGCTGTGCAAATGCGATAATTTCATTTGAGGAAGTGCGGACTACCGCCCACTCAAAGTGATTTGAAACATTAATGCCATATGTGGGATGTATAAAGGATGGAGTAAATGGTATTATACATTATATTATACTATAATTATATTATACCTTTATATAATTATAACTTCATTCCATTAAATACAAAATAGAAATGAAAGTAGCGTTCATGCGTACGTACGGCTTACTGTCTCCATGAACGGTGCATTTCATTTCTTACCTCTAAATTTTATGTAATATTATAAATGAACGTATATACTAGATATATATGAATTATATTATATCTATATCATGAATATAATTATGGATATAATGGATATTTTACTTCATGAACAAAGTGTAATTATAAGAAGTTTATTTTTGACTTAAGTACCAAAGATCGACAAAACGACCGTTATTAACTTAAATAATTACATAATGTTCATAACATGGTAATAAGTGATATAAAAGGAATAATGAAATTGACAAAGGTTCTTAAGAAAGTATAAATTAACTCTAGTTTATTATTCAGGAGATTAAAGAACGATCGAGTCAAGTCGGACACGAGGTAAGGGAACTTCTTAACCCAATTTCCATTCTTTGGGTTAATCTCCTACTTTCAAATTATGTCATGATATTATTATGTCCTATATTGTATTTTTACTTTATTTATGTGTACTTATAGTGAATACACAGAATAGATCTATTTTATTTTACAAAATGATCTTTGTGAGGGACTTTGTCTCAATCTCCTTTCATTGAGGCGTATTTTGTTTTATACACAACTTTCCTTTATACGGTGTATAAAACCCTTTGACTTTGACTTTTATTCAAAAGAAATATTTTTATACGAATAATTTTTACTAAACGACAAAAGGAATGTTTTTTGTACATATACGGCGACAATGACTTCTCCGCCGCTGTGACCTTTATTTGAGTTTCGGCTTCCCCTAGAAGCCACAACTTTTTTTTAAATGAAAAATAAATGCAAAGTTTTAATTTTATTTTATTTTGGTATTGAAAATGGTTTTAAAAGTTTTTTTATTATATCAATGTGTTGTATTGATATCTTGTGATTGAAATGTGGAAATGGTATGTTTCCTTTATGCATGTTTTATGTGATACGATTATGTTATGGTTTATGATATGTTTTAACCTGTTCATATGAGGAATGCATTGGACTTAATAAGTGACGAGTGGATCCCGCTATAGCTCTTCGATGCATTGGTAGGTCTCATGAGACAAACTAGTGTCTTTGCACGAGGCCTTGACAAAATATTATTTGTAGTCTTGGCACGAGGCCTTGGCTACATGGTTATGATAGTCTAGCATTATGCATTCCATCATTATGAAAGTGGTTATTGATATTGCATGTGATTATTCAACTAGTAGAATATCCATGTGAATAAGTAAATGGAATTATTTAATTTTATTTTTTCCATATTATTCTGAAGTTCAAGTTTAAAAAGGCTTTTGTTTTAGTTATACATTGACTTAAATGTTAATGTTTATTTATGAAAGCTTCCACAATATTGTTATCCTTTCTGAGCATCTGAGCTCATCCCTTTCAATGTTTTAATATTTTCCAGGATGTGAAGAAGTATTTCATGAATGACTTGCAGGGATAGTCATAAGAGTATATGAGTGTGGACTATGGAGACTTTGTTATTGTAGTTTTTCACTTTATGATGTAATGTAACATTTATGAATGTATCTAGTGTTTCCAAGGCTACTAAACTAATCGGTCTTTTGAGACTTGATATTTTGTGATCATGCCAATGTTACGCAATATTGCACCGACTCTGGGTAACTGGGGTCGGGGCATTACAAATCATTCCACTTAGTCCATGTATATCATATCTAATGTCTGAGCCCTATGCCCCGATTCATAGGTGGTCATGACATTGGAAGTCGGATGAACCCTGAGGGGGATAACCCTTCAGAAAAGTGTAAATAGAACTATCCATAGACCTCTATTTCTAATAAATAGATCCACAATGAATGGATCTCCATGTCCAACAACCCTAACCATGGGGGAGTGAATCACTATGTTCAAAAAGTCAGTCTGAGGGGTCTAGAGCACCATGTCCAACAACCCCATCATAGTAGTGTAACACCATGTCTACTAATGATAAATTACATGTCTAATTTAATTAAAAAGGGAGTAGGACACCATGTCTAATATCACATTCAACTTTTCAATTAGGGTGAAAATAATTGATCATCGAGAATATAATAAGTCAACTATGAGGAGTTCTATGTCTAACACCACGATCAAGTGATTGACTAGGGAGAGAAAAATCATCCCCTCACTCATAACATAGGGAATCCATGCCCTAAATTCATAATCATAGAGATTACATTCCCAAAATTCATAATCATAGGGTCTTCATGACTAGATAACATAAAAAATATGCTCAAGATCTATATCCTAGGAAATAAATATAGAAATCCGAATAAAAAAATTAAAATAAAAAATATGTCTTAGGATCCAAATCCCCAGAAATACATCTGGGCATCCTAATAAATGAATAAGATAGATACCAATAAAAAATTTTAGGCAACCCAATATCTCATTGTAATAGGAACATTTAACACAAACTAGGAATCACCTTTGGTATCAATTTCTACATCGGAAATAAAAAAGTGAATTCATAAATAAAACAGTGAGGGTGGCCAAAAGACTAAACCTCGAAAAATTACCGCATCCCCTTGGGATTACAAGTTTGGTATGGGTTTTAATGCCACACCCGCTAATATTTCTACCCAAAATTGATGTGATCAGGGTAGGTTATGTACTGGAAACCCACTAGGTACCCAATATCAAAACACATTAGATTCATCCTACATGGACCCTCATGGTCTATGGTAAAAGAGGAATCATGATTGGGACCCTCTATGTTTGTAAGTAATCAAGGAATCCTACTTGGGATCCTAAAAATTAATAAGTAGAGAAATCCCACTGGTTATCCAGAATCATGGTTATAGCCTCTTATCATGGGAGGATACTAGCGTAATGAGGTTTTTAGTGATTCTGATGTTCATCCACTACCATCTACCAATTTCATTTAATTAAACAATTCATCATAAATAATTTGAACATGGGAGCATTTCTATCGGGGGTGATCTTGAGAATCTATATAATTCCATAAACATTCCTAAATACCAAAGGGAAGGTATGATATGGCACCTACCTTTAGGGATATTTAAACCATATAAGAACATCCCTTGACAGCCCCATCCAATCTCACTAATGTTTAAGCCAAACCAAACCGGCTTCCAAGATCTTATACAAAACTAGAAAACTCATGTATAGTAAATAATTTAAAATAAAATGAAATTATAAAATCTATAACAGGGGATATCTCATTGGACACCTATCTCTTCATTAAAATAAAATAAACCACATGCTGAAGGTATATTCATTACCCCCAAGATCATTCTTGTGAAAATTTATAACTAATAATATCAAAATAAATACCAAAAAATTAAATTAAAATAATTAAATATTTATAAATTCACTGTCATGATGTAACTCGATGAAATGGCACATGATGAAGTTCCAACGACCTCTCAAGACATCCTCATCCTAGGTAGAGAAAAATCTCCAACCAAAATTGTTGATCCCATCATTCTTTGGTCTAAGAGATGAATAATTCCAAAAAAACTCCTAAAATTAGGAATAAAAGAATGGAAATATCATAGAAGGAGGGAGGGGGAAGATTCTACCTGTTGAGGCTATCAAATCCCATGAAAGACTTCCCTAATCAGTGAGGAATAGAGGGAGGGACATGAGATCTCCCAAGAGCCTTCGTGCACTCCCTCATATTACCCAAATAAGTAAGTGGGGGATGATCCCCATACATAACCTTTTTAAAAATTATATCCCACATGTTACATGATATATAACCATTTCACATCATGTAAAAGTCTCAAGAAAAGCAACATATTCAGGTTGTGTATTATTCCGGGTCATCCCCCAGGTTTTCATTTCATATAACAACTTGTCAGTATCCCATGAAACTAATCAGATAGCGTATTGAATACACAATGTAAATCTCTATATATAACTATTTTCTGAAGCCCAACTACCTATTCATTCTCAGGTACTTTCTTGGATCCTCGAGTTTTTTACTGGTATTCAAAACACATTAAAAAAGAACCATGTTTGGAAAATCAAACACTTTGAACCTCATTCCAATTTTTGGTTCATAAGATGGATCACCCACCAACATACAGAAAAAATCAAATTCTCTATAAAAACAATGAGTCTGAAAATAGGGGACCTTATATTGTTATTCTGGAAGATAAATAATTTACAAGATGGGAATAACTTGAGATAAGATACTTACTTTTAAAAAACCCTATTTTAATGTTTCCCTTCAAAATCTTTTTCTTCTAGGTCCATGTTCTTTAAAATATTTAAATAAATATTTGTTTATTCTTAAAATTATGATAAAGGTCATTTTTACCACATTTGGATTTATTCATCATATTTTGTAAAAATGATTCTTTTTAAAGTTGTATGTATAAGGCACATTAGTTTAAAAACCTTTTTTTACTATTTTTAAAATTTTATTTTCTAAATATTTCATTTCCTTATAAATATTCTTAAAATTATTTAATTGGTTATTTATATGGGTATAAATGATCTAAAAAGGATATTTTATGTCACTGTTTAAATTCTTTCAAATATTTTCAAAGGTGAAATTTTTTTATTTTTCTATATGAAACATTTTGAATTTATTTATAAAAGTCAAAAGTAAAGTATATTTTAACGTATGAAGTGTCAATAAATTTTCCCACCATCATAAAAATTATTTTATGATCGTATTGCATTAAAATATTCACTGTTTTCATAAAGTAAAAAACCATCCTTTTTTTATAGATATTTTAGTTTTGAAAATTTTGTTTTAAAGATAAGGTATCTCTCTAAATAACCTTTTTCTTTAGGATATGAACATTACCTATCTAGCTCACTTTCTCTCTCTCTTTAAAGTTATATAATTCTTCTAAATTATGAATATATATATATATATCACATATAAATATTTATTTTTACCCCTTTATTTGACAGGGTAATACATGCCTTATGTTCATTTCTCAAATAAATTCATTATGAAATTTCCATTGATTATGATATGAAAAAACGATTATAAAACCCATTTTCTTTACATGGGTAATTATTATGTTATCTCCTTATGATTTATCTCTTTTTGTGGAACACATAATCAAAAAAAAATTATTTTGGGTGTTCCCTGATAGTTCTCCAATTCATTAGATAACATTTTTTCCTATGAGATGTTTTGTATGGGATTAGGGAGTAAACGTAATCCACTATGGGAAACTGTCCACCATGCGATTTTGTCTTGGAAGTTAACATTGATTTATGCTTATGTCATGTTTTATGTTTCTTCCATCTTTCCTATGTTTCCAGGATATTATAATTTCATTTTATTCATGTTATGTAGAAATTTGATTAATCATGAGATTATGTTAAAAGAAAATTATATGCCACTTTGTAGGGGTTAAAGATATATTTTATTTAGAAAAAGTTTTCTTAAGTTTTTCATAATTAAAAAAAACATTATGTTTCTTAATGTTCCTTTAAAATTTATTATGAAATGTTGTATAAAAATATTTTGGGATAAAATTTTATTTCTTGGGTAATAAAATGTGTATTTTGATCCCAAAGTTTAATTTTGAAAAAGGAAAATCTTTTATATGTATTCATGAACTAACAAGTTTCTTTATTTCATTTTATATGTGCCTTACCAAGCTTTTTGTTCATATCCTATTTTTTAAAGTGTTCTTTATAGGGTTTTATGGATGATTGTGGATAAGGAAGAGGTCAAGATGATGATTGTGAAGACATCTCCTGAAGATAAAACTTTTTATATCATAAATGTTTTGTTTTATGGGAAAATTGGATACTAAGAGAATGTTTACACATTGTAATGTAATATTTATTTATGTAAGGGTGATAAACCAATTATCTAAAAATATAAACAAAAAATATCTTCATAAATGCTATAAAATTAATTTTTTTTCCAAAACACTAGATTATTTAAATTTTATGGCTCTGTCAACATTGTTCAAAACCCACATGTAATATAAAATTTTCCAAAATTTTTAAATTCAAGGCCCTTGACTTCTAAAATTTTAATGACACCAAAATAATTAAAATAATATAAATAAATGAATATATTGATAGGTGAGTGTCATAAATCTCCCCAAAAATCTGCTATCTTCCCCATAAAGTCCATAGTCATGTTGGAGGTAACAAACTAAAAGGACAACTCATCACTCCCTCTCAAGATATGTAATGGTTCAAAGACAACACATGGAATCCTAAGATCTCAAAAACACCAAGAATGATCTATCCTACAAAGAATAACAAAAATTCATCAAATAATAACAACTACACTAAAAATGAATCAACCATGAGCATCCAATAAGAAACTCTAAATGAATGGAAACCAAATAGAGGTATCCTCACTATTTAGAATTTCTCTAAATGGTGAAGTGACTAATTAACAACTCAATATTGGGAGTTCCAATAAGATAACTATGATTTTCTCAAAACTATAAGAGAGAACAAATGATTACACTAATCATGTACATCCAAAAAAATATTATCTCAAAAAATAAGCATTGTCCAAGAAACCCCCAAATTACCCCAAATACTTGGATCACTAAAGATCCTAAGATCGAATATCCCAAATGAACCACATTTGAATCACCCAAAACAACTAGAGGTCACATAATCTAGTTACCAAAACCATTACATATCAAAAAACCCAAAAAATAGATAATAAACATATTCCACAATTAAATAAATGACGTGGTCCTTAACCCAATTTAAAAAATTGATAGAAAATGAGGAAAATTGGGACCTCATACCCAAGATACCCTCTCTTGGTAAACTCAACATGATCTAAAATGACACCGATTAGTTCATAATATCAACTCGTTCCATGGTGATCCTAGCCAAAAAATAACTCAACCAAGATTAGCCTATATTCAAGAAAATAATATTAAAAGATACAAGGACCTCACCACAAGGAAAACATCACTAAAATCCACCACACACAGCACAAGGAGTAAGAGGCATACACAAATCAAAACAAACACTTATCAAACAAAATCTCATTGGTCATACAATTATCCATGTTCTAAAACCATCCAAAAAATAGAAACTGTGAAAAAATAATCCTTATGGATAAAAGGATATAAAATCATCAATCATGAATTATCAAAAAAAACAATCATCTCAAAATAAAACATAAACCTAGAATACCAAGAAGACCGATTCTTATAATTTTATCCAAATAAATGTCCATGTTTCACCTAAAATAGTCACACAAATAAAATTGGTGGGTAGAACTCCACCACACCACCAAAGCATAACAACTCTTTACACCCAAATTGGATACTTGATAAGACCCCAAAAAAAGAAAAATAACCCCAAAAAGAATGCAAACAATCTTTACCAAGATTGTTTTTTGAGGAATAATTTATAAGAAACAAAATATATACCCAGAATTTTCTAGTTTTCTAAATCGCATCAAATAGTCCCAACCTATATGAAGGAAAAAAATCCATAAACACAAAGTAAAAAAGTCATATCATATACCAAAAAATCCCATTTATTTTGAGAACCACCGCATTCTCTAAGGGATAAATACCCATTTACCAAAAACATTTAACTCAACATTAGAAACCAACAAATATATTATAAAACAAGTAACTCAGTTGATCATCCCAAAGTTCATTATTTAAAAAAATCAACCCCACCCCCTCATTTTCATTAAATGAAAATAATCACATTTTCAAATTCACCCCTAGGGTTCCAGATTCCATTACAATAAAACAACAAATAAGTTTTAAAACCAAAAATTTTTCTAGTTTCTATAACCGAATAAACCAATTTAAATAAATAAATGTCCCAAAAAATTCCACAAACCAATTCCATTTTATAAGAAATCCCTAAGGCTTAATTTATAGACCAAAATTATTACATAAAATTAAAATACATTTTATAAACAAGATTAAAGGATACCTTTCAAACCAAAATCATTTTCCATAAAATATTCCTTAAAAAATCAATTTACATAATAATAACACAAAAAATAGGCACATCACAAATCTATCAAAACCAAATTCACATCATCAACATATCATATGACCCACCTCAACTCATCCCCCACCACTGGGGATCTCTCAATAGTGGTATACACAACATCTAAAATGGGATGAAGAACCATGCATAACTCAACCACATGGTTTGGGGAGACATGGGTTAATTATAAAAAAATCCATATAACATTTTAAAAGTGATTTTCTTTTCAATATATACCTTATAAATTCATGAAGATCAACCTAACTACAATAATACACCTTCCATATTTATCTTAAAATCCAATCCGACCCCAAGGAGACTCAAACTACACCAATTAGGATAAACATATAACCAATAGTAAATCCAAAAAATTACAAATTCAAAACATAATTCCCACTTACAATGAAAAATTGAGTATTGGGGAAGGTAAGATATAGCTAAACTCCCCCCTCACCTACATCTATAATCCCAACCAAAAATTATAACTTGATCATACCAGAATACCCCAAATAACAATGGGATACTCACAAACCTAGACTTTCACTATAGAACCTAGTTTCTGATTTTAACATATCATCATTTCTTTGTAATTTTTTTATTTATATAGAATTATTTTGAGACCATGAAATTTGACGGCACATAATTCCGAGTTCTGGAGAGCTCAAAATATAATTTTGAACTTTTTTTAAGGTACGTCTAGTAAACGTGTGAGCAGGATTTTCAATCTTTTGAACTATCACTTGGATCAATAATCCGAGGGAACTGCTGAATTTAGAATTCTGTGATTTTCCTAGAAATTACTTAACTTTATCCGGCAAGGGCTGAGTGGAAAAATTATTTTTCGGAATTTTTGAGAAAAATAATAAAATAATTTAAGTGAATTATTTTATTTTCTTTCTCCCCTAAGAGTGGCAGATGATGACGCTACAAGGAAGCAGCATGGCAGTGACAATGCGTATCAATGAGGCTCATTAATCGCTCGTTGAACTTTTAGTGTAACAATGCTTTAATGACACATAACAACAACACTGTTTCTTAAATAAAATAGTAAAACAACATGATGTTTCACCATAATGGGAATGCTACGATGTGCTCTTATTTATTATTTAATGCACTGGGGAATTATGGATTAAAAATTTGGAGGATTATCTGGTGAACCTATGATAGACATCCACCCCAGTGAAGAATGACGAATGCCAATGGAACTTCTTCTTCTTCTTTGACACCTTTCGAATATCAGAGCCGGGAAGTGATGTCGACGTCTTAAATCCATCGAGGTTGAATATCGCTGTATCATACGTTATAATAGGTATGGGTTTTTGATTTATTGTTCTTTCCTATATATTTCAAAATGTTGATCGCAGATTATCCCATGAACATGTTAATCCACAGACCGTGCGTTCTTGAAGGAGGGTGACTTCTTTGGGGTTTAATTTTCCAGGATTTAATTATCTTTTTTGTTCAAATTAAAATCCCTAGACCTCCCTTTTTTTGTAAACATCTAATGCGAAGGGCCCAGGATGACATGAACAAGGCCTGAGCCCCTCCGCTATGGGTAATCTTACAGGAGAAACTTTCGAATCGATGACAAGATAGTTTTGAGACCATCACGATGGAGAGGACGATCCCTAGAAAATTCAGGCATAAGCGACATGAAGAAGGGACCACCGGTGCGGAACCGTTGGTCCGTAGAAAAATCCACCAACATGTCAGTGCCGATGGTGGCACCAGCAACTACCAGCGGTGGCCTACGGCGGTGGCCGCAGGTGGGAGGTGCCGTGTTGCGAAAACACACAGAATGAAAGTTCGTGGCTAGACTGGGCCATGATGCAACAGGAGAAGCCAGCGGACGCGGTCTCTTGACCGCGTCAGAGGACATCAGGCAGGGCACCGAGCCGCGTCCCGCGCGACGGGCCGCAGTCACTTGACCATGATGGAGGAGGTGCCCTATGCTGACTGGAGGGGAAATGGCGGGGCACAGATACAGCTCCTGTCCATGTCCAGTAGGGCGAACAAGATGGTATGCGAAGCCCCAGTAGGCTAGACCTACGGCTCACTAGGCCGGACCTGTGCCCCCTTTGGGTCGGGCCGGACTAGACCGAGTCACCGGGAGACCTAGCGGGTTGGACCCTCAGCCAACCAGGTCGAGTTTGGCGAGGCATATTGGGCCTGATCCACTATCTAGGCTGGACCAGACCATCCTCGACCCTCACTAGATCGGGTCGAGTCCATCTAAATTAACCAGGGTATTTGGGACCCCAGGCCTCGTTGCAACCAATCCCCGGGTTACAAAAATGCATATATCTTGCAAACTTCATGTCTGATTGGAAGGCCATTTGCGGCGTTGGGACCCTCTCGTGGGGGAGGATCTTTTGGAAAGATTTGTGGTGACTTTCATGGACGTCGAGATATGAAAAATGTCTTGAGGAATGGTTCTTCTAAGCACGCTACGTATGGAACCCTACAGTTAGCTAAGACCTGAAGACTGGTCGATGACGACCGCCTAGTGGGAAGAGACTCTGTGTGAAATGGTAGGCCCACAGTGGGGAGTGGCTCTTTGTGACCCCATAGACCCACAAAACCTGACTGGAGGAGTACATTAGTACAACCAATGTGGGAAGCAGCTCTGTGTGATCCAACATTCCCATGGTGGGGAGTGACTCTATGTTACCCAGTATACCCATGGTACTCATCAGGGATGAGTACCAAAACAGTTCAAGGTTAGTGGGAAGTGGCTCTGTGTGACCCGAAAATCCCACTGTACTCGATAGAGGAAGAGTTCTACCGTTGCCGAGGAGTTTGATGTTTGTGATGGACGATACTACTGTTACTACCCTAGAATATACCTCGTGTGAGCTACCTTATATTTCATGCTTTACTTTGAGGAATTGATGTGTGTTATTTATTTTTTTATTTGGGGTCCCTAATGAGTACTGGGTTACTCACCCCTACATAGGCTTTTCCCAAAAGTGTTGTTTCTGGTGCAGAAAACCAATGTTTTGATAGGGGTTGTTTCCGACGCTTTTGTCGGGGCGCACACGTTCGTCTGTGGGGGATGTCGACGCGGCTATTTGTGTTGCCCCGCATTCCCACTTTCCAAAGGCGGGCATCATCTGTTCCTTATTCAGGGATGTATGCTCCTTGATTGAAATAGGATGATGAGATGTCGGTTCCTCCTTCCGTGGATTCATCCTTATAACTCGTTACCTAGTCCGGGTCTCCCTCATAGATTTAAAACGTTGTTCGTGAAACTCTTCCTAGTGCCATGCTTCCATGGATACCGGTTAATTACACTGCTTCTGTCAGGACATTCCAAAGGATACAGTTAGGGCCATAACCTTTAGTTGGGTGAGTAGTCACGTTGAGGCATCATTAATGTGTCTGAACGCTGGGGAATTGGCGTGTCTATCTTTTTTACCTTATTATAGGGCTTCTCGAGGGTGCGGAAGCTCGAGGCATACCACATCGAGCACGGGGAATCATTTGCCATAAGCATGTATCTGAGGATTTCCTCAGCTTCCCATGTTTAACACAGGGTATGCCACAATTTTAACTTCCAGCGGAGATGGATCGGGCTGATCAGAACATTAGCTATAGTGGATCATATTGAGGAATCCCCGTTGAGGGAACACCGATATCAGAGCCAGCCCATGGGAAGCTTCTCGAATTCTATGGAGGGGAATGGGGTGGCATGATCTCACCAGGATGTGGCGGCCTGGGTAAGAATCAATATGGACGATGGATAATTGCATGGAGTGGAGTGGGAATGAAATGGAGCCATTGTGGAGATGACATTGGTGATGGGCTTGATTCTCTAAGAGACTTCATACGTATCCCCATGGCAGGGAATCAATGTCTACGTAGTTCAGAGTGGATGTGTGGGGCTTACACTCTAGGATGCCCAAGGTGATGGATGAACCAATGTGAATGCGGTCGAAACAACCAGGGGGTGGGTTTGAACCTCGTGAGGCTTCCTACGTACCATGCCTTAGCATGGATCAAAGACCCCATAGTTTATATTGGACGTCAGAGAACCAACGTGAAGAAGGACCTTGGTCCAATGGGTGGTGGGCTTGAACCTCGTGAGGCTTCCTACATACCATGCCTTGACATGGATCAAAGTCCACATATTTCGGGAAAAAGGGATGTCGAAATGACACGAAGGGGTTTCAGAACAACTGGATTCCATGGTCACAACGGCTTACCACTGGATTGGGATGTAGTTTAACGTCATGCGGGACGGGGTATGTCAGAGAAATGACATGGAAAAGGACCTTGGCCCAGGTGGATGGTGGGATTGAACCCCAGGAAGGCTTCCTACGTACCATGCCTTGACATGGATCAAAGAAAACGTAGTTCAAGTTAGTCACAATGGCTTACCATTGTACTGAAATGTAGTTTAATATCATGTGGGATGAGAGTGGAACCCGACGTGAAGAAACACCTGGTCAGTGGGCTTGATCCTCGTGTGGCTTCCTATGTACCATGCCTTAACATGGATCAAAGACCACGTACTTTAGGAAGGATGTGGGTGTCTTCGAACTGACGTGAAGAAGGACCTTTGTACGATGGATGACGGGGGCCTGAACCTCATGGAGGCTTCATATGTACCATGCCTTGACATGGATCAAAGTCCTCGTAGTTCGGGAAGGGGGTTTCGTCGGCGAACCGACATGAAGGTGAACCCGGGGGTCCACTGGTGGTGGGCTTGAACCTTGTGAGGCTTCCTACGTATCATGCCTTGACATGGGTCAAAGTCCTCATAGTTCAGGTATACAGTTTAACGCCATGCTGGATGGGGGAATACATTTTAACGTCATGCTGGACGAGGGCATTTTGGTCTTACACTCTGAGGCGGCCCAAGGTGTTGGCGAACAGACATGAAGGGGTCGGAACGACCGGGTGGTGGGATCTAACCTCATGAGGCTTCCTACATACCATGCCTTGACATGGATCAAAGTCTGCGTAGTTATCTAGAGGTGGGGGTTAGGGTCGGTGCTCACTCTAAGCTCACGTGAGTCATGCTCGGTATGAGAAACAAGAGGTTGCATGGACCCGACGATCATGTCACGAAGGGTGCATTTGTGGGAAACGAAGAGGTGCTTACGCATTATGCGGCCCATAGTGCTGGTACATACTCCAGGATGGAGGCCCAAGGTGCAACAAAGCGCAGTGGGAGAGTAATTTATGACTGAAGATGGGAGGTGCCCTGTTCCCTATCACGCCCTCCACTGGCCTTGGCAGTGGGTAAGTACGGAGGTTCACGGGTGCTACCTTCCGCAAGAGGGGCTAGGGGCTTACAGCAAGGTGGCTTCCCTTCTCCCCCACGGACAAACGCCACTCTCAGAAGGAGGATATCATCCCTTGTGGGGACCAGTGGCGTAAAGAATGTCTGAGCCGGGGGGACCTTGCGTGCGAGGCATGGGGTCGGGTCATAGTTTAACGTCATGTGTTAAGGACGAGGTGCTTGTCAGTTTAACTTCTTTTAGATCAGATGAGGTGGGTTTACTCCGCACCCCTAGGACTTACATAACCGGTACCCTTTTCACTTTGTGGGAGGGAAGGCATCAGCAAGGCCGTGGCGAAGCGGTGTCGTAGAGCGAACCATCAAGGGGTCCACGTTAGAGTGACTATGTGAAGAAGCAATAGCCATTAGCGTGCCTATGAGAAGAAGCATTAGGCGAAGCAACTCTATGGGTGGTATTGTCTAGGGGAATTTGAAATCACATCGTGCAAACCTAGAGGTTTGCATGGGAAGAGGAATTTCCAAGTAGAGTGGTCCACAGGCAGGGGCCTTGCAGAGCTCGGTTTCTTTGCGTAGTGGAGAGAACTAGCGAAGGGGTGTGCTTTGCGAAGTGGAGTGACATGGCCATAGAATGGGGCATAGGTGTGAGCAGGAGGTGCTTCACGAAGTGGAAGGGTGTTCACGGAGCACTGCCTCGTGAAGAATAGGTTCATCGCGAAGCAAGGTGTCGTGATGCAATTTGATTTGCGAAGTATAATGACCCTACCATGGAATGTGGATCATGTGTACAGGGTTGGTGTTTCACGAAGCATAAATTCTCCACAATTGCCCGAGTCCCCTTGGGGATCCCCTTCCTTCGTGAATGCCATTAGGCTTTGCGAAGGGCATCCCTCTTGGAATAGGGGCTCAAAATGAGACAAGGGGAAGGCCTCTTGCGAAGAAAAAATACCTCACAGAGCTCATGATTCTCAGAGCGAAGTGTGTTTCACGATTTGGGAGCAGAGAAGCTGAATGGTCGGATTGTCCGTCTGGAGAGCTCAGGGGGAGCTCGGTATTTATAGGCAAGAGGCGCCATGAAGAAGATCTCACACAGCGTGAAGAAGGATTCGGTTGCTTCACGGCGGGTCGCGAACGTCAACTGGGTTAGTGGAGAGTTACCTCCTACTCTACTTCGTGGCTGGTTCACGAACGTCAGGGCGTTCATGGAGAGTTACCTCCTCCTCTGCTTCGTGGCGGGTTTGTGAATGTCAGGGCGTTCATAGAGGGTTACAACCTCCTCTACTTCGTGGCGGGTTCGTGAACATCAGGTCATTCGTGGGGAGTTACCACCTCCTCTACTTCGTGGTGGGTTCACAAACGTCAGGGCATTCGCGGAGAGTTACCGCCTGCTCTGCTTTGCGGCAGCCACGTTGCTTGGGGGGTCTCCACTTCAGGGTTTTACGAGGTAGGGCGTGGGCCTCTTTTCCTTCTCTCCTTTCTTCCAATATTTTGGCACCAACAAATTCCCCCCCTCATACTTTGAGCCATGGAGGGATCAAGGGTCGATGTCTGAGGTAAATCGCCAAAATTATTGAAAGTTTGTGGTGATGACTCGTGAAGCGGGCGCACGAGGTGGACAGTGGCCACGCGGTCCGGACGCGCCGTGAAGCTCCGCATGGGCTGGATGCACTGCGAAGATCTAGGGGCCACCTCCTATAAATAGGGGGCTGACCTCTATTGTCTTTTTCCTTATTTGAAACTTTTCCCTTTTGCACTCTTGATCCGCGAAGCTCCACGTCCTCCGCGTCTGCTCACTGTGAATCGAGCTTCGTGGAGAACCGTGAGTCTCTGACTCCACGACTATGCCAAGTGAACGTCTTCTTGCAAGCCGAGGCCAGGATCCATGTCTTGGATTTACGAGCAAGCTCCGTGAGCGATCTTCTTGGCCAGAACTGAATTTTTTCCGAGTTCTGAAACCGTAATGGCCCATCAAGAAGCTGTGCTGGGGGTGCTTGCAGACGCTGCCCGAAGGGATGAGATGACCAACTATCTGGGCCTGGGGGAGTTGGTCCGAATTCACTCGGACCATAATTCTTCGATAGAACTGTTATCAGAGAGCCAAAAGAACTATCCGCTGTGCAAGAAGCTGCCCTTGTATGGCTTCGGGCTGAGGGATAACGTCTTCATTCCTGAGGCAAGTAGGGATGAACCAACTTGTTGGTTTGAGAGCACGCCATTCCAGCATCAATGGTTCAGGCCGGTTGACGGTCATGCGCAGGAGGACTTGACGCCTGTCACCGCCGACTGTCTGTACAACCATCTGACCAACATCGATGGGAATACATTGCAACCAGAGATGTCCCCTCCCATGTACCGTACCATATTGAAGACATATTTGAGGGATTCGAAGAAGGGGTGGTCTGATGAGTGGGACCTGTGCTAGGGTGACAATTTCACCAATGACTGGGCATGGGCCTACTGGTTAGGTGCCTCATGCGAGGAGTTTGTGGAAGAGTTGAGGAGAGTGGACTTGTATGAGGCGGCATGGGCCTCCCAATTCCACATTTATCAACCAAAATATCTAATGTCAGAGCTGTTGAGATGATGGTCATCTAGGACCAACACTTTTCACCTGCACCATGGGGAGGTTGGCATCAGTCTGTGGGACTTCCATCAGATTTTGGGGGTCCTGATATTGGGGGCCATGTATGATGAGTTCCTCCCCATTATGAGTGTGTGGGAGGATCTGGAGCAGATGTCGCGGCTGGCACTGGCACTGATGGGACTGGTCCCCGGATAGGACAAGGAAGCGGTGAGAGATGTCTACTTTAGGAAGTGGTTCAAGCAGTTCCTGAACATCCTGGAGGATTGAGAGTTTCCCAAGAGGCCTCAGACTTTCCCAAAGGGGACTCAACGGGGCAAGGATCACTCATATTTGTGGCTCTTGGAGGACAGCCAATGGAAGACCTGGGGATTCAGTGTCAGCACTGAACAACGACCAATAGTCAGGATGGTGGCGTTCATTGCGGAACTTATCTGCGGTTGGATCCTACCAGTGAGGGATACCAACATGGGGGCATGAACCAGCTCATTTATTATGGCATCCATGCTGGCCACAGGAAGGCAGGTCAATTTGGGGATCTCGATTCTGTCTAGGTTGTACAGTATGTTGCGGCACGTTAGCGAGGGAAAGAATCCACCGAGGATATGCGGGCCTTTCCACCTTCTGTATGGGTGGATCGTGGCGCACATCAAGGGGGTTTAGGAATATCCAAACCCCATCTTTCCACCGGGATCGAACTTCCTCCCCTCCATTCTAAACACTGTGGGGAGATTCCCAGTCAAACTAACCGTACCGATGGTGGTGAACCGTGTGTGGAAGGTAGATGAGTTTAACTTCCACCCGTTTCCATTGCCGATGGGGGTACTTACCGATGATAGTCACGGAACAGAACAGAACCATGCTTATATACTAGCCTTTAGAAGTGGAGTTTTGGTGGCACAGGTGGAACATGAGCCGCTCTGCGAGCCGAACACCCCACACCGGTTCGCGAGGCAATTCTGGTGCATGCAACAGCTGACCCCGCAGGTCTATTGGAAGGTGCATCATGAGGAGAACCCATGTGTAATGAGGCAGCTATGGCTCATGTCCACACGGGAAGATGGGAAAATGTGAATTGTATTGCCTCCGTCCACTGTCGCATTTGAACTGGTGATGGAGTATGCCATCAGCTGGGTGGCAGCTTATCTGGGGGAAATGCGGAAGCAACCAGCCGTTCGAGATGGTGACGGCGAGCCTCCCATATCCCGAGGTCGAGGTCGGAGGGCAAAAAGGGTCTCCCATGGTGGCGGGGCTTCCGTGGCGGCGACACCTGCACCAGCAATGGGACGAAACGACCTCCGATGAAGAGGAAAGCAAAATAGTCTGCTGCCGATCGTGGAAGCCAATCACACGCTTCATCAATGAAACCCCCCAAGCGCTATGGCTGAATGAAATGGAAAGACTTCGCTCACAATTGCACGAATTGTGTGCTAGGGGAGTGGATTACCAGTGTCCTCATATGCTCATCCGAGATCTCATGGAAGAGAAGATCTGAGAGGATGATTGAGGGCTCAACGTGGGCTGGTAGCGAAGGAAGGCGATGAATATCAAGAAGCTCCAGTAGTCTGAAAATGAGGTCCAACAGCTGTAGGCCCGGTCAGATGAAAACTTTGCTTCTCTCGATGTGCAATCAGAGCTCATCTTGCGGATGAAGGCCCATATGGCAGATGCCAAAGATGTCTTGAAGTAGACTTCTGGGGAGATGGCCATCATTCAGGATGACGTAGAGAGGGCCCGAGCTGGGGCCGATGAACTGCGCCCCATTGCTGTTGAGGCGGAGCAGGAGCTAAGTCGGTGACAGTAATTTCTGGATGCCACAAGTCGAAGGGTGGCAGAGCTGCAACGCTCTTTTGACGGGGTCAATCCATCCATGCGGGGAGTTAACCCACGGGTACTGTAATAATTGAAAACCCTTTAAACATACTCTCATGCATTGATTTTTTTTGAATGTCGTAGCATGCATGAGTTTTGTTGTTTGCACTGGTTCATTGCATCCTTACAATGTTTGCGGAATGTCCAATGACAATTACCTAATCTCACGTGGGTCGGGCCCGATGTGAGAAACAAGAGATAGTCACCTCATCGCCCCATCCAAACATAGGAGTGAAAACCAAGCTTCTAGAATCTGGGGTTTGGATAACCGGTTCGGATTTATTAGAAATAGGAGAAACCTGACTGGAGAAGGAAGTTCTCAGAATTGCTGAATTACCATTTTTCCAGCATGCTCTTGTTCACGAACGGTGTAATGCCAAGGGTGCTGAAATTGGTTCGAACGGATGGGAATGGGAAGCATGAATCACGATACCCAAGATTCATAACATTATGAGGGTGGCATGACAATAAAGGACAAATATTAATCGTGGCAGAAAAACAGTGTCCTTACTGCATTAGCCTGAAATGGGGACAACAAATGAGGGCCGACTGTTGACCATGTTCGTAACACGGGGCCTAACTCAAATACCGTTGATCCGTCTTCCAGGATGTTGACCCAGGACAGTAGGCGGACCATAGATCAAGCATCCATACTGTTAGGGGGTCCCTCCATACATGACCAGTCTTCTGGAACGTTGACCCAGGATAGCAGGCGGACCATATTTCAGGCATCTATACTGTTATGGGGTTCCTCCAGACCTGAAATAGGCCGAGAGTTTGAATAAGGGGCACGCGAAGCATGGGATGTGAAGTGATGGTTTGTTCAAACAGAATCCAACACTCATGAAATTATGCTACCGTGGTGGGAGCATGCTAGATGGGCATGTCAGTTTGATCATGGATCATTCTTTATTTTTAGTCAGGGTCTCTCTGGTGAGGGGATCTATCGCTTCCCAATGTCATCTTGGGGCATCCTGAACCTGTTCCAGGAAAAATTTTAGTTGCGCGGTTCCTCACGAGGGGTCATGCCACGATCCGAAAATGGGGAGGAATAGGGCTTCATGATTCCTGTGGCTGGACCCTGGGCAAAATTTCGGGGTGTCTCTACATATCCCAAAGGATGGGAATCAAGCTGTACGTAGTTCTGGAGGCACAATTTAACGTCATGTAGGATGAGGAGAAGCCTGGTTGCGCCGGTACACATCCTACCAAAACTACTAAACCCACGCGAGTCATGCTCGATGTGGGAAACAAGAAGTAATGGAGAAAATTCCTGACAAAAGAAGGGGCATGTTAGGGCGAAGGGATGCTCGGTGAATACCGGCCCAATGACGCTAACACGTCCGTGTGGCGCACCTAGACGCGCAAAGAGGTAGAGTCGAGTATGTTGGAATTCCACTTGAACATGAGGAAGTGGAAATGTGTGAATCATGAAGCTCAAGATTTGGATCACAATGATGGCGGCGTGACGATGGAGGATAATTATTAACTATGGCGGAAACGCAGCATCCGTATCGCATTAGCCTAGAATGGGGACAGACAAATGAGGGTCGGCCATTGACCATGTTTGAAACACAGGACTTGTCGCAAATGTCATCCAAGATCCTTAGGGACGTTTGCCCGAAATTATTGGAGATCCCTTAGGACCAACATCCATTGAGAGCCCTTAAGCCTAGCATCCATGTCTTCTGAGGGTCCTTTTGGACGTGGAAGAGGATGAAGATTGAAATAGCGAGCACACGAAGCTTGGACATGGAACGAGGGGATTTCCCCGTGAAAATTCCACACTCCGGGATCTTTATCAAAACACATCTGAATACGTTAATGAGAGTATAATATAGAGGGATTCAAGTCCATTCCCATAGGGAGATCTTAGTTTAGGGTCATAGAATTCGGATTGTGGATGGAAGGAAACGCAGGAGGCACATGGCGGGTGAACATCAAAACCCAACGTGGATGGGAATCAGGGATGTGTACGCCGCGGTGAACAACCCAACGTGGATGAGGATTTAATCGCATACCACACCGAACAACCCCACTTGAGAGAGGTTTTAGGTCAAGGGACAGAAAACGAGAGTTGAGTTGGGCCTGAGGCAAAGTTCAAAGGCATTCCTACGCACCCCATGGGGATGGGGATCAAGCTTCATGTAGTTATAGAGGGTGGCACGACACAATAATGCACTGGTGAAAAGGATTAAGGGGGCGCGCGGGTCTAGCCCTCGCATCGAGAGAAGCGGTATTTGATAGATCATGTTTGTCCTTTAAGGTGATTCGGTTTTTTTTGTGAAGTGACCGACCGAGGGTAGCAAGCCCCGGTTTCACCACTAGAATCAAGCTGTAGTAGGCATTGAAAAATGGTATGGCGCATGACCAATACCCAACGTGATTTACTCTATGACGAGGTCATCACAATGAAGTGTCGTTTTTCATCATGTGGACATGACGATAATGTCACAAGTTAGGGTCATGTGATGGGACCAAGAATGCATTTTAACATCATGTAGCGCAGACGTAGCAGAGACGATGCTAGGTGGGGAATGTGTACGGTGCCATGCAACATAACCGACGTGAATGGGGACATAATCCCACATCACACCGTATGTGATTCCGAGAGAGGAACCACAGGCCGAGTGGCCTACATAGAGGTAAGAGATGAAGGGGGAGAGACTAGCTCCCAAATGAGATGGACCCAAAAAATGAGACGTCCGGGTGGTCCTACGTACCCCATAAAGATGGGAATCAAGCCATACATAGTTCTTGATGAAGATCTTAGTTTATGGTCTTAGAGCTCAGACCATGGGAGCCCCGAAGGACGCCATATTGCAGCTTTATCCCCTGACATGCAAAGGTGCACTGAGGAATAGTGCCAAAAATGTTGAGATTCCACCTGGACATGATGGGGTGGAACGTAGTGTGAATCATGCAACCAATATTCAAGGACTGAAGGGTATGGCGTGATGACATGGGATTACTACTGAAAGTAGCAGAAAAACAACATCTATATCGCATTAGCCTAAAATGGGAATAACAAACGAGCATCAACCACTGACCATATTCACAACATGGGAAATGTATCGATTTGTTATCCAAAACCCTTGGGGGTTTTGGACCTTAACGTTAGGAGAGCCCTTGACCGTGGTATCCAGGGCGTTCTTGGGGGGTCCCTACGGGTGTGGAAGTTGATGAAAGCCTGAATAAATGGGAACACGAATCTTGAGAATTGGGAGGAACTTGACCAAGTTGAATCTGACACTCTTGGTCCTAGACCAGAGTTCTCTTAACACATGGGTGAACCACTGCAAGGGGTCAAGGGACTCAACTTGGGGGTGACCAAGAGATGGAGGATTCCCAGGAGAAGGGGGTGCATGGTGCCAAAAACCCTGTATCATACCTATGCATGCCCCTCATGGAGAGGGACAGGCCACAGGAAATAGGTAACTGGGAGATCATGAGATCTCTAAGAGGTGGGGCTAGACCCAAAGTCTAGACATTCGGGTGGTCCTACATATCCCATGAGGATGAGAATCAGGCCACACGTAGTTCTGGAGGGCGCCTTTTAATGTCATTCAGGATAGTAAATAGGAGGTCTAATTCATAGAACGAGGTGTGCGTGGTGCGGCTATTACAAACCCGATGTGAATGAGGACGTAATCCCGAACCACACCATGTGGTCCCATAGTCATGGTCCCGAAGGTAGGGCAGAAGAGAAAAATTAGGTGAACTCAAGCTAGACCCAAATACAGGAGGTCTAGGAGTTCCTACGTATCCCATGAGGATGGGAATCAAGCTGGACGTAGTTCTGAGGAGATCTTAGTTTATGGTCTTAGAGCCTAGACCATGGGTGGAGGACAACTTTCCTAGTAAGCGCAGACCTCTAACTGATCCCTAAGCCCACGTGAGTTAAACTTGGTGTGGAAAACATGGGAGGAAGATCCTTATTGAAATACTCGGAACGTCCATTAGATGGAAGTCGGTGAAGAGCCCCGACGGACACCCTTATTGCGGCTTTGTTCCCCTAACGCATAGATGTGCACTGAGGAATAGTACCAAGAGCATAGAAACTCTACTTGGACATTATGAAGTGGAGAAGTATGTGAATTGTGTAACCAAAATTTTGGGATTAATGGGGTTGGCGCGGCGATGGAGGATAACTGTAAACCGTGGTGGGAAAGAAGTCTCCATTTCGCGTTAGCCTGAAGTGGGAACAACAAATGAGCATCGACCGCTGACCATATTCGCAACGCGGGAGTTTTATCGATTTATTGTCCAAAACCCTCAGGGGCAGTGGCCCATAACAGTAGGAGAGCCCTTTGGCGTGGTATCCAGGCCGTTCTTGGGGGTCCCTCCGGGTGTGGAAGGTGACGAAAGCCCTGAATGAAGGGAAACACAAAGCCTGAAAAGTGGGTGCGGACTTATCCGAGTAGAGTCCAACATTCCAGGTAACTAAACCGTAGTACCCTTAGGCACATTGGTGAACCGCCAAAAAGGTTCGGCGAGACAAATCAGGAGGGAGAGGTACATGGTGTGGTCATTACAAGCCTGACATGAATGAGGACATAATCCCATGCCAATCCATATACCCCCTTGTAGAGGAAGGGTAGGCCAATGGGCCAAGGTGGGATGGAGATTTCTGGAAGATAGGGCTCGACCCGAAGCCTAGACAGTCGGGTGGTCCTATGTATCCCATAAGTATGGGAATCAAGAAACACGCAGTTCTCAAGATGCAGTTTAACGTCATGCTGGATGAAAAGGGGAGTAGGATACCCCCCACACAAAGGAGTAGTATGGTACGGTGAATAAACCGACGTGAACGAGGACATAATCCCACACCACACCATACACTCCTATAAGAGGGGACCTGGGTCGGGGGCCCGAAAAGGCCTAGGGGCCTGATAGTCGGTGGTTTGGTTGGGAATACCTGACCTGCTTGTAGTTTAACAGCTTGAAATGAGGACGAGGGCCATGAAATAATATTCCCTGGACAAAGGAGGTGTACGACATAGAGAATAACCCTACGTGAATGAGGAAATATTCCCACACCACACCGTACACTCTGGACAAGAACTTGGGCTAGGAGCCCGAGAATGCCAAGGGGCCTGAGGATAGCCCTCAGTCAGGAAGGCCTAATCAGCTTTCAGTTTAACGTCTTACAATGAGGATGAGGGCCAGGGGGCTGAAAAATCCATGGGGCGTGAGGCAGAGCCTCAGTCAGAGAATGTGTACAACCTGGCAAGTAACCTGACGCAAATGAGGACATAATCCCATGCCACACCGCACAATCCCATAAGAGAATCTGGGCCAGGGACCCAACTATTAGAACCACCCAGAGGGAAGTTTGTCGCTTCGGGATGGGGTAGAACGAACCACCACACTCGATGTTTGGGACATCTTGAGGTGGACCCGAATATCCAGGACACTACTAACCAAGTTGGAAACACAACATCCTTATGGTGACCTGATATGGGAGAAACAAATGAGCATCGACCACTGACCACGTTTGAAATGTGGGACTTGTATCGGCTTGTTGCTCAACATCCTCGAGGGCATTGGCTTGAAGTGGTAAGAGGGCCCTTAGGCCGAGCATCCATACCATTCAGGAGCCCTTCCGGGCAGGGAAGGTGATGGAATCCTAGTCAAGGAGTGGGTGAAGCATAGCTATACCCATATAAGAAAGTGACGAACATCTCCAAGGAGGGGGATGTACAGCCGGGTCAAGGCTTGCTAAACATAAATTGGGGAAAAAGTGTGCACCCTTCCATATATCTTGACCTGAGGGGAAGATTTTGGCATTTGGGCAGGGCCAACGGACGAAACGTCCAGGCATTCCTACGTATCCCATGAGGATGGGAATCAAGCCATATATAGTTCATGAAGGCCATGCAGTTTAACATTGTGCTGTAAAGACGTGGGAGGATGGAAGAATGGGAATGGGAACATGGTGTGACCATTATAATTCTCATATGAGTGGGGCTAAGGAAGCATACTCCTCATCATGTGAGGACCCTCTGAGGAAACTATACCCAGGGGGATAGTCAAAGAGAAGAGCTCGGGACTGGGCTCAAGACGAGACGTATGAGTGCTCCTTTGTATCCCATTAGGATGGGAATCAAGCTATAAGTAGTTCTAGAAGCACAGTTTAACGTCATGCAGG
Organism: Viscum album; assembly: GCA_963277665.1. Taxonomy (NCBI): domain Eukaryota; kingdom Viridiplantae; phylum Streptophyta; class Magnoliopsida; order Santalales; family Viscaceae; genus Viscum; species Viscum album. The sequence continues at coordinate 1,009,423,416 of OY728160.1, forward strand.
ACGAAATGCAGTTTAACGTCATGCGGGACGAGGACACATCTTGTCTGGGGATATATACGGTACAACGAGTAATCCGACGTGAATGAGGACAGAATCCCATACCACAACGTAAAATCCTGCAAGAGAGTTTGAGTCATGGAAGGACACGGGGCCTAAGGTTGGGCCTCGGTCAGGAAGGCCCGACCAGATTGCAGTTTAACATCCTGCAGTAAGGATGAGGGCCAGGGGCCCGAAAAGGCCAAGGGCCCTAAGGCTGGGCCTCAGTCAGGAAGGTCTGGCCAGCTTGCAGTTTAACGTATTGCAGTGAGGACGAATGTGGGGGGAATTGGATTCTCTGGACATGGGAGGTGTATGACACAACGAGTAACCTAATGTGAATGAGGACATGATCCCACACCACACCATACAATTCCATAGGAGAGAGCCTGGGCCGGAGGCCCAAGGCTAGGCCACGGTCAGGGAGGCCCGATCGGCTTGTAGTTTAACGTCGTGCAGGAAGAGCATGTAGTTTAGGGTCATGGGGGACCATAGGGGCCCAAATGTAGGGAAAAATGTAGTTTAATATTGTGCTGGACTAGATGTAGTTTAGGGTCATGTGGGACCGCAATCCAGTTTAAGGTTGTGGGGGACCCAGGTGCAGTTTAGGGTCATACAAGAACCATAGGATTAGGAAAGGTATTGCTTGAGGAACATGGCATTGGTGGGAGGAGTTATGTACTCACCATCCATGGTCACCAAGGAGTATGCTCCATTGGGCTAGACCTTATGAATGATGTAAGGTCCTTCCCATTTGCTCTCCAACTTGGGTGGTTTACTACCGGGGATCATCGGCGCTCGGAGGGCCAACACCAGGTCACCTTGCAGAAAAGAGCGAAGGCGAACCTTCTTGTTGAAGGCTCTGGCTATCTTATTATGATGCCTTTCTAGATTGTGCAGGGCACAGAGCATGTTCTCGTCCAGTGCTTCCAATTCAGCTAGACGGATTTCATCCACCTTATCTGGTGCCTACTGGTCATAGACCACTATGCGCAATGAGGGAAACTGAATCTCGATGGACAGGAAGACCTCAGTTCCGTACACTAGGAAATATGGGGTCACCTGGGTGGAATTACAAGTCGTCGTCTGATAAGCCCAGAGGGCATTTGGGAGCTTGTCTGACCATCTTTTCTTGTTATGGACATCCATTTTCTACTGAATGTTAGAGAGGGTTTTGTTGAATTCCTCGATCTATCCATTTTCTTATGCATGATAGCGATAGGTATGGTTTGAACAGATATTGTACTTGGTGTACAATATCATCAGCTTAGCTGCTCGAAAGTTGGTGTCGTTATCGATGAGGACAGCGTGAGGGACTCCAAACCAGTGGATGATGTTTGAGCTCACGAATTCAATGATGGAACGGGCCTTGACCTCTTTGAGTGGGACTACCTCCGCCCAATTGGAGAATAAATCTTTAGTGGCCAGGATGAACCTACAATAGCAAGCTGTCGCCGGTGGATATGGTCCCACGACATCGAGTCCCCACACTGAAAATGGACAAGAGTACTTGGTGGAGTGGAGAGGCTCTGGCGGTCGATGCAGGAAGTTAGCATGAAAATGGCACACGTGGCATCTCTTGGAAAACTCAATACAATCGTGGATCATAGAGGTCCAAAAGTACCCCAATCTCTGGATCTGAGGGGACAACTTTGGCTTAGCCTGGTGGGCACTACAGGAACTGGCATGAATCTCTTGCATGACATGAGAAGTCTCGGCTCCTTGAATGCAACGGAGGAGAACACCATCGAAGCTCCGCTTATATAGGATCCACTCAAGACTTGGACCACTTTGAAGGGTAAACTGCAGTGCGCGGCGTCGGATTTGCTTGCGCTCAGCCCGATCATCTGGGAGGAAACCATTTTGGATATACTTGAAAAAAGGTGCCCTCCAGTCAGGAGTGGCCTCAACCACTGCGTCTAAAGAACCTGGGTCTCCTAACGTGGCGGGTCCGGCAGTAAGATGGCTTAACCGTAGGCCGTCGTCATCCTCTGGGGTGATGGGGGAAATGAATCTCTGGTGTGCCACATGTATAATCATATCATCCTGATCGGGTTCTGCAAGTGACGCAGCTAAGCCGGCCAAAGAATTTGCTTGACCATTCTGTGACCGAGGGACATGGGTAAGCTCTGGTTGAGAAGGGAATTGGGCCATTAGACGGATGGTGCACTCCAACAATGGAACGAGCTCTAGCTTCCTGACAACATAATCACCATTGACCTGCCCGATGACTAGTTCAGAATCCCCTTTTACCTGAAAATGGGGAACATCAGTCTCAAGGGCTAGCTCGAGGCCGGTGATGAGAGCCTGATACTCTACCTCATTGTTGGTGCAGCCTTCTGACAACAGGAATGAGTATGGCAGGATGGCTTGCATCGGAGTGATGAAGATGATAGCCAGACCCACTCTGTTGAGCTTAGGATCATTGATCCTCCTACCTGTGGGGATTCGAGAGGCACTGTCGAAGTGCATTTTCCAACATGAGACGACATGATCGACTGAGAGGATTGCCTCATCAAGAAAATATAGGTCCAGGGATTGATCTACGGAGGTTGGATGGGAAGCTAGGAAGTCTGCCAATGCCTGTCCTTTAATAGCCTTATGAGGCACAAACCTGATGTCAAACTGCTGGAGGATCACCACCCACCGTGCTAGTCGGCCAGTCAACATGGGGCGGTTCAAAATGTACTTTGGTGGGTCTACCCGAGAGACCAACTATACCTCATGGTGCTATAGGTAATGCCAAAATTTCTGTACAATGAATACAAGCGCTAGGGAGCTCTTTTCGATGGGGGAGTATCTGGTCTCCGTATCGAGAAGCATGCAGATGAGGTAGTAGAGGTTGTTCTCTGTCCCCTCATTGTTCTTCTAGGAAATAAGTGCACCGAGGGATCATTCAACGGTGGTCATGTAAAGAACCAGTGGCTTCCCGAAGATGGGTGGCATCAAGACCGGAGGTTGGAGCAGATACTGGTTGATTTTTTCAAAGGCGGTCTAACACTCTTCATCCCATTCATAGGTGGAGCCTTTCTTCATGAGCTGGGAAAATGGATTACACTAGACATCCAGATTTGCAATGAATTAGAGTATGTAGGCTAAGTGGCCTTGAAGACCTCGAAGCTCCCGAATATTACTCAAGGGAGGCATCTGGCTGATGGCTTTGATCTTCTCTGGGTTGATCTCGATGCCTCGGTATCTGACAACAAAGCCAAAAAACTTCCCGAAGTTGACCCCGAAGGCACATTTAAGTGGGTTCATCTTTAGGTGACAGGAGTGGAGGAAACTGAACTATTTCTCAATGTCCTTGAGATGGTCCTGGTGCTGAAGAGATTTGACCACCATGTCATCTACATAACACTCCACCAATGTCCCAAGAATAGGCTTGAATATGCGGTGCATGGCTTGCTGATAAGTGGAACATGCATTTTTTAGGCCGAAAGGCATGACCTGGTAAAAGAAAGTACATTGGGAAGCCCTGAAGGGAGTGTACTCCTCATCTTCGGGGGCCATCCGGATCTGGTTGTACCCGGAATACCCATCCATGAAGGAGTGGGCTTGGAACCCAGCTGTGGCATCAATCAAAAACTCTATCACTAGGAGGAAAAAATCATCCTTCATACAGTGGCGGTTGAGATAGTGGAAGTCGATACAGACTTTGATCTTCCCTTTATTCTTCCTGACTGGCACAATGTTGGCCAGCCACTTGGGGTACTGGACTTCCTTGACGAAGTTGTCTATGATGAGCTTGTCAACTTCAGCCTCGACCATGGCACCGTGAGAAGTGTGCATCTTTCTAGGAGGATGCTTGAACCTGTGATGGTTTTTTGGGAGAACAAGGTGGTGGACAACTACCTAGGGATCTAGTCCGGGCATCTTATCATAAATCTAGGAAAACATGTCACTGTGCTGTTTGAGAATGTCCACGTACTGTTGCTGCTCCTTGAGGGACATGGCATCACTGATCAATGTGGGTCTCAGATCTTCCTCGCTACCAAGGTTCACCTGTACCATTTCATCGACCGTGGTCGAGACGCCTTCTTCAAAGGCAGGGGGAGCATCCTCCAGATCCTCTTCTCCACCTGTAGAGGGACCTTCCGTGAGGGGAGTCATTTCTGAGCCACCAGACTCTGATGGGAGGCTGGTACTGGCCGGAGCAGCAGTGGTCATTATGTCAGGAGGCTCATGCGCCACTAAGACCATGGTGATGAAGGTATTTGATCCAATCCCATCGAGTATTTGGACCAAGGGGCCACACTTGATGACATCAAAGAAGTAGTGACGCGTCGTCCTGAGCCAGTTGATTCCAGCCCGATAGAAGAGACACGTATGGCATACCGCCATTTACATGAGCCTGAAGTCCCAATACCGTATAGGGGTAGGAGGATCTGCAATCCCCTGAGCCTGGTTAGTGTAGGAGTACGAGGTGATTTCCCGATGTCACTTGGACCTGAGGATCTGCCTTCCTATTGTACCCATAACAACAAAACAATGCCCCATGTCGGGGGTTGTGGCCTCCAATCGATGGATCAGAAAGATGTAGGCATCATCCATACCTGCCCAGGGGTCATTTGTGACCGGGGCGGGTTCATCCTCACTTGCCAAGATTTACTTATCCTTTCTCTTGTAATAATCACCATCCAGATAGTGGGCTTTACAAGAGGAAAAAGGATACGCATCTCCTTAGAGCACACCTACTCGACCATTGAGGGAGTATTTGAGGCATTGGTGATATGACGAAGGGACCACTGCATGCAGATGGAGCCATTTCCTTCCCATCAATGTGTTGTACGCAGTGTCCTAGGAGACAACCATGAATTCGGTGCTAGCAATTAGGCCACCGAACTGGGTCTTCAAGCAGATCTTGCCGACTGGGGTCTCCTCGGTCATATCATATCCCTGGATTTTGAGGTCAGAGGGAGTTAGATCATCCTCAGACAAACCCACCTTCCACAGTGTCCAAGTCAGGATTAGGTTAATCCTAGAACCCATGTCAACAAGACAGCGGTGGATTTCCACGCCATTGAACCGACCAGTGATGTATAGTGGGCGAATGTGCCCTTGTATTGGAGGGTCTTCATCTAAATGAGAGAATGAGATAACTGTCTGGCATTCGGCGTTCTCGATTGCCTCAACGTGGAAGGCTTCTTCAGCTGATAACTCTGTCTCAAACTGGAGGGGGCTCGTTAGGGCCTCGGCAAGCACCTCACGCATTTCAGACAACAGGCGAAGAGCCTCAAGGATAGAAATCCTCACTGGGATGCCGACGAGGTGATTCAGAACATCATACTTCCATGCCAAATGTGAACCTCTGCTTACAGGAGGTCGATCTGCAATTGGAGGCACGTCGGGGCCTGCCGGCTGGACCGGTGGCTGGCTGGTGCTGGGTACATCCCGCTGCCTGCTAGTTGAGTCCTGGAGAGTAGCTTCCGGATGAGGACCGTACAACTAATATTGTCCTGTAGGAGGGAAATATTGGTCATGGTATGGATGGGGCTGCTCTGCCTGATCTAGTAGCACAAACGGCGGTGGATATAGATCTGAGGGCACTAGATGAGGTTGCGCATGCTAAGATCTGTGCTAGGCCTGCTGTCTGGTTTTAGTTGCGTGCATGGCCTGACTAAAAGCGCCTACTGACATGCCTCAATGACCCATGTGGCTGCGGTTCCGCAAACATTGACGTCGGTTGGGGACGTTGGGGAGGCTCGCCCGGCGTTCCCCTTCATCGGGAGTCATATAGGGATTTACTAAGATCTATTGTATTAACCGAAGCGTACCCCTGACTATCACTTGATGAATCATCCACCACTGGGTGGATTCTGGGAGGGATATCCATATCAGGGGGCATGAAGTCACCAAGAGTGCGGGATGAATATGACAGTGGTGGAGCACGTCGCTTCTTCTTGTGCCGCCGCTGCTTTCCCTTTTGGGAAGAGGCCGACTTAGATGACGACATAGAGGTACTGGTCACATATTCTAAAGGATCTTTCTAATTCTGGCATTCTTGAATGATACCATGGGTGCGGGCGACAGTTTTACAGGCCATCTAGTCATCGTACTTCTGGGACCCACAACTGGGAACCTGCTGCCACTCGCCTTTGTCGTCGCTACCACTTTTTGACCTTACAAAGACACCCACCACTTGTGTCAGGGCCGGGCCCAACCTAACTATGTTGTTGTCGACCTAGTCTCGGAGCCAGTCCTTAAACACATATCACTTCTTGGGGGTGTGCCCCAGGATCCAATGATAGGGGCAGTAGTTGGGGCGATCAGTGAGATTCGCCTCTACCGGCCTTCTGCACTTGGGTAAGTGCACAATCCCCTGCTCTAGGGAACTTCAGAAGTAACCGGGGACCTGATTCACATTGAACGAGTAAGTATGGTGCCTTCTTTAGGGATAGGGGGATTTGGGATCCTGGCCCTGACGAGGGGCCGGAGGGGCCTACTGAGGAGTTAGAGCCTGATTGTCCCGCCTAGGCGGTGGTGGCGCATTGTACGGGGGAACCTGTCGGTTCTGAGGCAGTCGTTGCTGGGCAGGAGGTTGTGCCTGAGGTGGAGGGCCTCTACGGGGTTGCGGAGCCGGTGCTATAGGTAGAAACTCTAGCTGCCTGGGAGCTTCTATTTGGGCCACCACATCGGGCTTGGCTCTGGTAGCCCTCATGGACGAGATCAAAGGGGGAAGTAGATGCGCTTGACTAGCATGTTGCAGAGCTTCCTCGAGGCACCGGGCCTTATCTAAGAAGTCCCGGAACTCTCTGGGGTAGTTCTGGGTGATCAAGGAAGGAACAAGTTCTGTCTTGACATTCCCTAAGCACATTGTCAGTAATTTCTCCTGAGTCAGTGGCATGTTGAGGGAGTATGTAAGCCCCTTCAACCGGGCGATGAAGTCCACGACTTGCTCATCAGGACTTTGTTTGCACTTGAAGAGGTCTGCGATGCTGGTATTTCGCATGGTGGAGAAGAACTGGTATAGGAACTCCCGGTGGAGATCCTCCCAGCCGGTCACCGATCCGATAGGGAGCTGGCTATACCAGACGAATGCAGGGCCCTCCAACATCTGCATGAAACATTGAATCTTGGAGGCCTCCTGCTGTGCTGGGGTCCCCAACATGGGGCCACACCTAAAGGAAAAGTGAGCCAAGTGCTGCGGCAAGTCCCCCATCCTGTTAAAAGGAGAGAAAGTGGGATTCCCAAAACCCATAGGTACATGCATATCATCCACCCATGCAAGATATGGCTTGCCATCTTGTGGGACAGCCACCTTCCGCATTTCCAATGCCTCGAGATGGGCGATGAGTGCCGCTATAGGATCATCAGTGTGGGGGTCCCTGTCTTGATGAGGATCCCTATCCATGAGTGCATTTACAATATCTTCAAAATGGTAGACGACTTCAACGGATCGCGGAGCGACCGAAATAATTGCTTGTGGGGCGGCAGGGGGAACTCGGGCTGGATTCCTCAGATTGCCTTTCCGTTCAGGAGGGTTTGGTGAGACATATCACACCCTCTTGCCGTTAGTTCCAGCTTCTACCCTGTCTACAGGAGTAACATGATCAGGGATTCCTGGAGGTATCTCACAGGGGGGAAATTGTTCCTGCCCCTACTGCCCTGGCTTGGGATTACCATAGTCAGGTCACCGCTCTATAGCATGCTCTTCCAGGAGTTCGTCGACAACCTCTTATGCTCAGCGAGTTGTTATCACAACACGACCTTCTCGGGGTCTTCGTCTGTCTTTTGCACTGAGGTGGATGGGTCGGAGTGCTTGAAAGTTCTGAATTTCTCTTTATCCTTACCGGCATTTTGACTGAGTACTAGCGATTCGATGGGTGCAGGGAGGCATAGGAGGTTCCTCTACTTACGAGTAATCCTCCCTGATGGGTCCAACAACGGTGGTACACCCTCAGGGGGTAAGTCTCCATCGAGAAACTCCATCTCATCCTCCTTTTCAACTATGTCAGCCAAGTGGACCGCAACCCTTCTTGGGGGCATTTCCTCAATGTCACATAATGAATCGGGCTACCGCCAGATAGGACTGAAGATAAGGGTGGCATACTATCCCCAGCCATGGACCTGCACATGGGGGGTAGCTTACCTAATGATTTTACGAAGTACCTTGAAACTCTGAACACATTTTCGTTGGAGGGCGCTCTGGTGACCTGGTGACTCAGGGCGCTGGGCCATGGGGAGTGCAGCCAAATTGACCAGATGACATTGCTCACCGATTTCCTCAAAGTGCACTTGTCTCTTGGGGTACACCACCCGATAGTAGCGAAGATTGAAGTTCATCGCCCATAGGGTTTGATGGAAGCACTCAACTTCCTCCAGGGTGAGGGATTCTAGCGCAAGAAAATTCAATGCTGCTGCCGACCAGAACTTCTCTGGGAAATGATCCACCGTGAGAATGTTCCAGAAGATCCTGGGCTCAGATTCAGGTTCTGGCCCCGTATTGCCCCACTCGTCAACCGGAGGTGGATGAGGAACCGGTAGCGGTACTGAGGCGGACCACTGGGACAGTAAAATGGGAGGCAGAGAATACGGTGAACGATCTGACTGGCCGCTGAACTCCGGGCCATCCTCCGAAGAGTGAGGTGACCTGACCACAATGTCGTGATACGACGCGCTGATAGCCACAACTTCTGGTGTAGGGATCGCGGTTACCGGGGATGGGTCACGCTGTTGCTCAACCTCCATCGGTCCCCCAAATACCTCTCTTTGATCTCTGGTCGAGGTAGAGGGTGCTTCTGGTGATGACGGTGGTGACTGCACAGTCGGAACCTGTGGGACTCCCAGAATTTCATCCTCCTGGGTGTACTTGCGAAGAGAGGTGGGAATCGGGTGGACTTCGCATTCGGGAAGGATGAGGCTGACACGCCTTGTTCCTGCCCGGGTCCTTGACGCGGAGGAACGAGGGGAGGGTTCCATCACTGAGTCACATTCCGCTTTATAATCTGAGAAGAAGGTCGGATTGATCTCTTCCTGGACCTTCCCAGGATTCTTTTTACTGTGGCGATGACCCGCCCTCCTACCCCTAGATGGCTCTTCGAGACAAGGCTGATTCCTATCTTGTAGTCTCGGGGCCGCACTGGCGCCAGGGCGGAGAGGACTTCTGCTTGAGACAGCTGAGGTGTGAGGGAGTCCGGGGAAAATGTCGAAGAGCACATGGGGAGCAACTCCATGAACAGCCCCTGAGCGAGAAAATCCTCTGTTGGAACTGGCAGGAGTGTGGGGAGGACCTCAATGCTTAATGCGGGTGGAGCAAGGCTGACCCTCACCCCTCTGGTTTCTAAGGAAAGGAGGACCTTCGTGAACTGTAGAGAGGATGTAGGTAGGATCCCCACATTAGAGAGGGACCAGATGGGAAATGCCTTCACAACAATGGTCGAGGGTAGGAGGAGGAATTCCTTACCCAGTGTGGTGGGCATGGGAAGGCTTCCGCGCCGAGTCTCGCTGCCATGGGGTTGGTCTTCATTCGGGTTGGGGGTAGCACGAGGAATACCTCCATGATGAGTTTTGGATTAGGGAAGGCCCAAGCTCGGTGGAGTAGTGGTACGGGGAGGACCTCCATACGAGGTGACATCACCGCGGGTTGGTTCACTGCGATCACCATTCAGGCCTGCGACCCGGAGAGTCAACCCAGCCTGCCCGTAGGGCGGTTGGGGCCTCGATCCCGGTTGGGCGTAGGAGTGTCCCTACTCAGTGCATACATGAACTTCATGATATATGTCGGTGGTGGCTCGGCCCACAGTATCTGTCGACGTTGATGCCCCGTGGCGGGCGTCCTTAGCTCGGGCCCAATGCTGGCGTCGGGTCAGGTGAGCCAGTGCAGGTGGTGAAGGGGAATAGCCTACCTACTCCTCTGGAAAGTCCAGATGGTGGCGCTGACACGGCCAAGTGGGGGCCCTTGCTTGGAATCCTTGGATCAGGACCCTGACCGGGCTGATTTGGACATCACCCACCTCATCAGCGTAAGGCAGGGAGTCGTCAATGCGTTCTGGGGACAGGCTCCCGAAATGATTGAATGTTGTGGTGGGGAGTAGGGGCTCCATGTGCGGACCTCGAGGGCAGCATTGACAGTGGGGTCTGGATGCCTCCAGGTCAAGGCGGGCCATATCTCGGGTTGGGATTATTACCTCCTCCTCGTATCGGCGTACAAGGTCATTAATCACCCTTCGTTGGATGACTTCCGATGGGGAGAGGGGGCGTGGGTGCCCCATGCTCGTGGATGCAGACGCCATTGTAGCAGCAGTGGAGCCATGCGGAGTGGCTATGCTAGTATTTCCTCTGCCCCTACATAGGCAAGTGGGCGGCAATCGTGTCCCTATAGCAACAAACTCATTCTTGAGAAGCAGGGAGATTAACTCATCAACACTGCAAGGAAAAGAAGTTGACAACTAGTGCCTCAATACCATTCCATCTTCCGTGGCCGGTAAGAGGGATCCACGCCGACAACGTTTCAGAACAGAATGCCCCATGTTCTACTTCCCCAACTTCTGGTGAGTTTCACGCCAGACCCGCTATTTGATTGGAGGGACCCGGTGCTGGATATCTGGATCCGGTGACACATCAATCTACTGATGTACCAAATACTACTAATCTCCACATTGAGGAGAAGAACTTCACCTCAGGCTCACTATTTTTGTTTTTGACACTTTCACCAGGGCGCGTGCGTCCGTTTGTGAGGGACGTCGACGTGACTTATTGTGTTGCCCCACATTCCCACTTTCCAAAGGTGGGCGGCATCCGTTCCTTATTCAGGGAAGTCTGCTCCTTGATAGAAACAAGATGATGGGATGTCGGTTCCTCCTTCAGTGGATTCCTCCTCAAAACTCATTTCCTAGTCTGTGTCTCACTTATAGATTTAATACATTGTTTGTGAAACTCTTCCCAGTGCCATATTTCCATGGACTCCGGTTAATTACACTACTTCTGTCAGGACATTCCAAAGTGTCCAATCAGGGCAGCAACCTTCAGTTGGGGGAGTAGTCACATCGAGGCATCATTAACTTGTCTGAATGATGGGGAATTGGCGTTTCTGTCTTTTTTAACTTATTATATGGATTCTATAGGGCGTAGAAGCCCGAGGAATCCCACATCGAGTTCGGGGAATCATGTGCCATAGGCATGTATCTGAGATTTTCCTCAGCTTCCCATGTTTAACACAGGGTATGCCGCAAGTTTAACCTCCAGAAGAGATGGATTGGGCTGATCAGAACACTAGCTGGAGTGGATCAAATTGAGGAATCCCCCTTTAGGGAACACCGATATCGGATCCAGCCCATTGGCAGCTTCCCGAATGCTGTGGAGGGGAATGGGGTGGAATGATCTCACCAGGATGTGGCGGCCCGGGTAGAAATTAGGATGGATGATGGAGAATTGCATGAAGTAGAGGGGTAATGAAATGGAGCCGTCGTGGAGATGACAACAATGATGGGCTTGAGTCTCGAAGAGACTTCCTATGTATCCATGTGGCAGGGAATCAAATTCTGCATAGTTCAGAATGGATGTGTGGGGATTACACTCTAGGCTACCCAAGGTGATGGAAGAACCGACATGAATGCAGTCGAAACGACCAGGGGTGGGTTTGAACCATGTGAGGCTTCCTACGTACCATGCCTTAACACAGATCAAAGACCCCGTAGTTTAGATTGGACGTCGGAGAACCGACGTGAAGAAGGACCTTGGTCTAATGGGTGGTGGGCTTGAACCTCATGAGGCTTCCTACATACCATGCCTTGACATGGATCAAAGTCCACATAGTTCGGGAAAAAGGGTTGTCGAACTAACATGAAGGGGTGTCAGAACAACTTGATGGAAGGGTCACAATGGCTTACTGCTGGATTGGGGGGCAGTTTAACGTCATGAGGGACATGGCTTGTCAAAGAACCAATATGGAAAAGGACCTTGGCCCATGTGGATGGTGGGCTTGAACCTTAGGAAGGCTTCCTATGTACCATGCCTTGACATGGATCAAAGACCATGTAGTTCAGGTTAGTCACAATGACTTACCATTGGATTGAAATGTTGTTTAACTTCATGTGGGATGAGAGTGGAACACGACATGAAGAAACACCCAAGCAGTGGGCTTAAACCTCGTGAGGCTTCCTACGTACCATGCCTTAACATGGATCAAATACCACGTAGTTCGGGAAGGATGTGGGTGTCGGCGAACCAACGTGAAGAAGGACCTTAGTCCAATGAGTGATGGGGGCTTGATCCTTAGGGAGGATTCCAATGTACCATGCCTTGACATGGATCAAAGTCCTCGTAGTTCGGGAAGGGGGGTTCGTTTGCAAACCGACGTGAATGTGAACCCGAGGGTCCATTGGTGGTGGGATTGAACCTCGTGAGGCTTCCTACGTACCATGACTTGATATGGATCAAAGTCCTAGTAGTTAGGGTATACAGTTTAGCATCATGATGGATGGGGGAATACAGTTTAACGTCATGCTGGACGAGGGTGTTTGGGGCTTACACTCTGAGGCGGCACGAGGTGTTGGCGAACCGACATGAAGGTGTCAGAACGACCGGGTGGTGGGCTTGAACCTCGTGTGGCTTCTTACGTACCATGCCTTGACATGGATCAAAGTCCCCATAGTTTACTAGAGGTGGGGGTTAGGGTTAGTGCTCACTCTATGCTCACGTGAGTCATGATCGGTGTGAGAAACAAGAGGTTGTAGGGACCTGACGATCACGTCGCAAAGGGTGCGTCCGTGGGAAACAAAGAGGGGATTACGCGTTAGGCGCCCCATGGTGCTGGGACTTACTCCAGGATGGAGGCCCATGGTGCGACAAAGTGCAGCGGGAGAGGGATTTGGGACAGAATATGGGAGGTGTCTCATTCCCTATCACGCCCTCCACTGGCCTTGGTAGTGGGGAATTACGGAGGTGCATGGATGATACCTTCCTCAAGAGGGGCTAGGGTCTTACACCAAGGTGGATTCCCTTCACCCCCATGGACAAACTCCACTCCCATAAGGAGGATATCATCCCCTATGGGTGCCATGGGGCGTAATGAATGTATGAGTTGGGGGGACCTTGCGTGCGAGGCACGGGGTCGGGTCACAGTTTAACGTCATGTGTTAAGGACGAGGTGCTTGGCAGTTTAACATCCTGCAGCTCGGACAAGGAAAGTTTACTCCACACCCCTAGGACTTACATAACCGGTACCCTTTTCTCCTTTGGGGAGGGAAGGCATCGGCAAGGTTGTGGCGAAGGGGGGTTGCAGAGCGAACCATCGAGGGGTCTATGTTAGCGTGACAATGTGAAGAAGCAATATCCATTAGCGTGCCTATGCGAAGAAGCATTATGTGAAGCAATGATACAGGTGGTTTAGTCCAGGGGACTTCGAAATAACATCATGCAAACCTGGAGGGTCGCACGGGAAGAAGAATTTCCAAGCAGAGGAGTCCACAGGCAGAGGCCTTGCTGAGCTTGATTTCTTTTCATAGTGGAGAACACTTACTAAGGGGTGTGCTTTGCGAAGTGGAGTACCATGGCCTTAGAATGGGGAAGAGGTGCGAGCGAGAGGTACTTCACGAAGTGGAAGGGTGTTCGCGGAGCACTGCCTCGCGAAGCATAGGTGCATCGCAAAGCAAGGTGCCGTGAAGCAGTGTGCTTTACGAAGTACAACAGCCTTGCCTTGGTATGTGGATTATGTGTACAAGGTGGGTTTTTCGCAAATCATAAACGCTTCGTGACTGCCCGAGTCCCCTTGGGGATCCCCTTCCTTCATGAATTCCATTAGGATTTGAGAAGGGCATCCCTCTCGGAAGAGGGGCTCAACACGAGACAAGGCGAAGGCCTCTCGCGATGCAAAAATACCTCGCGGAGCTCATGATTACCGGAGTGAAGAGTGCTTCATGATTTGGGAGCTGAGTAGCTGAAAGGTCGGATTGTCTGTCTGGAGAGCTCAGGGGAGCTCATTATTTATAGGCAAGAGGCACCGTGAAGTAGAGCTCACGCGGCGCAAAGAAGGCTTCGGTTGCTTCGCGGCGGGTCACGAACGTTAACCGGGTTCGCAGAGAGTTACCGCCTCCTATACTTCACGGCGGGTTCGTAAATGTCCGGGCGTTCATAGAGAGTAACCTCCCCCTCTGCTTTGCGGAGGGTTCGCGAATGTCAGGGCATTCACAGAGAGTTACCGCCTCCTCTGCTTCGCGACGGGTTCACGAATGTCAGGGCGTTCGCGGGGAGTTACCGCCTCCTCTGCTTCGCAGAGGGTTCGTGAATGCCAGGGTGTTCATGGAGAGTTAATGCCTCTTCTGATTCGCGGCGGCTGCGTTGCATGGAGAGTTACCGCGTTGGGGATTCACGAGGCAGGGTGTGGGCCTCTTTTCCTTCTCTCATTTCTTCCAATATTTTGGTGCCAATAGGGGTGCTTAGGGAGACGTGACAGATGAACACTATGATGGTGGAATTGGTGGCCTTGGACCAGGCAGGGCCTAGTAGGACCGGGTGGACAAGACGTACTACTTAGGATTCTAGTAGCTTCACTACTCTACCAATCATGTGGGGTTTTATATATATGGCCCTCATAGTTTCCTTCCGGTACTTTTTAGTGCTTTTGGGGGTTTTTATTCTAGACCACTTACTTTCAGTTGTACTTGCACTCAGCCATGTTTTAGTGGAACTGGTTTTCCCTTTTCAGTGTGTCAGGATGTGGTTGGGTTTTTGTGTGCATGAAAGTACTTAGGAAAGTTTCTACCACTTGCAGGTTGATGCCTTCGACACTAGTCACCGGCCCCTAGTCTTTGGGAGGTGGGCTTGGGGTAGTCACAACATGGGCCCTATGGGATAAGTTGTGACAAAGTGGTATCAAAGGGCGGTACGTTCTCCCTCAAAGACCGGGAGATTGATGTTTTGTTTTGGGTCAATAGTGTTATGTATTTTGAGTTCAAATTTCAGATTCAGGGAGTCTAGTGTTGGTGAAGCGGATGACGTATCCATACACAAGGACCTTAAATTCTATTTTCGGCTCAATACATGAAAACAATGGTTGCATAAGTGTCTACTTATTTTTGAATAAGATTCAGATCACCAGGTATAACTGTATAACTATTTTATATTTTGATCTATCTTAGGATGCGTCCACATGGAAGACCAGCCAGAATCCTAATATGAGGTCATGAGGATAGCCCTCCTAGCAACGAGGCATCCGTTCAGGGACTAGTTCTAGAGATGGCCCCACCGGGTGGTGCACCAATGCTACCACCACCTCGATGGTCAGCATCTACTGTTGGCCGCTCCAAAAGAGGTTGTTCTAAGGCTTAGTTCCCTACATGAGTTTTAGAGATAGATACCTCTCAGGTTTAGGGGAGAGACATTTCCTTAGGTCGTGGTTGTAGGCTGTAACACGGGTCTTCTGATTAGAGAGGACACCTCCTGACCATATAGAGATCTTGGTAGCGAGCCTTTGATAGGGCTCTTAATGGAGATATTGGAGATTTAACATCCACTACTGGAAAAAATGACCTATACCCACAGTTCAAAACCGTGGGTATAGCCACCAAAACCATGGGTATTGGCTATACCCACGGTTTTGGGAACCGTGGGCTGGAACGACGTCGGTATAGGGGTCTCAACCTATACTCATAGTTTTGGAGAATTGTGGGTATAGGGGAGTCAATGTGTGAACCACGGCTGTTCCAGCGTGGCACACAACAGACCCCACAGTTTTCAAACCGTGGGGTATTAAAATTCAAAATATTCACAGTAGCCGGGATTCGAACCCGCACTGCCGCTGCGCCTCACGGATGCACATCACCAAGGGACTAACTAACCTGTGAATTGTTTTTGTTATATAACCAAAAATGAGCATATAAATATTCATTGTATTCACGTGGGGTACTAAAAAAATCCGAAAACACGGAAAAGGGGTTTCAAACCTACGTCTCACGCTGGGAATCACGACCGCGCACCGCCAAATGACCTACTGAGCTACAATTTTTAATTGATATTTATATATATATATTTACTGATATATAATAATATAATCCACATTGGTTATTTAAATTCAAAAATTGGACACCGTGGGATTCGAACCCCAGTCTTAAGGCCGCGCCTCCACTAGTGACCAACCATGCTACCGAAATTATGAGTACATAAATTTATATTTATATAAATATATTAAACTAAACCATGAAAAAATATCTTCCCACCAAATTGTTTTCTTGTCCGGTGTAATTTTCATTCCCCGCCATATGTTATACCCACGGTTCTCTAGAACCGTGGGTATAGGTCTTCAAAAAAAACCCAATACCCACGGTTATCCAAAACTGTGGGTATAACTCTTCGGAAAATACCCTATACCCACGGTTCTCCAAAACCATGGGTATATGTGGCCTATACCCACGGTTTTGGAGAACCGTGGGTATAGGTTCACATACTATCCCAATACCCACGGTTTTGGAAAACTGTGGGTATAGACCTATTTTCCAGTAGTGATCCAGACTCATGATGAGGTGACCCTCACTTGGGTTGACTTTGAGAGGCTTTTCCAGGAAGAGTTTTCCCATGACCTTGTGATCTGTGCTCATCCAAGAGCTGCTTCACCTACATCATGAAATCATGACGGTGGCCGAGTACATAGAGAGATTCATAGAGCTTTCCTACTACTCCAATTATGTGGTGTGAGTCCCTTTCTTCAGGGATCTAGACTTTGATAAGGGACTCAGGTAAGAGATCAGGGCTTTAGTGGTGTCTCTCAACATACATACCTAGGCCAGGGTAATGGAGCAAGATTTTTTGATGGATAGTTTAATAGTGGAGCAGGCGCCCACAACAAGAGCTACCAGTTGGCTCCAGGCGGTAGAGTCTTCGGTAGGAAGAAAACAATAGATGCGTGGGCCTAAGAGGGCTAGGCCTTTCAGAGGATGATCCCAGGACTCAGGGTCAGTGGTGAGGGGCTCACAGACTAGAGGGAGTTAACAGGGATCCAGGAAGTGCTATGTGTGCAGAGGGCATGAACACATGCTACGTGACTACCAGACCCACCATACAGATGACCGACAGATGGTCGAGGGGATGCTGAGGCAGTGATAGCGGTTCCAGTGAGGAGGTACTTTGGGTGATAGATGTGGTAGGGGAGCTAGCTGAGTAGTAGGCAGTGGGTGACGATTTGATATGTTACCACCACCACCCTTAGGTGGTCCACCTCGACCTCAGGGAGCAGTTGGACATGAGCGATCTCTGCTCCAGGTAGTATAGTCTTACAAACACGATGCTCCAGAGATGACCCGATGTATGATCTATGTCTTCTCCTCCCTAACTGCAATACTTATAGACATAGGTGGTAGTCAATCCTTCCTTTCCACGACTCTCCTTCAGAGCTCATAGATTCCGGAAGATCCAATGGATCAATCCTTACATCTAGAGACTCCCATGGGAGATGATTTGCAGACTACACACTGGTGTCAGCAGTGTGAGCTTACCCTAGGAGGTGATAGCTTCGGCAGAGATCTCCTAGTAGTACCATCGAGGCCTTATGAAGTCATCTAGGATATGAACTGGTTATCCATAGTCCATTCCCAAATCGACTGTTTTAGGTGTATAGTGTGGTGTGTCCGTGAATATGGGACCAAGTTTTCCTACAATGGTGAAAAGGAAACCCCTACAGCATAGGATAGACTCTCTTAGAGGAGAGTGTAGCTGATCACTCACCAATTGGCTATCCTCACCCTCGGTGCAGTAGAGAAGAGGAGTCCAAGATTCCCTATAGTGGTGGAAAAGTACGGGGATGTTTTTCTTGATGAGGTTCTAGGGATACCTCCTCATAGAGAGGTAAAATTCTATATTGATCTATACCCTGGTACACCACTGAAATGCACACTATCATATCAAATGGCTCTTGTAGATTGTCACAAGATGATGGTACAACTAGAAGACTTTTAGGAGAAGGGGTTCATAAGGCCCAACATTTCACCATGGGCATCCCCAATGATTTTTTACAAGAAGGTAGATGGGAGTTTGAAGGTGTATGTGGAGTTACGATGCCTGAACATGGTGACTATGAAGAAAAAGTACCAACTATCAAGAATTGATGACCTCTTCGACCGGCTGAAGGGAGCGAAGTGGTTCATAATGATATACCTCATATCAAGCTATCATTAGCTTTAGGTATGGGATGAGGATGTACTAAAGAAAACCTTTAGGTTTTGATATGCCCACTATGAGTTACTGGTGATGCCTTTTGGCATGACCAACACCACTAAAGGGTTCATGAGCCTCATAAACATGATCTTATAGCCTTACCTTGACTAGTTCGTCATGGTCTTCATCGATGACATCTTGGTGTATTCAGTGTTGGAGGAGTAGCATGCCACACACCTATAGATAGTCATGGATACACTCTGAGAGCACTAGATTTATGGTAATCTCTTGAAGTGTCAGTTCTGGATATAGGTGGTCCACTTTCTAGGAAAAATCATCTCAGAGGCTAGAGTTGTAGTAAATCTAGTAATGATAGAGGCAACATTTTTTTGGGAGCCACCCAAGAGCGTGACTGAGGTCCGGAGCTTCTTGGGGTTGACTGGTTACAAATGGAGGTTCGTTCCAGACTTTTACCATGTAGTAGCACCCTAATCGACATTTAAATGGAATGGAAAACCCTTTGTGTGGATGGAGAAATGCCAGCAGAGCTTCCAGGAGTTGAGGAGGAGACCGACTAGTTCCCCTATCTTGAGACTACCAGAGGAGGGTGTTGGGTTTGTAGTTTACTGTGATGCATCAGGGACCGGGCTCGGCTGTGTCCTAATATAGGAGAAAGAGGTGATCACCTATGACTCATGATAGTTGAGTCAACATGAAAGAAACTACATGACCTACGACTTGGAGTTGGCAGTAGTGGTGTTTGGTTTGAAGATGTGCTGACACTACTTGATGGGCGAGGGGTTTACAGTTTACTCCAACCACAAGAGTCTTAGGTATATCTTCTCCCAGAAAGAACTGGACTTGAGACATTGGTGATGGCTAGAGTTCTTCTAGGACAATTATTTTGAGATAGTATATACTCCTAGAAAGGGGAACATGGTGGTAGACACGCTCAGCAGGAGGACCAGGTTGCAACTACTAAGTGAGGTAGCAGAGAAGTTATCCACGATACAGGTAACCCTCATGGATGATGGTGGAGATATTTACCTCGAATCGATGGATATTACTCCCCCACTGTTATAATGATTTAGGGAGGCACAACTGGGGGATGTTGACTACAAGGCCCGACGTGCTCAGATATCCTCAGGATGGGCTCTTGATGTATTTTCGATAGGTGGGGAGGATATCATCCTTTTCAGAGGGTGCACCATAGTACCATTGGCGTTGCCGAGGGATGTGCTGAGGGAGTCTTATACATCCCCTCTAGTAGTCCATCCTAGAGTGTAAAAGATGTACCGAGACCTCCAACGTCAGTACTTGTGGCCAGGGATGAAGAAAGGACTGGCCGAGTTTGTTTCACGATGCCTCACTGGTTAGAAAGTGAAGGCCAAGCACCAGGTTCTAGTAGGATTGACTCATCCACTCAAGGTACTAGTGTCTAAATTTGATGGTATCTCAATGGACTTTATTATGGGGATACAACGTACATCTAGAGGTCATGACTCTATTTGGGTGATCATTGAACGACTCAAAAAGTCAGCTCATTTCCTACCCATCCGGGATCAGGGAATGGTAGAGGGCTTGGGATGTCTTTACGTCAAGGAGATAGTGCGGATTCACGGGGTGACTTTATCTATCATCTCAGATCGTGACACCCACTTTATATCTTGGTTTTTTAAGGGATTACATGAGGTGTTTGGGAAACAACTATTTTTGAGAAAAACTTTTCATCCCTAGTCGGATGGTCAGACAGAGCGGACCATACAGACCATGGAGGACATGATTCATGCTTGCGTCCTTGACTTTGATCATAGTTGGGAGGAACAACTTCCACTTTTAGAGTTTTCATATAATAATACCTATCACTCCACCATTGGCATGGAACCGTTTGAGGCCTTGTACATGCGGACTTTTAGATCACCCATATACAGGACAGACCCAGGGGAGTCGGAACTCATGGATCCTAAGTTGGTACGAGCTACCACTGAGAAGGTACACATCATCCATGAGTGGATGAAGACTACACATATAAGGTATAAGTCTTATTACAACAAGATACATAGACCCTTGGAGTTCGAGGAGGGAGATATTGCGTTCTTTCAGGTCTCACCTTGATGAGGATTGCAGAGATTTGGCAGGGGTGGCAAGCTATATTTGAGGTTCAGCAGACCTTTTTAGATCCTAAGAAGAGTTGAAGAGGTGGCGTACCACCTAGGTCTTCCCACACAGATGCACTATGTGATTTATGTTTTCCTTGTTTCATAGTTGGGGAGGTATGTGCATGATCTGTCGCACGTCATCGACTGGGGAGAGCTGGACATTAACGATGGGGTGACGTTTGCAGAGTTCCCAATGTAGAAAGAGGATCAACAATAATGGGTACTACATGGATGGTTGATTCCTATAGTGAACATCATATGGTAGCATGGGTATCTCTTAGAGAGCACATGGGAGCTAGAGGTGCATATTCATGCTTACTACCGCCATCTTTTTGTTTAGTTGTTGTTTAGGATTTTGGGGATGTAAATCCCTAAGGTGGGGAGAATGTAACGACTCATAATGTTTGTGTAATTTTTGTATTTATATGGAATTATTTTGAGACCGAAAAATTTGCAGGCACGTAATTATGAGGTTCGGAGAGCCTGGAATGTAATTTGGAACTTTTTTAAAGGTATATTCAGTAAAAATGCTAGTGGAAAATTATATATTTGGAATATTATCTTAATAAAAAATCCAAGGGAATTGTTGAATTTAGAATGATGGGATTCTCCTAGAAATGAATTAAATTCGGCTGGAAAGGGCCGACCAAAAAAGTTATTTTTTTGGAATTTTTGAGAAAAATAATAAAATAACTTAAGTGAATTATTTTATGTTCTTTCTCACCTTAGAGTGGTGGATGACGAAGCTACAAGATAGCGACCTGGCGGAGGAGATGCACATCAATGAGGATCATTAATTTCTCGTTAAACTTGTAGTATAAGGATGATTTAATGAGGTATAACATCAATGTTGTTTCTTTAATAAAATTGAATACTGATGTGATGTCGCATCATAATGGGAACACTGCGACGTGCTCCTATTTATAGTTCGACATGCTAGGGAATTATGGATTAGAAATTTGGCAGATTCTTTGGATAACCTCGGAATGACTTCCACCCCAGCAAAAAACAATGAACACCAGCAGAACTTCTTCTTCTTCTTCGATGCATTTCGAATATCAGAGCCAGTAAGTGACATCGATGTCTTAAACACCTTGATAACGAACGCCCCAATACCAGACATCAGAAGAGGTAAGTGTTTTTGATTTGTTCGCCTTCCCTGTCCATTTCTAAATAACCAACACCGATTATCCCATGAACATGTTAATCTGTGGACCCTGCATTCTTGTGGGAGGGTGAATACTTTGGGATTTCTTTATCCATGATTTAATTATCTTTTTTATTCAAATTAAAATCCCCGAATCTCCCGTGTTTTATAAACTTCTAACGTAGAGGGACTATGCTGACACGAATAAGGCTCGAGCCCCTCTGTTGTGGGTGTTCTTCGGGGAAAATCATTCAAATCAATAGAAAGGCAGTTTTGAGACTGTCCCGGTGGAGAGGACTATCCCCAAAAAATACTGGTGCAATTGGCCTAGAGAATAGACCACCGGTGCGGACCCGGTGGTCCACAGAAGAATCCACCGACCCACTGGTGTCGGTGTTGGCACCGATGATTGCCAATAATGGCCCATAACTATAGCCGTAGGTGGGAGGTGGTGCCTCATGATGGTGTGTAGGATGAAAGTCCACAGCCAGACCAGGCTGTAGCGCAACAGGAGAAGTCACTGACCGATCCGACGACTGGATGTGGCGGATGCGGTCGCTTGATCGCTTTGGAGTGCAGCGAACGCGGCACCAAGCCACGTCTCACACGATGGGCCACAATCACTTTACTGTGATAGAGGAGGTGACCCGTGGGGAATTTTTGGGGCACAGACGTGGCTCCTAGCCACATCCAGTGAGGCAGACCAGGCAGGGCGTGAACCCCCAGTAGACCGGGCTCACGACTCATCGGGCCAGACCAGACTGTGCCGGTGGGCTCGAAAAGCACCTAGTGAGAGAGACCGACACCAGCAGGTCGGACCCGTGCCCTCTTCGGGCTGGACTGGACTAGACTGTATCATCGGGCGACCTGACGGCTGGACCCTCAACCAACTAGGTGAGGTCTAGTGAGGCCTGTTGGGTCTGGTCCACTGGCCAGGCCGAATTAGACTGACCTCAAACCGTACCAGGAAAAATCATGTCTGTCTAAATGAAAGAGGGTATTTGGGACCCCATACCGGGTTGGTCGGGTCGATCTTACCGAGTCAGACTGTCCCTCATCGCAAAAGGCCCCCTGGTTACTAAAACACCTATATATTGCAAACCACACATCTGATTGGCAGGCCGTTTGTGGTGTTGGGACCGTTTCGAGTAGAAGGATCTTCTGGAAGGATTTTTGGTGACTTTAATGGAAGTTGAGATGCGAAAAATGGATTATGTATAGGTTATCCCAAGTGCGCTATGTACGAAACCCTGTAGTTGGCTGAGACCTGAAGACTGCTCGATGACGGCCCAGTGGGAAGTGGCTTTGTATGACCCGACGGCCCCACGTTGGGGAGAAGCTTTGTGTGACCTGGTATACCCATGGTACTTGAAAGGAGGAGTACCTTAGTTTAGCAAGGTGGGAAGTGGTTCTGTGAGACCTGGCAGGCCCACAATGGGGAGTGGCTCTGTGTGACCCAGTATACCCACGGTACTCATCAGGGATGATTACCATAGCAGTTCAAGGTTAGTGGGATGAAGCTACGTGTGACTTTTAAGGCCCACTATACTTTATAGAGGAGGATTTCTCCAATGGCTGAGGAGTTTAATGTTTGTGACTGAAGATGCTACTGTTACTAACTTATAATTTAAATGGTTTGAGTTGCCTTATGTTTTGTTCTTTACATTGAGGAATTGATGTGTGTTCTTTAATTTTTGTTTTGGGGGTCCCTACTAAGTACTATTTTACTCACCCCTACATGGGATTCACCCGCACATGTTGTGTCTAGTGTAGATGACTGACGCTTTGACATGGGTGCTCAGGGAGACAAGATAGAGGGACGCTACGATGGTGGACTTGGTGGAATAGGACCAGGTGGGCCCTAGTAGGACTGAGGAGACAGAATGTACCACGTCAACTTCTAGTAGATTCACTACTCTCCCAATCAGGTGGGGTTTTTTGTGGATGGCCATCATAGTTTCCTATTTTTGCACTTTTAGTTTTTAGTGATTTGTTGGGTTTACATTCTAGCCCACTTACTTTTAGTTGTACTTGCACTCAGCCTTGTTTTTTTGGAACTTGATTTCCACTTTTTGTGTGTTGGGATGTGGTAGGGTATGTGTGTGCGTACAGGTACGTAGGCTAATTCCTCCCACTTGAAATTTGATGCCTTCGGCGCCAGTCATCAGGCCCTGGCCATCAGGAGTCGAGATTGGGGTATTCAAAACACGGGCCCCGAGGGATGGGTCGTGACACTAATACTATTTGTAGTGAAATAGCCAAAGGCTTCCATCCATTGGATGCTCGAAATAGCATGTCACTATCCCAAAGGACGTTCATGATTACCATGGTCTTGAAATGAGTGAATGTAAATAACATGAACACACTTGGATTTGAATCACCCCATAAAGATACAATAAAAAAATGGAAAATTAAATAAAATTATGGTATCACCCATCCATATTTCATATTTCCACACAATATGAGAAATTAATTAATAAATAATAATTTATAATATATATAATGTTGTATAAAAACATAAAAAAGCATTCTTGTTGCTCAACCAAGTCTCCATTCATAGAAAAAAGAGGTGTATCTGCATCAGGATTCCATTAGTTTGACCACCAGTTAAAATAATGTAGTTATAATAATTTAAAAAATGTAAGAAAAGGGCCTACATGATTGATGTTATAACATAAAAAACTCAGATCCCCAAATAAATTAATGCCTAAAGGGTATTCAAAGATGTAACCCAAAAAAGAAACAAAAATTTGAGTAGGTGTGTGAATAAAAATTTCTAGTAGGTCACAACCCATCAAAACTATGAAAATATCTTAGTAGAACATTTTTTTAATATGATAGTTTAAACATAAGGTATACAATAGGTTTTTACATGATTTATAAAAATAAATCCAAATAACACGCCACATGTAAATTTTTAAACAACCATTCCTTTATAAAAATAAACACAAGGATTATTAAAATTTTAAAGTAAAAATTTTCACCATGGAAAAGGGGCATTTAAACCAAATCACCAATTTCCCCTCTTTCTAAGAATCATAGGAAGACACATTTTATAGAAAAGTTTAAGGAAAATTCATTTCTTTAAAAAAACTTTTATAGAGATCTAAACCATTTTCCTTTATAAACCAAAATTTGAAACCATATAATGATAAATTATTTGAATTTAAACCAAAATAAGTGCGTTCACACACACACACACACAAGGTGATACATAAATCACGCATAGACACCAAGGTGGCAAGGAAACATAACCAAAAAAGGTTCCAATTCCATGGTTAAAGATTGGGTATACAGTAAAATCAAAAAATATATATATACAAAAACATCAAAAGAAGTACCTCGTCATCATGGGTAACTTCCCATGGATTTAGTAATAAAGAACATAAACTGGCTATAAGAACCTAATCTAAAACTAGTAAACCTATCCATATCCTACATTGCCTCCTCATACTAATTTGGAATAAACATCCCAGGAGCTCACATAAAACCATAGTCTATAAAAGGGTTTCAAACTCATGACATGCTACCCTCTTGGTATAACTAAAAGTGTGTAATTGGGAAACATTCCATAGGAATAATACTAAAAAACACTTGGGGATTCTCTCATATAGGTCACTTACTAAAGGTTCCAGGCGAAGTGGAAGCTCGTGGGTGGATGTTCCCACATGGATTTTTTTCATTAGCAGTGACCAATCCAGGATCAATACGACAATAAACGCCATCCACCAAAGATCGAATCACATAAACAGACAAAGAATAAGGATAGTCCCAGAACCACAAATGAGAATCGTCACAGTTTGATTATAATTAATTTAATTAATTTTCAAGAAGTACCTTTTTGGGTGTTCTTTCTTCATTGATATCTTGATCACGTTCTGATGTGATTAGTCGTTGCATTATAGAAGCCAAGTGTATACTTCCTTTAGTGGTTATCGACACATGCACCATGTATCTATGGATGTCGCCAAAGGATTCTCTGGGTGCTATCATGAAGAAACCTTTTCTTGAGTTGTCCACCTTAGATCATTTTGATCTAATGGAGGAGGATCTATCTCGATCTTGAGAGCGTTCTTCGAGTAAGGAGTTCTCTCGGCCTTGAGGGAATTCTCTAGAATTATTGTGAACAACTATTGGGAAAACATGTTGGGGTTGTGAGGATATTTATAATCGGGTTTGAGGTTATAAAGTTATGACAATAAATAAACATGTTACATGTTTTATTTATTTCATTAACTCTTATTGAGAACCCCATGTCGAATAATTAATTCCTTGACATGCGCCCACGCGGATTATAATAAATATCATTTAATAAAACAATATTATATCCTCAAAATCCCAACTGAAAAAACTACATAGCGAGTAATCATTAATACATGATGTGTACTTGTTTTTCATAAAAAAACTACACGACGTTTAATCATTAATACATGGCATGCACTTTTTTTCACATCCTTTCTAAAATGAAAACTACACAGTGTGTAATCATTAATACACGGCATGTACTTGTTTTCAAAATAAAAACTACACAGTGTGTATTCATTAATACATGGCGTGTACTTGTTTTCATTTTATTCTTCATCCTACATTAAAACAATATAGGCTTCCTTGAATAATTATTAATCCACATACGAGAATAATCATTATTCTAATGGAGATACTTGAATACACTTAGTGTGTGACCCTATAGGCCTATTTCTCATTGGAATTAGGCGGGCTTGCCAAAAATCCAAGATTACTGTCTAGCAACGAGTCATGGAACCCAAGATAAAGAAGTTGATGCCGCATTGACGTGTCACCTCATATGAATGCTTACCATGTAATTTAATCCCTTTGTCTCGATATCTTATCTAGTAGGTTTGATGGTAGTGTCAAAAACCTATATGCTTGATCTGTCATTATTTGACTTCCTGAAATAAACTCGTCGTTTCACCATGGCCATTGAATTTGGGTGATATTTCTATTTCAATAAAAGGGCCCGAGATATCTACTTCCACAAATATGGAAGGGAAAAATCCTTCCTCGACTTATCCATTAACAACATGTCATTCGTGACACACCCAACATACCCTAATTCCCGCCAACTATATTCATGAGGGTTTTCTTCATCAAATCTATGTGTGCGAGTCATGACATGAGTTAATGATAATCTTCCAGTCTAAGGACCATTACACACGCTCATAGAGAGTAATGTCCGATGAAACCAAGACATGCAGAATTACTACTGGTGGGGCTGTTCTCATAATCTCCCATCTTAGAGATTACCAAGTATGAACTCCATGAGAGAGTGTCTCGTCTTCTTATGAGTACTCACACATGATGGTCGTTATACTATGAATCCTATCATAATATGTCATCAAACCATAGAACATTATTTAAGAATCTTGTTATGGTATTTTAAGGTTCTCATCATAGCGGGGATCAACCATGACCTTATTAATGCAACAAATATTCCAAGACATTATTATATTATAGTCATGCAGAACAATGAACAATATATAATAAGTGTAAATTCATGTAATCAAAGTAAAAATATTTGGTTCTCAGGAAACCAACTCTAAAAAACTCCCACTTGGACTAGAGACAATTGCATACGACTTTTAGTCCACTGGACCTCACATAATGATCATGTTTCTACTGAGTCAAGGCTTTAGTCATGGGGTCTGCCACGTTGTCTTATGTGGAAATACTACTCATTGCAACTTCAACTCTCTGAGAAAAATCCCTCAAGAGATGGTACTTCTGAAGTATGTGCTTTGTCCGCTGATGTGACCTGGGCTCTTTTACAAGTGCCACTATTGTAGTATTATAACAATAGAGTTTGATAGGATCTATACTGATAGGTACTACATCCAGCTCTTGGACGACTCTTTGCATCCATATTGCTTCTTTAACTGCCTCAGATGCTGCGATATATTCAGACTCTACTGTAGAATCTATGACCACGCCTTGCTTTGAGCTCTTCCATCTCACTGCACCTCCATTCAAACTAAAGATGTATCCAGCCTGCGACTTCATGTCATCTTGATCAGTCTGGAAACTAGCATTTACATGTCCTCTGATGACTAGTTCCTCGTCTCCTCCATAAACTAGGAATATATCCTTAGTAAGCCTCATATTCTTAAGGATATTCTTGACTGTCATCCAATGGAGGTCTCCTGGATCAGCTTGATATCTGCCTACCACACTTAATGCGTAAGAAACATCTGGCCTTATACATAGCATAACATACATGACTGACCCAATTGCGAATGTGTAAGGGATCCTTGTCATTTTCTTTCTTACCTTATGTGTCTGAGGACACATTTTCATGGAAACATGAATTCCATGTGACACTGGCAATAATCCCCTCTTGGACTGTTCCATACTGAATCTCTTCAGTATCTTGTCAATGTATGTACTTTGACTCAGGCCCAACATTATCTGGGATCTATCACGATGGATCTTGATCCCAAGAATATATGCTGCCTCTCCCAAGTCTTTTATAGAGAAGAATTTATCCAACATGCCTTAACTGAATGTAAGACAGGTACTTCATTTCCAATTAGTAATATGTCATCAACATATACTATTAGGAAAACGACTGCACTTCCACTAAAACTTTTTTTAGACACATCGCTCACTTTCATTCTTAACAAAGACAAATTCTGTTATGGCTTCATCAAAATGAATATTCCATGACCTTGAGGCTTACTTTAATCCATAAAGGGATTTCTGCAACTTGGATACCTTGTTAGCATCCTTTTGAGTCAAAAAAACTTCAGGTTGTTTCATGTAGACATCTTCCTGGAGGTTCCCATTAAGGAATGTTGTTTTGACAACAATTTGACAAATTTCATAGTCATGGTAAGTGACAATGTCCAATAGGATTCTGATGGATTTCAACATCACAACCTGTGAAAATGTTTCATCATAGTCAATTCCTTGATGTTTTCTAAAACCTTTTTCAACCACTCGTGCTTTATAGGTGCTTACTTGTCCCTCCATGTCCAGTTTCATCTTGAATAACCACTTATTACCAATAGGCGTTACATCAACTAGAGGATCTACAAAAAAAAAATTGGTTTTGGTACATGGAATCCATTTCGAATTCATGGATTATTTCCACTTGGAAATGTCTATTCCTTCAACTGCTTCCTTGTAGGTAATAGGATCATCATTTTCAACCAATAATGAGTCACCATACTCAGTGATAAGAAAACCATATCATTCTTGTTCTCTCACCTCTCTCGTGCTCCTACACAGTTCTTGTGTCTCTGGAATAGATTTTTCTTCCACAGGGCTTTGTGGAATCTGTTCTTGTACCATCTCCTATGTATATTGAGCCTTGACTTCATCAAAGTCTATCTTTCTCCCACTATCTCTTTTGGAGATGTGATACCTCTCAAGGAATATGGAGTGTCTTGCCACTGTAACATTTTTATATAAGGGGTTGTATAAGTAATATCCCATTGTTTCCATGGGTTATCCTATAAAGATAAACTTTGTTCCTCGGGGTGCAAGTTTGTTACCTGAAGAGGACTTAACAAATGCTTCGTTGCCCCACATAAGTAAATTAAATAACATGGCTTTGCGTCCACTCCATAACTCGTATTTTTTTTTAAAAGGTAGTGCTTTGGTCAAAGACCATAGCACAATTTATTGATAATCAAAACAGGGTTACAAGAGGCGAAAAGATGGGATTTTTTTACAATCTCTATCAAAAAGGTAAAATAAATCAGAAGGAATAGAGTCCATCCAAGTCATGTGTTGATGAACTCCTTTGTTGGCAAGAGCATCAGCAACAGCATTTGCTTCCCGGTAGGCATGAGTAGCTATATAGTCCATCCCGTGAAGCAAATTCAGACAATTCATCCATCGCGTGGTAAGAGTCCAGGCCAGATTGATGTTGCCATTCCAGATGGCATGAATGATAGTGGTTGAATCACTTTCTATCCAGAGCTTTCTCCAACCTCTTTGGTGCGCAAAATCAACAGCATGAATGACCCCCAACATTTCTGCCTCCAGAGAAGAAGAGTGACCACAACCAACAAAGAAGCAGCCCTGACACTGCCCAGCTGAGTCTCTGAAGATGGCACCACAACTGGCAGGTCCAGGGTTGCCTTTGGAGGTGCCATCGACGTTCACTTTAATCCATCCTGGCATTGGAGATTGCCAGAAAACTTCAAATGAGTGTTTGGGCTTTGGGTAGATGCCAGGAACACGGAGCTGTCGAAGAATCACAAAGTCACCAACTGAGTTGTTACAACAGTCTTTTTGTATTGAGGTAGCTTCATGAACCGCCAGAAGAATCCGAGCTTTCCCTGCATTAAGATTGAGACGGTGATTGTTGTGAATGAGGGCGTTTCTGACGTACCAGATCTCATGAAGAAGCTCCGTCACAGCCGTCAGGAGAAGGTTTTTTATCTGCATAGAAATATCATATCTAGTACAATTTTTTATAAACAAGGAAATTGAGTCAGTAAAGAACCATCTATTATTAAATAATTCAGAAATATAATTCCAAAGAGCAGAGGCCGTCGCGCAAGATAGGAAGAGGTGGTTGGCATCCTCCCTATGTTGATTACACAGGCGACACTTAGAACAGAGTTGAATACCAAAAGATTGGAGACAGGTTTCCGTTGGCAGTCTATTATGGGCAATGCGCCAAATAAGGGTGAGCCTAGAAGGTTTAATCCAGGGTTTGTTAAAATGATTTACCCATTGGAGACTTGAGTCATTATCAGAGAAATTATGCTTATAATAATTCTTTGAATCCAGGATGCCATTGGTAGAAGGCTCCCAAACAAGGAAATCACCATTGGGAGAAAAAGGATGATTGTCAATAATTTGAGCAATATTGTCAGGGAGATCATGATGGTGAGATTGCAAAACCTCCTTTATAGTCTGATTAGTATCAACAGGAGGATTATGTGAGGGTAACAAGGAAAGCAGGGGGGTACCACACCAATTATCACACCAGAAATTAATGGAAGAATCAGCACTGACAATCCATCTAGAGTTTTGCATGATCCTATGATAAGAGTCCCGGATAGAGGGCCAGATGGAAGAGTTGATGAAATTAAGATTACCTTTTAAGAGCTTAAAGAGGAATCTATGGTGGAGGAAATCAGTGGCCTTAGAGGTGGAGTTGATAATGTGCCAAGTGAGGCCGGCCTGAAGGGCATCATTGAACAGATTTAGATTTTTTATGCCAATACCACCATTAGCCATGGGTTTACAGCAAGAGTTCCAAGGTATGGTAACAAGTTTCCTTTCAAAAATGTTTCCAGACCAAATGAAGTTCTTAATATAAGTGTTCATTTTTTTTAAAACGCTGACGGGCCATTTATAAACCATGAAGGAATAGACCATTTTAGAGACAATGGTCGATTTTACCAAACAGATTCTCCCAGCCATGGAGAGAGTTTTGCCTTTCCAGCTAGCGAGTTGATTTGTGATTTGATCAATGATGTTAGCGAAGTAGGTAGCTTTGGGCCTACCCCAAAAAATAGGAACACCCAAATAGTTGAAGGGCAAGAAACCCTCTTTAATACCCAGATAGGTGGTGATATTAGATTTCCTTCTTACAGGAAAATTTTTTCCAAAGAAGATATACGATTTGTCCCAAGAAATAGCTTGCCCAGAGATTTGTTCATAGTGAGAAATCGCTTGCTTAAGAACATGAATATTTTTTTTATCCCCTTTGATGAATAAGATAATATCATCAGCATATAAAAGGTGGGTAGGGGCATTTAAATTCCTGGCAACTTGAATAGGTTTAAGCATATGTTGATCAACCAGCTTGTTAAGCAGTCTACTAAGGTAATCCTCAGGAATAACGAAAATGATAGCAGAAAGAGGGTCACCCTGCCTGACACCCTTGGAGCAATTGAAAAAGCCTCTAGGAGTACCATTAATCAGGATCGAGATATAGGCCGAGTGAAAGAGGGTCTTAATTCTACCAATGAAAGAAACATTAAAGCCAAAGTTTTTTAAAACTTTGAAGATAAAATTCCAGTCAATGGTATCAAAAGCCTTCCTGATATCAAGTTTGATTGCCACATTGCCCCCTCTTGTGCTTCTATTTAAACTATTGGTACATTCTGAAGTAAGACAGATACAGTCTTGGATTGACCTACCTTTAATAAAGCCAAATTGGTTCCAAGAGACAATTTTATTGCAGATAGGAGCAAGTCTATTAGCAATAATTTTAGTAATAATTTTATAGATGGTGTTAATCAGAGCGATGGGTCTGAATTGGTGAATCTCAGAAGCATTCTCAACCTTAGGAATTAAGGTTAGAAATTGAGCATTAATTCCATGAGGAAGATGTTCGTGGGTGAAAAAGGACTTAACAAGGTTACAAACATCATTGCGAATTGTATCCCAGTGCTTTTGGAAGAAACCATTGTTGAAACCATCCGGACCAGGAGCACTGTCAGGGTTAAGACCAAAGACTGTGTCTTTGATTTCATGTTCAAGAGGGATGCTTAAAAGAGTCTCATTGTCTTGAGCATCCACCATTAAAGGAATAACATCCGGTTCAAGATCAATATTAATATCAGGACCATTAAAAATGCTAAAAAAATACGAGGTGACATGGTCCGCAATCGAATCTTCAGAATCAATGATCAGGTCATTTTTAATGAGCCTAGTAAGAGGGCGGTTGACCTTTCTAATTCTTTGAAGACAGTTATAAAATTTTGTATTTCGATCACCATCGGTTAGCCATTTAGTCCTGAAAGTTTGTTTACGAATATTGTCCTTGAAAGTAAGAAGGGAATTAAGTTTAGAAGAGATATTAGCTTCCAATTGAGGATCCATATTTAAATCTGAGTTTGTGTTCTGAGTCTGGATACGATTGAGTTCCTCTTCGAGATAGGAGATATCAGCATCAATTTGAGTATTAGAATTTTTGCACCAACCTTTCAGAGCCTGTTTGAGAATTTTGAAATTGCGTAAAAGGGCGAAAGGATCATTATGATGTTTCATGGAGTTCCAGGTTACATCGATAAAGGTGACACATTCAGAGTTCGAGGACCAAGCGTTATTAAACTTGAAGGGGATGACAGGCTTACGATCATTCGTAAGAATGATAACAAGGATAGGGTGATGATCAGAATTGAGCCTCGGGAGGGTTACACTGGTTATTTTGTCCCAGTTGTCGAGAGTCTTCATGTTGACGAAAGCTCTGTCAAGTTTACTAGCAACAGTTTTGTTGTGATGCCTCCTATACCAAGTGTATTTAGCACCAATGAGAGTGATTTCAAAAAGGTTAGAGTCATCAATAGCAGAGATAAAATCCTTAGTGGAAATAGTAAGATGTGAGGGACCAATTTTTTCAGAGGGGGAAAGGATGGAATTGAAGTCACCCATAAACACCCAAGAATCTTGAATGTTTTTCGCCATATCAAGGAGTTCATGCCATAAAGGTCTCCTATCCTGGTATCTATTCTTGGCATAAACCAAAGTGCAAAAGATATGCCGATTATTCCACAAGAAATCACAGGTAAGTTGTTGTTCAGAGGCTCTAAAAATGTTGACATTTTTTAAAGAGTTATGGAAAAAGATCCACAAAGTGTCAAAATGAGGACTACTTTTACTAGATCCTAAAAAGTTGTAATTGAGAGAGCCAAATCTCATATAGTTCATTTTAAAGTTGACTTTAGGTTCAGCAATGGCTAAGAGTTGGGGTTTATGTGTGTTTAAAAACCTCCTAAGAGTTGTGGAGGTGTCATTGTTGGCTATACCTTGACAGTTCCAATAAAGAATATTCATTACTATTTGCGGGCTGGGTTTGGACCCTTCTTTTTTTGAGATTTACTAGATCCTTTCTTCTTTTGGGATCTCGTAACCATTGTGGAGGAGGTAGACTCCTGTTGGCTGGCATGATCTTTAGGTGTTTGAGAGGGGGCAGATTTCAGGTCTGATTTTGGGTTAGGGGCAGCAACTGGAGTATTCAATAGTTGAGTACAGTTCAAAGTGTGATTTTTGTCCGATCCGTGAACTGTGTCTAGCTCAGTTGGGAGCTGTTGCTCATCCCTAGACTGATTAAACCCACTATCTGGGGCGGAGAGAATGGGGCTTGAGTGGACAAACCCTGGAGCATCAGCCTGAGTAGGGGGTTGCACAGGATAGGAAAACGTGCCAGATACAAGCTGGACAGATTCAGGTGCATCAGGTATAGAGGAACTTAAGACAGAGATAGGAATATCAACGAAATTCCTCTTGCCATCAGGAGAACCGGGAACCAAGTTGCACATCGAAGAGGAGGCAAGATTATGAATAGATTCAGGGTCTGAAACAGAGACAGGAAGTGTGGTGTGTGCTCTACTGGGAGTCAAAGGATCGGCAGGATCAGTCCTAGACACTTGTAAAACAGATTCATTAAGAGAACTAGCAGTTTTTTCAACAGAAATCGCAGAAGAGATGTCAGCCTGGCGTTGCAAGGGAGCATAATTCTGCAAGTTAAGGGGAGTATTGACCCCCACCTTGCCGACTGAAACATGTTCTATATGCAAAATGGGAGCAGAATCAGTGGTGTGTGATGAAGTGTGAGCAGAAACAAAACCAGGAGAGGCATGATTATCAGATTGATTCTCTATAACAGGAGCATTGGAAACAGAAGCGACAGGGATCTCATTTGAATTGAAAGACACAGAAGTCTGCATGTTAAGGGGAGTATTGACCCCCACCTTGCCAACTGAAACAGGTTCTGTATGCAATATGGGAGCAGAATCAGTGGTGTGTGATGAAGTGTGAGCAGAAAAAAACCAGGAGAGGCATGATTATCAGTTTGATTCTTTAAAACAGGAGCATTGGAAACAGAAGAGACAGGGTTCTCATTTGAATTGAAAGACACAGAGGTACCTGGATCAGCAGTATTCGCAGCCTTACCCTGTGTTATGCTAGGTGCAGTAGAAATTTCTATGAGAGCTGAAGGCAGAGTGTCCTCCAGGTCCCTGCAAATATGCTCATTTAAACATGAAGAACCAGAGGCAGGAGCATTATTGGGAGGATTGGAGAAAGCTAAAGGGTAGCTCTTAACTGAACTAATTTTGGTGCCCTCAACCACTGGTTTTTCAAGACCAATTGGATTTTCTTTGTGTTGTGGGGCCTCTTCTTCCATAACCAAATCTCCCCAGGATTTTCCTTCTAAGGAAGGAAGGTCACCTGATTTTTTAACCCAAATATTTTGCTTTTTTTGTGGGGGCTCAGTGTTTATAGTGACATTCTTCCCTTTTTTAGCATTCTTGACCTCGTGCCAATCATTATTAATGGGGGGATCCATTTGCTTTCTAAAGACCCTAAAGTTTGCAAGGTTATGCCCAATTAGTTTGCACACTCCACAGAAGACTTGCATGACTCATCATTGATCTTACCATGTCCAATAGGGTGCAGTTCCTCCTTTCACATACACCATTCCACTGAGGTGTGTAAGGAGGAGTGAGTTGAGATAGAATCCCAAAGTCCTGTAAGAAATCAATGATGTCCTAATTAATATATTCTCCTCCTCTTTCTGAGCAAAGTTTCTTAATCATCTTACAAAGCTGGTTCTCAACCTCATTCTTGTATTGTTTGAAATGACCAAAAGAATCTGACTTATACCTCATTAATTAAATATATCCACATCTACTAAAACCATCAGTAAAACTTATGAAGTACAAGAACCCACCCCTTTCTTCAATTGGAAATGGTCCACACACATCTGTGTGAACTAATTCTAGAATCTCTTTAACCCTTTCACCTTTCCCATGAAATGAGACTTTGGTCATTTTTCCTTGTAGACACTCATGACATATACCAAGTGGTTTTAGTTCGAAAGAATCTAAATACCCATCTTGTTGTAATTTTTTAAAACGTTTCTCATTGACATAACCTACCCAGGGATGCCAATTTTGGGTGTGGTATAAGTCATGTGAATTAACTTTTTCATTGATTTCCATTACTTGGTTTGTGTATTCTAACACATAATGGCCGTTATATTAATGTTCCCTACAAAAAAATGCTATATTTATAAAAGTAGAAACATTCAATTCCAAACATGAAGATGAATCCATCATTATCTAATTTGGATACTAAAATAATGTTTTTGGTTACAGAGGGTACATAATAACATCCTTCCAACACCAAGACCATCCCAGTGGGCAAGGTGAGGTGGTAGTCTCCGACAACTAAAACAGTGAGTCTGGCTCCGTTCGCTGCTCGCAGATCCACCTCACCTCGGTCAATATTTCAAAATCTACTTGGTTTCTGTATTTGGATACATATGTGAGCACCACAAGCAGTATCTAATAACCAATTAGTAGAAATAGATAGATTTTATTCAATAACAAATACACTTGAAGCTTCCATTTGCTTCCTTTTTTGGGTGTAGTTTTTCTTCTAGTGGCCCTTCTTGCCACAAGCGAAACAAACAACCTCCTATTCTCTTGCTTCCCCTTTGATCTTCCTTTTCTTGGAAGGCCTTGAAGAAGCTTTGGGCTAAAATCTCTTTGCCTTCCCTTTCCTTTTATTCACCATAAGGACAAAAGGCTTTTCACACTTCATATCATTGTTCACTTGGAGAATTAGGATAAAGAGATCAGATAGAGACTTCTCAATGTTGTAAATGTTGAAATTTACAAAAAGTTAGAGAAGATCTGGGGGAGTGATGCAGGAATTTGATCGGTACCCAGTTCTTCGGGGAGTTCAAACCCTAGAACCTCCAAGAGCTCAATGTAGCCAATGATCTTGACTACATGAGGCCCATCTGGGGCACCCTCTTCATGATTTCTTTAGAATATAGCCTTGGATATCTCAATCCTTTCCTATTTTTCTCTCCTGGTATAGACCACGGAGGTGCTCGAGCATGCGATAGGCATCCATGTTTTCATGAGACTTCATGAGCTCACTAGAAATTGATGATAGCTTCAAACATTTTACGTCGAGTGCATCGTTAAAATGTTGATCATAGACCAGGAAATATTCATCACTTACCCCTTGGGTTGGCGAATCAGGAAGTGAGGACTCCAACACGTAAAACTTTCATTCATGGCATAGGATTACCTGAAGGTCCCTAAACCATTCCTGAAAGTTACTGCCGATGAGAATGTTGTCTTTATCCAGAATTGATCGTAGAGAAAATATGGTTGATGAGTTTTTCATATTGATTCTACAAATTAAAAGAGCAGATTTATCAGTACCTTTTGATTAAATTTTGTGAAACATAATAAATGAATTTATTAATTCTACCACTATTTTATCAGTCCCCAATGGCTCTCACCATTGAACTTGTAATGTTCAGTTACCATGACATTTTACTAGCAAGGATCCATATTCCCCTTTTCATATCCCAAACAAGGGTTGGTCAAGGTATTTGAAGGTATTTAGGTTGTCCGGTCTTTTCCAACTGTGATCTTACAGTTCCTTGATCTGTTGAGTGGACTGCCAAATCCTAAAATCCTGAATTGGATTTCCATAACACTTGCCTCCATTTTACAACAAGTCTAGAAAGTTAAACTCATCTTGATGTAAAATGTTTAATTCAACCCAAAACTTTCATAAGAGATTCATTTATAAAAGTAAGTGTCCCAACAAGGGTTGTCCAGACACATAGTTTTATTGATTCTTTCCCTTAATCAAGTAACGAAAGGCTTGGTATGGCATAATATGGTATTTGAGGGATTTTATTCTTTATGCGTAGTTTTTCATTATCACATTCTTGTTAATATTAAGTGATGCTTGGTTAAGTGATTTACCATGTTATGATAATGTTTACGAATAGTCTAGTTTTTATTTTATTCCATCTTTGCATGCTTTTTATTTCATTAATTATGTGATCACGACAACACATACATAATAAATAAACCATGCAATCAGAAATAAATAAAATAAGATGGAATGATCATGAGCTTCTATTGGTTAGCTTATATAGCAGTTTTGAAAAGCTAACCCTGACCTAGGGAAAAACGCCTTGAACCTGATGGTTCGTGTTTTGAAGCTCCCACCTGTAAAACTTTGTATCTTCATGGGTTGGATTCACCTCAGCTTTGGGTTTTGAACAATCTCCTCTAACCTGGGAGATCCTCCATTACATGGGGTTTACATTAAAGAAACCATGGGCACACAAGCCCTACATTTTATTGGAAGAAGGCTTACAAGCCAACAAATATAAATTAAATAAATTTAAATGAAACCATACACAAAAAAGGGGTCTTTGGTCTATCTCATGATCATCCATAGCATGCAACGACATTTACGCATATTTAAATTCAAATTCTTTTAATCGTTCTTTTATTTAAGATAAGTTTCAATTGAATTCAATTAATTATGATCTTATAATTAATCAATTTTTTACCTTAAATTCCTTTCTGAATCTCCTTGAGATTCTTCTCATCCATATTCCTCGTACAATTATTTGTACTTTGGAGGAAACCTGGTGAAATTCCATTTCTAGAAAGTACACAGCGTGTAGGATATATTACACGGTGTGTAGTTTTCACCCTTTATCCAAAGTACACGCTGGGGGCTTTGGCGTGTTTTATGTACTTTGGATATTTTGGAGTACATTACATGTAGATTAATCTAACACAACATGTACTTCCTTGTTATGTGGTTATCGGCCCGGAAATCCCGTTTACGTGGTACATGGCTTCTCTTTGTACAGAGTTTAACCTGGGCCG
Organism: Viscum album; assembly: GCA_963277665.1. Classification (NCBI taxonomy): domain Eukaryota; kingdom Viridiplantae; phylum Streptophyta; class Magnoliopsida; order Santalales; family Viscaceae; genus Viscum; species Viscum album. The sequence continues at coordinate 1,009,461,488 of OY728160.1, forward strand.
GATCGGACTACACATCGTGTTGATTCAACATACATTTCATGTATTCCACTTTCCACATGTCGTTAAATTCTGGTCCACACGGTGTAATAAATACATAGTCATTCTCAATTCACATGGAGTGGTTTGGTAGACCAGTACCGGTTCTTTGAACCTTAGTACATGGCATGTAGTTTTCACTACACGCTGTGTATTCCTGTGTTTTACAGACAGAAGGAGGGGCTCCTCCGGATGAGTTCCTTGTTTTTATTTTAATCAAAATTAAAATTAAAAAGTCATTTCTATGATGTGAATCAATAAACGAAGGAGGAAGAACATATCTCATTCATTCAGCTTTATAGAATGATTTATCTTGAATTGAATCAAATATAAATGCTTAAATTATGAACGAATATTAAATAACTATAATCAACATTGTAACCTCGCTTTGATACCATTTTAAGGTTCCGGGCACAACAGAAGATCATGGGTGGATGTGCCCACATGGTTTTTTGTCATTAGAAGTGATCAATCTGGGATCAATATGATGATAAATGCCAGCCTCCATGGATCGAATCACAGAAATAGACAGAGAAGAAGGATAGTCCCAGAACCACAAACTGGGATCGTCACAGGTTGATTATAATTAATTTAATTAATTGAAAAGAAGTACCTTTTGGGTGTTATTTCTTTGTTGATATTCTTGATCACATTTCGATGTTATTTTTCGTTGTGTCGCAAAAGAAAAGTGTAGAATTACTCTAGCAGTGATCCACATGTGCACCATGTATCGCTGGACATCACCAAAGGCTTCTACGGGTGCTAGCGTGGAGAAACCATTTCTTGTGTTGTCCACCTTAGATCGTTTTGATCTGATGGAGGAGGATCTATCTCAGTCTTGAGAGCATTCTTGGAAGAAGGAGTTCCCCCGACCTCGAGGAAATTCTCCAGAATTATTGTGCACAATGATTAGGAAAAAGTGTTGGGGTTGTGAGGATTTTTATAATCAGGTTTGAGGTTATAGAGTTATGAAAATAAATAAATGCATTACATGTTTTATTTATTTCATTAACTCTTATTGAAAACCCCATGTCAAATAATTAATTCCTTGACATGCACCCACACTGATTATAATAAATATCATTTAATGAAACAATATTATATCCTCAAAATACCAACTGGAAAAACTACATGACGTGTAATCATTAATACACGGTGTGTACTTGTTTTTCATAAAAAACTACACAACATGTAATAATTAATACACGGCATGTACTTGTTTTTCATTTCCCTTCCAAAATGAAAACTACACGGTGTATAATCATTAATACATGGCGTGTACTTGTTTTCAAAATAAAAACTACACGATGTGTAATCATGAATACACTACGTGCACTTGTTTTCATTTTATTCTTCCTCCATCATTAAAATTATTTAGTATTCCTTGAATAATTTTAAAACTACGTATGGGAATAATCATTATTCTACTTGAGATACTTGAATACACTTAGTGTGTGACCCTCTAGGCCTTTTTTTTATTTCCATTAGGCGGGCTTGCCTAAAGTCCAAGACTACTATCTAGAAACAGGTCAAGGCACCCAAGAGAAAGAACTTGATGACACATTGACATGTCACCCCACAAGAACACTTACTGTGTAATTTAATCTCTTTGTATCGATATCTCATCAAGCAGGTTTCATGGAAGTGTTATAAACCTATATGCTTGATCTGTCATTCTTTGACTTATAGAAATAAACTCGTTGTTACACCAAGGACATGGAATTTGGGTGACAGTTCTATTTCAATCAAAGGGCCCGAGATATCTACTTCCATAAATATGGAAGGGAAAAATCCTTCCTCAACTTATCCATTAAAAACATGTCATTTGTGATGCACCAAACATACCCTACTTCCCGCCAAATGTCTTCATGATGGTTTTCATTAGAAAATCTAAGTTTGTGAGTCATGACATGAGTTAATGATACTCTTCCAGTCTAAGGACCATTAAACACGCTTGTAGATAGTAATGTCCGATGACACCAAGACATGCAGAATTAGTACTAGTGGGTCGGTTCCCATAATCTCCCATATTGGAGATTACCAAGTGAGAACTCCATGAGAGAGAGTCTCATCTTCTTAAGAGTACTCGCACATGATGGTCTGTATACAATGTGTCCTGTCATAGTATGTCATCCAAATGTAGAACTTTATTTAAGAATATTGTTATAGCATTTTAAGGTTCTCATCATAGTGGGGATCTTCCATGACCTTATTAATGCAACAAATATTCTAGGACATTATTATATTATAGTCATGAAGAACAATGAACAATATATAATAAGTTTATATTCACGTAATCAAAGTACAAATAGTTGGTTCTCAGGACACCAACTCTAACACTTACTATATTCCTAGGACATCTATGCAAATTAAAATGGTAGTAAGAAGTTAATAAAAAAAATATTCGTCAAATAAATACATTTCAATCATTTTAAGTCAACATCACCTCATACTCTAGCTACCCATACTTTTCATACAAAAATATTACATAATTTTAGATTAATATTCCATAAATTTTATAAATATAAACATGAAGACCATACAAGTTTAGCATTTTATGATAATAGATACACAATCTTATTATTTTATAAAATATCTTCAACATCCCTCATAAAGGTATTCTTACATAGTAATCTCCATAAAAATTACCTACTTAATCTTTTCTTTATAACCTAGGGAAATTAAACATAAGAAAGGGTGACCTTAGATTATAAATAAGGGTAAACATGTGAGATACATCTCAATGATCATATGAAATAATAAAATAAGAATAAGAGTATGTGATCATGAACATAACTTAAAAAATTTATAACCAATCTATCATAGATTGTAAACATGATTCATGGAATAAAGCATGATAGTTCATAAGACATGAATCATAAGAGTTAAAAATCAACACAAATCTATCATTAACAATAAGTTTATGTTATAAAAGTTTGGTACAAGCATAGATATAGAAAAAAATTCATATATCAATGTTAACTACTGATACCATAAAATAATAGTATATTAGTCATCAATTACTATTTCCCATATCATAATGGTCCATACATCATCACATATTTCCCATAGTAGATCAAGGACACTAATTTTTTTCCCATAATTAACTTATGAAATATAAAACATTAATCAATTTTGGAGATACATATAGATTCACACCACCCTTCACATAATGAAAACCATAAATTTATATACCACATGATCACTGAACATTCATCACATCATCATAACTTAACCCAGGGTAAGGAAAATGTTTTTTGAAAATATCACCATTTCATCATAGTGTAACCCCTGAAAAAAAGGGTTTATAAAATATCTCATCATAATAATCATAAACCATTCATAGAAATAATAAATAATTAATAATTGACTCATATCATTATAAAAACATAATTAACATCAAAGGATGTTATCATAGATGAAAATACCTTTAAAATTTCTTTGAGATATTTTTTGAAAAAAATAACCTTTTCAAATTGAAATAAATTTTTTAAATTAAAAATATTTCTAAAGTATTATAGAAAAAAATTTCTTTGAAAAGAACTTTTTAAACATGTAAATGAATCTATAAATCATTGAGAGTTCATGATTGTAGGAAATGTTTCTCATTCGGTATTAGTAAAAAGAAACATTTCATTCACACTTTTGTAAAAAAAATAAAAATGTACATTGTTCGGAAAATTATATGAATATTCATTTGATTTTTTATTATAAAAAGTACAAATTGGGTAAAAATGACTACAAACAACCATTTCAGAATATTAAAACATTTTTTGAAAACATTTAATTGGAATCCTAGACATGAAATAAAAAATATTTCTGATAGGATAGTAAAACATTGTAGGTTTTCCTTAAAAACATTCTTTCAATATATTGAATACATAATGTTTTTAAAATGAAATTAAGACATGTATTATAAATTAATAACTATAGTTGAATAAAATTGAATAGATTTATCATAGAAGGATAATATAATTTCCTCAATGTTGATTCAATCATAAGCAATCCCAATTAAAATACTATTTAAACATAAATCTCTTACATCAAGTCACTTCGTTCTTTATAAGTGTTTGAACCACCACTTCTTCAATAAGCATCCTTTATATCCCATCTTGCGAAACCTTGGAATGTTATTTTAAGAATAATAAAAACACTAATTCATATATAGTTAATTATAGAAGGGAGTTAGGTAGAGGTTAGTTTATTTAGACAATCAAAAGTGGTGCGTATAAAGGAAAGGATGAGTGAAAATTTATAATTTAGGAGTGGGGAACTCATTGAATTTATTTAAATATTAATATAAAATAAAGTCATTATATAGAAAAATTATTTGATATGGAAAGAGATTATAATACAAAGAGTTTAAGATCTAAATACAATCAATGAATGAAATATAGATAGGTTTTGGTGTCATTTTAAACATTATCTTTTTTATTAACTAATTGGTTAACCAATTTTAACCTTAATATTGGTAATAACTTTTTCAATTTTGAAGGGTTATAATTTTAATTATAATATAAGGACCAATCATTAAACATTAAATAATATTGAGTTTTAATTCATGAATTCATTCCCGTACATTTGAGGATCTTTTTATGTTTAGAGTACTAGATAATTTAGTCATAACTCATAGATAAAAAACACATATTTTAAAAAGTGGACACATCTGATCAATATCTAATTTTTTAAATAATATAAACGTTTCAAATATTTTTTTTATTTTCATGGACAATATTCACATCTTTCAACTTGAATTCTTTCCTTTCCATTAACTATCCTTATAACTCATGATTTTTGAAATGTCTGATGATCAAAAAAGCTCAGTAAGGGACATAAAAAAAGAAATCCATTATTATAGGGAAAAGCATGAAAACCAATGAAAAACATTATCTTAGAAAAATACATTTTTACAAATAAAGTGAAACATATTTATTTTAAAAAGATCATTTATATTACCTTTTGAAAAAAATTTACTTCCATGAAAACTCATTAGAAAGCAGAAAAAGTAATATAGGTGACTTAGGAAACTATATTTATAGAACCCTTAAATATGAGAAAAAACACATGACCACTATCTAGAATAATTCTCAAGAGAACATAATCATTACTATAACAACCCAATTTTTTAAAAAAAATAAAAGAAATGCATAAAACATTGTTTTAAGTAGATATTTATAACTAGTCATTAAACATGATTTTACCGCTTCTATGTTTTGAATTTCGAAAAATGGTCATCTGAAATTGTGATCAGTAAGTTATTTAGAGTCTTATAAGACTTAATTAATTTTTTAATAGTAACAGACCCATATGAATAGTAACATACCTTTATTAATAGTAACATACCCTTAAGAATAATAATGTACCCTTATGAATAATAATGTACCCTTCTGAGTAGTAACTTGACCCTAATAAATTGTAATGTACCCTTATGAATAGTAATATTACCCTTATGAAAAGTAACATACCCTTATTAATAGCAACCTTACCTATGATAGTGTATATATAAGATTTAATTAAAAGTATGGTACACCCATATTTTTGAATAAGTAAATAAATGCTTTAAAATTTTTACTTTACAAATAAAGTATTTTATGATTTAAAATTAATTTTCTCATATTTATAAAATTATTTTGGAAAAATGGATTTCATTTTTGGATTATACACGTCAAAAAACAGTTGGGGTGAATTTTTGGTAATTTTCTGAAATACTTGATTTTTTTAGTGAATAGTAAATTACTGGTATTTCATAAATAAATGAATTTCTGCATCATGGAGGTATCATCGATGATGTGGTGTTGATGTAGGCCCATTATCTCGAACCCAAATGCCATTATTACTATTTTTAGTCATGGAAGACTAATTATTTCTTATCTTGAGGCGAAATAATAAAATAATAATTAAAATAATGTGAAATCTCTCTCCCTCTTCCACTATAAATACCACCCATTTAACGCTCTTCCTACCACACCTCTCAAACTTTGATCATTGTGTAATTTCTACCAAATTCCCTATGAAAAATGGGCCCTAGTGAAATCTCACTCCCTCCTCCACTATAAATACCACCCATTTTCCCCTCTTCCCACCACACCTCTCATTCCTTGATCATTGTCTAATTTCTTCCAAATTACATGTGACAACTGGGCCCCAATGACAGCACACCCCACCTTTAACACGGTCGTCGGGTCCCGGCCTGCCAAGTACCACCAGTTGCCCCGAAGACATGTGGTCCCCACCCAAGGGTCCACCCACATGCCTGAATGGGTCAACTGACTAATGATAGTCCACACAGGCCAACACATGTCCTTTCCAGTGTGCTTTGTCCTCACTCACACACATCCTGGGAAACATCCCAGAAGGTCACCCATCCTGATCACTACTCCTGGCCAAGCATGCTTAACTATGGATTTCTAACAAGGTAGGCTCTTGAAAATGAAGGTTCACCTTGTTAACATGAGTCATATCATTTAGCCATTTAATCGTTTATCATTCTAGGGTGTTACAATCACCTCCCCTTTAGATCACAACGTCCTCATTGTGGGTCCTGCATCTCAACCTAGGTAGTACACCACACTTAAGGCTGGGTAACGCCTCTGATACCAAATGTGACAACTGGGCCCCAATGACAACACACCCTGCCTTTAACATGTCTGTCGGGTCCCGACCCACCAGGTACCACCAGTTGCCCCATAGACATGTGGTCCTCACCCAAGGGTCCACCCACATGCCTGAACGAGTCATCTAACTAATGATAGTCCCCACAAACCAACACATTTCCTTTCCAGTGTGCTTTTTACTCACTCACACACATCCTAGGAAACTTTCTAGAAGGTCACCCATCCTAATCACTACTCTTGGCCAAGCACTCTTAACTGTGGAGTTCTAACCAGGTAGGCTCTGGAAAAGGAAGGTGCACCTTGTTGACATGAGACATATCATTTATCTATTTAACCCTTTATCATTCTGGGGTGTTACATTACCTCCCCAATCTCCTTCCTCATGTCCATGAACCTCAGGTCTCTGCCAAAGTCCAAAATCAAAGGCCATAATAAGGATCTCAAGGAGACGAGTTCAAGAGGTAAGAAATCCTCTTTAGTTTTCATGTGTTTTCCTATCCTTTTCATTTCTTTTATTATAGTATCTTCCCCTCATCTTATCCAAGAGGAAAGAAAGCTCCATAAATATTTTATATTCTATATTTTCTCATGTTCATGGAAAATTCATCAACATTCTTCCTCTCCTCTCCCACTTATTCAAGCAATGAAAACATTGTTCGTGGTGTGTTGAATTACTGACATTGTGTACAATGTGATTTCAATTTTCATTAATTCCATCAATTATAGTCCTGAAACCATTTTTATGGTTTAAACAGGTTATAATATATCTATTATGTCTCACCCATGGTTCTGGAATCCTTTTGTACACGTGTTGTTAATTTATCAAACAAAATAAGGTCGTTATTATCAAAGAACCACTAAAATAATATAAACGAGCATCATTAATGTTTTAACTTATGAATCATCCAAATTTCAGAATTCAAAATGATAAATGGTATAATTTATGTTTATAGAAATATGTAACTACCAACCCATTCCAATTTTGGAGTTTCACTTAAAATCTATAGGAACATCCATCATGAACCGATCTTGGAAAACATGTAAAGAACACATCCAAAACAGTACAAGGAACAAAATACTAACAATTAAAGGGTGAAATTATGTAATGAAATGATCATATACGGTATTATAAAGATGGGTATGTTTTTGTATGATATTAATACCACTATTTTAACCATTATATAAAATTTTTAAAAAACTTTTAAGTAAGACAAACCCGAGGTAAGAGAATTCTTAACCCGATTTCCATTCTTTGGGTTAACATTCTACTTCATTATTTTTGTGGTATTAAAATTGTTTTTGTGAATAGTTTTGTTTATAATATGTTTAATTATGTGTATTTATGGTATATATACATATTCTATCCACTCTATTAAGTCTCACTTCAATTATATGATTTTTAAGGGGTTTTAGTTTTAAAATCCTCTTTTAAAAATTTTGTTTTAAAAGATAAAAAAAAGGTTTTTATGAAATTATTAATGTTGTATGATTGTGTTCTGGTTTCTAGGAACTATTTAAAACAAAGGATGGGATTCATATCTCCCTCTAATGCATTTGGTATTTTTACGTTGGTTGTCAGCAGTATGGTTACTCCGTGTGTAACTATTATGGTTACACAAATTGTAAGGTAGCTGTGAGAGTAAAACAATTTAAGGTAGCTATGAGGGTTACAGTATTATGTAAGTAATACCCAAATATAACTTTATGGTTCTATTTATGTTCTTATGTGTTGATGTAATCTTGTGTAAATATCATGTTTCACAAAGTAAGTATATATGGGTGACAAGTATGTCTTTTGAAAATGATTTCATATGTTACAAGTATTCATGGATTAATGTGTTGTTTCCTTCTTTTTATATCCCTTACTAATATTTTTGTGCTCATACAATGTTTTTAAATTATTTTCACAGGTTATAAGTATGTGCATGACAATGAATAAGCCAAGTTAAATGATTGAAGATTTGTCAAAGAAAATTCTGTTATATTTGAAAAGTTTTATATTTTGATAGAAATGAGTACTATTTTTTATGGTATCCACACTGCAATAATATGTAATGTTATGAATGTATTATGTCATAATTCTATAAATATATAATCTTTAAAAGATCCTTAATGTCAAAGGAAGTTATTTCTTGACTAAATTCAATATTATGTAATGTAATAAGGTCGGGTCCTTATAATTGGTATCAAAGGACGGTTTTGATAACTTTATGGGTTATGAAGATGTTAATATAATACCATAAATGTTTTTTAATCTATATTTATTTTTAAATGTTATAGCATTGAAATATTATGATGTTTCTTGGACTAAGATATATTTGTTCAGAATGGTTATTCGTTGAAGAAATAGGGAAGCTGAAGAGGAGAGGCACTGACTGAACGATATCCTTTTGAATCTGCACCCAAGAATGGTTGGGATTGGAACTCAGTATTTTGTGATAGTAATGGATCAACTAATATAGGAAATAAATGGTGGTGGAATCCATTCAAGAGAATAACCATAGGTACCACAATGGAACATGGAAATAGTGGAACATTTTATGAGGCAACACCCTCCTTCCTTAAATGGATTTTTGACCTAGTAGCAGCTGAAGGATGGGTTAAATCCCTTGAAAATATATTTGATGTTATGTGATATTCATATAATCAAAAGGTAAGTTTATCCATTTATCATTTTTAAGGTGAATCTCATCAGTGGTGGTCAATGATAAGTAATATCATGGATAAAGAGGATATTGATGCATTAGAGTGTGATGAATTTAAAAGTATTTTCCTTGAAAAATATTTTCCTAAGTAGGTGCGACTAAGGATGGATAGGAAATTAATTGAATTGAATCAAAAGGAGGATGATTTAGTGGTTGTGTACGAAGTGAACTTCAGTCTACTAGAGAGTTATCCTCCAAATCATATTCTAGATCTTGATAGTAAAATCAACTACTTTTACTTGGGATTTAAGCCAAGGTATTGAAAAGAGTTAGCCTCCCGTGAATTCAAAAGTTATGAGAAACTTTTCTAATGTGATGAGAGGGTAGAGATGGAGTTTTCTGATGATCACATTCATTTTAGAAATAAGGAGAATAAGAGGTCCAGATGGAATGTGATGGGTAAGAATCAACCAAAGAAATCTAATGGTAATAAAATACACTTTCTAGTTTGTGAAAAGTGTGGCAAGAAGCACCTTGTGGAATGCCTTACCAAATCTGGGAAGTGTTTTTGATGTGGTAAGTATGGACATGTGTCCCGAGACTGTAATGAAAATGATCCTAAATCTAATCCTGATAAGAACAGTGTTAAGTGTTTTAAATGTGGTGAGATTCGTCATTATGCAAATGTCTACCCAAAGAGAGATCCAAATGATGCAATGAAGCCAGAATATAAGAAGAAAGGTGTAGTGAGATCCTTTACGACTATGTCAGTAGATGCCGAGCCATCCAATGAAGTTTTATCAGGTAATTTGATTGTTTAATCAGATTTTTCAAATGTTTTTTCAATACAGGGTCTACACATTCCTTCATTTATGATGAATTTTTAGGAAAATTGGAAATATCACCTCGAAAATGAGACCATAACTTGTTGATAAAACACTAGGGGGAAATATTATATCAAACAGGAATCATAATAATCTTTATTTTATTGTATGTTTAAATACATTAATTGAAAACATTATTGTTTTTCCCTCATTCGAGTTTGATGTTATTCTAGGAACAGATTGGATTTCTGTTTATCATGCTATGATTGACTATAGAGCTAAAGAAGTTGTTTTTTAGAAAGAGTTTTTGTTTTTATACTAGAACGAACCCATACAATTGATAACATATCAAGATGCTGAGAAACTATTGAAATATGGAAATAAAAGTTATCTTTCCCAATTTGTTGAAAAAAGGAACTATTCAGATTATTAATGTGCCAGTGAAAAGTGAATATCTTGATGTTTTTCCTGATGAGTTTCCCTGTGTCATACCTAAATAGGAATTCAAATTCACAATTGACTTAGTAACTAATGCTAATCCAATTTCAAAACCCCCATATTGTATGGCTCAAATAGAACTTCTTGAATTGAAAAAATTAGTTGTTGGATTTTCTTGATAAAGGCTTCATTCATCCAAGATCATCACCATGGGGTCCTCCTATTTTTTTTTGTAAAAAAGAAAGATGGTTCCATGAGACTATGCATTTATTATATATATTTAAATAACATCAAAATTTAAAACAAGTATCCTTTTCCTCATATAAATTACTTGTTTGATAACATCCAAGGAGCTCAATACTTTTCCAAGATTGACTTGAGATCTAGATACAATCAGAAGAAGGGGAAGGAGGATGAAATCCCAAAAACATACTTTCATACTAGATATGGGCATTATGAATTTGTTGTTATGTCGTTTGGGTTAACTAATTCATCTATTGTATTAATTAATCTCATGAATATAACAATTCATGAGTTCATGGATATGTTTTTGGGTGTGTTTATTGTTGAGAATCTTGTATTTTCTATTAATAAAGAAGATCGTGAAAGAAACTTATCCGACACTCTAAGGAAGAAATGCTAGAAACAAGTCATCAACCCAATGTCTCTAAATAAGCAATTAAAAGAATTTATGAACATAGGTTGCAAGTTGATGCTAACGAGGATCAAGAAGTTTGGATTGATAAACAAGATCGCATACTAGCCCGAGGACTTAATCAGAGTAAAATCAACATAGATAAGTTTATTCAAACAATGTAAAGGATGATCACTCACCTTGAAGAACTAATCAGAGAGGATCCAGAAACCCAGGTTAGCATGATACATTGGGATCTTTATCAAGTAGTTCAGTCAAGTAATCTTATCCCACTATTTAATCATTTTTTAGTTCCTTCAGTACCTAGTTATTTCATTTTGTAGAACAATGGTTTACTATTTTCCCTTAAAATGGAATTTCTTTAATAAAAATTTAATTTGTATGGATGGAGAAGATCATGAAAAACATATAAGGGTTGTTTAACAAACCCTAAAGGAAAATAAAATGTATGGAAAATTCAACAAGTGTGATTTTTTGTTGCAACAGATTTCTTTTCATAGGCACATTGTAAATAAGGATGGAATAAAAGTTGATCCTTCCAAAACAAGAGTGGTTTATGGATGGCCAAGACCCAAAAATGTTACAAATATTCGTAGTTTTCTTGGATTAGTAGGTTATTATTGACAATTTGTTAGAAATTTTCATAGTTATCTAGCCCGTTAACTAAGTTAACGCGGAAAGGGGTTGAATTTATTTGGATAGAAGAATGTGATATTTGTTTTCAGGAACTAAAGAAGATATTGGTGAATGCTTCAGTTTTGGCCTTTCCTTTCCAAAATGGTGAGTTTTTCATCTACAGTGATGCTTCATTGAAGGGACTTAGTTGTGTTATGATGTATAATGATCAGGTAATTGCTTATGCCTCATGTTTAATTTTTTTATTTGACAAATAAATGAATTTCTGCATCATGGAGGTGTCATCGATGATGTGGTGCTGATGTAGGCCCATTATCTCGAACCCACATGCCATTATTACTATTTTTAGTAATAGAAGACTCACTATTTCTTGTCTTGAGGAAAAATAATAATAAAATAATTAAAATAATGTGAAATCTATCCCCTCCTCCACTATAAATACCACCCATTTATTCATCTTCCTTCCACATCTCTCAATCCTTGAGAATTGTATAATTTCTACCAAATTCCCTCCCCAATCTCCTTACCCATGGCCAAGACCTTCTAGTCTCTCCCAATGGCCAAAATCAAAGGCCTTAAGGAGGATCTCAAGGAGAAGAGATCAAGAGGTAAGAAATCCTCTTCCTTATTCATGTGGTTTCCTTTCCTTTCCTTTTCTTTTATTATAGTCTCTTCCCATCCTATTATCCAAGAGGATTGAAAGCTCCAGTGATAATTTATATTCTATATTTTCTTATATTCATGTAAAATTAATCATCATTATTCTTCTCCTCTCCCACTTATTCAAGGAATTAAAACATTGTTAGTGGTGTGTCGAATTACCAACATTGTGGATGATGTGATTTCAATTTTATTTAATTTCTTCAATTCTTGTCATGAACTAATTTTTATGGTAAAAATAGGTTATAATATATTTATTATGTCTCATCCATGATTCTATAATCCTTTTTTACACTTGATTTTATTTTATAAAACAAAATGAGGTTGTTATTATTAAAGAACGACTAGAATTATATAAACAAACATCATTAACGTTTTAACTTATGAATCATCATCATTTCAGAATTCAAAATTATAAATGGTATTATTTATGGTTCTGGAAATATGTAACTAACATTCCATTTCAATTTTGGAGTTTCATTTCCAATCGACATGAACATCTATCATGAAACGATCATGGAAAACATGCAACGAACACACCCAAAACAGTGCACGGAACAAAATACTATCAATTAAAGGGTGAAATGATGTAATGAAATGATCATATAAGGTATTATAAAGAAATATATGTTTCTTTAAGATATTAATAACACTATTTTAACAATTATATAAGAGGTTTAAGCAACTTTTAGGTAAGAAAAAATTGAGGTAAGTGAATTCTTAACCCGGTGTCCATTTTTTGGGTTAACATTCTAATCATTATTTATATGGTATTAACATTGTTTGTGTGAAGAGTTTTGTTTATTCTATTTTGAATTATATCTATTTATAGTATACATACATATTCCATCCACTCTATTAAGTGTCACTTCAATTATATGATTTTTGTAAGGGGTTTTACTTCTAAAATCCTCATTAAAAAAAATTCTATTTTACAAGATTCAACAGAAATGTTTTTATACAATTATTCATGTTGTATTATTACATTATGGTTCTTGGGAATGGTTTAGGATGACGGTTGGGACCTATATCTCCATCCAATATATTGATTATGTGTATGTTGTAGGTCATCCATATGGTTACTCCATGTGTAACTGCGATGGTTACACAAATTGTAAGGTAGCCATGAGGGTTACAAATTATAAGGTATCCATGAGGGTTACAATATTTTGTACTTAATTCCCCAATATACCTTTATAGATCTTTTTATGTACCTCTGTATTGTGGTAGTTCTTGTGGAAATCTCATGTTTCACAAAGTAAGTATATATGGGTGACAATTATTTCTTTTGAAAATGATTTCACATGTTACAAGTATTCATGGACTAATGTGTTCTTTCCTTATTTTTATATCCATTACTGTGATTTTTCTGCTCATCCGATGTTTTTAAATGATTTTCATAGGTTATAAGGGTGTGTAATAAAAATAAGAATCCAGGTTAAATGATTGAATATTTGTTAAAGAAAATCATGTTATATTTGAAATGTTTTTAATTTTGAGAGAAATGAATACTGTTTTTTATGGTATCCACTATTTAATAATGTTTTATGTTATGAATGTATTATTTTCCAATTATCTAAAGCTATAAACTTGAAAAGATCCTTAATTTGAAAGGAAGTTATTTCTTGACTACACTCAAGATTTTATAATGTAATAAGGTCGAGTCATTATAATTACCCAATGCATGAGAGTGATCTCTGGGATCAACCACCATATAAGCTATATCAGGATCACCTATGAGCAAAAATGGGGATCAAAACATAATATAAAAAAATTCCAAGGACAGTATTAGGAAAAAAACATTTTAATCTTTCATATTTTCATCATAAAACCTTTGAAAACCTCTTTTAAACCTGTATGAATAACTATTCCACATAACAAAATACAATTTTCTTTTAAAAACACGTTTTTAATACTAAAACACCTCTAAAAGGTAAAGAGGGGTTTTATTTGAGTAAAATAGTAAATCTTATAAAGGAATCCAAACATAAAATAATTTTTATGGTTTTCGAAAATCTATTGTTATTGTATATATTAAAATTGAACATTCCTTTTGTATTTTGTAAAGAATTTCAAACATTCTATAAAAATATTATTTTTTGAAAAACATTAAAAGTAAAAAGTAACCTAAAACTAAATTTTAAATTCATTTGTTTCTATATAAAAACATCTATAAAATAATTTTATAAATGTGGATATGGAAGGGAAAGATATAGAAAACAATAATTAAAACATTTAAAATGAGGTTTATAAAATAAAGTGTTCCTTATGTAAAACATTAAAAAGATTCACTTTTTTAAAATATGAATAACGATAAATATGGTAAAATTTTACTTTAGTATCAATTTTATCATAAATTAGTGTTTTCTTGACACATTTAGAATAACTCGCAATAAAAAGAGTTTGAAGGGAAACATTAAAAGGTGATTTTGAATTTAAAGTCTATTAATTAGATTCCAAATCATATAATACATTATTTATCATCCTAAATAATAAATTTATGTTAATTATTTACATTATTAATAGTATTTTGATGTTTATTATTCATTTTAGTTTATCACTTTCCATTTTATACACAATTAGTTTACCATTAAAGTTTACTTTGGAAGTCTTGATGGAAATCAGCTTATATGTCATGAATGGCATCAGTTGGTTGAATATGGTGAAAGTTTTCCATGTTAAATATTCTATAAAATAATAATAATGACATATATTATATATATATATATAAATTATAATTTAAAAAAATCATTAAACCTGGTTATGAAAAAATAAAATGCATTTTAATCATGAAGATGGTAGACCGTACATACGCATATGTAAGATTTCCATTTTTCAATGATCATTATGGAAAAATGGTCAATATTATTTTATATTTTAAGAATTATAATAATATCATAAAAAACATTTTATTTATTTAATTATATTTATACATATCAACTATGTGATTTTGTTATGAAAAAAGAACCACATTTCTTTGTGGAGGTAGTAGTCCACACGTACGCATGAGAGACATTATCATTTATCAGTGAGTGAAAATGTAATAAATAAAATGTTTTATTATATTTTAGTAATGAGAAATATTTCATGATTATAATACATGAAAAATAATTTTATCATTATAAATATCTATGATAGTATGTGATGGAAAAATAATTACATTGATTCGTGAGGTGGTAGTTTTCCGTACACACAAATGATGTTTCCGTTTCACATTTTCTGGAAAAAGAGATGGATTTGGGTTTTAAAATTAACATATTAAGATATAAGTATATGATATTTTTTTATTATATAATCATGTTTTAATAATATTTTAAGGTTGTTGAATAAGAAGAAAAACAAAAATTCTTAGTTAAGAATGATACCTCTTATTCGGGTCACCTCCTTAAGATTATACATAATACTTTCATAGATTGGATTTATGATAAAATATTTGAATCTATGACCTAGAAAGGAAAGTTAGGAATTTATTTGGGAAGATATACTATGAACCATAAGGCTTTAAAAGTGTGAAAAGTTGAGGAGAGGGGGTGGCCTTTTATAAATAAGTGAGATGACACACTTGGAATTTTTGAAATAAAAAAGTTATAACCAGGTTTTTATCATGTAAAAATGGATAAAAATGGAAAATTATCCATAATTCGATCATATATTTTTAAATATTAATAGGAAGAATAATTTATAATATTTTTAGGACATTTTAACCTTTATCTATTTAGTTTAGCCCCTGTTAAACCCATTTTAACCTTAACTGTGGTAAAAGAATTTTAATGTTTTCACTATTCATTACGAACAAAAATTAAGATGAAATTATTATAGAACATAAATTATTCTTATTAAAAACATTTAATACATTTTATAATATTCAATTCATATAATTGGAAGAATTAAATTTAAAATAAGACTCGTAGAGATGATGAAAAAGATTTTTTTTCAAGAAATGCATTTTTTAATTATTAGATGATTTTACATTTACAATATTACTAGTACTAATTATTTTATGAATTATAATTATTATTTATAGATATATAATATATAAATTTCATTAAAATAATTTCATATTATTGGATATTTTTATTAATGAAAAATGATAAACATTATTCACTTAAAAATAGCTTTTCGTAAAAATTGTTTTTTAAACCCAAAATAAAACTTATAAAAAATTCATGTATAAAAATGACCCAAATGTAAATAATTTTATTAAATATAAGTTAATAATACTTATAACAATTTAAATCAAAATCAAATAATATTTTTACTTTTAAATTATATAATTTATTGACAAAAATGACAATTTTTCAAAAATCGATATTTTCACTATTCACTGAAAATCAAAATTTTATAAAAAATCCTAAAATTTTAGAATATATTTATTTTCATTTGATATTTTATTAATTTAATATCATTTAATTAAATACATTTTCTAAAATTTCTTGAAATTTATTATTTTCTTACAAAAATTAGTAAAAACCATTTTTGAGGAAAACATATTTTTTAAAGAATAAAATGTAGTTATTAAATACTGAGTCTTTCCATTCTAAGAATTTTTCTATAAATATATATAGAGTATATAAATTTTATAAATTTCATATAGTATATAATAATTTTCATACCCGCATATTTAATGTTTATGTTATAACGATCATATATTTCACGGTTCTTTTAAGATCGATGATGCGTGTCCAATACACTATTGAACATAATGTTTCTATTTTAAAATAATGACCTCTTACATACTACCCCTTTAATAAATTTCATCCTAAAATTTTCAACTTGATCTTAGTAACCAGATGTTTGACATATGAAAATAACTTTCTTGTGATCCCATATCATAAGAAGGGTTTAAAAAACTTCTTCATGATAAGAGATAAAGGAAAATATAAAGGTCAACTAGAGTAATACAAAACTATGTTTCTATATAAGAAAAAATTTGTTGGATATGAATATATAAACATGAATAAAATAATGATTCCCAAATAATGATTTATAATGACAAAGATCATTGAACATAAGAAAGTGAATGGTCGCGAGAAAGTAAACAATCACAAAACCATAATCTAAAGAGGTGTGAAAAGAAAAATAATTTCATAAAAAAATGATTCTAATAGGAAAAAATTTGTTTTTATATTCTTTTCTTAGATTTTAGTAATTCCTTTTCCACATAGAATAATAACATATGAAAAATATACTTACTTAATAAATATAATTTCAACCTTTATTCAATTCTCACCACAATCTTACCCTTTCTCCGAATGATGAGTATTAAAGATGAATTTTTATTTTTTTCCTATTGAACTAAATTCCAATTTTAATGGCTTAAAAAATTCAATAAAATAATCAAAAATATATCCCTAATATCTTTATAAATTATCCAAAAACAAAATTTTTAGTATAAGGTAGGACAATTCCCGAAAGGAATAAATACACATATGATGAAATACAATATTAATCTCCAATCCCTCAACACACAATGTTTATCTTCTATCATTCAATAGAAAACTATCATTAAAATTATTCAAAATAATCTCAACTAAGATTGAATCCCAAAAATCATAATGGTTTGATCACATATTATTTGATGATTGATTTTTTATTTATCTCCAAATAACACTAATCACTTTTAATGTCACATAACAAAAAAATATGTATATGCACAAATCATATAATATCTAACATATACAAATCATCTCTATAAATTATATGAATAAAAAAAATCCATTGTAAATTCATATATGATGCTAAGATACAATTAAAAATTTATTCTTAAAATAAAATCCCATAATATCATGTTTACCTTAAACATATTAGGTTACCAAAACCATGAACTTTTTCTAAAATAATATTAATCACCTAAACACCAAATCACTTTTCAATCCCATGGTTATCTATATGATAAAACATATGTTCCCAAAACCAACTTAATCATTATATTTCTATCCTTTTGAATGAAAAAATTATTTCATACTAACTAGAACATCTCATAGGCTGGTGGTAGCTATTTCACCATTGTCGACCTCCAATTGTGGGTTCAAGGCCCACAACCTTACTGTATGTGATAGGCTATAATTTTACTAAAACTATATGAATATAATTCTTATTAAATTTAAAAAATAATATTAACCATTAATGATCATATTAACCCTAAAGTTTTTCAATACCTTAATGTTAGGTACACAAAATGAAAAGTGAATTCACCCATCACATAACATTTACACATGTTAAAAATAGTGTTATATGTAACTTAAAAATCTATAAAAAATAAATAAAATTATTCAAAATTACTCCCATCACATAAAATATCAAAATAGTATTAATGTATTTAAAATTATGTTTATCCATAAATATACCACTACATCATAACTCTTGAATATCTATTTTTAGACACCTTAATCACTCGATATTATTCATAATACATTAACCATTATATTCCATATTATTCTTTAATACTTCCCTCAATCAAATAAAAATATGAATCATATCCTTGGATTCAAAATTTTCAAAACATAAGACAAGATATAATTCATACCTTTTATATGTCATTTGTAGTTTCCTCACCTTTAACTATAATAACATTAGTAATTGATATAAATTTATCTAAAAAGTATTATATATCCTATTATTGACCTTTCCCTCTAAGATATTCATTTTCACAATACCCATTCTCCCCATATTTACAAAATTTAGTTAATACCCTGGGAATAATTTGATTCTCCTTCATGGGGTTAACTGAATGGTTCCTTTTTTTCCTTGGAATATTATTTCTATATTACCTCTTTTACAACATAAAAAACATCTTCCCATTCTTTTAATATATTTTATGGGTTCTTCTACCCACATTCTTAACACATAGGCCATTTTTACTTTTTTGATCATTATCACCTAAAATTACATGGAGCTTTATTTATATATTATTTGACATGTTAGAAATTTACCAAGGTCCACGTTGTAAATCATAACTCAAGATAAATATTTAATAATAATAGTAATATTTTTTTATTATATCACCTATTCCATTTAGTTTCCTATTTAGAAAACCATTGAATTTTCCATAACATACATTTTTAAATTTATTTCTGATGGATCTAACCATTTACTAAATCAAAAAAGGTTACTCTGAGCATGTGAAATAAACCTTAATAAATTATATTATATATAGGATATATATTATGATATCGTTAAACATGCCATCCCATATTCAACAATTTCTAGTTATCCAATATAACCATAATTATCCTTATCATTCTGATCATTATAGTTATAAAGGATTTTTAACATAATATCAAATAACAACCTAACCTTTAATGTTATCTAAAATTGTCCTTTGATACAAACTATAAGGAACCAAACTTAAATATTACATAATCATTAGTTTTAATTCAATAATTAATTATATTACAACTGAATGTGTTTTTAAGTTTATAGATTTAGTAAATTATGTCATAAATCATAGATAAAAATCCTATATATTACAAAGTGGACACTTATGATCAATATCTATTTTTTAAATAATATAATATTGTTAAATAAAAGAAATTTTATTTTCTTGAAAAATATTCATGAATTTCAACTGGAATTCTTCCCGTCCTTTAAATATTCTTAAAACCCTTGAGAAACATTTAAAAAATATGGTATGATAACAAAAATCTCAATTAGGGACATAAAAAATAAGGAATCTGTTAGTCTAGTGAAAAACATGAAAACCCATGAAAGAAATTTTCTTCAAAACAATAATTTTTACCTATAAAGAGAATCATCTTTCTTAGAAAAAAATTTTATATTACATTATCAAAGAAAATTATTTCAATGAAAAATCGTTTGAAGGAATAAAAATTAATTTAGGTTCCATGGGAAACTATCTTTATTTAACACTTATATAACCCGTAAAAAATCCTTAAAAATTATAATAACCCTATGACTGACTTCCAATATAATTCTCTGGACAACATAATCATTACCCAATTCATTAGAGTGATATCTTGGAGCACCCATCATATTAGATATATTGGAATCACCTATGAGCTATAATGGGGATCAACCCATCATACAAACAATATCCATGTTTCATATCTTGAATAAAACATTTTAATCTTAAAATTTTACATCATAAAATCCTTTAAAATATCTTCTAAACCCTTATGAGAAACTATTTCGGATAACAAAATACCATTTTATTTTTAAAACCCATTTTCAATAAAAAATACATATAAAAAGGGAATGAGTTTTTTTATTTTAATAAAACATAAAATATTATAAAGGAAGATAATATTCAAATAATGTTTACATATGTGTAAAATTCATTATCTCAATATATGTAAAAAACATTCTATTTATCTTTTGTAAATAAATTAAAAATTTCTGTAAAAATGTTCCTTTTTAATTTTTTAAAGAAAGTGAAAATAGACATAAATTTACCAATTTAATTAATTTTTGGTCGAATAGAAATATATATAAAATAATTCTAATAAAATGGACAAATAAGAGAATGATTTAGAAAATAATCTTTAAAACATTTAAAATGAGGGTTTTAAATAAACTATGCTTTACATAAAACCCAATAATATTCTGTTTTAAAATCCTTTAAAATAAAGTAAAATATTTTAAAAAAATAATTTTTTATCTATTTATGTATAAATAATATTTTTATTGAAATATTTAGAATAAAATGGAAGAAAATTAGTTTTAAGGGAAAATTTAAAAGGGTTTTTAAAAAAATAAAGTAACTTACCTTGAGTCCAAAGCATCACATACATTATTTTTCTTCCTAAATAATATAATTATGATAATTATTTATTTCCGTAATATCATTTTTCAATTTTATTATTTCTTTTATTTTATCTCGTACCATGCTTTACACAATTTGTTGATCATTAATGTTAACATCATAAGTCTTGATGGTAATCAACTTATATGACAAAAATGACTTTGGTAGGTTGACTATAGGGATCAAGTTAATTATTAAATCATATATAAAATAATAACCATGAATTATTTATCACACACACATATATATATTTATATAGTAATTATACTTTTAAAACCAATCATGAAATATAATAATGAAAAATGAATTACATTAAAATCCTGGAGATGGTAGGCCGTATGTACATGTGTGTAACATTTCCATTTTTCAATGATCATTACGAGAATAAGGTAATTATAATTTCAAATTTTTATAATTTTAATAATATCATAAATAGTATATTATTTATTTTAATATATTTATATATAAAATCATGTGATGTGGTGATGATAAATAACCACATCGCTTTGTGGAGGCGATAGTCAACTCATACGCACGAGTGACATTATCATTATTCAATGAGTGGAAAGGTAAGAAATAAAATGATATATTATCTTTAATAATGATAAATATTTCATTATCATCATATATAAACAATAATTCAATCATTATAAATATCCATGAGAGGATATCTAGGAAAAATAATTACATCGGTTAATGAGGCGGTGGTCCGTTGTACACACGAATGATGTTTTTTACCATTTGATATAAAAGGAGATGGATATATTTTATTAAATTAAAATAATAACATATAATTATATTGAAGATAATGGTGTTATTATATCAACTTTTTTATAATATTATAAGGATGTGTAAGAAGAAGAAAAACAAAAATGCTTGGTTAAAAATGACACCCCTTCTTCTGACCACCTCCTTAAGATTATACCTAAAGCCTAAATAGATTAGATTTATGATAAAAAAGACTATAAGTTAATGGTACAGAAGTAATTAATTTATTTTCTCTGATATTGGTCGAACCAAAAGGATTTAGAAGTGTGAATAGAAGAGGATACATGGTGGCCTTTTATAAGTAGGGGAGACCACGCACTTGGAATTCATGAAAAGAACAAGTTATACACATGTTTTTCACATGTCACAAGGCACAAAAATAGAAAAATATAATAAATTGTAAAATATAATTGAGATATTTTACCATGAAGTGTAATTTATAAAATTTTTAGGTCACTTTATTCATTGTTGTTTTCGTTTAGTCCCTTAGTAAACTAATTTTAACCGTTACCGCGATAAAATAATTTTACTATTTTCACAATTCATTACGAACAAAAATTAAGTTAAAATTGTTATGTAATATAAATTATTATAATTATAAATATGGGAACCATTTTATCATATTCAATTGACTTAATTGGTATAATTTAATGTAAAATAATGCTCCCAGACATGATGTAAAATTGGGTTTTCAAGAAATTTAGTTTTCAAGCATATGATGACATTATATTAACATTATGACTAGTAATAATCATTATTTGAATTTCAATTCATATTTATATAAATATAATCTATAAATTTTCTTTAAATCATTTCTAATTAGGGTTTATTTTCACTAACTAAAAAGGAGAAACATTATGCACATTAAAACAATTTTTATAAAAATGTTTTTTAAACCCAAATTAAAATTAAACTAAAATATAGAATAAATATGATTAAAATTTAAATAATTGGATTAAATATAAAAAAATAATAATTATTTAACTTAAAATAAAAATTAATTCATCATGGTACGTTTAAATTACTCAATTTATTGAAAGGAAATGACACTTTAAAAAATCATCATTTTTCACAATTCACCTAAAAATCAATATTTTATGAAAAATAAAAAAATTTCAGCCTATTAATTTTTATTTGAAGATTTAAAAAATTAATTTATTTCTATTAATAAATTTTTCTAAAATATGTATAAATTTTTCTTTTCCACACAAAAATCAATAAAAATCATTTTTGAAGAAGACACATTTTTCGATGTATAAAATGTCTTTACTAAAAATTAAGTGATTTTTTATAGGAATTTATCAACATTTATATATAATAATTATTAAATATATATATATATTTCAAAATGAAGTTAACTATAATCATACATACCAATTTAATAGTTAGTTCATAACAATCATATATTTCACGGGTCCTTTAATCTCACTATTACATGTCATATACGCAACCGAATATAATTTTCTTATTTTTCAATATATAGGTGTTACATAATAAGCCATTAGTAAATTTCATCCTCAAAATTTAAAAATGATTATTTTTTAAAAAATAAAATTTTAAAACACCTTTATTGGAAATCCGACATCGTAAGAATGGTTAATAAATCTTCATCTTGATAAAAGAGAAAAGAAAAGATGAAGGTTTGCTTGAATAACACATAACAAGATTTAAAAATAGAAAACAATAGTGAGATGTGAAAATATATATATGGATAAAAGAACATTTCAAAAATAATTATGGGGAGTGAAAGTGATCATTAATCATAAAAAAGTGAATGATCATGAGAAAGTCAACAAACCCAAAACCACAAACCCAAGAGGTGTGAAAAGACCATTTATTTCATTAGAAATTATGGTAATAAAATATATTTATTGACTATTTTTTCCTAGATTTATGTAATTAATATAATATATAGGATAATTAAATAAGGAAAATATACGTACTGGACACGTACAATTTCATATTTTAATCAATTATCACAATAATCTTATATTATTTCTCCAAACAATGAGTATTCAAGATGAATTTTTTATCTTTTTTTTGACTTATGTAATAAAATCCACATTTAATGGGTCTCATAATTGAACCAAATGATAATAATGTATGCCTCAAATATTTATCCTTTAATAAAAAATGATTATATGAAGGTAAGATAATTCCCAAAATGAATGGACCCTCATATGATGAAATACAATACTAATCTCTAATACCTCAACACCCAATGTTTATCATAGATCATACAATAAATAAATGTCCAGGAAATTCTTAATAACATTCCTACCTAACATTGAAACCCTAAAATTATCAATGTTTTATCACATATTATTCTACAATTTACTTGACATTTATATCAAAATAACACCAATATATTTTAAAGCCTCATCACCAAAAACATGTATATTCCATAATTATATAATCATTAAGATATACTAATAATTTCTTAAAATAAATTGAATCACCACAAATATATAGTAAAATCAAATATGATTCCAAAAGACCATTCAACTTTTATTCTATATATACAACCCCATAATGTTATGTTTACCTTAATCATATAAGGTTCCAAAAATTGTGAAATTTTTCTAAAATAACATTAATCACCTAATCACCCAATCACTTTTCAATCCCATGGTTATCTATATAATAACACATATGTTCCCAAAATTAACTTAATCATTATCCATCAAACTGTTTTATTTTAAAAAAATTTCATTCTAACTAGGACATATCTTAGTATAGTGGTAGGAGATGCTGTCACGACCCGTCCTCGGGGCCCGTGCCGTGACTACCCCAAGCCCGCCTTCCATAGGCCAGGGGCTGGCGACTAGCACCAAAGGCGTAAATCCCGATAACTGGGAAGGCATTGCCTTTATAAAAGTAACAAAACACCACAGAGTACAAGCGGAAGTAAAACACTAAGTACAAAAAGAAGTGCTGAAAAGTAAATGGGCCAGAATACAAACCCAAAAGAAAGTACAACTACAACTGAACAAAGTACAACAGCTGGAGGGACGGAAGCAGCTCCTGGGTCGTCCTCCCTGGATCCTACCTGAAGGGTAGGTACAGATGGCGCAGCTCCTGGATCGTCCACCACGAATCCTACCTGAAGGGTAGGTACAGATAGCCTCCACAGTGCTCTCGTCCGTCAACCTCCTCCGAGTGTCGTCTCGCCGTGAAGTCCACCTCCGGACAATGACTTGTCGTGTAGTCCACCTCTGGGTACCGTCCAGTCCTCGAACACTCGGCCTCCATCAGCACTGCCTGTCGTCTGCAACCAACACAACGAGGTGCGGGCATAGACCGTGCAGGGGTGAGTATAACGATACTCAGTAGGGACCCTGAGACCCTCAAGGTCTCACTAAATCCAACAAGGATAACCACAAAGAAGATCTCAACAGATAACCTCTACTTAGGTATATGCCCATACATATACCTAAGTTATCAAGTAACCCATCTCAATCATGAGGAAACACAAGGATCATGAGATCAACGGATAACCACTACCCAGGTATATGCCCATACATATACCTAAGTTATCAAGTAACCCATCTCAATCATGAGGAAACACAAAGGTCAAAAGTCTCATCTCAAACCAGGATTTTCATTATCGAAACCGTAACTACTGAAGAGCTCCGTCTCTAGAGTGTACAGTGGTCTTGTCACGACTCCGAGGTACTGATCACTAACCTAAGACTACTGAGGTACTTCTCCTGTCGAATACCGCGGGCCAGCCACCCAAACACAGTAGTGCTTCCCGCCGAGGTATGTCACTCAAACACAGTAGTGCACACCCCCTAGTAGCCTGCAGAGGTACTCTCCGGACGAGTACCGCGGGTCTGCACTATCACACAGGTAGTGCTCCGTCCGCCATGGGTCTGCACCCAAACAAAGTAGTGCTCCGTCCACTGGGCTAGTCGACTCACTCCAAGTCGAGTCAGTCAAGCAGTCGTCAGGTCTCAGTCGGCTACACGGTCTCCGTACTCCGCACGCTCGTCTCTGGGAGGGTCCGCTCCACGAGCTGCAAGTCGATACTCCAAGTATCTCAAGGTCCCACGAAGAAGTATCTCAAAGGACCACCTCGTCACAGGGGTCTCAACGCAACAGACGGCGCGTCGATCGGACGCCCGGTCTGTGAGTTATTAGCCTTTTCGTCCCAGGGGCCCGGTTGGTTTCGTGAGCGAACCAAACCCAGCCGTATCTCAACTGTACCCCGAGCTCTCATAGGGTATACTCATAGGGACCGTTTCTCAACGTGATCGTCAACGCCGCTGACGGTTCGTCAAACAGACGTCCTGTCTGAAAGATATCAGCTTTTCCGTTCCAGGGGCCCGGTTGGATTTCGGGTGCGATCCAACCCGGCCACTACCAACTGTATCCAAAACTCGGGCGAAGGATGCCAAAAGTTCCGTATCGTCAACAGGAACTCAACGCAATAGACGACGCGTCAATCGGACGCCCGGTCTGAGAGTTATTGGCTTTTTCGTCCCAGGGGCCCGGTTGGTTTTTAAGGAAAAACCAACCCGACCGTACTCCACCTGCGCCCAAACCCCGGGCGGAGTGAGCCAAAAGATCCGTCTCACTAAGAGGAAACTAACAAAGCTGACGGTACGTCAATCGGACGTCCGTAGCTCAAGATATGAGCGTTTCCGCTCTGAGGGCCCGGTTGGTTTCGTGTACGAACCAACCCGGCCGAAACCAAAGTATTCCGAAACCTTGAGTGCGATAAACCAAAACGACCGTCTTGCTCCAAGGATTGCGTTTCCACTGACGGCGAGTCGTTTGGAGGCCCGTAGCTCATGTTACGGGCGTTTGAACGAAAGTCGTCCGAAGATGGGGGGTCCGGGCCCGGGCCGACCCGACCCGACCCCCCCTGGTTGGCCCAAACCGAGTCGGGTCCGACCCGGTTGGCCCGGCCCGGCCCGGCCAGGGCCGGTCCGGCTCGGCTCGGCCGAGCGGCCGACGCGGGGGAAAGCCGCCGCCCCGCGTGACACCCCCGCGGCACCCGCGGGGTGCCGCCCTGGACACCCGCGGGGTGCCGCGTGACAACCCCGCGGCACCCGCGGGGTGTCGCCCTGGACACCCGCGGGGTGCCGCGTGACAACCCCGCGGCACCCGCGGGGTGTCGCCCTGGACACCCGCGGGGTGCCGCGTGACAACCCCGCAGCACCCGCGGGGTGTCGCCCTGGACACCCGCGGGGTGCCGCGTGACAACCCCGCGGCACCCGCGGGGTGTCGCCCTGGACACCCGCGGGGTGCCGCGTGACAACCCGGCGGCACCCGCGGGGTGTCGCCCTGGACACCCGCGGGGTGCCGCGTGACAACCCCTCGGCACCCGCGGGGTGTCGCGCTGGACACCCGCGGGGTGCCGCGGGACAACCCCGCGGCACCCGCGGGGTGTCGCCCTGGACACCTGCGGCACCCGCGGGGTGTCGCCCTAGACACCCGCGGGGTGCCGCCGCCCCCGGCCGCCGGCGCCGCCGCGCGGGCGACCCGCGCCGCCACCGGCTTCCGCGGGCCGCCAGAGTCGCTCCGGTGGCCCGTTTTCCCTCCCGTCTGCGCCGTTTTTCCTCCCGGGTTCCGTTCTTTACTGCGGGATCATCAAACATCCGTTGCGGCACGTTCCGTCGTCGCCCTCCAAATCCGCAAAACACGAAGAACGGCGGAGGGTTGCCGGGCCGTGTTCGTTTGACCCGCACCCTCCGCGTTAGATAAAAGCAACGGGAGAAATTGTTCAACACATGAACCGACAATTTTAATAAAATAAAATTGTTCATTTGAAACCGGTTCTTTGAGTTTTAAAGAACGTTCACGGGAATATAAAGAGGGGTATTCCAAAATATAAAATCCCTACCTCGGAGTCGTCGCGCGTGAGCGTTCTTCGCGGAATTGTTTGTCGCGGAAGAGGGGGGATCGTCACGTCGTCGCGGGAAGGCGTCGCGTCGTCGCGGAACACGGCGTTGAGTCGGCGAACTCAAGCAGCCGATCGAAGACCCGTCGCGGAGGAAGAGACGTCGCAGAAGAACGTTGTCGGCGTCGCAGATCACGGCATCGCGTCGTCGATTTCCGGGTTCGGCGTTCTTCGCGTTCTTCGCGAAGGAGGAATAAGATACAAGGATTCTGTCTCAACGAGAAATCCTCCAAAAAAAGATAGGTTGGTCTTATTTTATTATTATTGCAACACACGAAAGGGGGGGTAAGAAACGATTGAATTAATTCGTTGAATTAATTCAACGAAAGAAACAGGCCATTTAATTCACGAAAGAAACAGCCCATTTAATTCACGAAAGAAACAGCCCAATTAAATGGTCTGTTAAGATTTTAAGAAACGCGTCAGTTGATTTTCATTAAGACGGGTTTTCACGGGTGCGTTTCTTAGCGGAAAGAAACGGCGGGGCTCGTGCGGGCCCCACCTCACAAATATCCTACCAAGGGGTAGGATATTTCTGGATAGCATCCTATCCAGTTCAACTCAGTTCAAGCCGCCTTTAAGTGGCTTTAAGTGGCTTCCAAGTGGCTTAAGCGAAATAAAATAAAGTTGTCGCAAAATTATTTTATTTCTTAACTTTAAGCCCGAAAATTAAAAACCACACCCAAGCAAACGCAACTCCGGAAGAGGCGTTTCTAAGCGAATACCGGCACTGTGATTTCATCGGAGCCCTCAGAATTCGATTCCGGGCACCGGTTCAAAAGTTAGAAAAACCCGCACGTTCGTTCACTGAACGTACCCGAGCCAAACTTCAGAAAATGATTCCGGGCACACCGGGCCTCGGAATCAGGCGCCGTCAGAAGCTGCGCTCTTGTAAAATTCCAAAGAAAATTAAGAAAAAAATTTCCTTGAAATTTACAGGTCTTTAAATTACTCCCACCACAGGGCTTTACGTCCCCGTAATGCTCCAACACAAACTTAGGGAAACAAAGGCGGTACTGAGCACGCATCTGAGCCTTCCACTCCCAAGTGCTCTCCTGGAGGTCCCCGAGCTGCCAAAGAAAGTGCACAAGAGGAATCGACTGTACTCCTAGGATCCGCTCCTGTCAATCCTCGATCCCCACAGGAAACTCCGTAAAAGTCACCTCATCACCAAAGACCAGCTCCCCATGGTCAAAGATTTGTGTCGGGTCGTGCACGTATCTCCTCCGCTGAGATACGTGGAAACGTCGTGCACCTAGTGCAACTGAGGTGGATGGACCAAGTGGTAAACCATCCCGCCTACCCAGCTGAGGACCTAGAAAGGTCCGTTGAACCTCGGAGATAACTTGCCGCCTTGGCCACATCTCTGTAACCCTCGTCGAGGTGAGACCCGTATAAGGACGTGATCGTCATCCTCAAACTCCAGAGGTCTCCAATTCTTGCTGGAACTGAAACTCAAAACGACTGCTGCCATGAGAGTAAGGTTGACCGACTCAAGAGTGATCGGTCACACCCTCCTGTGCAAGAGTTACCCTGCACTGCCTGGGGTTTCCTTTTCCGCCGAACAAGGAAAACCCATCCCAACGTTTGCCTAAAACCGTCAATTTGAGTATGAACAGTTATTGCCCATTCCATACTCAAACTAACGTTGTAAGGCCTCGACGCTTCCACCAAGAGATTCCTACCAGAACTCTCGCCTCGAGGGTCTGACCACACCGTCGGCGTAAGTGTGATTATCGAGTCTCCTCCCAAGGTATCTCCAGACGTGAGGGTCAAGTCCACGGCTTACCGGAAACTCTAGGTCTGGAACAAGATTTGTGGAAGCGAGGAATGATTCAGATCGACTTCTGTTACTACAGCAGCTAGTAGTGGACACAGACTGTCCCTTGAATCATTTCTAGAGCCATTGGGTCACACTTCTGGACCGCATGCAGCCGCATTCTTCCACCGCCCTCCAGCTCCCTGAGCCTGGTGGGAATAACTAAGGCGGGTGGTTGTACCATGTTAGGATGTACACCACCTCATGCTGCTCTCCTAACTGTGCCTCCATGTCTGCTGCTTTGTAGACTCATCTCTCCTTTAAGCTTCCTCTTCTTGAAACATTTAACACGCCCGAGTCTCTAAGACTGGCACTGGTTTCCTGTTTCTTACTGCACTGTGCAGTCTTCATCCGCTCCTGGATGAACTACACCTCCTTTGCATACGATCTGGAAGAGCTGCTAAAATTTATCCTTTGCCGAAAAGAGAAACCTGGTCTCATCCCCTCTCTAGATGAACCACGCCCATTGCCTAATACAGTCAATCCTGGCATGAAGGATGCATTCATGCCATGGATGACGTCATAAGTCCTCGACGTAACTACTAAGAGATCCAACTGTCACTCAAGCATTCATCGCTGCCTCTACCTCGGTGGCTCCTCTAATGCCTATGGATCAACTGTACGAGGAGTCGGACAGTCACGTGCCAGGTGCCCCTTTCCACCGCACGAGTAACACAGTCTGCTTCTGGCACGCCTGGCTCTGACCCCACCCCGGGTGCCCCGCACCACCGGTCCTAAAACCCGAGATCGCCCAACTGCTGGTCTGGTCCTCCTGGACCTCTGCATCATCTGTCTACTGCCCACAGATGACTCGGCTTCTGATAGAAAAACACGCGGCAAAGGCAGCAGCTCCTGAACACGCTCGGGGTGTAAAGCTACTGGCACAAACTCCACCCTGAAGAAGGTCTCGAAGTCTTCCCATGTGAAAGCCATCCCATCGCAAAACTGGAACAAGTGGCTCCACCACCTGCCTGCTGCTGCCTGAAGAAGGCTGGCAGCAAAGGTCACCATGAAGTCTCCACTAGCCTGAAGACTCCCACCACAGCCTCCAGCCAATCCTCAGCCGCCTGCGGGTCCGTCTCTCCCCCGATCCTGGGTGGCCTCTGGCGCTGGAACTCATGCAGTGCGCTCATGTAGCGGGCATCGCCTACTGCTGGGGCTGGTGGCATCGGTGGCCCAACGTATGGTAGTACCGCTGGCGCCTCTGCTGGTGCCTCAACTGCAAGAGGGCCCTGTACCGAAGCCTCGTGACTCGACAGGCTATCAGCACGCACATCCCTCTGGGCTCTAGCTGGTCGTCCGAAAAAAGGCATCCTGAAAGAAACAACGTAACACGGTCAAACGATTATACCTGGTGAGATGACTTGGTTTGAGCTGTTTTAAGGGGAAACCTTTGAAAACACACACGCAAACAGTGTTTTCGTGCACAAAGTCGAAAATCAGTTGCCAGGGTCCTGGTGTATGGATACGTCGGCCGCCCGCACCAACACTGGACTCCCTGAACTGAAAACCACACTCGGTACCCTTAACACTATTGCTTCACAGAAAGAAAGATCAGAGTATGCGGTAGAACCGACCACCTTTGATACCAATTTGTCACGACCCGTCCTCGGGGCCCGTGCCGTGACTACCCCAAGCCCGCCTTCCATAGGCCAGGGGCTGACAACTATCACCAAAGGCGTAAATCCCGATAACTGGGAAGGCATTGACTTTATAAAAGTAACAAAACACCATAGAGTACAAGCGGAAGTAAAACACTAAGTACAAAAAGAAGTGCTGAAAAGTAAATGGGCCAGAATACAAACCCAAAAGAAAGTACAACTATAACTGAACAAAGTACAACAGCTGGAGGGACGGAAGCGGCTCCTGGGTCTTCCTCCTCGGATCCTACCTGAAGGGTAGGTACAGATGACACAGCTCCTGGATCATCCACCACGAATCCTACCTGAAGGGTAGGTACAGATAGCCTCCACAGTGCTCTCGTCTGTCAACCTCCTCCGAGTGTCGTCTCGCTGTGAAGTCCACCTCCGGACACTGACTTGTCGTGTAGTCTACCTCTGGGTACCGTCCAGTCCTCGAACACTCGGCCTCCGTCAGCACTGCCTGTCGTCTGCAACCAACACAACGAGGTGCGGGCATAGCCCGTGCAGGGGTGAGTATAACGATACTCAGTAGGGACCCCGAGACCCTCAAGGTCTCACTAAATCCAACAAGGATAACCACAAAGAAGATCTCAACAGATAACCTCTACTTAGGTATATGCCCATACATATACCTAAGTTATCAAGTAACCCATCTCAATCATGAGGAAACACAAGGATCATGAGATCAACGGATAACCACTACCCAGGTATATGCCCATACATATACCTAAGTTATCAAGTAACCCATCTCAATCATGAGGAAACACAAAGGTCAAAAGTCTCAGCTCAAACCAGGATTTTCATTATCGAAACCGTAACTACTGAAGAGCTCCGTCTCTAGAGTGTACAGTGGTCCTGTCACGACTCTGAGGTACTGCTCACTAACCTAAGACTGCTGAGGTACTCCTCCTGTCGAGTACCGCGGGCCAGCCACCCAAACACAGTAGTGCTTCCCGCCGAGGTATGTCACTCAAACACAGTAGTGCACACCCCCTAGTAGCCTACAGAGGTACTCTCCGGACGAGTACCGCGGGTCTGCACTATCACACAGGTAGTGCTCCGTCCGCCATGGGTCTGCACCCAAACAAAGTAGTGCTCCGTCCACTGGGCTAGTCGACTCACTCCAAGTCGAGTCGGTCAAGCAGTCGTCAGGTCTCAGTCGGCTACACGGTCTCCGTACTCCGCACGCTCGTCTCTGGGAGGGTCCACTCCACGAGCTGCAAGTCGATACTCCAAGTATCTCAAGGTCCCACGAAGAAGTATCTCAAGGGACCACCTCGTCACAGGGGTCTCAACGCAACAGACGGCGTGTCGATCGGACGCCCGGTCTGTGAGTTATTAGCCTTTTCGTCCCAGGGGCCCGGTTGATTTCGTGAGCGAACCGAACCCAGCCGTATCTCAACTGTACCCCGAGCTCTCATAGGGTATACTCATAGGGACCGTTTCTCAACGTGATCGTCAATGCCGCTGACGGTTCGTCAAACGGACGTCCTGTCTGAAAGATATCAGCTTTTCCGTTCCAGGGGCCCGGTTGGATTTCGGGTGCGATCCAACCCGGCCACTACCAACTGTATCCAAAACTCGGGCGAAGGATGCCAAAAGTTCCGTATCGTCAACAGGAACTCAACGCAACAGACGGCGCGTCAATCGGACGCCCGGTCTGAGAGTTATTGGCTTTTTCGTCCCAGGGGCCCGGTTGGTTTTTAAGGCAAAACCAACCCGACCGTACTCCACCTGCGCCCAAACCCCGGGCGGAGTGAGCCAAAAGATCCGTCTCACTAAGAGGAAACTAACAAAGCTGACGGTACGTCAATTGGACGTCCGTAGCTCAAGATATGAGCGTTTCCGCTCCGAGGGCCCGATTGGTTTCGTGTACGAACCAACCCGGCCGAACCCAAAGTATTCCGAAACCTTGAGTGCGATAAACCGAAACGACCGTCTTGCTCCAAGGATTGCGTTGCCACTGACGGCGAGTCGTTTGGAGGCCCGTAGCTCAAGTTACGGGCGTTTGAACGAAAGTCGTTCGAAGACGGGGGGTCCGGGTCCGGGCCCGGGCCGACCCGGCCCGGCCAGGGCCGGTCCGGCTCGGCTCGGCCGAGCGGCCGACGCGGGGGAAAGCCGCCGCCCCACGTGACACCCCCGCGGCACCCGCGGGGTGTCGGCCAGACAGCCGGACGCACCGCGTGACAACCCCGCGGCACCCGCGGGGTGCCGCCCTGGACACCCGCGGGGTGCCGCCCTGGACACCCGCGGGGTGCCGCCCTGGACACCCGCGGGGTGCCGCCCTGGACACCCGCGGGGTGCCGCCCTGAACACCCGCGGGGTGCCGCGTGACAACCCCGCGGCACCGGCGGGGTGCCGCCCTGGACACCCGTGGGGTGCCGCGTGACAACCCCGCGGCACCCGCGCGGTGCCGCGTGACAACCCCGCGACACCCGCGGGGTGTCGCGCTGGACACCCGCGGGGTGTCGCCCTGGACACCGGCGGCACCCGCGGGGTGTCGCCCTGGACACCCGCGGGGTGCCGCCACCTCCGGCCGCCGGTGCCGCCGCACCGGCGACCCGCGCCACCACCGGCTTCCGCGGGCCGCCGGAGTCGCTCCGGTGGCCCGTTTTCCCTCCCGTCTGCGCCGTTGTTCCTCCCGGGTTCCGTTCTTTACTGCGGGATCATCAAACATCCATTGTGGCACGTTCTGTCGTCGCCCGCAAAATCCGGAAAACACGAAGAACGACGGAGGGTTGCCGGGCCGTGTTCGTTTAACCCGCACCCTCCGCGTTAGATAAAAGCAACGGGAGAAATTGTTCAACACATGAACCGACAATTTTAATAAAATAAAATTGTTCATTTGAAACCGGTTCTTTGAGTTTTAAAGAACGTTCACGGGAATATAAAGAGTGGTATTCCAAAATATAAAATCCCTACCTCGGAGTCGTCGCGCGTGAGCGTTTTTCGCGGAATTGTTTGTCGCGGAAGAGGGGGGATCGTCGCGTCGTCGCGGGAAGGCGTCGCGTCGTCGCGGAACACGGCGTTGAGTCGGCGAACTCAAGCAGCCGATCGAAGACCCGTCGCGGAGGAAGAGACGTCGCAGAAGAACGTTGTCGGCGTCGCGGATCACGGCATCGCGTCGTCGATTTCTGGGTTCGGCGTTCTTCGCGTTCTTCGCGAAGGAGGAATAAGATACAAGGATTCTGTCTCAACGAGAAATCCTCCAAAAAAAGATAGGTTGGTCTTATTTTATTATTATGCCAACACACGAAGGGGGGGGGGGGTAAGAAACGATTGAATTAATTCGTTGAATTAATTCAACGAAAGAAACATGCCATTTAATTCACGAAAGAAATAGCCCATTTAATTCACGAAAGAAACAACCCAATTAAATGGTCTGTTAAGATTTTAAGAAACACGTCAGTTGACTTTCATTAAGACGGGGTTTCACGGGTGCGTTTCTTAGCGGAAAGAAACGGCGGGGCTCGTGCGGGCCCCACCTCAC
Source organism: Viscum album (assembly GCA_963277665.1). Classification (NCBI taxonomy): domain Eukaryota; kingdom Viridiplantae; phylum Streptophyta; class Magnoliopsida; order Santalales; family Viscaceae; genus Viscum; species Viscum album. Next base: position 1,009,496,385 of record OY728160.1, read on the forward strand.
AAATATCCTACCAAGGGGTAGGATATTTCTAGATAGCATCCTATCCAGTTCAACTCAGTTCAAGCCACCTTTAAGTGGCTTCCAAGTGGCTTAAGCGAAATAAAATAAAGTTGTCACAAAATTATTTTATTTCTTAACTTTATGCCCGAAAATTAAAAACCACACCCGAGAAAACGCAACTCTGGAAGAGGCATTTCTAAGAGAATACAGGCGCTGCGATTTCATCGGAGCCCTCAGAATTCGATTCCAGGCACCGGTTCAAAAGTTAGAAAAACCCGCACGTTCGTTCACTGAACGTACCCGAGCCAAACTTCAGAAAATGATTCCGGGCACACCGGGCCTCGGAATCAGGTGCCGTCAGAAGCTGCGCTCTTGTAAAATTCCAAAGAAAATTAAGAAAAAAATTTCCTTGAAATTTACGGGTCTTTACAGATGCAAACTTATCACCCTTTAATTGTGGGTTTATGTCCTGTGGTCTTTCCAAATGATATGGGTTATCATTTTTATAAAACTATACTAATATAATTATAATAACATTCCCATAAATAGGATGAAAATAATAAAAAAATAGTATTAATCATCCATGATCATATAAACCCTAATGGTTATCAATACCTTTAAAATTATTTCCACAAAATGAAAATATAATTCTCTATCAAATAGAACTTACACATGTTAAACATAGGGTTATATATACCTTAAAAATCTATTAAAACTCAATAAATTTTTTCAAAATCACTCCCATCACATAGAACATCAAAAGTGTAATAATTGATTTAAATTAGTGGTCATCCTTAAATCTACAACTACATAATAACTCTTCAATATGTGTATATAGAAAACTTAATAAATCAACATTATTCATAATCCATTAACTATGATATTCTATGTTATTTATTAATACATCCTTAATAGAGGAAAAAATATGAATCATGTACTATGATTCTAAATTTCTAATACATAAGACAAGATATAATTTTTTCATGTAATATTTCATTTGTAGTTTCCTCATATTCAACTATATTGGAATTAAACATTTATATATATTTATCTATAGAGTATTGATAATTCCATTCCTGAGATTTCCCTATGAAAATATATTTTCATAATACCCATAATCCTCACATTTAAAAAACTAAATTTATCTATTGGTAAGAATTTTAGCCATGTTCTAGGAATTAACTGAATGGTTCCCTTTTTCCTTGGAATATTATATCTCTATTCCTTCCATTACTACATAAAAAATATCTTACTATTATATTAAAATATTTTTCATGGTGTTTCTCCCCTATTATTGGAATATAAATCATTTTTTACTTTGTGATCATTATTACCTAGACTTTTTAGGACCTTCATTTATCTATAATTCTATGTGTTAGGTAACTCACCAAAGTACAAGTTGTTAATAATAACTCATGATAACTTGTTTAGAATAACTTCAAGGGTTTTGAATATTGATCCCTTTACATTCGGTTTTCTATTCATATAACCACCAAATTTTCATTCACATCCACTATTAATTTGGATCATGTCAGATCTAGACATTTACCAAAAACGTTTAGTGTGAGTATATGAAATAAACCATAATAAATGTTATTATTTGGAGGATAAATACTAGGATATCATTAACCATGGAATACCCTATTAAATTATTTTTATTTACCCAAAATAACCATAATTATCCTTACTGTAGTAACCATAATAGTTATAAAATATTTTTAGCATATTATTAAATAACATCTTAACTTCTATAGTTTTCTAAAACATTCCTCTGATACCCACTATAATGACTTAGCCTTAATCCTTACATAGTCTAGTTTTTTTATTCAACAATTAATTCAATAAAATTTTAAGATCATTTTAGGTTTATAGTTTTATGGAATTAAGTTATAAAGCATATATGTTAATCCCATATATTACAGAGTGGACACTTATAATTAGTATCCACTTTTCCATAATATAAGACATTAAATAAAACAAGTATTATTTTCATGAAAAATATTTATGACTTTCAACTTTACTTCTTCCGTTAATTTACCCGTCCTTAAACCTTGTGATTTTTTAAACATGGTATGTTTTTAAAAAGATCAGTAAGAGACATAAAAATAAGAATTCTACTAGTCCATTGAAAAAAAATGAAAAACCTAAAAACATTTTCTTCAAAACATACATTTTTACCTAGAAAGGGCATCATTTTTTTCAAAACCCTTTATCCATATTTTTGGAAACAAATGACATCGATGAAAACTAATTTAGAACAATTAAAAATTCCGGTAGGTTCCTTGGGACAATGTCTTCATAGAAACCTTATATAACCCTTACACATTGGAATAACCATATAATCAACTAAAAATATAATTATCTGGATAACATAATAATTACCCAAAGAATTAGAGAACTATTTAGGAACACACATCATATAATGGGGTACAACCCATCATATACACAATTTAATAAGACTATTTTATGCATAAAAAATTTTAAACTTGAAAATTTTCATTACAAAACTTTTTGTAAATGCCTTTAATCCCTTTTGAAAAACTATTTCAGATATTAAAATACTAATTTATTTTGAAAACCCAGTTTTAACACCAAAATGATCATAAAAATGGAAATAATTTATTTCTTTGAAATAAATCATTAAATCTTATAATGCAATCCAATATTCAAAAAATGGTTATAAAGGTAGAAAATTCACTGTCTTCGTATACATTAAAATATAGTATTCATTTTTTATTTTGTAATGAAAGTAAAAAAATCTGTTAAAAAAATTTGAAATCATTTTAAAGAATGTAAAAATATGGATACAAATTCCTTTATAATTCATTTATGTTCATATAAAAACATTCAAGAAATATTTTTATAAATACGGAAAAAGAAAAAGATAATTTAGAATATAATAATTAAAACATTTAAAATGAGTCTTCTTAAAATAATATTTACCTTAAATAAAACCATTAAAAAATTGAGTTTTTATGAAATATTTTTTTGTAATATATTCAGTTTTTTAAATATCTATCATTACATGCAACCCCAAGTTTTAACAAACCATGATATACTATTAATATTATTATTTAAACTTGACTATTATAACCTAGAATTGAAATTTGGTGGTATGAATATGAATACAAATGTTTTTTGAACTTATTATAAAGGTTTTATATAATGAAAATGAATCTATAAATATTTACATAATTTTTAGTTATGTCATTATATTCTTCCAAAATAATTTTTTTCTCAGAAACTATTTTTATTTCTTTTTGTGAACAAATAATAAAATTAATTTTGGACATATTTTAAAAATTTATTTGAAAATATAAACTAGATTTTTGAAATATTCATCTAAAAATTATATTTTATTGAATTTCTGAGAATTTTATACAAAGATTAATTTTTCACTGAATAGTAGAAAATACAGATTTTTATTAAAAAATGTCATTTTTTGTTTAAAGATTTTACAAGCTCATTTTCATTTTAATATGGCTTTAAAATATATTTTAGTTTGATTATATAATTATTAATCTAATTTATTTCATTATAATCAATTTCATACTAAATTATTATATTGAAATATTCTACAATTATGAAACTTTACCCTATGGAAACCCGCTTTTCATCACATTTGAGAGTATGCTTTTAAATTAGTTTTTTGCATTGCTGTGAATGGAATTAGTATAAATGGACTCCATATTTTAAATATTCATAATTATTATTATATAAAAAGGTCATTTTTTTCAAAATGAATAGTGAAAATATAAAATTCATTATGGCGGTTAAGGTTAAAAAGGGTTTACCAGGGGGTTAAACTAGTAAGATAAGAAGTAAAATGACCTATAAACATGATGAAAAATAATTTTGTGGAAATATTTAGACCTTAAATCATATAATATTTATCAATGAGCTATTTTGGATCCTTGTGGTATGATTAAAATGTGGGTACACCTTTTATTTTATAAAATTCCATGTGTGTCTTCTCCCGAACTTAAAAAATTCCCCCTCTCCTCTCTTCTCCACACTTAAAAAAACACATGGTTCATACAATACCTCCCCAAATTCATTCCTTATTTACCTCCTAACAATATAGATTAATTTTTATTAGGAAACCCTCTTCATAAGGCTATATGGGTAAACCTAAAGAGGTTATCCGAAAAAGAGGTATAGTCCTTATCCATGCATTTTCATTTTTTTCTTCTTCTAACTCATTAAAATCTTATTAAAAATTAAGATATAATAAAATAATTATCTAATATATAATTATATTTTATTGTTTCAATGTAATTACCTATACCTATATCCTCTTAAATCAAGTGAAAAAAACAGTCATTCATGAGTACCATGGGCTACCACCTCACGAACTGATGAAATTTGTTTTCCATCACCAAATCTCATGAATGCACATAATTATGGATCTTACATAGGAATATGATATTTTTGAAATAATTTTACTCCTAGAATTATAATACCACATATAACTTATTTCGTTTTATTCCATGGATATATGTTAACGTCGCTCGTGCGTACAACAGACTACCCCCCTAAGGAAGCGATGTGATTCTTTTCTAACTTACTCTTTAAAAGGAAGATAATAAAGAAAAATTTTATGAATATATGTGATATATATGATCTAATAATTAATATTTTAAGGTTATAAATTAGTTACATTCCCTTCATTCAATTTTTTTTGAAAAGGGAAACATCATACATGCATACGTACGGCCTACCATCTCCATGAATGGTGTAATTCATTTCCTATCTCTATATTTTATGGATAACTCTAAATAAATTTATACTTAATATATATGATATTTATGTCATGATTAAAATAAGGGATGTTAGGGAACTATGATCAAAATAATATTACTGATGTTACCAAACCAAAACATCCATGAAAAAGAAAGTAGTTAATACAAAAAATGTGATTCTAATAAGGAATTGTTAGAAAATGGTTTATAAAAGGTAATAAGTAAATAATATATATAATGATATATATTGGTATAGTTCAATAATATATTTACAATAAACCAATATTTTTTATATTGTGGGTTAAAATGTGTATGAATAAAGTCAATATTTTAGGTAAAGGATTTCCGTCTCACTTTTAATTTGTTGGACACATGCCTTATACCCTACCTTTTTATTTTGTGTGGTGTATATAATTATTATGAGTGTATTCTATTATTATTATTATCATGGAATTATATGATATATATATCTATATAGGTTTATTTCTTTTATGGGGCTTTTTATATAAAATATACCAAAGTGGTAAAGGTTTTATGTTAAAATCTCATTATTTATCTAGATTATTTATGATTACGTTTTAGATGTTGAAATTTTATGATATATCCCTAAAAAAACTCATGAATAATATTATCGTATGGATATTTCATGAAAACACAAGTTTTCATTGAATTTTCATCTCTTTATGTACTCAACAGTCCACAATATTTTTTAAGAAAAACTGACTTTATTTCTCTCTTCGATCGAAAATACATTTCCTTCCATGTCTATGTTTTTTATAATGTTTTAAATAACTATTTTAATATTTTAATGTGACTGTTTAATGTTATTTATACGGATTATTAATTTTTTTAAAATATTTAATAGGAATCAGCTTTTCATTTTACAAATCATGTAATTCTTACTTTTTACCAAAAATGTTTAAGGAATCTCCATTTTAACATGTTCAACATGAAAAGCAATTTCCACCATCATGACCATTCAATTATTTTAAGCATGAAATTTTTTATTAGTTTTTTTATAATAAAAATTTCCATAATGTTTGGGAAATTTTTATATTTTAAATAAGTGATTTCAAAATGAAAAGGATATTTTCCCGAATAAATGTTCCAAGTGATCTGTCAAAATCATTTTCTATATATGATGAAATATGTTGATGTTACTTAATTTTTAAAGGGGATATTATCCAAAGATACCACTCTTATTATTTATTTATATGGTTTATGTTTATGATGAATATATGTTTATGAAACCCCATCATTTTCCATGGGTTATACTATTATGAAATGTTTATGTAACCCATTCCTTTTCCATGAGTTATGTTATGATGTTATGATGAAATGTTTATGAAACACATTTATTTTCTTCGGTTTTGATATGATGAAGTTTTATGAAATTGTGGAACACATGTGTATGATTTTTATTATGTTATTTGTGAGACTTTTACATCTAATGAATTAGGTAATGATTGATATATCATGGGATAAATAGGAATGGAATTAGAAGTTAACATAATACTGTAAGGAAAATTATCCACTATGATTTTCATAGGAGTGAACCTTGAATTATATGATGGTTTTGGGAGTGAACCCATTCCAGTATGACGGTTTTTGCAATGATCATTCACTACAAAGGAAATGATTTTTTATGCTTATAGATATTACAAAATTCCATGTCTTATGCCATTGTTATGCTTCCACATATTAGGTTATTTGTTTCATTTATGATTCATGTCTTATTAAATGTCAAGATTTATTACATGAATCAAGTTTATGATCTATGATATGCAGGGTATTTTCTTCAAATGTCATTCTTATGTTTACATACACATATTATCATATTATGTTTATATCTCCCTTGTTTACCTTTACCGAGCATTTGAGTTTAACCTTTCTTATATTTTCTTTCCCATGGTTTTAAAGAAATGTTTCTATATGGTATGTCTATAAAGTGTACTAAATGGGAATATATTTTTGGGAAATATTGAAAATATTTCACAAAATAAGAATATTTTATATGTAGTCTCTAAAGACACAAAACTATTATGGTCTTTAGACATGTTTTTATATAATGAAATTAATATTCACATTTTAACATTTCAAAGATAAGTATGTAAATCATGTTTCATTATATTTTTATTCAAAGGAAGGTTTTATTTATCTTTTAAAAAATATATTGAGAAAAAATTAGTAAAAATCATAAGGATAATTATATGTATATTTTACAAATATCAAGGAATTTTATTAAAGGACATATAGTGGATTCAATGAAATTAAATTCTTGTATGAATACTACAAGTTGATGTGGATTTGGAACACTTTTACATAGGTTTAATAACTTTTAAAATTTTGTATTAAGATGGAATCAAATTTCGACTGGTGCTCGATAATGGGCCTTACTACATGCCTGATTTGACACTCCTATATTATATTATTTGGAAATTCACAAAATCTTTATAAACCATCATGAATGATTTGGATAATGATCATGATTTATCTAGGTTAATCCTTACATTTCAAAGATAAAAAATAATTATTCATGATTTATACATCCAATAAATTATTTTTTTCATGATTATTTGGTTTCCCACTATGATTATTATTATTCACACTATTTTTTTTTGTTTTATTAAATAGATGAAACCTAAAGGAATTGTATTAATAATGAATGAAATGGAAAATTAAATGATTTTACACATGATAACACAAGTATCATGGGAGTATGAATGAAAAATATTATCTATATTCTCACACAACTTTCACAATCAATAAATCATGTTGAACATCAAAATGAGAAAAGGAGGGATCAAGTTATGTTGATTCCTTCAGGAGTTAACATCCAAATTCTATTAGTGGTTCCATAGATCCACTAGTTTTTTAGTAATGGATCAATACCATTGAAAAGATATTTTTTGTTATCAAATATTTGGATCATAGAAAATCAATATTTGATGTTTATTTTTGGAAGGCAAAGTGGATTAATGGTGAAATATTATTAAAAATATGAGTCAATAAAAAGGAATTGACTCCATGGAATGGGAAGATTTTAAATCTTATTTTTCAATAATTACCTTAATCTTATTATTCACATAAAAATGTATAATGAATTCCTTGAGTTAAAATATAAGGATTATTAATTCATTCGTACCTATGAGGTGAATTTTAAAAGACTTGTAAGGTACGCTTCTTGTATTATCATCCAATATTAATGTAAGATTGATCGATTCATCAGTGTCTTAAAACCAAGTCTCATAATGAAGTTATACATACAATATGAAGAAATCATTTGATGTCCAATGATGGTTGAAATGATAATTTTATTATCTAATACATCTCATGGTTTTGATAAGAAAAGAAATATGTAACTCAAAGGTAACTCTAAAAACTGTGGAGAAAAGAATATGAGATTTACTTAATTATTAAAGTGTCCAAGGAAACATGGAGGAAATTTCCATAAGGGGACTGTTAGATGTTTTAAGTGTGTAAGTAAAGGTTATATAGCAATAAATTACTAAAGTGATGGGAAGACATTAGATAATGATGTGGATAGAAATAAATCTTCATAGAATTCACTACCCACACTCTAGTGTTTCAAGTGTAAGGTGCTAGAGTATTATTCTTACCAATAATAAAAAGTTTAATGAATATTCTCAAGGTTAGAAACCCATTAATCTATTACACAAAGGGAAATGTCATGTGATCGCTATTTATAATGTGGGGTATGATAATGATGTGGTCAAAGGTATACTTTTTATCCAATGTATAACTTCAAATGTCTTTTTAGTTTCTTGATATACCCACTAATTCATATCTAATTAATTTTATAAGGGTATCGTAGTTGCACCTCAATTATTATATGTTTAGTTATCAACAAAAACCCCAATGGAATTTTGATTACATCAAAAGTATATGATTATTCTCCAGAAGAATTTTTCAGGAATGTGCACCCTAAAAACATTTTTATTCTCACTCTAGTTAAATTTATGTTATCTTGGATCAACTATCATAACATAAATACCACATCAATTTCAAAGAATGGGAACTGAAATTTTTATATTCCAAACTGACCTATGATCATCTATTAGTGTGAAAAAATATATAAACTTTTGACGAAGATCATATCCATTTAATGGATATTGATTCCCATTAAAATGGGGTGTTTATCTCATACGGTTGGGGAGAAAATCCATATCGATGATATGCCTATTTTTTGGGAGTTTTTTGATGTCTTTTTGGAAGAGATTCTTTATATTTTACCAAATAATGAAGTTGATTTCTCAATATAACTCTTACCTAATGACACACCTATTTCCTTGACTCGTTATATAATGGATCCGACCGAACTTCAATATTTAAAGAAGATACTCTAGAAGAATCTTGACTAGGGATTTATTCAGCCAAGTGTATCACATTGGGTAACACATTTTCTTTTTTTTGTTAGGAAGATATATATACTATTGAAACTTTTAATTGATTATTAATAACTAAACAACATTAAAATCAAGAATAATGATCCTCTACCTCGTATTTAATATTTTTTTTAAAATATTGGAGAGATAAATAATTTTTCAATATTTAACTATGTTCTGGATGTCATAAATTGAGGGTCATGATGAAGGATATTGCTAATATTTATTTTCATATAAGTTATAGACATTATGAGTATATAGTGATTCCATTATGGTATTACTAATTCACCCTTAATATTTATGGATTTAATGAATACAGTCTTTAGAGAGAACCTTGTTCAGTTCATGGAAGTCTTTATAAATTATATTGTAATCTATTCAATGAGAAAATAAGAGCATGAATATCAACTGAGTATTATATTGAAGACCCTAATGAAGGAAAAAATATATGAAAAATTTACAAAGTGTAGATTTTTTATACAAATGATTTAATTTTTGGGACATATAATCTGAGGAGAGGCTATATAGGTAGATCCATCAAAGACACATGCTATTGAATGTTGTCCCAGACTATCCATGGTGATTGAGATATCAAGTTTTCTTAGTTTATCAAGATATTAACAATTTTTTGCAGAGCATTTCTCAAAACTATACAATAAAATCACTATGTTGAATTGTAATGGATCCATGTTCATCAAGATAGATGAATATGAGGAAAATTCTAAGGAATTTAAGGGAAGATTAGTTAGTTCACAATTCTTACATTACCATTATAACGGCCCAAAGTTTCATTAATGGAAATACCTCTTGATCAAATTAAATGTCTCTTTATGTTTATATAAAATGTCAACTTCTTTGGTTTTATGTTAAGAATTTTGACCGTTCCTTATATAGCCGTTTAGCAGTGATCACATGATTAGTATAAATATAGAGCTTTAAAAAATCCAAATTTACTCAGAAAAAGGAAGCGATGGCCTCATCCAGTAGAATTGCCCTATATGATGCCCATTTGTTAGAGCTTGGAAAAGAGGTGGCATCCTTGGGCTTCGCTCTTGACCAAGTCCAAGATAAGCTTCATCATGTCAAGCTCTAACGGGACCGTCTATGGGAGAAGTAGAAGTTGATAGAAATTACCACTCGAGCGATGTTATCCGAGCCACCCCAAGAATCTGTCACCATCGCACACATTACACTTATGTCTTATGAGGATTTTTTAAGGGGTTATGTAAAAAATAAACAGTATTATGTTCGTATACATTATTTTTTGTTTATAATAATGATTATACTTTCTTGTCATTATTGATACATTGTAAATAGTTTTTAAAGTATAAATAATGTTTTTAGTTAATATTTAATTTAGAATTATATTTTATTAAATTAAGGGATTTTTGAATTAAATAATACTGTAATAAAATATTATTATTATTATTAAATTAATATTTATTAAATATAAATGATCTTATAATTTTATGAATGCAATGGTAATTTTTATTATGGTTTGAAATCCATTTTTGCCAAAAACCCGTGAATTTTCGATAAATGTCGATTTTTATTTTAAAAGTGAAAATTAAAATATTTAGAAAATTATTTAGATAAAATAAATGTTATTTCTTGAATCAGGATGTCTAAATTATCCAACGGTTAATTTTTCATAATTTTCTGAGACATTCAAAACTTTGGGTAAAAATTAAATACCGTTTAAATATATAATGTGTGTGATGAAATCATAATAACCCAATAGTGATTTAATAAAATAATATAATCTTTATGTTCAGAAAATATATGTTTTAACATTAAAATAATGTGATTTTGGGTTTGTTTGAATTACTTTTCAAAGCAGTAATGGACCCCTCATGACTAATTAAACACCTTGTCTTTTTAAATTGTTTTCCATGAGAGTGTGACTCACCTCCACATAAGCAACCCTATTATTTTAAGAATTTCAGACTTTGGCCTTATAAAATATTTTTTCCTCTTCCCTTTGCCAAAAACCATGGGATGGTTTGTGGTTTGGGTTAATTTAATGTAAGGGGTCCCAAACCTAAATAATAAAGAATTCCCCCACCTTTCCTATATAAACCAACCCAAGATCCCACTTCCTCCTCACTCAATGCCTTTGGAGTTCGTCCAACCTCTGTCCTACTTTTTCTAAAATCCTCCCAAGGTTCCCCAAGCTCCCAAGAATCCTCTCACAAGCCTCTCTCTAGCCTTTGGAAGCACACTTCCAAGTAAGGGTTTTTCTTCCTTTCTCATTTTTTGTCTAATTTTCTTTAAGTTTTTTTCCCATTTAATTTCAATTATGAATGTTGGGGTATGGTTTCACACCTCCATCATACTGCCCTATTTATGTTTTAATTATGGGATACCCCTTTCTCTTCATTAAATTTTTCCCATGTACACCCGTTACTATGCCGAAATTCCGAATGGAACTTCTCTCTCCTCATTTACATTCAAGCAATACTTCTGTATGATGAATCTAAATTCCATTACAATTGTTGGGACATGTATCTATATGAACTCCTTACTTTCCATTATATGTAAATATGTTGAGTAACACCTTTCTCTCTCATCAACCATTTTTATGAATTCTTATGTCATGCTGTTACGCTGTCGAAATCGCACTGATTTTCTAAGCCAATGCCATTGTGTAGTGAGTACCATGCCCATTTCTCCATCAAGGGTATTCACATTTATGCAAATTTACTTATTGATTATAAAGTTTCATATATTAATTCCATATTCCTTTATCGTGGAATAAATGATTATGTTTTATGAATCCATGTTTTATGATCCATGTGGCACACTTATGCATGAAATGAAATGTTTAAGAAGGGTGTGCCCTTATAGCGCTCCAATGCATTGGGTAAAGTATAGTATCATGATACGTCATGTGCAATGAATGTTGACTCATTCTAATTCAAGTGAAATGAGGGTTTACTCATGCTTCATGTTCAATGAGAATTTACTCATGCTTCATGTGCAATGAGCCTTGGCTCATGCTAATTCCATGTTAAGTGTTGTTGCCACATTTCCATGTTATGATTATCATGCTTTATCATGCCTTTATGTTCATGTTTCTCTTGTTCTCTATTGGTATTACTAATGTCTAACATGTATTGTACTCCTCATGTTATTCCATGTGTATTCCCTTACTGGGCTTTATAGCTCACCCTTTTCTTATGCATGTCCTCACGTTATCCCATTCAATGCTATGTACGAGGTAATGTAGTGGTCATGTAAAAGGAAGTTTTCCATAAAGATATCGTATTTCATGTTTTAATTTTTTAGGTAATGATCCTAATCCCCAAAGACACTAAACCTCTCAATCTTCTTTGTTGTATCAAGTGAATTTTTATGTAATAAATCATGTTTAAGTTTGTAATAAAAGAAGGGTTTTCATAGTTGGTATAAAAGGATAAGTTTAGTTATTTTTGGGATCAGTATTAGAAAACCCTAGTAAATCCCTAGATACAATAATAAGTACAATAAATACGTCCCTAAGTTTTGGTGAGTATTGAGTAAGTGGGTTATCAAGCAAATACATCCCTGTCTGGATATGAGCAGGTAGAGGCGGCTCTGGCACAGATGAATCCAAGGGGTAAAACCTGAAAGCACCGCTTTGAGCTAGACTCTAATGGGAAATGGTGCATGACAACGGGCCTTACTACACTCTTGGTTACGACACTCCCGAGGGATATGCTTTGGTAAATTCACATGCTTTATATGAACCCTTATTAAGGGAATAAAAAAATGCCCCTAAGAATATATGTTAGAAAGTAGATCATGAAAAGCCTAGATTGAAGCCTATAAACTCATGAGTTAAGGAAATAAAAGTTTATTTTTAAGTCATCAACTTTTGTCTTTGGATTACCCTTTATGTGTTACCCCTAACTTTCCTTTTATTCCAGCCAATGGTCGGTAATAGGAGGACTCGGGCTCAAAACCGTTGTGAAGATCAGTGTGATGACTGTACTAATGAGATGCCCAATCCAATGGGAGCAGGAATCATGAACTTTGTCACACTTCTCTTCTCAGATAACTCATGTTTTGAATAGAAACACAGGTCAAGAGGAACATTCAACCCCCCTAAGAAAGAACAAGTCGCTATTGAGAGATTCATGAGACAAAGGCCTCCTACTTTCAGTGGATCATCCGATCCCACGATCGCTGAAAAATGGATCAACTCCATTGAAAATATCTTCTCCATCCTTCAATGTTCTGAACAAGAGAAGGTTATCCTAGATTCTTATCGTATGGAGGGTGAAGCTGATCAATGGTGGACGTTGATCAAAAATATGAAGCCTAAGGAGGAGATCGAGTCATTGGAATGAAAGGATTTCCGGAATATATTTTATGATAAATATTTTCCGCGCACCCTCTGGCTTAAGATGGAAAGGGACTTCCTTTCCCTCAAGCAAGAAGTCGAAGAATCTGTTGGAGCATATGAGGCAAACTTCACAAGGCTTGTACGATACGCTTCCGGCTTTGTCGTTACCCCAGAATGCAAAGTTGACTGTTTCTTTGGTGGGTTGAAGCCTATCCTACAGAAAGCATTAGAAATCCGTGACTTCGACAAAAATGAAGAAATTGTCCAATGTGCCCTCAAGGTTGAAATGGAGGTTAGAGAATCATAGGGTTATCACGGGGATAAGAAACGTAAGGTGGACTTCAATACTGGTGGTCCGATGGATAAATCCAATGGTGCTAAGAAGATCCAGCACCCCACTTTCCAAAAGTGCGGAAAGAAGCACCATGGAAATTGCCTTTTGGGGACGAGGAAATGATTCAGGTGTGGAATAGAAGGGAACCTAGCTGTTAAATTTCAGCAAGAAAGACCTGTGGTTATGATAGAGGAGAGGAACACTCCATTCAAACCTCAACGCATTGTTCAATGCTACAAATTCAAAGAACCGGGTCATTTTGAAAATCAGTTCCCTAATCCAAGGCTTTTAGGAGGCAACCAACAACCTCCAAGGCAGCAAGGAAGAGCTTTTTCCATTACTTCTGCCAAAGTGAACCCCGACAACAAAGTGGTGACAGGTACACTAGTTATTCATTCAAGAATAGCGAACGTACTTTTTTATTTAGGTTCTACACATTCTTTTATATCTCGAAAGTTTAGTAGAACAATCCCAGCACCACCAAAAATCATGGAAGTGAAGATGTCAGTGAGTACAGAAAATGGGGCAATCATTACATCCCATGAATATAAGTCCTCTCCTATTATAATCTGTGGATTGAATTTCCCGGTGAACCTCGTCATACTCCCTCTGGTGAAATTTTATGCAATTTTGGGCATGGATTGGCTTTCCTTATATAGAGCCAACATAAATTGTTGGGAGGGGGAAGTCACACTTTATATAGACAATCAACCCCAGATTCATTACAAGTGTAAGGAGGAAGATGAATCTCCTTTAGCACCATCATCTCAAGCATGGATATTACTGCCTTATGAGCACACGTATCTGGCTCAGATGATTGAGTCCAAGGAAGAAACCATCCCTGAAGAAATGCCTATTGTGAAGGAATTCACTAAAGTGTTTCCCGAGAAACTGCCTGGTCTTCCTCCTAGAAGAGATGTTGAATTATAAATTGAACTTATACCCTAGGGTTTACCAATATCCAAGAATCCATATAGAATGGCTGTTATAGAGCTTGAAGAGCTCATGAAACAACTACAGGAGAATCTGGATAAAGGGTTTATACGCCCAAGTACTTCACCATGGGGTGCAGCAGTCCTCTTCGTCAAGAAGAAGGATGGGTCAATGCAGCTTTGCATCGATTATCATGAACTTAACAAAATCACGATAAAGAACAAGAATCATCTCCCAATAATTGATGACTTTTTCGATCAGCTTCGTGGAGCACAATACTTCTCCAAGGTGGACTTATGGTCGGGATATTATCAAATAAGGGTGAAGAAGGAGGATATCCCCAAGACTGATTTTCGCACAAGATACAGGCACTATGAATTCATAGTAATTCCTTTAGGACTCACTAATGCTCCAAAAATATTCATGGACTTAATGAATAGAGTCTTTAGAGATTACTAAGATAAATTTATGGTAGTCTTTATAGATGATATTCTAATATACTCCAAAACCAAGGAGGATCATGGGGAGCTTTTAAGAACTATACTGGAGACTTTTCGCAAGGAGAAGCTCTATGAAAAGTACAACAAGTTTGAGTTATGGTTGAAGGAAGTCTTATTATTGGGCCATATCATCACAAGAAAAAGGATATATTTGGATCCCTCTAAAACAGATGCAATTGAGGGATGGCCGAGGCCAACATCGGTAACAGATATCCGTAGCTTCTTGGGGTTAGCTGGATATTATCGATTATTTGTGGGAAATTTCTCATGATTTTCCAACCCTCTTACCAAGATAACTCGAAAGGGAGTAAAGTTTTCTTGGAGTGATGAATGTGAAAAAAGCTTCAAGGAGTTGAAAAGGTGGATTATCACTGCGCCCGTGCTCACTTTACCCACAAGTGGGGAACTTTTTGTTGTTCTCAGTGATGCTTCAAAGAAGGGCTTAGGCTGTGTGCTGATGTAGAATGATAAATTTATATCCTATGCCTCAAGGCAGTTGAAATTCCATGAGAAAAACTATCCAATGCATGATCTGGAGTTGGCGGCAGTGATCTTTGCCTTGAAAATCTAGAGGCATTATCTCTATGGAGAGAAAGGTGAGATATATACTGACCATAAGAGTCTTAAATATATAGTCACATAGAAAGAGATTAATATTCGGTAGAGAATATGGATAGACCTCATCAAGGATTATGACTGTTCAATCCATTACTACCCTGGGAAAGCGAACAAGGTGGTAGATGCCCTATGTAGAAAGGATCCAGCGATTCTATCAATGATGAGAATTGAGAAGGATACAATCTTCTTAGTCTTGATGAAGATGGACATGGGAATCATAAGGAAGGGAATATCATCAATCCTTTCACAAATTATTGCTCAACCATCTCTTTTGGAAAGGTTAAAGGATGCTCAAAAGGATGATGTGGGAATTCAAGAAAAAGTGGAAGCTATCAAAAAAGATAAATCCTTGGAGTTTAATGTTAATGAAGAAGGAATTGTGTGGTTTGGGAAAAGACTATGTGTTCCCTCAATTCTGGAGCTGTAGAATGAACTTCTGGATGATGGACATAGTTCAAATTTCTCTATTCACCCAGGTAGCACAAAGATGTATCTTGATCTCTGAGAAAACCTTTGGTGGGATAATATGAAGAAGGAGATCACTGAATATACATCAAAGTGCCAGGTGTGACAGAAAGTGAAGGCAGAGAGGCAGAAGTCTAAGGGGATGATGCAACCATTGCCCATACCAGAATGAAAATGGGTGAAAATCACCATGGACTTTGTCACCGGACTTCTGAGGACGTACAAAGGCAACAATGCAATCTGGGTTGTTATGGATCGTCTTACAAAGACTTCACACTTCATTTCTATTCGGGAGGATTTCTAATTGGATCAACTAGCAGGGATATATATCAGGGAAGTGGTAAGGTTTAATGGAGTACCACTATCTATTGTGTCTGACCGAGATCCAAGATTCACCTCTAAGTTTTGGAAAAGTCTTCAACATGCTCTGAATACTGAACTGAACTTCAGTACGGCCTATCATCCTCAAACTGATGTACAATCCAAGAGGACTATCCAAACACTTGAGGATATGTTGAGAGCATGCTCAATGGACTTTAAAGGATGATGTGATAAACATCTTACTCTGGTTGAGTTTTCTTATAATAACAGTTTCAACTCGAGCATCCAAATGGCACCATATGAAGCCCTATATGGGAAAAGGTGTAGAACACCGACATGATGGGATGAGGTCGGTGAACATATGCTGCTTGGACTATAAATGGTCGAGGAAATGGTGGAGAAGGTGAAAACCATTTAGTAGCATATCAAGGAATCCCAGATTCGACAGAAGAGTTATGTCGATAATCATCGACGAGAACTTAGATTTAAAGATGGAGACATTGTTTTTCTACGCATATCACTGTGTAAGAAGGTCATGAGGTTTGGAAAGAAAGGGATGTTAAGTCCAAGGTACATCAGCCCCTTCGAGAATCTTGATTGTGTCAGGGCTGTGGCCTATCGACTAGAACTTTCACCTAATATGGCCAAAGTACATGATGTCTTTCATGTATGCCTCTTAAGGAAGTACATAAAAGACCCCTCACATGTACTATCTTCTGTGGTGGTACAATTGGAAGATGATCTTTCTTATGTGGAGAAACCAGTGAAGATCTTAGATCGTAGAGAAAAAGTTCTACGAAATAAGACAATGCCCCTCGTCAAGGTGTTGTGGAGAAAGCACAAGTTTGAAGAAGCGACTTGGGAATCGGAGGAAATGATGAAGCTGAGTTACCCACATCTGTTTTAGTGTGGGAAAAGGAAAATTTAAAGGGCAAAATTTCTTAAGGGGGGAATATTGTAACGACCCAAAGTTTCATTAATGGAAATCACTCTTGATCTAATTAAATGCCTCTTTATGGTTATATAAAATGTCAACTTCTTTGGTTTTATGTTAAGAATTTTGACCGTTGCTAATATAGCCATTGAACAGTGATCACATGATTAGTATAAATATACGGCTTTAAAAAATCCAAATTTACTCAGACAAAGGAAGCGGTGGCCTCATCCAGTAGAATTTCCCCATACCAAGCCCATTTGTCGAAGCTCGGAAAAGAGGTGTCATCCTTGGGCTTCAGTCTTGACCAAGCCCAAGTTGAGCTTCATTATGTCAAGCTAAAACAAGACAGTCTATGGGAGAAGTTGAAGTTGATAGAAATTACCACTCGAGCGATGTTATCCGAGCCACCCCAAGAGTCTGTCACCATCACAAACATTACCCTTAGGTCTTATGCGGCTGTTTTAAGGGGTTATGTAACAAATAAATAGTACTATGTTCATATAAATTATTTTTTGTGTATAAAAATGAATATACTTTCTTGTCATTATTGATACATTGTAAATAGTTTTTAATGTTCAAATAATGTTTTTAGTTATTATTTAATTAAGAATTATATTTTATTAAATTAATGGATTTTTGAATTAAATAATATTGTAATAAATTATTATTATTATTATTAAATTAATTTTTATGAAATATAAATGATCTTATAATTTTATGAATGCAATTGTAATTTTTATTAAGGTTTGAAATCCATTTTTGTCAAAACCCGTGAATTTTCGATAAATGTCGATTTTTATTTTAAAAGTGAAAATTAACATATTTTGAAAATTATTTAGATAAAATAAATGTTATTTCTGGAATCAGGACATCGAAATTATCCAACGGTTAATTTTTCATAATTTTCTGAGACAATCAAATTTTTGTGTAAAAATTAAATACCGTTTAAATATATAATGTGTTTTATGACATCATAATTACCCAATAGTGATGTAATAAAATACTATAAGCTTTATGTTCGGCAAATATATTTTTTACCATTAAACTAATGTGATTTTGGGTTTGTTTGACTTACTTTTCAAAGCATTAATGGACCCCTCATGACTTATTAAACACCTTGTCTTTTTAAATTGTTTTCCATGAGAGTGTGACTCACCTCCACATAAGCAACCCTATTATTTTAAGAAGTTTGGACTTTGGCCTTATAAAATATTTTTTTCCGCTTCCCTTTTCCAAAAACCATGGGAAAAAACCATTGGATGATTTGTTGTTTGGGTTAATATAATGTAAGGGGTCCCAAACCTAAATAATAAAGAATTCCCTCACCTTTCCTATATAAGCCCACCCAAGCATTCACTTCCTCCTCACTCAAGGCCTTTGGAGTTCGTCCAACCTCTACCCTACTCTCTCGAGAATCCTCCCAAGGTTCCCCAAGCTCCTAGGAATCCTCTCACAAGCCTCTCTCTAGCCTTTGGAAGCACACTTCCAAGTAAGTGTTTTTCTTCCTTTATCATTTTTTGTCTAATTTTCTTTAAGTTGTTTTTCCCATTTAATTTCAATTATGAATGTTGTGGTATTGTTTCACACCTCCCTCATACTGCCCTATTTATGTTTTAATGATGGGATACCCCTTTCTCTCTTATTAAATTCCTTCCATGTACACCCGTTACTATGTCGAAATTCTGAAAGGAACTTCTCTCTCCTCATTTACATTCAAGAAATACTTTTGTATCATGAATCTAAATTCCCTTAAAATTGTTGGGACATGTATCTCTATGACCTCCTTACTATCCATTACATTTAAATATGATGAGTAACCCCTTTCTCTCTCATCAACCGTTTTTATGAATTCTTATGTCACACCGTTACGCTGCCAAAATCGCATCGATTTTCTAATCCAATGCCATTAGGTAGTGAGTACCATGCCCATTTCTCCATCAAGGGTATTAACCTTTATGAACATTAACTTATTGATTATAAAGTTTCATGTATGAATTCCAAATTCCTTTATCGTGTAATAAATGATTATGTTTTATGAATCCATGTTTTATGATCCATGTAGCACAATTATGCATGAAATGAAATGTTTAAGAAGGGTGCACCCTTATAGCGCTCCAATGAATTGGGTAAAGTATAGTATCATGATACGTTATGTGAAATGAGTGTTGACTCATTCTAATTCAAATGAAATGAGGGTTTACTCATGCTTCATTGTAGTGAGAATTTACTCATGCTCCATGTGCAATGAGCCTTGGCTCATGCTAATTCCATGTTAAATGTTGTTGCCACATTTCCATGTTATGATTATCATACTTTATCATGCCTTTATGTTCATGTTTCTCTTGTGATCTATTGGTATGCCTAATGTCTAACATTTATTGTACTCCTAATTTTATTCCATGTATATTCCCTTACTGTTCTTTATAGCTCACCCTTTTCTTATGCATGTACTCAGGTTATCCCATGTAATGCTATGTTTGAGGGAATGTAGTGGTCATGTAAAGGATGTTTTCAATAAAGATGTTGTATTTCATGTTTTAATTTTTTATGTAATGATCCTAAACCCCAAATACACTAAACCTCTCGATCTTCTTTGTTGTATCAAGTGAAGTTTTATGTAATAAATCATGTTTATGTTTGTAATAAAAGCAGGGTTGTCATAGTTGGTTTCAAAGGATAGGTTTAGTTATTTTTGGGATTAGTATTAGAAAACCCTATTAAATCCTTAGATACAAGAATAAGTATAATAAATACGTCCCTAAGTTTTGGTTAGTATTGAGTAAGTGGGTTATCAAGAAAATACATCCCTATCTGGATACGAGCAGGTAGAGGCGGCTCTGGCACTGATGTATCCTAGGGGTAAAACCTGAAAACACTGCTTTGAGCTAGACTCGAATAGGAAATGGTGCACGACAATGGGCCTTGCTGCACTCTTGGTTACGACACTCCCAGGGGATATGCTTTGGTAAATTCACATGCTTTGTATGAACCCTTATTAAGGGAATAAAAAAAATTCCCCTAAGAATATATGTTAGAAAGTAGATCATGAAAAGCCTAGATTGAAGCCTATAGACTCATGAGTTAAGGAAATAAAATTTTATTTTTAAGTCATCAACTTTTTTTTGGATTAACCGTTATGTGTTACCCCTAACTTTCCTTTTATTCCATCCAATGACAGGTAATAGGAGAACTCGGGCTAACAACTATTGTGAAGATCAGTGTGATGAGTGTACTAATGAGATTCCGAATCCTAATGGGGGCGGGAATCGTGAACTTTGTCACACTTATCTCTCAGCTAACTCATGTTTTGAATAGAAACACAGGTCAAGAAGAACATTCAACCCCCCTAAGAAAGAACAAGTCGCTATCGAGATCTTCATGTGACAAAGGCCTCCTACTTTTAGTGGATCATCCGATCCCACGATCGCTGAACAATGGATCAACTCCATTGAAAATATCTTCTCCATCCTTCAATGTTCTGAACAAGAGAAGGTTCTCCTGGATACTTATCATATGGATGGTGAAGATGATCAATGGTGGACGTTGATAAAAAATATGAAGCCTAAGGAGGAGATCGAGGCATTGGAATGGAAGGATTTCTGGAATATGTTTTTGGATAAATATTTTCCGCACACCCTCTGGCTTAATATGGAAAGGGACTTCCTTTCCCTCAAGAAAAAAGATGAAGAATCTGTTGGAGCGTACGAGGAAAACATCACAAGGCTTGCACGATACGCTTTCGGCTTTGTCGTTACCCCAGAATGCAAAGTTGATTGTTTCTTTGGTGGGTTGAAGCCTAGCCTACAGAAAGAATTAGCAATCCGTGACTTCGAAAACTATGAGGAAATTGTCCTATGTTCCATCAAGGTTGAAATGGAGATCGGAGAATACCAGGGGTATCATGGGGATAAGAAACTTCAGGTGGACTTCAATACTGGTGGTCCGATGGATAAATCCGACAGTGCTAAGAAGATCCAGCACCCCACTTTCCAAAAGTGCGGAAAGAAGCACCCTGGAAATTGCCTTTTGGGGACAAGGAAATGCTTCAGGTGTGGAAGAGAAGGGCACCTAGCTGTTAACTGTCGGTAAGAAATACCCATGGCTGCGATAGAGGAGAGGAATACTCCATTCGAACCTCAACACGTTGTTCAATGCTACAAATGCAAAGAACCAGGTCATTTTGAAAATCAGTGCCCTAATCCAAGGGTTTTTGGTGGCAACCAACAACCTTCAAGGCAGAAAGGAAGAGCTTTTGCCATTACTTCTACCGAAGTGAACCCCGACAACAAAGTGGTGACAGGTACACTAGTTATTCATTCAAGAATAGAAAACTTACTTTTTGATTCAGGTTCTATGCATTCTTTTATATCTCGAAAGTTTAGTAGAACAATCCCAGCACCACCACAAATCCTGGAAGTGAAGATGTCGATGAGTACGGAAAATGGGGCAATCATTGCATCCCATGAATATAAGTCCTCCCCTGTTATAATCTGTGGATTGAATTTCCTAGAGAACCTCATCATACTCCCTCTGGTGGAATTTGATGCAATTTTGGGCATGGATTGGATTTCCTTATATAAATCCACCATAAATTGTCGGGAGATGGAAATCACACTCCATATAGAGAATCAACCCCAGATTCTTTATAAGTGTAAGAAGAAAGATGAATCTCATTTAGATCCATCATCTCAAGCATGGATATTACTGCCTTATGAGCATGCGTATCTGGCTCAGATGATTGAGTCCAAGGAAGAAACCATCCTTGAAGAAATGCCTATTGTGAAGGAATTCGCTGAAGTGTTTCCTGAGGAACTGCTTGGTATTCCTCCTAGAAGAGATGTTGAATTCCCAATTGAACTTATACCCTGGGCTTTACCAATATCCAAGAATCCATATAGAATGGTTGTTGTAGAGCTTTAAGAGCTCAAGAAACAACTATAGGAGAATCTGGATATAGGGTTTATACGCCCAAGTGCTTCACCATGGGGTGCACCAGTCCTCTTCGTCAAGAAGAAGGATGGGTCAATGCCGCTTTGCATCGATTATCATGAACTTAAAAAAATCATGATAAAGAACAAGTATCATCTCCCAATAATTGATGAATTTTTCGATTAGCTGCGTGGAGCACAATACTTCTCCAAGGTGGACTTGCGGTCGGGATATTATCAAGTAAGGGTGAAGAAGGAAGATATCCCCAAGACTGCTTTTCGCACAAGATACGGGCACTGTGAATTCATTGTAATTCATTTAAGACTCACTAATTCTCCAAAAATCTTCATGGATGTAATTAATAGAGTCGTTAGAGATTACCAAGATAAATTTGTGGTAGTCTTTATAGATGATATTCTAATATACTCCAAAACCAAGGAGGATCATGAGGAGCATTTAAGAACTGTACTGGAGACTTCCCACTAGGAGAAGCTCTATGCAAAGTACAACAAGTGTGAGTTATGGTTGAAAGAAGTCTCATTCATGGGAAATATCACCACAAGAAATAGGATATCTTTGGATCCCTCCAAAACAGATGCAATTGAGGGATGGCCGAGGCCAACATCGGTAACAGATATCGGTAGCTTCTTGGGTTTAGCTGGATATTATCGACGATTTGTGAGAAATTTCTCACGATTTTACAACCCTCTTACCAAGCTAACTCGAAATGGAGTAAAGTTTTCTTGGAGTGATGAATGCGAAGAAAGCATCATGGAGTTGAAAATGAAGCTTATCACTGCGCCCGTGCTCACTTTACCCACAATTGGGGAACTTTTTGTTGTCTTTAGTGATGCTTCAAAGAAGGGCTTAGGCTGTGTGTGGATGAAGAATGATAAAGTTATATCCTATGCCTCAAGGCAGTTGAAAATCCATGAGCAAAACTATCCAATGCATGATCTGGAGTTGGCGGCGGTGATCTTTGCCTTGAAAATCTGGCGGCATTATCTCTATGGAGAGAAATGTGAGATATATACTAACCACAAGAGTCTTAAATATATATTCACATAGAAAGAGATTAATATGCGCCAGAGAAGATGGATAGAACTCATCAAGGATTATGACTGTTCAATCCATTACCACCCTGGGAAAGTGAACAAGGTGGCATATGACCTAAGTAGAAAGGATCCAGTGATTCTATCAAGGATGATAATTGAGAAGGATCCAATCTTCTTAGACTTGATGAAGATGGACATGGGAATCATAAGGAAGGGAACATCATCAATCCTTTCACAAATGATTGCTCAACCATCTATTTTAGAAAGGTTAAAGGATGCTCAAAAGGATGATGTGGGAATTCAAGAAAAAGTTGAAGCTATCGAAAAAGGTAAATCCTTGGAGTTTAATGTTAATGAAGAAGGAATTTTGCGGTTTGGGAAAATACTATGTGTTCCCTCAATTCTAGAGCTGAAGAATGAAATTTTTGATGATGCACATAGTTCAAATTTCTCTATTCACCCAGGGACCACAAAGATGTATCTTGATCTCCAAGAAAACTTTTGGTGGGATAATATGAAGAAGGAGATCGCTGAATATACATCAATGTGCCTGGTGTGCTAGCAAGTGAAGGCAGAGAGGCAGAAGTATAAGGGGATGATGCAACCATTGCCCATACCAGAATGGAAATGTGAGAACATCACCACGGACTTTGTCACCGGACATCCAAGGACATCCAAAGGCAACAATGCAATCTGGGTTGTTATGGATCGTCTTACAAAGACTGCACACTTCATTTCTATTCAGGAGGATTTCTCATTGGATCAACTGGCACGGATATATATCAGAGAAGTGGTAAGGTTTCATGGAGTACCACTATCTATTGTGTCTGACCGAGATCAAAGATTCACCTCTAAGTTTTGGAAGAGTCTTCTATATGCTCTGAATACTGAAATGAACTTCAGTACGGCCTATCATCCTCAAACTGATGGCCAATCCAAGAGGACTATCTGAACACTTGAGGATATGTTGAGAGCGTGCTCAATGGACTTTAATGGAGGATGTGATCAACATCTTCCTCTGGTTGAGTTCTCTTATAATAACAGTTTCCACTTAAGTATCCAAATGGCACCATATAAAGCCCTATATGGGAAAAGGTTCAGAACACCGACATGTTGGGATGAGGTCAGTGAACGTAAGATGCTTGGACCAGAAATGGTCGAGGAAATGGTGGAGAAGGTGAAAACCATTCTGTAGCATATCAAGGAATACCAGAGTCAACAGAAGAGTTGTGCAGATAATCGTTGACGAGACCTTGAGATTAAAATTGGAGACATTGTTTTTCTACGCATATCTCTATAGAAGAAGGTTATGAGTTTTGGAAAGAAAGGGAAGTTAAGTCCAAGGTACATCGGCCCATTAGGGAATCTTGATCGTGTCAGGGTTATGGCCTATCGACTAGAACTTCCACCTAATATGGCCAAAGTACATGATGTATTTCTTGTACCCCTATCAAGGAAGTACATACCAGACCCTTCACATTTACTCTCTTCTGAGGTGGTACAATTGGAAGATGATCTTTCTTATGAGGAGCAACCATTGAAGATCTTAGATCGTAGAGAAAAATTTCTATGAAGTAAGACAATTCCCTTTGTCAAGGTGTTGTGGAGAAAGCACAAGTTGGAAGAAGCGACTTGGGAATCAGAGGAAATGATGAAGCTGAGTTACCCACATCTGTTTTAGTGTGGGAAAAGGAAAATTTCGAGGGCGAAATTTCTTAAGGGGGGAATATTGTAACGACCCAATGTTTCATTAATGGAAATCCCTCTTGATCTAATTAAATGTCTATTTATGTTTATATAAAATTTCAACTTCTTTGGTTTTATATTAAGAATTTTGACAGTTTCTAATATAGCCGTTGAATAGTGATCACATGATTAGTATAAATATAGGGCTTTACCAAATCCAAATTTACTCAGATAAAGGAAGCGATGGCCTCATCCAGTATAATTGGCCCATACGAAGCCCATTTATCAGAGCTCGGAAAAGAGGTGTCATCCTTGGGCTTCAGTCTTGACCAAGCCCAAGCTGACCTTCATCATGTCAAGCTCGAACGGGACTGTCTACGGGAGAAGTGGAAGTTGATAGAAATTACCACTCGAGCGATGTTATCCGAGCCACCCCAAGAGCCTGTCACCATCGCAAACATTACCCTTAGGTCTTATGCGGCTGTTTTAAAGGGTTATATAACAAATAAATAGTACTATGTTCATATACATTATTTTTTTATATAATAATGAATATACTTTCTTGTCATTATTGATACATTGTAAATAGTTTTTAAAGTACGAATAATGTTTTTAGTTATTATTTAATTAAGAATTATATTTTATTAAATTAAGGGATTTTCGAATTAAATAACATTTTAATAAAATAATAATAATAATATTAAATTAATTTTTATTAAATATAAATGATCTTATAATTTTATGAATGCAATTGTAATTTTTATTAAGGTTTGAAATCCATTTCTGTCAAAACCCGTGAATTCTCGATAAATGTCAGTTTTTATTTTAAAAGTGAAAATTAACATATTTAGAAAATTATTTAGATAAAATAAATATTATTTATGGAATCAGGATGTCGAAATTATCCAACGGTGAATTTTTCATAATTTTCTGAGACAATCAATATTTTGGGTAAAAATTAAATACCGTTTAAATATATAATGTGTTTTATGACATAATAATTACCCAATAGTGATGTAATAAAATACTATAAGCTTTATGTTCGGCCAATATATGTTTTAAAATTAAAATAATGTGATTTTGGGTTTGTTTGACTTACTTTTTAAAGCATTAATGGACCCCTCAAGACTTATTAAACACCTTGTCTTTTTAAATTGTTTTCCATGAGAGTGTGACTCACCTCCACATAATCAACCCTATTATTTTAAGAATTTAGGACTTTGGAATTATAAAATAATGTTTTCCGCTTCCCTTTGCCAAAAAACATGGGCAAAAACCATGATATGGTTTGTGGTTTGGGTTAAATAATGTAAGGGGTCCCAAACCTAAATAATAAATAATTCCCTCACCTTTCCTATATAAACCCAACCAAGATCTCACTTCCTCCTCACTCAAGGCCTTTGGGGTTCATCCACCATCTGCCGTACTCTCTCGAGAATCCTCCCAAGGTTCCCCAGGCTCCCAAGAATCCTCTAACAAGCCTCTCTCTAGCCTTTGGAAGCACACTTCCAAGTAAGGGTTTTTCTTCCTTTCTCATTTTTGTCTAATTTTCTTTAAGTTGGTTTCCCCAATTAATTTCAATTATGAATGTTGGGGTATTGTTTCAAACCTCCCTCATACTTCCCTATTTATGTTTTAATGATGGGAGACCCCTTTCTCTCTCATTAAATTCATTCCATGTACACCCATTACTATGCCGAAATTCCGAAAGGAACTTCTCTCTCCTCATTTACATTCAAGCAATACTTTTCTATCATGAATCTAAATTCCCTTAAAATTGTTGGGACATATATCTATATGACCTCCTTATTTTCCATTACATGTAAATATTATTAGTAACCCCTTTCTCTCTCATCAACCATTTTTATGAATTCTTATGTCACGCCGTTACGCTGCCAAAATCGCACCGATTTTCTAAGCCAATGCCATTGGGTAGTGAGTACCACACCTATTTCTCCATCAAGGGTATTAACCTTTACGCACATTTACTTATTGATTATAAAGTTTCATGTATGAATTCCACATTCCTTTATCAATGAATAAATGATTATGTTTTATTAATCCATGTTTTATGATCAATGTGGCACACTTATGCATGAAATGAAATGTTTAAGAAGGGTGTGCCCTTATAGCGCTTCAATGCATTGGGTGAAGTATAGTATCATGATACGTCATGAGAAATGAGTGTTGACTCATGCTAATTCAAGTGAAATGAGGGTTTACTCATGCTTCATTGCAGTCATAATTTACTCATGCTCCATGTGCAATGAGCCTGGGCTCATGCTAATTCCATGTTAAGTGTTGTTGCCACATTTCCATGTTATGATTATCATGCTTTATCATGCCTTTATGTTCATGTTTCTATTATGACCTATTGGTATGCCTAACGTCTAACATGTATTGTACTCCTCATTTTATTCCATGTTTATTCCCTTACTGGGCTTTATAGCTCACCCTTTTCTTATGCATGTCCTTAGGTTATCCCATGCAATGTTATGTACGAGGGAATGTAGTGGTCATGTAAAGGAATTTTTCAATAAAGATGTTGTATTTAATGTTTTAATTTTTTATGTAATGATCCTAATACCCAATGACACTAAACCTCTCAATCTTCTTTGTTGTATCAAGTGATGTTTTATGTAATAAATGTTGTTTAAGTTTGTAATAAAATCAGGGTTGTCATAACCCTATAGTGGATAAGTGTTTGTAGAATAACCCTTCACTTTATTTCACATTAAAACATTATTTATTACATAATATTACACTTAATACAACCTAGGAGATTGATAAGGATAGTGTATTTAAGAATTAGGTACATTACATAACCATTCAAAACAATAAATATGCCATCTTTATTGATAACTTTCTCAACATGCTAGTACTTAACACCATAGGGGATAGCCCAAAGATATACATAAGAAATGGGCGAGATATAAATACCTGTAAGAGAAAAAATGTGGAATAACCTGAATTGAGTAATAAATGTTAGATAATAGGTATATAAATGGGACATAAAATGTGTGAGAATCATAAACATGAAAAATTAGGCGTGATATAGAATGATAACATAAAGGTAGCATGGGAAATGTGAAAACAACACAAAACACTATGTCATAAGCATATTACAAGGACAAATACCATGATATAATGATGGAAAATGTCCCATTATAGATTAAGTTTACTCCCTTTTATCTTTCATGATGTCTCATGAGACTAAAACATTACCCGATGTATTGGAGTACTATATAATTTTGGGTGCACCTCTCACTTTCATTTTATTCTCATGCTCAAGTGTGACACATATATCATAAAACATTAAATATTTTTTCATAAAATTTTATTCCATGATAAAGGAGTGTAAAATATGTACACGTAAATACCCAATAAAATAATTATAATTTTAAAGGATAAAACCCTTGATAGGAATTGAGTATGAGTATTTACTACACACTTGTTTGGCATGGAAAATCATGGTGAAATTTTGACAGCATAACGAGGGTGTATAAATGTTCACGGAAGAGATTAATGGGAGAGAAAAGTGTATAATTTTTTTTATAAATAATAGGGTAATTAAGGGGGATGTGGAATAATATATCCCAACATTTTGAAATTGAGAAAAAGAGCATAAGATAATGAAGATACTTTAATAATGAAGATGAATAAATGAACACATTCCTTGAGAGTGTTACCCCAAATACATGGGAGGAGCTTCTTGAGAGCTTGGGGGAACCCTGGGAGGCCCTTAAATAAAGGAGGTAAGAGTAAGTAAATTATCCAAGTATTTTTAATTAAAATAAATGGGATATTTAGTGGGTTTATATTAGAAAATAGTGGGGAATTATTTATCATTTCTCAAACATAGGTTTTGGGCTATAAGAAAATCACCAAAACCAAAAAACATACCATGGGTTTATCCCATTGTTTCTAACAAAGAGGTTTTTTTTTATTATTTTATAGGGTAAAGGGCCTAAATTATTAAAATATTACCCTTGGTGATGTGAGAGTGAGTCAAACTCTTAATGAAAAGATATCAAAACCATAAAATATATTATAGGGTTTGGATGATTTATAAAGGAATTATAAAACTAATAAAATAAATATAAAATCAAATTATTTTAAAGGTATTGTATATATTTGTTTGTGGATACAATTTATAGTATTTATTACATCAATTTTGGTCATTAGGTTGTCGTAATACACATTATATATTTATACGGTATTTTAGTTTTACCAAAAAATATAACTATCTAATAAAATTATGAAAAACTCACCATTGTATAATTTCAAAATTACTATTCCAAAAATAATATTCAATATATAAAAACAATTTTATATATGTGTATTTTCACTTTTAAAATACAAATCAACATTTATTGAGAAATGTTGGGTTTTATTGACAGCAACAATTTGCACACCGTTATAAAAATTACATGAGAATTCATAAAAATTAAACGATCATTTATATTTAATAAAAAATATTTAATAGTAATATTTTTAAAAAATATTTTTTAATTATAAAAATCAAATTACTCATTAAAATAAATGTTTTAATTGAAATTTAATACTAGTTAAAAATAGAATTTGTGTTTTATTGTATAAAAATAAAAATAATTTATTAAGTGATGATAAGAATAAAACATGGAAATTATTCTATTAAAATACTGTATAAATATTAATATTATTATGGCATCAACACATATCCATTTAGTACACTAGAAAAATATTTAAGGGTATGGAACATTACAATGAGACTTTATTGGGGTGGTTTGGAGTACATGGTTTGGGGTGTGATATCAATGAGCATGAACTTATTCTGTAAACAGTTTCACTAATTCTTAAGTTATTGAATATTTACTTGGGGTTGGTCATGGGGAAATAAAAATTATTTTATGTCCCTCATTAGCTCTATTAAATGGGATTAAAAGGGTATGATCCTACAATTTGAGGCCATCAAATCCTTTTTCTGTGTCAATTGGATTTGTTAAAAATGTATATTTGTACTAAAAATATGATCATTATTCAATGAATATATTATCAATTGTTATGATGATTAAGAGTATTTTAAATTTGATAGGATATAATAACACTAAATAAGTGATTGTGTTTTCTATAACCATAATACACAATAAGACATTTGATTAAATCATAAGGAGAATTTTATTTCAAAAAGTTCGATTCATTATTATATTCCCCTACTTAGAAATTTAACCATAAAAACTTTCATTTCCCACACTAAAACAGATGAGGGTAATTCTGTTTCATAACCTCTTATAGTTCCGACATTTTTTCTTCAAGCAGGTGGCTTATCCACAACAATTTAAAAAGTTTTTTTTATTCTGTAGAACATTGTCTTTATGATTTAAGTTCTCCCTGGGATGATCCTCATTGGAAAGGTCATTCTCCAATGGTACTACCCATGGATTGATTACATGTGAAGGAAATTGTATATAAATCCTCAAGAGTGATTGTAACGTCCTGCAATTTTGAATAAATCTTCTTTCCTAACTTTGGAAGTTATTTTATTTTTTTCTCAACAAAACTATTTTATTTATAAAATGAGTATAATTAAAATAAGACCCTTGGGTTTCGACTTTTATATGACCATTGGTCAATATGAACATTGGAAACTAAATGTTGTGATTATTGTCTATAAATACAATTGATCTTGATTAATTAATATAGAAAGAAGATTTGATGGCCCCATCCAATAGTCTCCGACCGATCAAATCCCATCTGACGGAGCTTGGGAAGAAGGTACCACCTTTGGGATTTTCTCTGGACCCAAACCCAAGCCGATCTTCATCGTGTGAATCTGGAACAGAATCCCCTTCACGATAAGTTCAAGCTGATAGAAATCACTACTCAGGCAATGTTGACCGAGCCACCCCAAGATTCTATCACCCTAGAACAACTTACTCTTAGGTCCTATGCTGGTGTTATAAGGGGTTATGTAACGAGACTGTAACTGCCTTGTGTAATCCTTTCATTTAAATAAAAATTGTGATTTATTCTTATGGTGAAGTTTTTGAATTCTCAAATGTCTGGATAAACATAGTATGCATATTATTGATGAATTTTAGAAAAAAAGATATTTTAAAAATATTTATGTAAACCTCAAATAATTAATAATGTGTAATGATTTTCAAAAAATGGTCTTCTACAGTTATGTTCAGTAAGAAATTTAGAGTCTAATAAGATCAACTTAATTTTAGGTGCATAGTAAATTATGAATAGTAATTTTATGATTATGATTAGTAATGTGACCAAATGGATTTTGTAACTTCACTTAAGAAAGTATTAATATAATTTAGGCACCTTGATTAAGTAATGTGAGTCAATAAAATAGGTAAATAACTGTTTCAGAAATTATTGGTTAAGTATTAGTTTATTTGGGAGAATAATGTTTTTTATTTAAATAAATAAATAAAAAATATTTATAAAATTATTTTCGTAAAATGGAGTTCATTTTTGAAATTAGGGCATCGATATTTGGTTAAGGTGATTTTTTGGGATTTTTCTGAAACAATTGAATTTTTAGTGAATAGTGTTTTTATGTAAAAATTAAATTAAAAATATTTAGAAAATTATTTTCATAAAATAGAGTTCATTTTTGAAATAAGTGCATCGATATTTGGTTAAGGGGATTTTTTGGGATTTTTTTGAGAAAGTTGAATTTTCGGTGAATAGTGAAAATATAGTTTTTGAGTTCGGGGTGTTTAATGACATCATTAAGGATGTAATAATTATGTAATAATTCTAGTAGACTTATGAATAGTAATATAAGGTATGAGGTGTCCCAAGTGGCCAATATCATGGGCAAATACCATGGGCAAGCCCATGGTTTTTCCAAAACGACCGATGAGGTGTCCGTTGGCATTTAATGCTTTGTTCCCTCACTTCTCCTATAAATTCCAAGCCTTTCCCTTATTAGTTTCATTTACAAATCCTCCCCAACGAAGTTATGGTCTCTTTACCTCCCAAGGAGTCCTCCCAAGGTTCTCTCAATCCTCCCAAGGTCCCGACCTTCAAGCTTTCGAAGTTACTCTTTAAGGTAAGGGATCCTACCTCTCTCTTTCTTTTCAAGTACTCTCTTTTATGTCATTTCATTTATGCACCGTGTTCTTATGTTGTAGGATGTTATTTTATATTACTCTTACTTCCCTTTTCATGTTATTATGATTAGAGATCCCCTATTACAGTCATCATTTTTCTTTATGAATGTTTAAGCGGCACAGTTAGGCTGCTGAATTTTTGTAAGGGATTCTTTCACTCTTCCCCTTTTCAAAGTTCTACATTCATTCCAAGTATTTAAAGGTCCTTTTTCTATGTTGGGGTATGATCTATATATTCATCATATTGTACTTTTATTTTCACATGATTATATACCCTTTTCAATCTCATCAATTCATTTTTTTAATGTTTTAAGTGACGCTGTTAGGCTGCTGAATTTTTCATAAGAGAAATCTTATTTTTGTCTTCCATTCAAGTTTTTCATTTCATCTGGTATGTCATTAAAATTTCATTACCATGTTATTATATAATATATTATCTCCCCCTACTATTTTATGGATCATTTATGAGTGGGTGACCCATGTCCCCTCTCTTTTCAATGTTTTCTAAAACCCTGTAACATAGCCGTTATGCTGCAGAATTTTTGTCTCAAAATGTCTTTCTCTTTTTCTCAAATAATTTTATTTTATTAAGTGAATACTCAATGATATTTATTCAACATTGGTATTCACATATATATCAAAATTTCTTATTTCAATTTTGGGATTTACATACATGAAACCCACTTTCGTTTTCCGTGGGTTTAAAGTGACATAAAGATCATGTCTTTAAAGCAGTTTTTAAAACGTCGGGATTATGAAATGAAACCCATTTCTTTTATGCTATATGGGTTATTTATGAAATTTTAATGATGATATATGTGGATCACATGATAATAAAGGAAAATTAAGGGTGCGTCCTAATAGCGCTTCAATGCATTGGGTAAAGACTTAATCTCTAGAGATGACCGTTCTGATGATACCTTGGTGAATAACCTTGGTAATTTTTTAATGACACCTTTGGGATAGAACTTGGTGATACAAAAATGATTTTCTATGTTAAATTTTGTAGCCACATATTCATGTTATGAAACACTTTATTTTTATTATGATATGCCTCATGATCTCTTTCTCATGCCTTAATGTTTTTTATCATGACTTTATTGATGTATCTCAAGTTCACATGTAAAATGTTTCTCTTATTTCCCTTACTGGGACTTCTGCTCACCCTTTCCTTTGATGTATGCTCCCAGGTTATGAGATGCTGTAATGAACTTAGGATGAACATTGAAGAATCCTTTCAAGTGTTTGAGAAGAATTATTTATGTTGTTTCAATGTATTAGGTTCCTGATTTCCAAGACACTAAACCTTAAAGATCCTCGGTTTTTTATAATGTTACGAAAAGTATATGTAATGAAAAAGGCAGGATGCCATAGTTGGTATCAAAGGATAGTTTAGTTATTTGTGGAAATTAGGATATGAAAATTTTGGGAAGAACCCTATAGAAAATATTAAATATAGGAAATCTTCCTGGTCTTTTGGTGAGTATTGAGAAAGTGGTTTATCGAGAAAATACATCCCTGTCTGGATACGAGTAGGTAGAGGTGGCTCTGGCACAGATGTACATAGGGGTAAAACCCAAAAACACCGCTTTGATCTAGACTCCAACGGGAACTGGTACACAACAATGGGCCTTACTGCACTTTTGGTTATGACACTCTTGGGGGATATGTTTGGTTAATCGCAAGATTTTTATGAATCATTATTAAGGAATTATAGAAAAATGTAATTGTCTAAGAACGAAGTTTTAAGAAATAAAATTCTTTTTAGTTAAAATAGTTGTAAATGAAATAAGTTGCTCACGAAGGATTTATTCTTTTAGAAAATGTCCCCATCATCTAGGAATACATTGAAATATTTCCTGAGTAGTTACCCAGACCTCCCCCAGAAAGAGAGTCAGAGTTCTCCATTGAACTCATACTTGGATCTCATCCAATGTCAAAGACCCCCTTTAGGATGGAAAATGTGGAGCTAGAGGAATTAAAGAAATTACTCCAAGATCTATTGGAGAATGGGTTTATCCAAACTAGTGTGTCTCCTTGAGGAGCACCAATTCTCTTTGTGAAGAAGAAGGATGGATCAATGCAACTATGCATTGATTATAGAGAATTTAATGGGATAACAATGAAGAACGAATACTCTCTTCCAAGAATTGATGAATTATTTGACCAACTTCATGGGACTCAATTCTTCTCTAAAATTGATCTTTGTTCTGGTTATCATCAATTGAGGGTGAAGAATGATGATATTCCAAAAACTGCCTTCCAATCAAGATATGGGCATTATGAGTTTGTTGTTATGCCCTTCGGACTGACTAATGCAGCTGTTTTTTTATAAATCAAAAATAAGTTGATTATGGAAACTTATATTTTATCAAATGGATATCCTTTGTATAGGAAAATGATTTGATGATTAAATTATAAAGGTTATTTTGGATGATGTTTTCTCTTTTGGAGTACTATATGGCTAAGGGAAATAAAATACTACAGGATTTAAATTGATG
Organism: Viscum album; assembly: GCA_963277665.1. Lineage (NCBI taxonomy): Eukaryota > Viridiplantae > Streptophyta > Magnoliopsida > Santalales > Viscaceae > Viscum > Viscum album. The sequence continues at coordinate 1,009,531,251 of OY728160.1, forward strand.
AGGAATGGTTGAATTTTTTTTATAATAATTTATGTCTTTATTGTGTACATATGGTGATTTGGGTTATTTCTGGAAAATGATGACCCTAGCATAGATAATATGTGAATAGGTTAATTAAAATTTAGTATGAGACTTTAAAAGTAAACGATGTTATTTGGAGGTAAATGTTAAGATTTATTGGAGAATACTATGTGATTAAATCATTCCGAGTTTTGGGTTCCAACCTTAGTTTGGATTATTCTGAATAATTTAGAGGATTATTTTGTATTGAATGGTCTTTCTGGAGCTTTGGGTAGTTTTGTTGAATTTTGGAGATTAATAGTCATCTTAATTTTTATAAAGGATTATCCTTTTTGGGGATTATATGATCTCTTACTAACCTTTTTAGTTTTAGTTGATGACTAAAGACAAGGTAAAAATATAGTTATTATTTTGTGGATTATGTGATTCTCTAGAAGATAATTCTTGTGATTTTGATGAAACCAAGTCTCTTTGAATCCTCATTGTTTGGATAAAATATTAGTCTTGGTGGAAATTTATTAAGGGATGAAACTATACTTGAAGGAAAGTATATTTTCTTATGTATTTATTCTATGTAGTAAATGAATTCCTCAAAATTATGAAAAGGAACATCAAAAAAATGTTGTTGGTTTAAGTTTTCTATTGGGTAATCAAAGACCGTTTAACACATCTTAAGTTTGTGATCTTCTTGTTGTTAATTTTCTCCTAATCATGTTTTCTATCACTCTCCATCAGAAGTTGACCCTTTTTTCTCTTCCATATCCATGTTTTCCTACATGGAATCCTAGTATGGGTTAACTCAGGTGACCTTTGTACTTCCCTTTCTTTCTTTTAAAGTAATAGTTTCACTGACTCTTTTTCTAATGTGGGACTTTCAATGAAATTTCCAAGCCCAATTTTAAAATTACGAGGAAAAAATTTCTTAAGGGGGGAAGATTGTAATGAACCAAAATTTTGAATAATTTTTTTCCTAACTTTGTGTGTTATTTTATTTTATGCTCAACAAATCTATTTCATTTAATAAAATGAGTACAATTAAAATAAGATCATTGGGTTTCGACTGTTATATGACCATTGGTAAATATGACGGTTGGAAAATAAATGTTGTGATTATTGTCTATAAATACAAGTGATCATGATTAATTAATATAGAAAGAAGATTTTATGGCCCTATCCAGTAGTCTTAGGCCGATCGATGCCCATATGATGGAGCTCGGGAAGAAGGTAGCACCTTTGGGCTTTGCTCTGGACCAAACCCAAGTCGAACATCATCATGTGAAGCTGGATTGGAATCGAATTTGTGGGAAGTTCAAGCTGATAGAAATCACTAATCAGGCAATGTTGGCCGAGCCTCCCCAAGATTCTATCACCCTAGCACACCTTACTCTTAGGTCATATGCTGGTGTTATAAGGGGTTATGTAACAAGACCATAACTGTCTTGTGTAATCCATTCATTTAAATAGAAATTTTGATTTCTTCTTATGGTGATGTTTGTGAATTTTCAAATGTCTGGATAAATATAGTATGCATATTATTGATGAATTTTAGAAAAAGGATATTTTAAAAATATTTATTTAAACCTAAAATAATTAATAATGTGTAATGATTTTCAAAAAATGGTCTTTCACAGTTATGTTCAGTAAGAAATTTAGAGTCTAATAAGATCAACTTAATTTTTTATGAATAGTAGATTATGAATAGTAATTTTATGCTTATGATTAGTAATGTGATCAAATGGATTCAGTAACTTTACTTAAGAAAGTATAAATATAATTTGGGCACCTTGATTAAGTAATGTGATTCAATAAAATAGGTAAATAACTATTTCATAAATTATTGGTTAAGTACTAGTTTATTTGGGTGAATAGTATTTTTTATTTAAAAAAATAATTTAAAAATAATTATAAAATTATTTTCATAAAATGGAGTTCATTTTTGAAATCAGAGCATTGATATTTGGTTAGGGTGAATTTTTGGGATTTTTCCAAAACAATTGAATTTTCACTATATAGTGGTTTTTATTTAAAAATTAAATTAAAAATATTAAGAAAATTATTTTCATTAATTGGAGTTCATTTTTGAAATCAGAGCATCAATATTTGGTTAAGGTGAATTTTTTGGATTTTTCTGAGAAAGTCGAATTTTTGATGAATAGTGAAAATTAAGTTTTTGAGTTTTGGGTGTTTAATGACACCATTAAGGATATAATAATTATTCAATAATTATGGTCGACTTATGAATAGTAAGATATGGTATGAGGTGTCTCAGGTGGCCAATACCATGGTAAAATACCATGGTCAAGCCCATGGTTTTGCCAAAACCACCGATGAGGTGTCCCTTGGCAATTAATGATTTGTCTCCCCACTTATCCTATAAATACCTAGCCTTTCCTTCATTAATTTCATTTATAAATCCTCCCCAACGAAGTGATGATCTATATACCTCTCAAAGAGTCCTCCCAAGGTTCCCTCAATCCTCCCAAGGTCCCGAACTTCATGCTTTCGAAGTTACACATTAAGGTAAGGTATCTTACCTATCTTTTTCTTTTTAAGTACTCTATTTTATGTCATTTCTTTTATGCTCCATGTTATTATGTTAGATTATGTTATTTTATATTAATTTTACTTCCCTTTTCATTTTCATATGATTAGAGATCCCCTCTTACTCTTATCATTTCATTTTACGAATGTTTAAGTGGAGACGTTAGGCTGCCGAATTTTTGTAAGGGATTGATTCACTCTTCCCATTTTCAAAGTTCTACTTTCATGTCAAGTCTTTCAAGATAATTTTTCCATGTTGGGGTATGATCTATATATTCATCATACTTTAATTTTATGTTCACATTATGAGAGACCCTATTTAATCTCATCAATTCATTTTTTTAATGTTTTAAGTGACACCGTTAGGCTGCCGAATTTTTCATAAGAGAAATCTTATTTTTTTCTTCCTTTCACGTTTTTCATTTCATATGGTATGCCCTTAAAATTTCATTACCATGTTATTATATCCTATATTCTGTCCCCATACTTTTTATGGATCATTTATGAGTGGGCGACCCATGTCCCCTCTCTTTTCAATGTTTTCTAAAACCCTGTAACATAGCCGTTATGCTGCAGAATTTTCGTCTCAAAATGTCTTTCTCTTTTTCTAAAATTCTTTTATTTTATTATGTTAATAGTCAAATATCTTTCTTCTATAGGGGTATTCACATATATATCAAAATGTTCTATTTTAATTCTGGGATTTACATACATGAAACCCGCTTTCCTTTTCTGTGGGTTTAAAGTGACATAATGATCATGTCTTTAAAGCTGTTTTTAAAATGTTATGATTATGAAATGAATCCCATTTATTTTATGCTATATGGGCTATTTATGAAATTTCTATGGTGATATATGTGGATCACATGATAATAAAGACAAATTAATGGTGCACCCTGATAGCGCTCCAATGCATTGGGTAAATACTTAATCTCTAGAGATGACCATTTTAACGATACCTTGGAGAATAACCATTGTAACTTTTAAATGAAACCTTGGAGATGGACTTTGGTGATATAGAAATGACTGTCTAAGTTACATGTTTTAGCCACATATTCAAGTTATAAAACATGTTATTTTTATTATTATATGCCTCATGATCTCTTTCTCATGCCTTAAAGTTATTTATCATGACTTTATTGATGTATCTCAAGTTCACATGTAAAATGTTTCTCTTGTTTCCATTACTGGGCCTTCTGCTCAGCCTTTCCTTTGATGTATGCTACTAGGTTATGATATGTTGTAATGAACTTAGGATGAACAATGAAAAATCCTTTCAATTGTTTAAGAATAATGTTTTATGTTGTTTCCATGTATTATGTTCTTGATTTCCAAGACACTAAACCTTAAAGATCCTCAATTTTGTATAATGTAACGAAAAGTTTATGTAATGAAAAAGGAATGATGCCAAAGTGATAGATGGAATAAATTATATACTTGAGATAGGTTGGGTGGGACTTCTAGTCAACAAGCCAACACTCCTATGAAATCAAGGATATCAAAGGTACCAATGTATCATGGACTAAGCTTTTAAGTCATCAAAATAACACGATTTTATTTCATAGAGATATGTAGAGGAATACCATGTTTCCAAAATAAAACTCTAGGTCTTGTAGATGACTATCATTATATCTATTTTTCCAACTTTGATCATCCGTAATGTGTTGGTTAATGGTCTTGACATTTTCCACCATCTCCTTAACCATTTCCGGACCTATCAGTCTGCGTTCTCCAAATTCATCTCTACATGTTCCTGTTCATCACCATTTACAATAATGTGAACAGGTATCCATTTGGATGTTTGATTGGAAACTGTTATTGTATATGAACTTGACTAGAGGAAGATGTATATCCCATCCTCTGTTAATGTCAATTGGGAATGCTCTCAACATGTCCTTGAGTGTTGGGATAGTCCCCTTAGATTGTCTCTTAGTTTGAGGGTGATAATTCTTGTTGTTGTTAAACTCATTATTTAGAGCTTGTGAGAGACTCTTAAAAAACATATAGATAAATATTGTATCTCAATTAGATAAAATTGATAATGGTGATTCATAAAGCCTCACCACTTCTATAATGTATATCCTTTCAAGTTGATAGAGTAATAAGTCCTCTAGATTTGAAATGAAGTGATCAGTATTTGTAATACGATCCACCATAACCCATATAGAATTATTTACTCTTGATGTCTTCAAAATACTAGTTAAAAATTCTATGGTGATGTTTTTATATTTCCTTGTATGTATGTGTAATGGTTGCATCATCTCCTTGTATTTATTCCTTTCTGCCTTCACTTGCTGATATAAAATACATCTTGATATATATTATAGGATCTCATTCTTTATATAGTCCCAAAAATAGTGCTATCTGAGATCTAGATATATCTTTATGATTCTTGTATGGATGGAGAAATTTAAACTATGTTCATCATTTAAAATTTCATTCTTTAGTACAAGATTTTATAGTACACATTGTCATGACCCAAATCTCACAACACCATCTTCATTAATATTGAAATCCAAGGATTCTGATTTTCTTATAGCTTGCACTTTTTTTGAGTTCCCAAATAATTTCTTAGAGAATACTTTTTTTTTATTTTTAAGGTATTTTTGAGAAATAATTTGTGGAAGGATTGAGGAGGTTCCTTTCTTTATGATTCCCATGTACAACCTTTTCAAATTTATTAAGATTGGATCATTCTCAATTCTCATAAATGATAAAATTATTGGATACTTTATACTTAGAGTGTCTTAAAATTTATTTTATTTCCTAGGATGGTAGTGGATTGATCATTATTAGCTCTAACCATCATCACTGGTGCATATTTATCTCTTCATGTGTGAATATATAATGGAGGCTTTTGTGATTTGTATATATTTCACACTTCTCCCCAAAGAGGTAATGCCACTGGATTTTCAATGTGACGATCACTACATCCAAATCTATATCATTCATTTGGTAGTTTAATTCATGATCATTCAGTTTCCTTGAATCATAGGCTATCACATTGTCATTATAAATTAACACACACTCCATGCCCTTCTTTAGAGCATCACTAAATACCCTGTAATTTTATCCACTTGTGGGTAGTTTAAGTACACATGTAGTGATAAGAATATTCTTAAACTCTTTATAGATCTCTTAACAATAATCATTCTAAGAAAAATTGACTCCCTTCTATGTTATTTTGGTTATAGGGTTTTCAAATTGTGATAAATTTCATACAAATCGACTATAGTACCTAGTTAATCCACGTAAACTACATAAATATATCACATATATTGGAATATTTCATCCTCAAAATTCTTATGTCTTTAAAGAGTCCACATATGTACCATTTCTTATGATAATATTCCTTAATAAAGAAACTTCCTTCAACCATAACTCACATTTTCTATACTTGACATAAACCTTCTTCTTTCATATGGTATTTAGAGAAGTTATCAGACGCTTCTCATACACTTACTTGATTTTGAAGTATATTAAATATCATATATAAATACCACCACATATCTATAGTATTAATATCTAAATATTCTATTCATAATTTCCATGATTATCACCCGATCATTAGTGAATCCGAAAGGCATCACTATGAACTCATAGTTCCCGTACCTTTTACGGAAAGCAGTCTTGTGTATATCCCCATTATTAAACCTAACCTGGTAATACCCCGACCGCAGATCCACCTTGGAGAAGTATTGTGCTCTTGGTACCAGATTGAACATGGCATCATTCCATGGTATATGAAACATTTTTTCATCGTGAAATTTTTGAGGTTATGATAATCAATGAAAAAGTGTGTTTACCCATCCTTCTTCTTGACGAAGAGGATTGGTTCACCCCATGGGGAAACACATGGGTGTATGAACAATTTTTCCAAATTATCCTATAGTTGTTTCTTAAACTCTTCAAGTTCCACCAAATCCATTCTATATAGATTCTTGGATAATGGTAACACATTATGTATATGTTTGATTGAAAATTCAACCTCTCAACTAGGAGGAGGATCAGGAAATTCTCTAGGAAACACTTCTTCATATTCCATTATAATTGAAATTTCTTCGAGGATGATCCTTTCCTTAGAATAAATAATTTGAGCTAGATATGATTTATCTTAAGAAAATAATGTCCCTTTTTGAGATGTTTGTGCTAAAGAAGATTCATCTATCTCCTTGAATTTTTATACAATAAGAGGAAGATTCATGATACAAAGAGTTATTTATTTCTTATTGTAGTTTATGTTGTATGTCTATATATAAAACCAACCCATTGATAGAATTCCATAAAATTCCACCAATGGGAGTTTTAAATGGTTCACTAGGATGTTCAACCAAAAATATTTAATAGGGGAGGAGTTATGTACTCAGGATAAAATAATTTCCCCATTTTCCATTTTCACCAACATCTCTACTTCCATGATTTATAGAGGTGTTTTAAAAGTTCTAAAAATCATTCTTAATATAAATGGATTCATAGATACATAATCCAAATGTTTTCTATTATTGAATAAATGACTATTTTACCTATCACCACTTCATTGTTGGGAACCACCTCAATGGTTGCGATAGTATAATATTTCCCTTGTTGCCTTGGAGGTTATTGGTTTTCTTTTAAAACCTTTAGCTTAGTGCATTGGTTTTCAAACTTCCCTAGTTCCTAGTAGTTGGAGTAATGAACAATGAACTGAGGGTTTACCAAATCATTCATTTACACTATAACCTTAGTGGTCTTACCTCATTGGAAATCAATAGCTAGATGTCCTTTATTACCACACCAAAATAATTTCCTTGTCCCCCCTTATGAAATTTACGGGGTGCTTATTTATGCACTTTTAAAAAGTTAGATATTGAAATTTATTAGAACCATTAGATTTATCCATAAAAAATCCAAAATTAAACTCCACATTTCGATTCTTATCCCCATGATACCCTTGTGTTTCAAAAAACTCCATTTAGAATTTTCTGGAAAATTGGAAAATTTCTTCATAGCTATCAAAGTCTCCGATCGTGAGGTATTTTTATAGACTAATTTTTATCCCACTAAAGAAAATATAAACTTTTCATTTGGTGGTAGTGACAATGACATGGGAATATCATACAAGCATTGTAAATTTTTAATCGTATGCCCTGATAGATTCATCATATATTTTATTGAGGGAAAGGAGAAATCTTTTTATTTTAAGTTGGAGCATGCTAGGAAAATATTTATCAAAAACAATTTCAATAATTATTTCTACCCATTGCGTCAATATCTTCCTTAGGTTTCATATTATTGATCAATGTACACCACTGATTAGCTTCCCCACACATATGATAATTAGATAGTAAAACCTTCTCTTATTTTTAACATTGAAGGGTAGATAAGACTTTATTAATGTATTTGATCCATAGTTTCAGGATTAAGGGATCAGATGATCTATTGAAAGTCAGAGGCCTTTGTTGCATAATGGTTTCAATTACAACTCGTTATTTCTTAGGGGGATTTGGGAAATCCTAATGATATAGATTTCTATCCATAACCTGATTTAGCTAAGAGAGTATTATCATAATGTTTTTGATTTCCACTCCCATATGGTTGGGCATCTCATTGGGGAAGTCATCACATTTCCCATCACATTTGTTGTTTACCCGATTTCCTCCTATTTCTAGAATTTGGATATAATAAAGGGAAAATTAGGGATGGATATTTATAAACTATTAAACACATAAACAAGAATCCAATTTCATTAAAGGTATAACTTATAAATTAAATGTATCTTTTAAACTTATTAATTTATAGGCTTCAATATATCTTATCAATGATCAATTTATTAATGTAGACTCCTAGGAGAATTTAATATTCCATTAATGAAGGTTTTTAATGTGATTATTAATTTACCAAATCATATACCTTGGGAGTGTCAAGCCATGTGTGTATTAAGGCCTACTGTTATGCACTAGATCCTAATCGAGTCTACCTCAACACGATGTTATCAGGTTTTACCTCTATCTACATTTGTGATTGAGACACATCCACTTATAGTATCTAGAGATGCATGAATTTTCTTGACAAAACACTTACTATGTATTTACAAAAATTTAGGTATGTTTTCTTATACATAATTTTATCCCTAAGGATTTTACAGGATTTTTCTAATCTTAATCCAAAAAAATAACTAAATTGTCCCTTTGATACCAACTATAACAACCTTTCTCTTTAATTGATATTAGATAACGATTTATTAGATAATATTACACTTAATACAACTTAAATGATCAATGAGTCTAGTGAATTTTATAATTAAGTAATTTACACAACAACTTAATATAGGAAATACCTCATCTTTATTGAAACTTTAAAAACATGCTTGTACATAAAACTTTAGGAGATAACCTGGGGGCATACATAAGAAATGGGAGATCTATAAAGACCAGTAAGGGAATAAACTTTTCATAAAATTGAAAAAGTATTTAATGATAGAAAATAGGTATTTTAATGTGATATAAAATGGGTGAGAATAAAAAACATGAACAATGAGTCCTGATATAGAATGATAACATAAAGGAAACATAGGAAATGTGGCAACAAATTAAAACACTACATCCCAAAAAAAGATCAAGGATAACTGCCAATACATAATGATAGAAAAATCACTTGATGAATTGGGTTCACTAATTAATCACTTTTATGTTATCTCATGAGGCATAAAATTTACCCAATACATTGGAGCACCATATTATTTCGGGTGCACTTATCATTTTCATTACATTCTCACGCTTAAGTGTGCTAGATAGATCATAAAATATGGAATCATTTTTCATAAAATTTTATTCCATGATAAATGAGAGTGGAATAAATAAATGTATGTACCCAATAAAATAATTATCAGTGCATAAAGGGTAATACCCTTGATAGGAATTGTGTATGGGTATTCGCTATACATTAGTTTGGCATGGAAAATCACAATGAAATTTTGGCATCATAAAAAGGGTGTATTAATATTCATGGAAGGGATTAATGAGAGTGAAAGGGGTATAAAATCATTTAATAATCATTATATTAGTAATGGAGAAATGGAATAACATATCAAAACATTAGTAATTGGAGAAAAATGGCATAATATAATGAAGATATTTGAATAAAAAGGAGAAATAAAAGAACCTTTAACTTGAGAGTGTGACTCCAAATTATTGGGAGGAGATTATTGGGATCTTCAGGGAACATTGGGTAGACTTCAGAGAGGGTATGGAAGAGTGAGGACGTGCTATAATGATTTCTAGTGAAGTTAAATTGTATCTTGGGTGGGTTTATATAAGAAAATAGTGGTGAAATAATTATCATTTCCTAAACTTTGGTTTTGGACTCTATATAATAAAATAAAAAACCAAAAACCATTCCATGGTTTTTGATAATAGTTTATACCAAATAGGGGTGGTTTTTAATATTTTGTAATTTAATGGGTATAAATTATTAAAATATTACCCTTGGTGATGTGGAGGTGATTCATACTCTTAAGGAAATGAATTTAAAACCTTATAATATATTATAGGTTTTTCATGATTCATAAATGTTTAATAAAATAAATCAAATAAAAATAACATCACATTATTTTAAATGGAAAACATAGTATTAATATTCTATAGCATTTATTATATTTATTAAAACTCTTTTGGGTCATTAGGATGTAATAATACACACAATATATTTATATGATAATTAATTTTTACTAAAAAAATTGACTCTCTCAGAAAATTATGAAAAATTAACCATTGGATAATTTAGAAGTTATAATTCCAAAAAATAATGTTAATTTTATTAAAATAATTTTCTAAATATGGGTATTTTTAGTTTTTATATATTAATCTACATTTATTAATAAATACATGGCCTTTTGACAAAAATAGTTTTCGAACGCTTATAAAAATTACATTCTCCATTATAAAAATTATATGATCATTTAAATTTAAAAAATATTATATTATAATATTGTTTTAATAAAATATTATATCTTTTCAAAAATCGATTAATTTATCAATATAAATTTCTTAATTGAAATTTAATACTAATTAAAAATACAATTTGTGTTTCATTGTATAAAATTTAAAATCATTTATAATGTAAAGATAAGAAGAAAAAATGAACATTATTCAATTGAAAATACAAAATACATATTAATATTATTTTTTCCTTGATACATATCCCATTAATACACCAAAAAAGTTCCTAATGGCCAGGATTGTGACATTGAGACTTTCCTGGGGTGGTTCAACTAACATGGGTTGGGCTGTTATCACGATGATTTTAAAATTCTACTATAAATAGTTACTCTCATGATTAAGTTGTTGGATTTAATATTGGTCTTCGTCAAGTGAAAATCCAAGTGATTCTATCTCCCCTAAAAGATCGAATAAAAGGGCTTCAAAGGGTACAATCCAACTAGTTTAGGCGATCACTTCATTTGTCTACGTCAATTGGATTTGTTAAAACCCTATATTTATAATAATCTTAATATCACCATTAAAAGAATAAATTATCAAATATTATGATGCGTAATGGTTTTTTATGTATGATAAGATATAATAAAACTGAATAAGTGCATGTGGTTTCTCTAACCACAATACATAGTAATACATTTTATTAAATCATAAGGGGAATTTTTTTTATAAAAGTTCGGGTTGTTACAGTTTGGTATATATTGAGATGCATCGAAGAAGGGATTGGGATATGTTCCCCTAAAAATTACATGGTTATATATCAGGCCTTATAACAATTGAAGGACTATGGTAAAAATTACTCAACTCAGGATTTTGAGTTAACTATGGAAATTTTTCCATTAAAGGCAAGATAAATTATCTTTATGGAGAAATGTGTGATATATATACTGATCAAAATAATTTAAAGTATATATTCACATAGAAATATTTAAACATGTTCCAAAGAATATGATTAGAGGTCATTAAATATTTTGACTATTTAATACATTAACACCTAATGATAGAAAAAAGGGGGATGTTTATTTGTGTAGAGAGGATCATGACATCTTATCCATGATGAGGATAAAAATATCCAATATTTCTAGATATTAAAAGTATATATTTGGAAATCATGAAGGAATAGTATAAATATTATATTTTTCAAATGAATGTTCAACTATTTGTCCTAGTGAAGATTAAAGATAATTGAAAGGAATATTTAGAGCTATAGAAGGTCAAAAATGTTCCCGTGTTTATACTTTATTGTAATGGAATGATAAATTTCAATAATCATGTTTCTTTCCACTCAATAATAGTTTTTAAGAATATATATCAGAGGAAGATCAGAATTATTCATTCTATATTCATTCTAAAAGTATGAATATGTATTGATATTTGATGGATTATTTATGGTAGTTTTGAAAGAAGGGAGATATTGTGGAATTTTTATATCGATTATTGGTATGCTAGCAAGTTAAGGCTGAGAAAAAAAAAGACTACGGGGATGTTACAATCATTACACATACTAGAATGGAAATAGAAAAACATCACCATGGATTTTAACATCAAACTCACCAAAACATCTAAATTGAACATTGACTTATGGGTTGTATTCAATATCTTTAAAAATTTATTACACTTCATCACCATCAAGGAATATTTCCATCTAGATAATTTTTAAATAATATATATTAAGGAATTCATAAGGTTTAATGAGGTATCACATTTTATTGTATATGATTGGTATCTAAATTTTATGTCGAATTTGTGGCCATTAATTCAGTAATCTCTGGATACAAAATTTAGTTTTAAAAATTCATATAATGCTAATAAAAATGGTCAGTATAATAGATAAATTCAAACTCTATAAGTTATGTTGTGATATTTTTCTATGGATTTCGATGGTGGTTGGGATCAACACCTTCCTCTAGTCTAGTTCTCTTACAACAATGGATCTCAGTCAAACATTTAGATGGATCCTTATAAATCCATCTATGGAAAGAATTATAGAAATCTAAATTGTTAGGATAAAGTTAAAGAAAAGAAGCTATTGGGACCTTAGATAGATGATGAAATATAATATATGATTAATTAAATTCAGAAACACTTAAGGGCAACACAAAGGTGGAATAAAATTTATGTTGATAATTGTCAATGGGATCTGGAATTTAAATTTGGTGAAAAAGAGTTTCTGTGACTTTATCCAATGAACAAGGTTATGAGATTCAAAAATAAAGGAAACTTAAGACCTCAATATATTTTCCATTTCCAAATTATTGACTGAATATGGATGATTTATTATTACTTGGTGCTTCCACCAAAACTATCCCAAGTACACGATGTGCTCCATGTATCTCTCTAGAGGAAGTACATAATAGATCCATCACATGTACCATACTCATAGGTCATGAAACGAGAGACTTCTAATTCATATGAGGAACAAATAATGAAAATTTTGGATAATAGAGACACCATTATACAAAACAATACCCCTCACTAGGTTAATGTTTTGTGGAGAAACCACCAATTTGAAGATGCTATGTGGGAAACTAAAGAATAATGAGTAAAAAGTATTGTCATTTGATTGTATTGGAGTGATGAATTTAAAGTGTGAAATTAATTTTAAGGGGTGTAAAATATTACACCCCATGTTTTTATGAAATAATAATTTTTGAATAAATTTAATTTCTTTGACATCTTGGGTTACACACAAAACTGAGTTTTAACAAATAATGATATACTATTAATACTACTACACAAACTTGATCATTATAAACTAGCTATTAATTTTGTGGTATGCATATGAATAACCACATTTTCAAATATAATTGTAATTTTTTAAATAAATAAAATATATTTATAAAAATATATTTAATTTATAGTAAAGTGTTTATGTTCTTCGAAAATACATTTTTTCCTCAATAAAATGATGATTATTATTTTTTGGGATCATGTAATAAAATTAATTTTTAAAAATTTTATATAATTTATTTTAAAAAATAAACTCTATTTTTGAAACCTATATGTCAAAATTATATTTAATTTAATTTTGATATTTTTATCCAAAGATTAATTTTTTATGGAATAGTTAAATTTTTTTATTTTTCTTAAAAACATCAATTTTTATTAAAGAATTTACAAGTTCCATTTTATTTAATGAAGGGTGTGAATGTAAAATTAGTTCAATTATATATTTATTAATCCAATTTGGTTCTTTAAAATAAATTTTATATTTAAATTTTCTATTAAAACATTATATTTTTATGAATCTTTTCTATTTAGAAAACCACCATTTTGTCACAACTGCAGTTTATTTTTAAATTAAAAATTTCCACATCTATGAATGAATTTATTAAAAATTTAATCCATGTTTGTAATTATTAAAATTAATATTATATAATAATTTCAATATACTTTATTTTTCCAAATAAATAATAAAAACTATAAAAATTAAATATTGCGATTTAGGTTAAAACGAGTTTACCGGGGGTAAACTAAGAAGATAAGGGGTAAAATGGCATATAAAAATGACCAAAAAACATTTATGAACATATTTTGACCATTTTACATTAAATATTTTATAATGATCCATTTTGGATCCTTTTTTCATGACTCACATGTGGGAACACCTTTTTCTTTTCAAATATTCCATGTGTGTCCTCCCCCAACTTATGAAAGGCCACCCCATAACCTCTTATATTCACACATAAAAACCCATATTTTTAGACAAGACATGGAAAAATACATTCCTAAATTCTATAAACACATCCTTGAGATATTATTTTCATTATGAAACCCTTCTTTAAGTCTTTAGATGTAATCCAAAAGGGGTTCTCTAAGGAAGATGTTTATTCCGTAACCATGCATTCTCATTTTAGTTTTTTATATAACTCCTTAAAATATTATTGAACCATTAAGAAATAATAACATAAGTTTATCATAGATACTTATGCATTCTTATGTTAATGGATTTACCTAAATTCATATCCTCTTTCATCAGGTGGGAAATGAAACCCTCGATAGTGTCTACGACATACTACCACATCGTGAATCGATATAATTAATTTTCCATCAAGACCTCTCTAAGATGGATATAATGATATATTTTAAATATTTATATGATATTTATGACATAATTATACTCTTATAATTATAATATCCCGTATAACTTCTTAAATTCCATTCCATGGGAATACAATAATTTCACTCATGCATATGATGAACTACCATCTTACAAAGCAATGTGATTCATTTTTCACTTACACTTTACATGGATCTTAATAAGAATAAATTTCATTAATTAATTTGAAATATATGAAATTAAAATTAATATATAAATATGATATATTATTTACCATACTTTCATTCAATCCTTCTATAAAATATAAACAACATGCATGTGTACACATGGCCAAACATCTCCATCAATGGTGTATTTAATTTTCTATATATAATTTTTATAGATTACTATAAGTAATTATATAATGAATATATATATATATATATATATATATATATATATTATTTTACACCATTTTTAAAATTATGGATATGGTGGAACCATGATCAAAGTAAAATTAGAAAAGATATCAAACCAAAACATACATGAAAAATAAAACAGTTATCACCTGAAACATGATTTTAACAAGGAATTATAAATAAATAGCTAATAAAATTACGTAAGTAAATAATATTTCATATGATATATATTAATATGGTTCTAGAATATATTTATAATAATAGTATATTTAATTTATTGTAGGGTCAAACATATATAAAAAAATTCAAGACATGAGGTATAAGATTTTCATCTCACTTTTATTTTTGTGGGACATATTCCTTATACACCACATGTTTTTTTGTGTGGTGTATAAAGGACCCATGAATTTAATTTTTTATTATTATCATAAAATTATGGGATATAAATATATATCTATCATTCACTATTTAATGGATCTTACGTTTCAAGAGACACCAAAGTGATAAAGAATATTTGTTACAAAATTATTGTTTACTGGGATTGTATATGATTTTATTTCTAATGATGAAATGTTATGATATATCTCTCAAGAAAATAATTAATTTTATTATACTATTATTATTTAATTAAAATTAATGGTTGACTTTATGTTTCCTCTATTAATGTAGTAAATATTCTAAAATAATGTTTTTAGTAAAAAGCTGACTTTATATCTCTCTTCAGTTGCGAATACTTTTTGTTTGATGTATGTATTTTCTAAATATTTTTTAAAAAATAATTTTAATATCTTGATATTATTTTTAAATATATTTTTAACCACTTTTGAATTTATAATAATTTTATTAAAAGGAATATTCTTGTCATTTTTTGAACGAGGTAATTTTGACTTTTTACAAAAAATGTGAAATGAATTTTTGTTTAAACATATACGTCATGAATTTTTTTCACCATCATAAAAAGTCACTTATTTAAATATTACATTATATTTTTTCAAGGATATATTCAAATAAAAAATTTTCATTAATATTTGTTAATTTTATATATGTTATAGAATTTATTTCAAAATGGAGAAGATATTTTCCTCAAGAAATGTTCCAAGAGATATTTCAAAATCATTTTCCACATAAGACGACATCCTACTATGTTATGTAATATTTAATAGGTATATTATCCAATTATACCATTATTATTCAATATCTTGATGTTATATTTTTATGATGACAATATTTTTATTAAACCCATTCATTTTTGATGGGTTATAAAATGTTGAGATGTTTACACAACCTATTAATTTGCTTGGGTTATGCTATCATGAAATAATTAAATGTTTATGAAACCAATTTCTTTTCATAGGTTCTGATATGGTGAATGTTTTATCATATTGTTTAACATGTCTGTATGATTCTCATTATTTTATGGGTGGTACCTATCCATCTAATTAATTATGTAAATATTGATATCCTATGTGATAAACATGATTGGAATGGGGAGTGAAACCAGTTTAGTAACAGAAAATTTCCACTATGATAGTCTTGGGAGTGAAAATTGACTAATATGATGGTCTGAAGAGTAAATTAATTCCACTATGATCATTTTTCAAACAATTCTTTACTACAAATGAAATTAATTTTTATACTTTTGTGTATGCCACAATTCCATGTCTTATGCTAATGTTATGCATTCATGGCTTATGTTATTTGATTCGTTTAGGAATCATGTATTAAAACAGCCATGATTTATTAAATGACTCAATTTTATGGTCAATTATATAAATGGTATGGTTTTGAAATGTTATTTTCATGTCCTCATACCATTAGGATCATGTTAGTTTGATATATACCTTATTTACCATTTCCAAGCATCTGAGCTGCCCTTTCTTATGTTTCCTTTCCCTAGGTTATGATAAATTGTTTAAGTAGTGTATTTCTATAAAATTTACTAAATTAGAAGATATTTATGGAATATTTTTATGATATCTCATGAAATAATAATATTGTGTATCTATTATCCAAATACACTAAACCATTATGATCCATAAACGTGCTTTGGCATAATGAAATGAATATTAATATTTTATGACGTAAAATCTATATATATAAAAACTGGGATGTCATAAAACCATAAAAAGTTTCATTTTTTAAAAAATTATAATGAAAGTAAAATATGTTCAAAAAAGTCCTTCAGAATCCATTGAAGAATAAATAATATTTTTCATTAAATATCTATAAGAACATGGACGAAAAAGAGTTAGAAGTGAAAGTTGAATAGAGGTTTTGTAATAGAAGATCCATTATCATGAGCCGAAATCATATCATATGTTCTTTATATTCCTAAATAACAAAATTATGTTAATTATTTAATTTCATTAAAAAAATTTTCATGTTTATTTTGCCTTTTATTCTATCACTTACTATGCTATACACAATTAGTTAATCATTAAATTTCCCATCAGATGTTTTGATAGTATTTGACTTATATATCCAAAATGTCTTTAGTAGATTGAATATAATCAAAGAGGTCATAATTTTATAATATATAAAATAATTATCAGGATATATTTATAATATTAATACATAAATTATAATTTCAAACACAAACATGAAAGGGGATTATGAAAAATGTACTATGCTATAATCATCAAGAGGGTAGGCTAAATGTTCGCATGTGTAACGTTTCCATGTGTCAATGATAAATATAGAAACAAGTAAGTATTATTTTATCATTAAAAAATGATCATAATATCACAATTATAATATTATTTATTTAAATATACATATATTTTATCCATCTGAAGTGGTTATGAAAAAATAATCACATCATCTCGGGTTAGTGGTAGTCCACACATACAGACGAACAACATTATCATTATATGTGACGGGAAATTTAAGAATGAAAATGAATTATTATATATTAATAATGATAAATAGGTATTTTTTATATTATATGAAAATTAATTCCATCATTATATATGGATGTGAGAGGCGATGATAGAAAATGAATTATATCAGTTTGTGAGGTGGTAGTCTGCAGTTCACATGAATGATAGTTTCATCTTCCAGTTTTTGGAAGAGGAGATGGATTTATATAATGATATTAACATAATAACATATTAATATATGATATATAATGGTGTTATTATATCATAATGTCATAAAAATAATTGAAGTGGGTGGAATAATAAACCAAAAAAATGCACGGTTAAGAACAACACCTCTTCTTCAGACCACTTCTTTACGATTATAACTAAATCCTTCTTAGATTGGATTTATGATAAAAAATTACTCAAGGAAATGGGCAGGAATGTAATTAAGTGATTTAGGAAGTCATTGGATGAACCAAATGGCTTGTTATGTGTTAATATGAGAAGAGATGGGGTGGCCTTTTATAAGTTAGGGGGATAAAACACATATAAATTTTGAAAAGAAAATTTTATACCAATAATTCTTAGATGAAAAAGGATCCAAAATGGACCATTATCTAGAATAAGATGATATAAGGCCAAAATATTTCTATAAAATTTAATTAAGACCAGTTTTTAGGTCATTTTAACCATTATATTTTTTATTTAACCCCAATATGTTCATCTTAACAATAACCATAGTAAATTATTTTATTGTTTTTAATATTAATTATTACAAAAAATTAAGATGAATTTGTTATAAAATATAAAATTTTATGATATAAAAAAATAAATAAATTTTTTAAAATTCAACTAATAGAAGTGGAATAATTTAATGGAAAATAAAACCTGCAGATGTGATGAAAATGCAATTTTTCATGAAATAAATTTTTAATGCATAAGATGATCATATATTAACTTAATGACTAGTAATAATAATTTTTTGAATTTAAATTAATATTTATAATATTTAATATTTAAATTTAATTAAAATAAATCTTTATTAGGGGTTATTTTAATTAAATAAAAAGGAGAAATATTATGCACTTAAAAACAGTCTTTAAAAAAAAATGGGTTATTGAACCCAAAAATAATCTTATAATAATACTTAGTATAAATATGATTAATATGTAATTAGTTGGATTAAATAAAAATAATTAATTTTTTTACATTAAATACATATAAAATCATAATATTAATTTTTAAATTACTCAATTTATAGAAACAAAATGATTATTTTACAAATAATCTATACCTTTTTTATATTAATAGAAAAATGAATATTTTTCAAAAAATATAAAAAAGTTCCCTACATTTTAATTTTGATTATATTTTTCAAATTATGATATTAATTTTATCAAATAAATTTCTACGATCTCTATAAATATATTATTTTCCCTAAAAAAAATAAAAATAATTTTTTAATAAAACATATTTTATGAAGAACAAAAGGCCTTTATTAAAAACTGATTTCATCTTTATTAAGAATTTATCAACACATATATACTGAGTATGAAATTTAATTACATTTAATAAATTAGTTAATACATTTCATAACTTCCAATTTAATGGATAGGTCATAATGATTATTTATTTTGTAGGTTGTTTATGATCGGTGTTGCATGTCATACACACTATAAAACATAATGTTATTATTTTAAAATACTAAGGTGTTATATACAAGGGTAAAATTGGATCATAAATGGTATATTTATGAAATTTAAGACCATATATTTTCCACCCTGTCCTATTTCAATAATTTTATTATTTTTAAATAATTTACTAATATATTAATTTCCTAAAATATCATTAAATTCATTTTGAACCATTCATTAAAATTTTCCCTAAATACAGCCAAAAAATATGGAAATAAAAAATATTCCTTCCCCTCATCTATAAAATGTCATACTTTTCTAAACAAGTAATGTAACATGATAATTCATCCAAATTTTATTACTTTCAACATGTTTAAAATCATTAATTTTATTATTATATTAACAAAATAAATATCGTGTAGGTGTTGTGTAAGAATTTAGGGTAATTATAAAATTAATAAAAAATACAAATAAAAATAAAATTATAAGATAAAAAAATTAATTCACTTTTCAAATAAACAATTATAGTCAGACATAACTTCTTTTTACCCCTGTTATAAAATATTAGAGATATTGAAGTTAATAGAGTGAATTTTTTTTGTTATTTTCTTAAATTAATACAACAACCATAATCTTGGAAATAGGGAACGAAGGGGCCACATATTTGATAATTTTCTGGACATGTATAAAATATACCCATCCAATAGGGTAAAGTAATGTATTAGATAAATTTTAAATCTATATCCTAATATTTTATCCTTTTTTTACTTTTTTTTACATTCACCAAGGTGAAAAAGTTTATATGGTTACAATTCATAATTATAAAATATAAAAGGAACCTATTTAACAAATTATATCCTCTTGATTCCATGTATAGAATCCATTATTCAAGATTAAATTTTTATAAGTGGTAGAAATTCATTTTAAAATATGTTCTTAAAATGAGATGATTTTATTTAGAAAAATATATTTTAAGGATAAAATAGGTTATATATTCTTATCTCATGCCTAGATAAAATATTAGATGAATGTTATTCAATACATAAATTTCATCAAAATCATTCACCAATATTGGACAATTTGTTTTTTATGATAAAAACACATTGTGTGCATAAAAACTATTTTTTAGAATTTTTTTTCCTTAACTTAAAATTATTTTTATTCTAATTTGTATTCAATTTAAAATAAATTAATTCATTTTAAACATTAGTAAATGATTCAATTTTTATAATTAAGTGTGTCCTATTTTTTTTCTAAGAGTTTATTGTTTATGTATTTGGATAAATTTCAATCCAATAATTTTAAAAAATATTATAAGAATTAAATATAATTTGAAAACCCATTTGTTTAATGTTTTATAAACAATTATATTATTTTTTTATCAAGATTTACTATTTTATAATTAAGTAATTAAATTTTTTATTCATTTTTTCTTGTCCAATTATTATTTAATTTCACATGAATCTTATGTAAGAAAATGGGTTTAACTTGGACTAACCAAGGGAAATTCCATCAAACATATTGGGGACCCATAAGTAATCCTCATTGGATAGAACCTTATGGACCTTCCTAGGTGATAGGATTCCCATGGGTGGGCCATGTGTAGGATTAAGTACAGTGGATGTAGTGTAGACCTATAAGAGGGTCCATGGGCTAATAAGGGTTGGTATTAACTCGAGTGGCCATGTGTGCGGAAAGTGTAATGAGTTATTATCCGCAATTGTAGATCGAGGTGTTAGTGAGAGGGATTGAATAATATAACAGAATCCCTCTTGCAGAGACCCAATATGGGATACAGGAATGCACATCACTATTCATCCATTTTTAAATGATATGGCTAGAACCTCATCTAGTCAATCTGTTTCATCATAGCCATCTTATTTAGCCTAGGGTCATCGTATTCGTACTCAAGATTCATCGGTCTACTATATGATATATCTCTCTTCCAAACCACTAATGATCAAAATCCAAACCAACCATCTTAACTCTCGATGTCGAAATCAGCCATGATAAATAAATCTCCCATTATTGTTTCCTGATCAAGATTCTGAGAAGAAGAAGTGGAGTTTAAATCAGTGCCTACTATTTTTTCTAAGAAATATTCATATTCAAAGGAATTTTTTTTATAGAATTCCTTTCATAATTTCAATTTTTAGGATGAGTTTTTTCTTTAAAATTTCATTTATGCACATGTTTTAATTCTTCATACCTAGACAATGATTCAACTTCATCGATGTGATGCATAAAATCAATATACCATGAAATGGTAAGTATATTTACTATGTGGTATTTGTGCTTCCTTATCATGCATAGTATCTACTTACCATGAAATAGTATGTTTACTTTATATATATGTGACTCTGAATCTTCTATCTACATTATCATGAATTCAATTTGTACTTACTCTAGGATGGTAATTCTACTCACCATGAAGCCTCCATCCAACCTACCACCTAAGGTAAGATACCATGAGGTAATATATTTTATTATTTTTTATTCTGATCACATGATCTTTTTATGTTAGCATGTGCACAGGCATATTTAGTGCACCAACCTTGCACCCACAACCACAATATTGACTACAAGTATTATTCCTCACATGGTTAGTCGTTTCCATTGATGAGTTTGTTAAAATTTTATATTTTATTAGAAAATTCTATTTCAACATTACATTTATAGAATGATTTACTATTTTTTTTTAAAATTTGTTTTAATAATTATTATCCTTTTTAAAATACATATATATTATAACCTTCATGTTGTATTCTAATGATTAAAAAATATTATATAAATAATATGGTTCATATATTTTATTTCACAATTTTTTATGAATATTTTGAACCATAAAATAATTGCAAGTTTATTTATTGTTTTTTTATTGATATATTCAATTTTAATAATTATCATTATTTATGATAGTCCTTTTCTATGTTCTTTGATGGTATATCATGCAGAAATAAAAATGAGAGAAGATTCTCTAAGTATGAGAGAGTTAATTCAAATTATGGTATGAAATATAATATAATTTGTTATTTTTTTTATAACATGTATTTATATGATTATTCATAGAGATGATCCATGATTTTTTATCATTAATGAAACATTTATATATATTTTATTGCAGAACAATGAATGTGATAAAATTTTATTTAATGAATATTAATCCTGTAAAATTATGGAAATATAGAGATAGAAGAACACAAACTTCAAATGGGCTTGGTAAAGTAAAAAATCTGGACTATGAATATTGTTTCATTACCTCAATCATGAATGAGTTCATTTTTTTCATCATCCACATGTAAAGTGATCAAGGATATTGAGTTTTAGTGAATTTTAACATCATATGATCCGTTATTTTTCTAATTTCATTATAGATTTCATTGTTTTATTTCTTCCTTCACATTGTTTGTATTCTATATTTTCTATTATTATTTTCCCATCCAAAATTTTTCTATTGTTTTATTCATCGCATCTATAAGAAAAGTATATTTGTGACTCTTAGATAAAATTATAGTGGGTTGTGACTCCATCCAAAGTTAGTTTGGGGTTATACCACCAGGTGATTAAAAGGTATGTATGACTATAATGAGGTTATCAATCCTTATAAAAATGAGGTATTAGTGAAAACTAATCTTCACATTAAGTTGATCAGAAGAAAGAGTGGTCTAAGATATTTTTTTATCTAAACCACTATAAAAACATAGTGTGTTATATTTTTTACCTATTCTACAAAATTAACATGGTTATGACTATAATTACTATATTATGTTAAATTTATTTGTATAAAATATTAAAGGACTATTAACCCCCCTCGAGTAAGTATTTAAACACACTAAGACCTAACAATTCGTATAACAACATGGTTCCTTTTAGGGATTTAGTTATAACTATTTCATTATCTCTTTAAACTAACCATTATCCTAGAATTAATAGTACATGGAAAGATCCACTGATTTGTTATGGGATGATAGGAAATTGAGATGTTGAATCCCTTTATACTATTGAACATTAACAGGAGATACTATGTCTACTGGAATGATCTGATTGAGGAATTTTAGAAAAATATAGGTCTTGAATTTTAGGATATTATTTAAAAACCTTGTAAACAGACTGATGATGATTTAGAAACCTTAGCTTTTAATGATGATAAAAACGTGTTCTTAATTAATAAGTTATCAATTAATTACACTTTTCATTATGTAGAACTATGTATAGTCATGTATATTTATGGAAATCTGTTTTTTAAATAAAGAATAGATTAGTGAAATAAAATGGTGTAGAGAACAAAGCAAGGTATTAATAGAGTCAAGTTTCATGAATTAAGAATGGATGATCAAGATAGTATAAATGATATGTAACATAGATTGCCCAAAATTGTAACCAACTTTTCATAGCTCATGGAGACCATGAATAATGAAGCTCTTATCAAAATTTTACTTCACGATCTACCCAAATTTTAGAACATAATGAAATTTGAAATTTAAGAGAGTAATGATTTCATGTAATATTCAATGGATGAGATGATATGATCCCTTCTTTAATATGATCTAAAAATTGATGAATGAAAATGATGATGATCATGATTAAATTAAAGGTATAACATTAAAATATAATATAAATGTTATTGCTAATTTCTCTAATTATGAGTTACAATAATGTGAGTAGAATGAAATTTATAAAATTACCAATGGAGTCTACAAGTACATGAAATTAAAGGGAGAGTTTAAAAATAATCCTAGAAGATATCATAAAAATGATGAAAGAAAGGGATTTAAAAACTTATAAAAGTAGTAAATATGTAGTTTCCAAATAAATATGATATGATTATAGGAAAAAGGTACACATAAAATAAGACCGTTTGACATTAAAACATTATGGAAAATATAATAAATACGATAAATAACTAAAAACAATATATAATGTTGGTAGTATTTCTATAGAAGAGTTATACACTAGTAGTGATGTTTTTGAGATTGAAAAGTAATTATAAAATCATTTCTTGATGGAAAAAAATTAATGAGGAAAAAAATGAATCTGATACTAAAAAAAATGTTGAAGAATTAACTAAAAAAGATGAAAAGTTTAAAAGTGATATTTTTAGAATAGATAAAATGTATATAGAACAACAAAGATAATATAATAATGTCAAATAAGTGAAGTATTTTGTTGATTATAAACTAATTAATCTTAAATATAATATTATAATAAAGAAATATTTCATGTCAAAAATTGATGAAGGTCAATACATGAGATTTAAATCAATTTGTTATGGTTTAGATAAAATTTAAAAGAAATGTATGATAAAAAAACAAGAGAATAAGAAACTGAAAATATAGGATCATGTTCTAATGTGAAAAAATGTGATAACCTAGATGTTGTTCAAAAAGATAATGAAAATCTTAAAAGGTAAAAAAATAAATTAAATGAAATACTATATTTTCTTAAAGGAAAATAACAATTTGATAATATGATGGTTTTTATAAAAACAAATAAAGATAAACCTGGTTTTCAGTATAATAGAATGATTCCTATATGTATAGAGATACTTTTGTTTAAATTTGTAAAAGAAATGTTTTAACTATTACAAGTTTTAGATGAAATGTCAAAGAGAATTATGGAAATAAAAGTTCATTAAAATTTAATCAATCATTAGTCCATAGAAAGAATTTTATTTTTAAGAATCTATCCTCTTAGTTACCCTATTATTGATGTTGTAAAATCGGTTTGGTTTCCTAATAGTTTTGTTAATAATAAAGTTAGACCCAAAATAGCATGGGTACCAAAAGAATTAACAACATCATTTGTTTTATAAGACACCTTCCTAAAAAGTTCTAAAGATACATGTTACATGGATAATGGGTGATCCAAGAAAATGACTAGTGATATTTCAAACTTTTTTATATTTTAATTATTTTAGTGGAGTTACTTTCACTTTCTGTGAAAACTATAAAGACATGGTTGACAGTTTTAGAGAAGTATGTATATTAAAATATTTAATAATTTCTAAAGTATTATATGTAGAATTATTAAAAAAATTAATTTTCATGTCACAACTTTGTGATGATGGTATGAGTGTAATGTTTTAAGACAATAAATGTTTTCTTTATAAATATAATAATGTTATACCATTAGAAAATAAAATATCCATTCTATATTATTCTATAACAAACACAATAAAATGTATAGTGATTAAATGATCTAAAAATAGACTAAATTATTTGGAACATAAGTTTTAGAAATGTTTATCTTCCACAAATATACAAGTTACAAAATCATGGAAAAGTTCCAGTTTACCTAAATTTAAATCTAGTATGTTTATTATATGTGATTCTTTTCTAAAAGGTATGGAACACAAAGACTTTTTGATCTTTTAATAGGGTGAATACCGTTATATCCTTAGAAATGCGTCATCTTGACCTATTTTAACCCATAAAAACATATAGTTTAGGGGGTATGTGATATGTGTTTCGAATTGTAGATGATTTCAGCATATTAACTTTGACACTATTCTTATCCCATAAAAGTGAAACTTTTAATTTTTTTTACTTTCTATAAAATAATTTCAAAATTTAAAAGGACATTTAATTACATTAATTAAAAGGGATAAAGGAGGAGATCTTTTTAACATATACTTTGAGAAATTCTATGAAGATAATGGATATTTCCCTAATTTTCACTCCCCAAGAACACTAGAGCAAAATGATGCCGTAGATATGAAAAAAAGAACTATTCAAGAAATGAAAAATAAAATTCTTAATATATTCATCCTACCAAAATATAGGTGGTATAAATTAGTTAACATTGATTACTATATCAGAAATAGTGTGTACATTAGAACCCTTTTAATGAATTCCTCTTATGAACTACTTAAAGAAAGGATATATAAGAATAATTACTTTAAAGACTTTGGTTATAGAGTTTATATTCTAATTACTCAAAATAATCTAGAAAAATTTGATGGTAAATGTGAAAAGGTATTTTTTTTAGTATATTTAAATAATAATAATGATTAAAAAGTATATAACAAGATAAATATGGAAATAGAGGAATCTATACACGTAAAATTTATTGAAAATAATTAAAAACAGATTACAAATTACATTGATTCAGCTAAATAATTTAATGATTATATTTTTTTATGATAAACCTAAAAATGATAATGCATGAATTGATTGGGAGTATATATCATCTCAATATGAATCTATAAGCTAGAAAACACACATATATATTTCTTTAGAAAATGTTATTGGAAATGTTGAATTTAGGATAATAACAAGAAATTATGTTTTGATTTTATGTGTTAATTCTTAATTTGTTGCTAAATTTGTGACTGTTAATATTAAAGAAGGATTGAATGATTCAAATTTTATAATATATATGCACAATGAACATAAATTTTTTTATAAGAATAAATTCTAGAATCCAGTTGAATTACATAAAGATAAACTATCTATAGGATCTACATGGATTTTTTTGAAATAGAATGGATGAGTTTGGTAATATACATAGAAATAAAGATTGGTTAGGTTCCAAAGTTTATCAATAAGAAGAATGTATTTAAATTAAATATTCATTTCCACTAGTTTATAGATTATTATATATTCTGAATTTATTAGCTTATGCAAGTTTTAAAAATTTTAAATTATTTCAAATGGATGTAAAACGTGCCTTTTGGAAGTGAAATTTTTTAGAAGATGTATATGATAATCAACCAACTTGTTTTGAAAATGATTAATTCCCAAACCATGTTTCTAAACTATTTGAATAAGTATATAGTCTAAATAAAGCTCCATGATCTCAATATTATAATGTAATATTTTTTTTTTAATTCAAAATAATTTTAATAAAGGAAATTTTAATCCAAGCTTATTTATAGATAAATTTTCTAATGATATTTTTGTTGTATAACTAGATATTGATGATATTTTATTTGGTTCTACAAATGATATACTTATTAATTCGTTTTAAAAAATAATTAAAATTGAATTTGATATGATCATAATGGGAGAATTATGATTTTCCTTAGACTTCAAAATTTTCAAATAAAAGATCGTATTTTTCAAAATCAAAGAAAATATTATAATTATTTAGTTAGAAAATTTAATGTTGGTTTAAGTAAAAATATGAAAACTCCAATGATGAATAATTCTAATTTAAATTTGGATTAATTTGGAAGGCTT
This sequence comes from Viscum album, assembly GCA_963277665.1. Classification (NCBI taxonomy): domain Eukaryota; kingdom Viridiplantae; phylum Streptophyta; class Magnoliopsida; order Santalales; family Viscaceae; genus Viscum; species Viscum album. The sequence goes on from OY728160.1 coordinate 1,009,558,919, forward strand.
GTAAGTGATAAAATTTAACAAGAAATGATATGAATCCTATTGTATCTAACTTTATCATGTTTTGTAATTATTTTTGATGGTATTTTGTTTGATAGATTTTAATCTAATCCTATATAAAGTAGTTTAAAGTATGTAAAAAAGAATAATTAGATATGTTAAAGGAATACTCAATATTGGCTTATTTTACTCTAATAAGTAATGTTTTAATCTATTTTCATTCTACGATTCTAACTTTGGAGGATACAGACTTGACCAGAAGAGTACTTCTCAAATATGTAAATTAATAGGTAAATTCTTGATTTTATAGAGTCGAAAAAAGAAATTTTCAGTTGTTTTGTTTCCATAATTGAGGATGAGTACATTACTTTTTCTAATTTTTTTGCTCCAAACCTCTAGTTAAATCAAAATCTATGTGATTTTAATAATAACTTAGATAAAATTTCCATAATTTGTGAAAACACTTTTACCATCTCTATATCTAAAAACCCTTACAACATGCTAGGATAGAGCACATAGATGTTATATGTCATGTTTTGAGATATAATGTTAATAAAGAAACATTGTTTTGGAATACATTCATTTAGAGAACCAACTAGCAGACATATTTAATAAATGCTTATATTTAATTAGATTATGTAAATTAAAATTTGATCTTTTCATGATGGAAATTTAATTTTTGAGAGCATGTTAAACTATATGTTATTATTATTACTTATCTTATATTAAAATTTCATGAACTCAGGGGGAGTTATCCTTTGGTTAATATTTTTTATGCATTTATCTTTATATTTGTTCCTTTTTATGAGTTTTGATAAATTTTAAAAGGGTTGAAATTTTTTTGGAGAGAACTAGAGAGAATATTTGGGGATATATAAAAATTAATGTTTTGGTTTTGGTTTCTCAATTTATGAAAGGGGGATATTCTTTTTTGTATGTGAGTATATATTTTTATTTGTATTAATAAATTATAATCCCATTAATTTTAATAAATATGATTGTAAGTAAATATAAATTGTAAACCTATCTTTTTATTGTTTTATTTACAAAATGATATTATTTTTATGAAGAATCATTATTTTGAAATTAACGAATTAAAAGAGATTATTTTATATTTTTGTTTTTTTATTGCTTAATTTTACTTGGATCTTAAGTAAAAAAATGGGTTTAACCTAGATTAGCCAAGGGGGATCCTTTCAACCATATTAGGGACCTAGAGGTCAACACTATGTGAGAGAATCCCGAGGACTACCCAAAATGGAAGGATTAACATGTGTGGGCTATGTGTAGGCCCATGTATTGTTCATCCAAAACACAACCACAAGAGGGTCATTGGGCCATCATGGGTTATCACATTTCTGCGTATCTAGGCGTGTAAATATTATAATGGGGGATAACCCCTAGCTAGATCGAGGTGGTAGTGGGAGGGGTTGAATGATATACTAAAGGATCATAATTATAGATAATCAATGTGATATGAGGTCATGCACATCACTATTCATCCATTTTTTAAATGATACGTATAGAATCTCAGCCACCAGATCAACTTCATCTGGGTTGACTGATTGATTGTATGATATTAACCTTCATCCTCATGATTAATCAAGAAAATTTATGCCAGAGAGTTATTATGAACCACCATTAATCAAAGTTCGAACCTTCTATATCCACTATTCTTTCTAAAGGATTCCATGATAAATTTTGATCTTGTAATAGCTGTAGGATTGAGACTTCAAGAAGAAGAATTCAATTAGACTTTCATACCTACTGTTCGTTGAAAAAAATATTAATTTCCAATGAAAAAAATGATGTTATAGGTGGATGTTTGGACTTTCATTTAAAAGTATGAGTTTGTTCTTTAAAATTCCATTGGTTCACATGTTAGACATCTTCACACAAGGACAATTCTTAAACATGGTTGACATGCAGCATGACTATATATTTATGTGACATGAAAAGTATAATCATAGTATTTTCATTGATATTACTTCCCATGTGTAATATTTAATTACAATAAATGGTAATTGTTCTTACTGTGAAAGTGACCATTATCCTTCTAACTACCATATGTGGAATTCAATTTGTGATTAATATGATATGGTAAATATAATTATCATAAAGCCTCTTTCCAACCTATCTAATAAGGTAAACTAGCATGAGGTACTATTTTTATTTTTTTCTACTTCAATCACATGTTATTTTTAAGTGAATATGTGAAAAGTAATGATCGGTACACCAACTGTGAACTCAAATCCAATATACCGAGCAAATGGATTATTCCATACAATTATAAGAGTTTCCTTTTCTTATTTTTTTAAATATTATATTTTATTAGAATACTCTATTTCAAAAATAATTTTATATAAATATTTACTTCATGTTTTATAAATGTTATTTATTTTGTTAAATACATATATATTACAACCTTCTTTCTATGTAATATAGATCCCAAGATTTCGTGGAACTAATAAGTTTCATATATTTTATTCCATACTTTGTTTTATGAATATTTTGAACTATCATATCACTGATTGTTTTTTTAAATGTTTTTATATTTTTATATTAAATTTTAATAATTATGATTAATGATAATGATCTTTTTCCATGTCCTTTAGAGCTATTTCATAGAGAAATAAAAGTGTGAAGACTCTATAAGAATGAGGAGGTTAATTCAAATTAAAGTAAAAAATATTTTTAAATGGTTATTATTTTTCTAACATATCTTTCAATGATTATCCAAAAGATGAACTCCACGATTTTTATAGTTAATGAAACACTTATATCCACTTTAATTTGAACCAATGACTATGATAAAAGTTTACTCATTGAATATTGACCATTAAAGTTGATATAATTATAGATATAGAAGAATAAAACCATCAGATATGATTTGTGGAGTATTTTATCTAGACTATGAATACTGTCCCATTTCCACAATCATGAGTGAATTCAATTTTTTCAACATACACTATTGAATTGATTAAGGATCTTTAGTTTCATCAAATTTCATTATTATCTACTCCAATATATATTTAATTTTTTTTCTGGACCTCCTTATTGTATTTCTTCCTGGCCTATATTTTTTACTCTAGAGTTTGGTTTAATATTTTCCCATCAAAAATATTTCTATTGGATTGTTCCCCCTGTCTAAATGTTTGTTCGAGTTGTGACTTCCAGAAAAAAGTCATGTGGGTTGGACTCCTTCAAAATTAAAGTTGGGGTTATAACACCAGATGAGAAAAAGGCACATATGTTTGTAATCAAGTTATCAATCCCTATCAAAATTATGTCATTAGTGAATACTGATCATATTTTTGAGTAGAGAAGATTTATGAGTGCACTAGGATATTGGTGATTTGAACCACTATAAAAACATAATGATGTATTTTTTTATTTATACTACACAATTAACACTATTATAACATTGATAATCATATTTTATTAAATTTAATTGATTAAAATTTAAAAGGAATGTTCACCCCCTCTAGCCAATATTTCCAAACACTGTAACCTAACACTATTGAAACCCCCAATTGAAAGGCTATTGAATAACTATATACTTAATTGTAGTTTATTTAGACTCAAGGTTTCATGTATCAGATTATATCAAAGAAATTAAATTTATTTAATGGAAAATATATCATAAAATTTAACTGTGTTTCATTTTACCCCCTTAAAATGAATTTAACCATTGAAATTCCATCACTCTGATATAAAAAATTGAGGAAAAATCAGTTTCATCACATCACTGGGTTCTCAAGTAGGTTACTTTAATTTATGATTTTACCAAAAATCATTGGCCTAGAGCGTGGTATTATTTCATAGCCCTTTCTCTCTATGATCCCGAATCTCCCCAGGTTGTTCTTCACAAGAGGGATCATGCTCCAACGACATGACCTGTATGTTTAGTAAAAGTGAAGGATGTGGTATGTACTTCCTCAGGAAAGATACATGGAACAAATCGTGAAGTTTAGAGAGATTATATGGAGGTTCCAATGTAACTCTCCAACCCCAGTTACCCAGAGTCGGTGCATTATTTTAATACATTGGCATGATTACAAGGAATCAAGTCCCAAAGGACCGACCAGTTTAACAGTCTTGGAAAATAGATTACATACATGAATGTTACATTACACTTCATAACATACAAAACAACATAAATAATCTTTTATTAATTCCATTATTCCCTTGTCTTAACCCTGCATATCAATCACAATATATTTCTTGGAATCCTGGGAAAAAATAAAACATAGAAAGGGGGTGAGCTCAAATGCCTAGTAAGGATAACAATATAGTGGAAACTTTCATAAATAAGAATATACATTTAAGGAAATGTATAACTAAAACAGAAACCTTGTAAACTTGAACTTAAACATAGTATGGAAAAAATAAAATTAAATAATGCCATTTACTTATTCAAATGGATATTATACTAATATAATAATCACATACAATATCAATAACCACTTTCATAATGATGGAATGCATAATGCCAGACTATCATAACCACATAGCTAAGGCCTCGTGCCAAGACTACAAATAAGATTTTGTCAAGGCCTTGTGCCAAGACACTATTTTGTCTCATGAGACCTACCGATGCATCGAGGAGTTATAGCGGGCTCCACCCATCACTTACCAAGTCCAATTCATTCCTCATATGAATAGGTTTAAACATAACATAGACATTCGTATTAAAACTAGCATACGAGATGTCAATACTTTCTCCATAATCCATGAATGGTATAAAAATAACACATCCACAGTCAAACATATCACAATACCTTCAATGGAAGTTTTTTATAATAAATCAACTTCAAATGAGCTTAAAATCCATTAAAGGATGTTGACATAGATGAAAATGATGAGTAAATTTTTTTGAGAGAAATATCCTTTTTGTAAAATCATTTAAAAGTCAGACATTTATAAAGGATGTAATTTTAAAAGAGATTTTTCAATCAAAGTGTCCCATACCACTTTGAAACTTTTGAAAAGAATTATCATTTCAAAACATTCATGTCCATATAAATAAATCATTAAAATCATTTTGAAAACATGGACATTAATTAAAAAGATTTAGAAAGATAAATCTTTAAAACATTTAAAATTATGATCTTGATAAAGAGTACCTTTCACAAATTCTTAAAAAATTCATTTTGAAATCATCTAAAAGTCACATAATTATAAAATAAAACATTTACTTTGAAAATATTCTTATTGCCTTTTAAGGGAAGCTTCAGCGATTTTATAACGGTGGAAAATAACCGCACCCTCCGTATAAGTTTAAAAATACATTCTTACGTTAAATTTTTCGTAAAGGATAAAAAGTACCTTGTTTGGAAAACGACGGAAAGATTCCTTTCAAAACACATAAGGGTGTAAATGACTTTAACCCATTGTCTAGTAAATAGTAAAAATGTTTTTATGTACATTTTTAAGGAACATGGATGTAGATGATAAAGAGATCCTAGTAGATAATTACGTATAAACAACCTCGGATAATAAAGAGATTGTAAAATTAACCATTTCCTTGTACTTTTACTTGGTTGGGGTTAGGCTAACCTTTTTTATAATGGTGAAATAATTGTTATTAAATTATACAAGAATCATATACATTAATATGATATCATATATGATCTTTTAACATTTTTTTGTTAATAATATCTTAGTATTATCGTCATTTTGGTTGTTAACTTACTCGTTTTCTTTTATATGTTTTGTTACGTAAGCCATGGGTTTCAAGGATAGGTTGTATCTTATTCATATACAGAATGATATCAAGTACTTAAACAATATTTTTAAATCATCAAATGATAATTATACTTTAATGGATACGATGGAGAATGAATCTCATCGCGTTCGTGGAGACGGTAGTCCGTACGTACGTACGAGCGACAATATCATTCTTTTGATATTTAAATAATATATAATTGGATGGTATATCATATATACAGAATAATTATCATGTTATATTTATTATTTTCATGAATTACACATCATTATTATACCCATCCAAATAATAATGTTTTGAATAACAATTACACCACGACGTGGAGACGGTAAACCGTACGTACGCACGTATGGTGACATGTCATTCAAAGGATGGATAGAATACTGAAATATGGTTGTACAGTGTTTATAATAACATCAAAGTATATATAATATACTGGATTTATTATTTTATAATGGTAATAACAAATAAAGAATAAGTGGAAGAAGAAAGGAACTTGAAAATGGGTGGTGAAATCATTACCTCTTCTTCGGGTTCTTCCTTTTGATTTGATCAAAAGGGATACTTAGGATGGATTTATGACTAAAGGAAGGCCTCTAGGATAAAGTTAGGGAAGTTGAGAGAGTATTTTGGCATGGTTTGGCCGAACCAAAAGGCTTTGAATGTGTGAATTAGTGAGAAGGGGGAGTGCCCTTTTATAAGAGGGGTGAGGGGAACCTCTGGACAAGCTAGAAATATTATTTTATAATAAATTAATATTCGGTTTCTAATGGATAAAAAGTGGATTATTTAAAAGTTAAGGTGGTTATAGGTCGGAAAACACTCAACCAATAGAATTTATCCAGGTTTGGGTCACTATGTTAACCTTATATTTAAGTATTAACTCTTAGTTAATTAGGTTCACTTTTACAATGTCTCTTTGTATTTTTATATTATATGGTTAATAAACATACTATATACATCCAAGAGACCCCCCAAGTGGTCCATTAATGATAAAAATATCATGATATAAGTCTCTTGGCCGAACCTTGGATTTTTAGGAATTGAATATCAATTAATAATATAATATTTGTTTTAAAAACTCTTTTATGTCAATTTTGACACTATTCAATAATTGATTTTTGTGAAAATCATAACAGAATGATTACTTCAAAAAAAGTTAATTAAGTCAATCCTAACAAGTCATATTAACCAATAAAGTTATTGTAATTCATAAAAAGTCTCAAATTATATTTATTTGTGTATTTATAATATCAATTATTTTAATTTTTCACTATTATGGTAATTACTGCATCATCATTGTGGCATTAATAAATTAAATTAGTTATTATCTAAAAATTATAAATAAAATATCATTATGTAGGAAATCATTTTATATTTCTAATGAATTTTTATAATCTAAAATCCAACATATATAACCCTATTTAAAAAATGTTTTTCTAAAAGATATATGCTTATGTCGTTTTGGTATTTATTTTAACTTAATTAATATAAAGTGTCATTATCACTTACAAGTGGCTCCATGGGGTCCAAAAAACGACCCTAAGATGACCATGGTTTTACATGTATCAAACAATAAGGTTAGGACACTTTTTAGGGTAATTTGTTATTATTATAATATTAATTTTTAACCCTTATTTACCGGATTTACCCCTTTAACCATGGTAAATAAAATATTTACCGATGTAATTATTCAAAATGTCTAAAAATAAAAGTTACCTATTTACACAATTTGAAAATCCTGATTCCAAATATGGAATATATTTTTCCAAATTCAAAACACAGAAGTGGCAGAAATTAATTTAAAATCAATTCTCGTTGTTAAAACAAAAAGCGTGTTTTTAAGAGATAATAACTATCAAAAGATTGACACTTTTTTATGTCTGGTTTAATTGTGAAATATTGTAAAATGACCAACATTGTATTAAATGTTAAAAAAATATTCTAAATATACTTTAAAACCACTAAAATTCATAACTTATCACTACTAATTATTTTGATTAAAAAAGATGTTTTTAATTAAAATTTAGTAATTTTCACTATTCATCAAAATATAAAAGTTATCTGAAAAGTACCAAAATTTCACCCTAAGCGAAATTCGATATTCCGAATCCAAAAATTAAGTCCATTTTGCGAGATAAAATTTATAAAATTTTAAAAAGTAGGATTTACTATTCATTACAGCTAGTTTGATTGGTTGTAGTGTGTGTTAGAACTCGAAGTTGCGTACAACACACGCTACTGTATTATTCAAAGAGAAGCGTACCGTGGAAGCTTGGGGTGTTACATTGTAATTTTTTTATGTCCCCATTATAAATAATAAATTTATTTAGTCAAATTGAATATATAAAAGTTTAAAATATTGGATTTAAAAAGGGTTCACTATTAAAGTGGGTAAAAATGCATTTTTGAAAAATACTTCTTTTATCTGAAAAAAGGAATTTGTTCTTACATTATGTCTAAGAAACTCATAATATGGATTCTAAAATTATAAGGATTATATAAGGTTCAAAATTTAGTTAAAACTATTCATAACCTCTTTTGAACGGCTTGTTTGGTAAGTCATGGGGCGCTTGAACTCAGTGTTACGTGTAGTGCAAGTTATTGAATTGTTTTGAAGAAGTACATACTATGAAATCTTGGGGTGTTACATTATTCCCTCCTTAAATAAGTTGCATCCTCACAATTTAATATTCTTCTTCGAAAATAAAGGTTGAAAATAGAAAATATCTTTGTGGGAAAATCCACATCAGAAATTTGGATAATAATATTTAGTCTTAATAAGAGGAAAAGAGAAATGAAAGGGTCACCACCAAATGATGATCTCGATTAGGAGAACATTGGTGGAAATTAGAGACATATAATTGGAGAAAAAACGTAAATATTTATAGGTGGTGATTGAGGTCATCAATCTTAAACAAGTTTAAAATTGATTTCCTTAAATTCAGTAATCTATGAGGATTTAAAATGCCATCGGTTCAACAAAACATAAGGTATTAGAATAACACATTTTTGGTTTTAAGATCCCTTCAATAAAGTATAAGAATTAATCTCTTCATAGAACAAGAGGAGAAGAAAAATACATACTTGAAATTTAGAGTTCCATCTTTTAACTAATTTCTACCACAAACTCATATTTCACTCTAAAAGATAATAGAACATAAAAAAAATATTCTATTTATCCAATTCGTTTGGGGTTAAAAAATGAATTTATAATTCATCTACTAGACCTTCTTAAAATAAACTACATTATTTAATCCAGGACATCTCGTGGGCCAGTGGTAGGTGATACACCCTTGTCACCCTTCAGTTACGGGTTGAAGTCTCGCGACCTTGCCGGTCACGATGGGTTGCCGCCCGACCTCCGGGTTGTCCTTTTATGGCAATCCAAAATTAATCTCAAACTCGAATTATCCAAAATAATTCTGTCCAAACTCACAGTCCCACATTTATAAGGAAGGTAAACAAAATGTAGATCCTTTTTACCCCGTAATAGCATATAAATACCTTCATCATGTATTTTTTTAAAACACTGAAACATCCTGAATTACCATAATCCTTATTTATTACATTAATGCTCCCTTATTCCATATAGAATGCTAGATATACTTCATCCATCCATAAATGTTGTAAACTCCAAAAATTATGGAATATAAAAATCTTTAATTGGTTTCAAGGCAGTCAAGAATATCCAATATAATTTACCCAAATCAACCATATCTTATTCCAAAATAAGTACCTCAATATTAGGACCATATTATGGTTTATCTTTCCTTCAACCATGTAATTTCCAAAAAGTTTAACCTGTTGTAGAGTCACTTTTCTTAGTACCATAAAATCTCAAATCCTCAATGAAATAGTACTGCAGTACAATCCTTATATACTCCATAATTATTATAACAAGTACATTGCTGATACAACACTCAAATAACATAATAAACATAAGAACTCTAATCATTCCTCTTCATATGTGGTAGTATCATAATTTGATTGTTATCCAATAGCATCATTTGTGGCATAGTCTGATGATAGGTTCATGTAGTGTCCAAACTCCTTGAAAATGAAGCATTGTACATTTGAAACGATTTTCTTACCTTTGCAGTCACGTACTTGGTTCCCTTTTCCTACACACTTATAACAAACTCCCATTCCTTTTAGGTAAGTTTGAGGGTGTTTCTCCCCCCACCTATCACATATGGGGATATTCTTCTTTTCCCTCTTCCCTTTATCCATCTTTCTCTCTTCCATCCTTTTCTTCTCTTTCTTCCCTTTAAAGCCATAGGACTCAGTAAACTCTTTAGTTATCTTATCCACACATGATACTATTTCTTAATACGATGATAATACGTGGGAGACTATTTCCCTTCTAAATGATGGCTTAATACCATTAAGGATACGATCCTTCTTACTCTTTGGATCATACGTATTACTGGGGTTCACATTCCTTCTACTGGGCGCCATTTCTATACAATATCATAAACTAGGTCAGTTTATGAATTGCAATGAATAATTCCGAACATGTAAAATACTTAATGCAAATTGAACAGTTTATGGATATAATCCATAATCATAATTTTTTTTTCTTTGTGTAAGTATATACTCATGAGCCCTTCATAATGGTTTGTAAAGAAAATGAGAATTATCCTAAGCATATCCCCCGGGAGTGTCATAACCAAGAGTGCAGCAAGGCCCATTGTTGTGCACCAGTTCCTGTTCGAGTCTAGCTCAAAGCAGTGTTTTCGAGTTTTACCCCTAGGTACATCTGTTCCAGAGCCACCTCTACTTTCTTGTATCCAGACAGGGATGTATTGCTCGAAAAACTCACAAAATCTCTACCATACCAAAATTCTAGGAGGTTCTTCTATACAAATCCTCAAAGTCTATCTTAGGGATATGTGCTCTAATTAGAGTTTATCTAAATCTAGTTTACAAGGTTATTGTTAACCTCCCTCTGATACCAAATGTAACGCCCCGACCCCAGTTACCCAGAGTCGGTGCATTATTTTAATACATTGGCATGATTACAAGGAAGGAAGTCCCAAAGGACTGATCAGTTTAGCAGTCTTGGAAAATAGATTACATACATGAATTTTACATTACACTTCATAACATACAAAACAACATAAATAATCTTTTATGAATTCCATTATTCCCTTGTCTTAACCCGGCATATCAATCACAATATATTTCTTGGAATCCTGGGAAAAATAAAATATAGAAAAGGGGTGAGCTCAAATTCTCAGTAAGGATAACAATATAGAGGAAACTTTCATAAATAAGAATAATCATTTAAGGAAATGTATAACTAAAAAAAAATCCATTTAAACTTGAACTTCAACATAGTATGGCAAAAATAAAATGAAATAATTCCATTTACTTATTCACATGGATATTCTAATAATCGAATAATCACATGCAATATCAATAACCACTTTCATAATGATGGAATGCATAATGCCAGACTATCATAACCACATAGCCAAGACCTCGTTCCAAGACTACAAATAAGATTTTGTCAAGGCCTTGTTCCAAGACACTAGTTTGTCTCATGAGACCTACCGATGCAACAAGGAGCCATAGTAGGCTCCACCCGTCACTTGCTAAGTCCAATGCATTCCTCATATGAATAGGTTTAAACATAACATAAACATTTGTATTAAAACTATCATATGAAATGTCAATACTTTCTCCATAAACCATGAATGGTATAAAAATAACACATCCACAGTAAAACATATCACAAAACCTTCAATGGAAGTTTTATATAATAAATCAACTTCAAATGAGCTTAAAATCCATCAAAGGATGTTGACATAGATGAAAACGATGAGTAAATTTTTTTTAGAGAAATATCCTTTTTGTAAAATCATTTAAAAGTCACAAATTTATAATGGAAGTAATATTAAAAGAGATTTTTGAATCAAAGTGTCCCATACCACTTTGAAACTTTTGAAAAGAATTATCATTTCAAAACATTCATTTCCATATAAATAAATCCGTAAAATAATTTTGAAAACACGTACATTAATTAAAAAGATTTAGAAAGATAAATCTTTAAAAAATTTAAAATTATGATCTTGATAAAGAGTACCTTTCAAAAATTCTTAAAATATTCATTTTGAAATCATTTAAAAGTCACATAATTATAAAATAAAACATTTACTTTGAAAATATTCTTATAGGCTTGTAAGGGAAGCTTCAGCGATTTTATAACGGTGGAAAATAACCGCACGAGCCGTATAAGTTTAAAAAGACATTATTACCTTAAATTTGTCAAAAAGGTTAAAAAGTACCTTGTTTGGTAAATGGCGGAAAGATTCCTTTCAAAAAACATAAGGGTATAAATGACTTTAACCCATTGTCTAGTAAAAAGTAAAAATGTTTTTAAGTACATTTTTAAGGAACATGGATGTGGATGATAAAGAGATCCTAGTAGATAATTACGTATAAACAACCTCGGATAATAAAGAGATTGTAAAATTAACCCTTAACATGTATTTTTCCTTGGTTAGGGGTAGGTTAACATCCTTTATAATGGTGAAGTAATTGTTATTAAATTATGTAGGAATCATATACATTAATATGATTTCATATATGATCTTTTATCATTGGTTTGTTAATAATATCTTAGTATTATCGTCATTTCGGGTGTTAACTTACTCGTTGTCTTTTATATGTTTTCTTATGTAAGCCGTGGTTTTCATGGATAGGTTGTATCTTATTCATATACAGAATGATATCAAGTCCTTAAACATTATTTTTAAATCATCAAATGATAAATATACTTGAATGGATATGATGGAGAATGAATCTCATCACGTTCGTGGAGACGGTAGTCCGTACATACGCACGAGCGACAATATCATTCTTTTGATATTAAAATAATATATAATTGGAGGGTATATCATATATACAGAATAATTATCATGTTATATTTATTATTTACATGAATTACACATCATTATTATACCCATCCAAATAATAATGTTTTGAATAACAATTACACCACGACATGGAGACGGTAAGCCGTACATATGCACGTATGGTGACATGTCATTCAAAGGATGGATAGAATACTGAAATATGGTTGTACCATGTTTATAATAACATCAAAGTATATATAATATACTAGAGTTATTATTTTATAATGGTAATAACAAAAAAATAAGAAGTGGATGAAGAAAGGAACTTGAAAAAGGGAGGTGAAATCATTACCTCTTCTTCGGGTTCTTCCTTTTGATTTGATCAAAAGGGATCCTTAGGTTGGATTTATAACTAAATTAAGGCCTCTAGGATGAATTCAGGGAAGTTGAGAGAGTATTTGGGCAGGGTTTGGCCGAACCAAAAGGCTTTGAATGTGTGAATTTGTGAGAAGGGGGAGTGCCCTTTTATAAGAGGTGTGAGGGGCACCTTTGGAAAAGCTAGAAATATTATTTTATAATAAATTCATATTCGGTTTCTAATGGATCCAAAGTGAATTATTCAATAGTTAAGGTGGGTATAGGTCGAAAACCACTCAACCAATATAATTTAGACAGGTTTGGGTCACTATGTTAACCTTATCTTTAAGTATTAACTCTTAGTTAATTAGTTTCACTTTTACAATGTCTCTTTGTATTTTTATATTATATGGTTAATAAACTTACTATATAGATCCAAGAGACCCCCCAAGTGGTCCATTAATGATAAAAATATCATTATATAAGTCTATTGGATGAACCTTATATTTTTAAGAATTTAATATCAATTAATAATATAATATTTGTTTTAAAAACTATTTTATGTGAATTTTGACACTATTCAATAATTGATATTTGTCAAACTCATAACAGAATGATTACTTTGAAAAACGTTAATTAAGTCAATCCTAACAAGTCATATTAACCTATAAACTTATTTTATTTCATAAAAAGTCTCAAATTATATTTATTTGTGTATTTATAATATCAATTATTTTAATTTTTCACTATTATGGTAATTACTGCATCATCATTGTGTCATTAATAAATTAAATTAGTTATTGTCTAAAAATTATAAATAAAATATCATTATGTAGGAAATTGTTTTATATTTCTAATGAATTTTTATAATCTAAAATCCAACATATATAACCCTATTTAAAAAATGTTTTTCTAAAAGATATATGCTTATGTCATTTTTGTATTTATTTTAACTTAATTAATATAAAGTGTCATTATCACTTACAAGTGGCTCCATGGGGTCCCAAAATCAACCCAAAGATTCCCATGGTCGGAGATGTATCAACCAATAAAGTTAGGACACGTTTTAGGTTAATTTGTAATTATTATAATATTATTTTTTAACCCTTATTTACCAGATTTACCCCTTTAACCATGGTAAATAAAATATTTCCCGAAGTAATTATTCAAAATGTCTAAAGATAAAAGTTACCTATTTACACAATTTGAGCATCCTGATTCCAAATATGGAATCCATTTTTCCAAATTCAAAACATATAAGTGGAAGAAATTAATTTAAAATCAATTCCCGTTGTTAAAACAAAAAGCATGTTTTTAAGAGATAATAACTATCAAAAGATTGACACTTGTTTATGTCCGGTTTAATTGTGAAATTTTTTCAAATGACCAAAATTGTATTAAATGGTAAAAATATATTCTAAATATACTTTAAAACCACTCAAATTCATAACTTATCACTACTAATTATTTTGATTAAAAAAGTTGTTTTTAATTAAAATTTAGTAATTTTCACTATTTATCAAAATATAAAAGTTATCCGAAAAGTACCAAAATTTCACCCTAGGATAAATTTGATATTATGAATCAAAAAATGAATTCCATTTTGAGAGGTAAAATTTATAAAATTTTAAAAAGTAGGTATTACTATTCATTACGGCTAGTTTGATTGGTTGTAGTGTGTGTTAGAACTCGAAGTTGCGTACAACACACACTACTGTATTATTCAAAGAGAAGCATACCGAGGAAGCTTGGGGTGTTACATTGTAAATTTTTTTTATGTACCCATTCTAAAGAATAAATTTATTTAGTAAAATTTAATATATAAATGTTTAAAATATTGGATTTAAAAAGGGTTCACTATTAAAGTTGGTAAAAGTGCATTTTTGAAAAATACTTCTTTTATCTGAAAAAAGGAATTTGTTCTTACATTATGTCTAAGAAAATCATAATATGGATTCTAAAATTGTAAGGATTATATAAGGTTCAAAATTTAGTTAAAACTATTCATAACCTCTTTTGAACGGCTTGTTTGGTAAGTCATGGTGCGCTTGATCTCGGTGTTACGTGTAGTGCAAGTTATTGAATTGTTTTGAAAAATTAAATACTATGAAATCATGGGGTGTTACATCCAAGTGATAAGGTACCATCTCTACTCAAACATGAATTTCAAAGGGAAAAATATATCTAGGGGTTACCTTTCCATTCATTCCAAATGTGATAAAAATTTTCAATGATGTATTTGTAGGATTACCATATCACCAAAATCAAACTCTAGATCTCACCAATGATGTCAAAGTAAATTTTATTTTAACTTTATGATTCCTTTAAGTGTTTCTGAATGGATCTAACACTCTATTCTGTTTCTTCAGCTAGATCAGGTCCCAATAGATTTCTTTCTCCAAAATCAAACCAATAAGTTGGAGTTCTTCACTTCTTTCCATATAAGGCTTCATAATGAACCAAATGAATACTGATGTGAAATATATTATTATAAGAAAATTCCACTAAAATAAGTTTTTGGACCCAATCACCATTAAAATCTATAGATAAATATCTCAATGTGTATTTCCAAGTTTTAATGGTCATATCAGACATACCATCTATTTGAGAATGATATATTGTACTAAAACTCAACTGTGTATCCAAATCCTTTTGAAGACTTATCCTAAACATTGATGTAAACCTCATATTCTAATCAAATACAATATATTTCATTACTCCATGAAATATTACCAATTAATTACTATAAAAATGATCAAGATATATATATTATCTAATTGAAAATTTGTGTGTTAAAATTTTAAGCTGATTGAATAAAACCCAAATTGAATTATTCCCTTAAATTATTTTTGAGAGTCTAATTATAAAATAATTATTAATAATTTCCTATTTCAATTATATTGTGGGTGATGGTTGAAACATCCATTTATAATTCTATCTTATAGCCTTAAATTGATGACATTATATTCATCATGAAACATACTCTGCAACATCCCATATAACAACTATGCTCTTTATTACACACTTAAAGATGATTTATTACATAAACAAGCACTTAAAACAACTTTGAGGATAGATAGGTCTAGTTTCTTGGGAAATTAGGAACATTACATAAAAAATTAGAACATAAAATACAACATATTTATTGAAAACATTTTGTACATGACCACAACATTCCTTCGTACTTATCATTGCATGGGATAACCTAAGGACATACGTAAGAAAAAGGTGAGCTATAGAGCCCAATAAGGGAGTAAACAAGGAATAACATGAAGAATAAAATACATGTTATAAAATAGGAATATAAATGGATCATAATATAAACATGAACATAAAGTCATGATATAGCATGATTATCACAATAGGGATATATGGTAATAACATTTAAAATGATATTAGCTTGAGCTAAAGCTTATTGCACATGGAGCATGATTAAACCCTCATTGGACTTGAATTATCACGATTAAACCCTAATTTAACTTTAATTATCATGAGTAATCCATCATATCACATTTCATATCATGATACTATTCTTTACCCAATGCATTGGATCCCTATAAGGGCGCACCCTTTAAAAACATTTCATTTCATGCAAAAGTGACCCACATGGATAATATAACATGGAATCATTCAACATTATAAGATATTCCACAATTAAGTAATGTGGAATACATACATTTAATTACCATTAAATATTTATATTTTCATAAATGTGAATACCCTTGATAGATACATGGGTATGGTATTCACTACACAAGGATTTTGGCTTGGAAAACCGAGGTGCAATTTCGGGAGAATAACAACGTGACCTAAAAATACATAAAAATGGTTGATGAGAGAGAAAGGGGTATCTAATCATATGTAAATGAAATGTAAAGTAAGGGGGTAATATAGATTCATGTACTGATATATGTAGTTTGGAAATATAAGGTGTCACTTAATAAAGAAACTTGAAGAAAGAGGAGAAATGGAACAACTCCTATGATATTTCTGCATGGAAACTAGTGTACATGGGAGGGATTAATGAGAGATAAAGAGGTATAACACCATTAAAACATAAGTAGGTAAGTGTAGTGGAGGTTTGAAATAATAACCCAATATTTTTAATTTAAAATAAAAGGGAATAACAACATAAAAAACATGTACAAAAATGAGAAAGGAAGGAATCCCTTACATGGAAGTGTGATCCCAAATACTTGGGAGGGGCTTGAAGAAGGCTTCCTGGGAGCTTGGAGATCCTTGGGAGGATTATAGATAGATTAGGTCAGAGTAGGGACATGTTCCAAGGGGTTTTAGTGTAGAGAAGTGGGAACTTGGGTGGGTTTATATAGGAGAAGAGAGGGATTTTTTATTATTTAGGTTTTGGACCCTACACATTAAACTAATCAAAAACACAAACCATAATATTGTTTTTGACATATTCTCTGAAAAATTGGAGTGGAAAAAATTAGTATATAAGTAAAATGGACGAACTTATTAAAATATTAGTCTTGCGTATTTATAGTTGAGTCACACTATCAAGGAAATCAATTTTAAATGATAAAATGTTTTATAAGTCTTGGAGGGTCCACTAATGCATTGTAAAATAAATCAAACAAATATAAAATCACATTATTTTAAAGGAAAAACATATATTGGCTGAATATAACTTTATAGTATTTTATTACATTATTATTGGGTCATTATGATGTCATAAAACACATTAAATGTTTAAACGATATTTAGTTTTTACCCAAAAATTCAAATGTCTCAGAAAATTATAAAAAAATACCATTAGATAATTTCGAAGTCCTAATTCCAAAAATAATATTAATTTTATATAAATAATTTTTTTAAATATGTGAATTTTTACATTTAAAATAATAAACCAAAATTTATTGAAAATTCACGGGTTTTGACAAAAACAACATTCAAACCTTAATAAAAATAAAAATTGTATTCATAAAAATTATATGATAATTTAATAAAATTAATTTAGTAATAACATTTTATTAAAATATTATTTATTTAAAAAATCCATCAATTTTTCAAAATGTATTTCTTAATTTAATATTAACTAAAAATACGATATTTGCTTTAAAAACCATTTACAAAGTAACAATAATAAAATTAATGTATATTCTTTATAAAAAATAATGCAAAAAATCATAGTTATAGGGTATTGTCACATTACCTCTTATAACACCTAATAAGGACCTATTGGTATGGTGTGTGATGGTGAAAAAATCTTGGGGAAACTCAGATAACATTTCTCAGGTGGTAATCTCTATTAACTTCCACTTCTCCCGTAGGTGATTCCATTCAAGATTAACATATTGAAAATAGGCTTGCGTTTGGTCAAGAGCAAAGACGATTGACACTACCTCCTTTCTGAGCTCTGAAAAATGGGCTTCGTATGGAGGAATTCTAATGGATGAGGTCATCACTTCCTTCATCTGAGGAAATTGTATTTTTTAAAGCCTTATATTTATAGTAATCATGTGATCACTATTAAGTAACCATATTAGCAATGGAAAGAAGTATTAATAGTATTTTTAAATCCAAAAACATAAAACCAATGAAGTGAATATTTTTTATATAACCATTTTACATAATAATTCATTTAATTAGATCAAGAGGAATTTTAATTAATAAAAGTTTGGGTTGTTACAATCTTCCCCCTTAAGAAATTTCGCCCCCAAAAATTCATTTTCCTGAACTAAAACAGATGAGGGAAACTCTTCTTTATCACTTCCTCCAATTCTTTTGTTGCTTCATAAAACTTGTGGTTTCTCTATAACACCTTGATGAGGGGAATTTCCTTATTTTGGTGAACTTTATCCCTACAATCTAAGATCTTCACCAGCTTCTCTTCATAGGAGGGGACATTCTCCAATGGTACCACCTATGGATGGAGTACATGCGATGAGTCAGGTATGTACTTCCTCAAAAGTGATACATGGAATAAAAATTGTACATTAGATAGGTTTAGTGGGAGTGCTAGTCGATATTCCACTTTTCCAATGCAATCAAGGATCTCAAAATGTCTGCTGTACCTCGGACTATGATTTCCCTTCTTCGAAAATCTCATAACCCTCTTCCACAGTGATATGCGAACAAATACCTTGTCTCCAACATCAAAATATAGGTCTCATAGATGATTATCAACATATCTCTTTTGTCGACTCTAAGTAGTTTTATTGTGAAACTGGATGGTCTTAACCATCTCCACCATTTCTTCGACCATTTCCAGACCTTGGAGTTTTATCTCCCCAACTCCATCCCAACATGCTAGTGTTCTTCACCTATTCCTATAAAGGGATTCATAGGGATCCATTTTTATGGTTGAGTGGAAACTATTATTATAAGATAACTCAACTAGACGAAGATGTTGATCCCATCCTCCTTTTACATCCATTGAGAATGATCTCAACATGTCCTCAAGTGTTTGGATAGTCTGTTCAGATAGGCTATTAGTTTGAGGATGTTAATTTTTACTGAAGTTTATCTCATTATTCAGAGTGTGTTGTAGAATCTACCAAAACATAGAGGTGAATCATTGATCTAGATTAGATACAGTAGATAGTGGTGCTACATGTATCCTTACCACTTCTCTGATGTATATCAATTCCATTTGTATCGATGATAAAACCTCTCACATTTCAATGAAGTGTGCAATCATTAAAAGATGATCTACAACAACCCAGATAGCATTGTTTCCTTTGGATGTCTTTGGTAGTCTCGAGACAAAGTCAATGGCGAGGTTCTCCTATTTCTATGTTGGTATGGGTAATGGTTTCATCATCCCCTTAGACTTTTTCCTCGCATCCTTCACTTGATAACATACTAGGCACTTTGATGTATACCCAACGATTCTCCTCTTCATGTTATCCCACCAATAATGCTCTTATAGATCTCGATACATCTTTGTCTTTCCTAGGAGAATTGAGAAATTTGAACTATGTGCATCATCCAGAAGTTCATTCATTAACTCCAGATTTGATGGAACACATAGTCTGGACCCAAATATCACAATTCATTTTTCATTAACTTTGAACTCCAAGGATTTACCAATTATGATAGTTTCCGCTTTCTTATTAATTCCTACATAATCCTTTTGAGAATCCTTTAACATTTCTAAAAGAGATGGTTGAGAAGTCATTTGTGAAAGGATTGATGATGTTCCATTATTTATGATTCCCGTGTCCATATTTTTCAAATCTAATAATATTGGATCCTTTTCAATTCTCATTAATAATATAATTACTAGGTCCTTTTTTCTTAGAACATACACCACCTTGTTTTCTGTCCCCAGGTGCTAATGGATTGAGCAGTCATAAACATTGATCTGATCTAACCACCATCATTTCTGCTTGTTAAACTCTTTCTCTATGAATATATACTTGAGGATTTTATGATCCGTGTATATTTCACACTTCTCCCCAAAGAGGCACTATTTCGAAATTTTTAAAGAAAAGATTATAGCAGCCAACTCCAAATCATGTCTTGGATAGTTTTTCTCATAAAATTTCAATTGCATTGAAGAATAGGCAATGAAATTGTCATTTTTCATCAATAGAAAACCCATTTCCTTCTTTTAATCATCACTGGATACCAAAAACTGTTCTCCACATATGGGTAGTGTGAGCACAGCTATAGTAAAAAGACTCCTTTTTAACTCCTTGAATCTCTCTTCACATTCATTACTCAAAGAGAACATTACTCCCTTCTGAGTTAGCTTGATAAGAGGGTTTGAAAATCATGAGAAATTTCTCACAAATTGGTGATAATATCTTACTAACCTAAGGAAGCTACGAATATCCAGAATAGATGTTGGCCTTGGCTGTCCCTCAATTGAATTTGTCTTGGAGGGATCCATAGATATCCATTTTCTTATGATGATATGAAACATGAATGAGACTTTATTCAACCAAAACTCACACTTTCTATACTTTGCATATAGAATCTCCTTTCACAAGGTCTCTAGTACAATGCTTAGATTCTCTTCATGCTCCTCCTTGGTTTTTGAGTATATTAGAATATCATCAATAAATACTACCTCAAAATTTTCAAGGTAATATCTAAAGTCACTATTAATCAATTCCATTAATATTGATGGAGCATTAGTGAGTCCGAATGGAATTACTATGAATTCATAGTGCCCGTACCTTGTACGAAAATTAGTCTTGCATATATCCTCCTTCTTCACCAATACTAGGTAATATCCCAATCACTGATTCACCTTGGAGAAGTATTGTGCTCCATGCAGCTGATTGAAAAATTCATCAATTCTTGGTAGTGGATACTTGTTCTTTATAATGATTTTGATGAGCTCATAATAATCAATGCAAAGGCGCATTGACCCATCCTTCTTCTGGACG
Organism: Viscum album; assembly: GCA_963277665.1. NCBI lineage: Eukaryota > Viridiplantae > Streptophyta > Magnoliopsida > Santalales > Viscaceae > Viscum > Viscum album. The sequence goes on from OY728160.1 coordinate 1,009,580,224, forward strand.
AAGATGACTGGTGCACCCCATGTGAAGCACTTGGGCATATAAACACTTTATCAAGATTCTTCTATAGTTGTATCTTTAGATCCTCAAGCCCCAAAAAATCCATTATATATAGTGTCTTGGATATTTCCAATGCCCATGGTATAAGATAAATCGAGAATTCAATATCTCTTATAGGAGGAAGACTAGACAATTTCTCAAGAAATAGTTCAGCGAATTCCCTCACAATAGGCATATCTTCAAGGATGGTTGCTTCCTTATACTCAATCATCTGGGAATGATACACTTTATCATAATGCAGTAAGATCCATTACTAAGATGATGGTGCTAAATAAGATTCATCCTTCTCCAAGAACTTGTATAGAATCAGGGGTCGATTCACCATATGGAGAATGATTTCCCTCTCACGGAAATTTATGTTGGATCTATATAGAGAAAGCCAATCCATGCCAATAATTTCATAAAATGACCCAAAAGGGAGTATTATAAGGTTCTACGAGATGTTAAGTCCACAAATTGTGATAGGGAGGAGTTATATTCATGGGATATAATTATTTCTACATTTTTCATTCTCACTGGAATATCTACTTATATGATTTGTGGTAGTGTTGGGATTGTTCTACTAAACATTTGGGATATAAATGAATGCGTAGAACCAAACTAAAAAAAGTACATTCTCTATTATTGAATGAATAACTAGCATAACTTTCACTACTTCATTGTCGGGGGTTTCTCTAGTGGCAGTGATGGAAAAACCTCTCCCTTGATGCCTTGGAGGTTGTTGTTTTCCTCAAAAAAACCTTTGTCTTAAGGCACTAATTTGTAAAGTTCCCTGGTTCTTTGTAGTTGAAGAAATGAACAATGAATTGATGGTTGAACGGCGTGTTCCTCTCCTCTATCACAACATTAGGTTTTTCTTGTTGAAAATTAAAGGCCATGTTCCCTTCTCATCCATACCTAAATAATTTCCCCATCCTCGTGAAGAAATTTATGGGGTTCTTCTATCCACACCTTTTGAAAGTGGGGTGCTGGGATTTCTTAGCATCATTGGATTTATCCATCGAACTGCCAGAATTAAATTCCACTTTCCACTTCTTATTCTCATGATACCCCTAAGATTCACCAATAGCCAATTTGACTTTTGAGGCACAATAGTCAATTTCCTCATAGCTATCTAAGTCATGGATTACCCGGGCTTTCCGTAGGCTAGGTTTTAACCCCCCAAAGAAGTGGTCAAGCAATCATTTAGGGGAGAGGACAAAGCTAGAGGCATATCGTGCAATACTTGTGATGTTTTCCTTGTACGCTCTGATGGATTTTTCATCTTTTTTCTTAAGGGAAAGAAAGTCCATTTCCAACTTAAGTCGGAGGGTGCATAGAAAATATTTATCAAGAAATATTTTCTAGAAATCATTCCATTCCAATACCTCCATCTCTTCCTCATGCATTGTATTTTAGATCAATGTCCACCAATGATCAGGTTAAACCTCCATAAGATAAGTATCTAGAAGAACCTTCTATTGTTTAGAACATTTAAGGATGGAGAAGATCTTTTCAATGGAGTTAATCCATTGTTCGGCGATTGGGGTATCAGATGATCCATTGAATGTAGGAGGCCTTTATATAATGATCCTCTTTATTGTGGCTAGTTCCTTCTTAGGGGGTTGAATGTTCCTCTTGACCCATGTTTCTATTAAAAACTTGAGTTAAATGAGAGAGTATCATGAAGAAGTTTATGATTCCTGCTCCCATATGATTGGCCATATTATTAGAATAGTCATCTCATTTTTCTTCACATCGGTTGTTAGCCTAAGTCCTCCTATTACCAGCCATTTCCTGGAATGAAAGGAATGTTAGGGGTAACACATAAAGGGTAATCGAATGAAAAAAAGAGATATTATATAAATTAAATTTATTTCCTTAACTTATGAATTTATAGGATTCAATATTTTTTATCCATGATCTACTTCCCAACATATAATCTTATGGGAATTTTTTTATTCCATTAAGAATGGATCGTACTAAGCTTATGAATTTACCAAATCATATCCCATGGGAGTGTTGTAATCTAGAGTGCAACAAGGCCCGTTTTTGTGCCCCTATTTTTGTTTGAGTCTAGCTCAAAGTGGTGTTTTCCTGTTTTACCCCTATATACATATGTTCCAGAGCCACCTCTACTTGTTCCTTTCCAGACAAGGATGTATTTTCTTGATAAACCACTTAATCTATACTCACCAAAATTTAGTATAAGCCCCCAACCTTAAACATTAGATAATCTTGAATTAAGTAAATAATTCACATTAAGGATCTTTTCAAGTTTAGAGATTTAGAGAATTAGGCCATAACTTAAACAAAACATTTTGAATATTACAAGTAGACACTTATACTCAGTATCAATTTTTTTAATAAAATAAAAACTCTTAAAAAAAGAAACATGTCTAGTTCCATGATTTAAACAACATGACTTTTCCATGATCCCATCCTTGACCCTATTCAGATTTATTTCCTATGAAAAACATTTCAAAAACAAGGGATGAGAATTAAAAAGATCAGTAAGGGTTATAAAATAATGAAAGAAAACATTAGTACATGAATATATACAAAACATAAGCTCTTAAACATACCTCCAGAAATCACAGGATTTATGAATAACACATAGAAATCATAAATCATGAAGGTAAATTGGGGAATCCATATCATACTTATAGCATAGATTTCATAGCTACATAGGGAGTTACTTTGGAATACCCATAACGGTATATTCCCTAAATCTCTTAGGAGAATCATTAATGCTTACCTCCGTCATGTTATCCAATGCATTGGAGAGCTATGTCAGGCTCACCCACCCTAGGTTTATCAAGGAACTTCCCATATACATAAACAATGACCAAGAAACATAACATATTCACAACACAAAAAACTAGAATAAAGGAAAGATAACATTTCCAAATTGTATTCACAAGATATCAGTTCAAGATATTGACATAATCAATTCATTTAAAACATTCAAAATTACGGGCTTTGAATCAAAGTGTCCAATACCACTTTGAAACATTTTAATGGAATTTAAAATTTAAAACAATCATTCCCATATAAATAAATCCTTAAAATAATTTCTAAAACATGGACATAAAATATACAGATTTAGAAAATTAAATATTTTAAACATTTAAAACTATGTTTTAGTTAAAGAATCCTTTACCACATGAGAAACTCTTGAATAAAAATCATTAAAGAATAACATGAAAGAAAATATAAATATCATGATAATATATAAATTAATGATATGAAATGTATAAATGGTTGTATATACACTTTATAGTATAATAGTGGTTCACAATATCAATATAAGCCTCAATGAAAGGAGATTGAGATGCAGTCCCTTACCTCGTGTCTGACATGACTCGTTCATTATTTAATCTCCATAATATTAAAATTAGTTAATTTATACATGATTTAGAACATTTTTCAAGTTTATAATTCATTTTATATCACTTATTACCTTGCTATAACAATTAGTTAATTATTTTATTTCATATTAGACATTTTGTCGATGTTCGAAACTTGAGTAAAAAATGACTTTGTTATAATTATAAATTTTCCATGTGGAAAAAAGTACATTATCTCCAGAATAATATTAATTATTTAGATATCATATATATCATATATATAGTATATATGAATTTTATAATAGTCCATCACATTTGGATAAATGAAATAAAAAGTACCGTTCATGGAGAGAGTAAGTTGTACGTACGCATGAACGTTACTTTCATTTCATTTTCATATTTAAATGAATGAAAAATAAATGATACATAGGTATCTTATAATTATATTATATTATATATGTTATTTATGTTACATAAATAAATTAATTAAATCCTCTATATGTTCCATGTATGTCATGAATGAGTCAAATCACTTTGTGGGGGCGGTAGTCTGCACTTCCTCAAATGAAATTATCGTATTTACCCATTATGGAAACTATAAAGGTATGCTATAAATGAAAAATACAGAAGCCTATATACAATATAAATATAAAATATATCACTTATAAATACATTTCCATCATAATGTCCACCATGAGAGGTGGTAGGAGATAATTTAACAATCCTCGTTTCATGAGGCAGTAGTTTGTCGTCTATAGAAACAATATCTTCTAAATCCATTAGATGGAGGTGTGTGTAAGTATAGTTTGAATCCTTGTAATAAAAGACCTATTATATATATTATACTGTTGATTTTAAATAAAAAATGATTAATAAGAGAATAGGGAGTGGAGAAGGAAAAATAATGGAATGAAACTTGAGAGAAGACGTTACTTCAAATAGGGTAATGTTTTTTGATTTGATCCAAAGGGATCTCTTGAATTGCCTTCTGCCTAGGGGAAGGCTTCTAGGAGGAATATAAAGATGTTGAAAGATTATTTGGGAAGATTTTGAATGTGTCAAGGGTCTTGAAAGGTGTAAGTAATGGGTTATAGGTGGTGTCCTTTTATAAAAGAGGGGCTGAGCTCTTTAGGAATGTTTGAAAGAATTATTTTATTATAAAATGATTTTAGGTTTAAAAAGGTCCAAAACTCATTGAGTTCTAAGTCAAGATGAATATAAGTCTAAATAATATCATCCAATAATAATTTTATAGGTTTTGGATATTTTTTAATCCTTGTCTTTTTTATTTAACCTTTTGTTAACTTATTTAACTTTTACCGTGTATTCTTGTATATTCATACTATATGCTTAATATATTTACAATAATATGAAAAGAGATCCAAAATGGATAATTAATGAAAATTTTAACATTATATTTGTAATTTGACAGAATATTATATTTTTAGTACATTTTTATCATTTAATAAAATATTTATTTATTTGAATACTCATTTATGCCAATATTTATACTATTCATATAATAACTTTTTTTTAAAATCCATAAAAAATTGATAAATTCAATAAAACTAAATTAATTCAAATATAAAATGTCATAATAAACCATAAATTTCGTGTATGGCATAAAAAGTTTCAAAATAAATTTAATTTAATATTTATAATATCATTTATTTAAAACATTCATTAATGAGGTTATCATTACATCATCATTGTGTCATAAATAAATTTATTTATTTGACATATAAAAATTAAAAAAAATACCAGGATATAGGAAACATTTTTATATTTTTATGACTATTTATAGTCAAATATATCAATTATATAATTCCAAACTGAAATTGGTTTAGCTAGACAATACATGTTTATGATATTTTTTTACATTAAAATAAAATGTTATTAATGTAATTATCGTACCCAAGTTGCTTCAAAAGGCCAAATTTTCTACCGAAGGATTTTATTGGTCAGACATGACTCATCAAATAAGTTTATGACAACTGTTAAAGTAATTTTATTTTATTATAATATTATTTTTACCTTGAATTACCCTATTTAACATTAACTACAATAAATAAAAATCAAAAGTTAATATTCACCAAAAATTATTTTCATCTTATTGAACCAAATTTTACCTACCTATGATATCCATGTATGTTGGATTTTGGAAATTAATTTGGAAAAAGTTGTAAAATTTCAATTAAATGAAAAAGTCAGTTTTTGACTACTATGGAGTGTTTTTCTCTATTGATAAAAAATTGAACGTTTTCAAAAAAATAAAAACAATTCACCCAACGATAATTTTGATATTATAAATTACAAAATGATGTCTATTTTACCAAATTAAAAACATATAAGTTTCAATAATTAATTTAAAATTAATTTCCATTCTCAAAACTAAAAAAGCGTGTTTTTAAGAAGTAAAAATTACAAAAAGATTGACATTTGTTTATGTCCAATTTCAAAGTGAAATTACTTCCAATGTCCAAATTTTTATTAAATGATAAAAATATAATCCAGTTAATCTTTAAATAAATTTAAAAATATAATCTATCATTATAAATAAATCAGATGAAAAGAGAGTTTTGACTTAAAATGCGGTATTTTTCACAATTAATTTAAAAATGAACTTTATCAGAAAAATAACAAAAAATTACCCAAAGTAAGTTTTGATACCCTGATTCTAAAGAAAAAGTTTATTTTATCAAATGAAATATATAAACGTGACAATAACAATATTTAAAATGGGTTTTCCACCAATTGGCAGCAACACTACCTTTAAAAAAATATTAGATTTTTTATCCTTAAAATAGGATTTATTCTCATTTTAAGCCCCTAAATTTTATTGGATAAATGTAAAAACATTTAACAAATATTTTTAATTTTAATATGGTTAGTTTTGTTTATTCATGCTAATACAATTTCTTAACATTAACTATCATTTAAAATAATAATAGTATTATATTTTTTTGGGTATAAGTCAATGTGGTGTGCAACATATGATTTCAAAAAATCCCATTGCTGCGTGTTGAGTATGGTATCAGACATAGGATCCCCTTTAATGTAAAATTAATATTTAATTAAAAAATATTAAAAAATATGAAAATTTCATATTCATTATTTACATGGTATGTTATTTCCTTCCCCCAGTTTGCGAATTGTGTCCTCACAATTTTAAAATTGGGCTCAGAAACTTCATTAAAAGTCCCACATCAGAAAAAGAGTCCACAAAACTATCACATTAAAAGAATTAAAGATAAGTAAAAAGGTTACACGAGATAATCCATACTAGAATTCCATGTAGGAAAACAAGGATACAGAATATAAAATAACTCTCATAGATTAATAGAGAGTGATAAATAACTTTATCACGAAAATTTAACCACCACAATTCCATAAATTTATGCTTAGATAAATATCTGATGATAAAATTAGGTGTATAACATTTTTTGCTTTAAGATCATTTTCATAGAGTTGAATAATTGTATTACTACCTATACTAATATCACAAGGAAATATATTTTCTTGAAAAGTAGACTTTCATCCTTTACTAAATTTCTACAAAAAACCCATCTTTTATCCAAATGATGAGTATTCATGACGACTTGGTCACATAAAAAGAACCAGATTCAACTTCTAGAGATTCAAATAATCTAGAAATATGAATTATATATTTATCCTACCTTTAGAAATTAACCAAAACAAAAAATGGTTAGTACAAGATCAGATAATCCTAAAAAAGGATAGTCCTTTTTAAAAAGAAATACTACTCTTAATCTACAAAATTGAACAAACAATACCCAAAATTCAAAAATACCATTAAATAAAATATTTTCCTTAAAATTCTTTATTACAATCCAAAATAAGATAGAGTCCCAAAAATCAAAATAATTTGATCACATAGTCTTCCATGATAAATCTTAACTTTTATCTCCAAATGACATCGACTACTGTTAACGTCTCATACTGATGTCTAATTAACCAAATCACATATTTTTTATGATAGGATAATAATTTACATAAATAACCCAAATCTCCACATTTCCATAATAAAAACATAGATTCTTCCAAAAACAATTCAACCATTACTCCACAAATGAGATCCCGTAGTATTATATTTTCCTTAAGCATATAGTGTTCCAAAAAGAGAGAATGTCTTCCAAAATAACTATTGTCACTAAATCACCAAATCATTTTCCTACACTAAGGATATCCATTTAATAAAAAATAAGTTCCAAAAATCAAATTATTCTTGATCCATAAAATCATCTAACTAAAAATAATTAGTTATACTAACCTGGGATGTCACGTAGTCCAATGGTAGGCAATAAATCCCTCTCGCACTTGGGTTGTGGGTTCGATTCTTGCAGCTTTGTCTAATGTGATGGGTTGTCACATAGTCTACAGGTTTTCCTTTTTCAAAAACAAATTAATTTTATAACATTACCAAAAAAAGAGAGATAAATTCCTCAAAAATAACCATAACATATTTTAACCACAAATGTTATCTCATACTTAAAATTTTCATCCCAAAAAGTAATAACCTATAATTTCCTCAAATTCAAGGATCATATTAACCCAAATCGTTCGTTATAAGTATATTCATAAAAGAAAAGTTGAATCTTCCTTGACTAACATTTCACATATCAATATTTAGGGTTACATATACCAGAAAAAGACATCCAATGTAATCCTATTATTAATACATTTAAACATATTATCATCCATAGATCCAATATAACTATTCAATTCCTAAAATTTAGACATCTTAATCATTGAAAATTATTCCAAATACATTATCCATGTTTTTACATATTATTATTTTACACTTCTTTCTTACAAAAAAAATCATCCGTAATTTCCTAATATTTTAGTAATTTCAAAACTTTAGCTAAGAAATAATCCATACCTTTCATAGGTCATTTCCAGTGTCCTCATCATCAATTGGAATGAAATTAGGAAATAGTAAATATATATTTTTATGATCCTATTGATCCCATTAATGAACCTTATTCATAGGAAATATATTTGTATAATGACCATGCATACCAAATTTAAAACATTCCATTAAACCTTCAGAAAGAACTTCTTTCCCTTTCTTGGAGTCAACTCGACACTTCCTTTTTCCATGCTAGGTTATTGCATTATGAACTTCATTACCAAATCTGAAACATCTTCCCATCCCTTTGAAGAATTTCACTCTATGTTTCTTTCCACATCTTTGACACATAGGTTTTTGAATATACTTACCATTATGATTATTACCCGATCTTCTGTAGGGATTTGTTTCTCGCATAAATGATTCCTTAGAAAAATCACCAAGGTTCAAGTGGTTAATTATTGCTCGAGATAGTTGGTTAAGAATAACCACAAGAGTTATTATTATAGCCCCCATTTAATTCACTTACTCATTTAGAAACCAAACATTGTTTCCTTCACATCCATTGTCACTTTGGTGCCTACTAGATCCATCCATTCACTAAATCCAAAGAGGTCAATGTGAGTATATCAGTAAAATCATTATATAATATCTTAATAAGGAGGGTAAAAACTAAGATATACTTATTCATGTTATATTAATCTCATTAACTTTATATAAAATAACTATGAGTCATTATAATATACTAACCATTATGGTTATGCCACTTATGCTAAAACAACACCCTAACCTCTAAAGTTATCTAAACCGACCATTGATAGCAACAGTAAGGCCCCAACCTTAAACATTACATAATCTAGAATTAAGTAAATATTTCACATTGAGGATATTTTCATGTTTATATATTTTATAGAATTAGGTCATAACTTATATAAAACATCTTGAATATTACATGTAGACACATCTACTCAGTATCCATTTTTTTCATAAAATAAAAACTCTTAAAAAAAGAACCTTGTCTAGTTCCATGATTAAAATAGCATGACTTCTCCATGATCTCATATTTGACCCTATTAATCTTTACTTCCTATGGAAACCATTTCAAAAACATGGGATGAGGATACAAATCTCATTAAGGGTTATTAAATAAAGAACGAAAACATTATTCCATCAATATATACCAAACCTAAGCTCTTAAACATACCTCATGAAATCATAATATTTATGAATAACACATAGAAATAATAAATCATAAAGGTAACTTGGGGTATCCATATCATAAATACAGTGTAGCTTTCATAGCTATATAGGGTGTTACGTTTCGAATTCTAATCACAGTATATCCCCTAAATCACTTAGGATAAACATTAATGTTTACCTCCTTCACGTTACCCAATGCATTGGAGAGCTATCTTGGGCTCACCTACCCAAGGTTGATCACAAAACCACCCATATACGTAAATAATTCCTAAAAACCAGAACATATTCATAACACATAAAACTATCATAAAGGAAATAATACATTTCCACATTGCATTCACAAGATATCGGTTCAATATATTGATCTAATCAGTTCATTTAATACATTCAAAAAGAAGAGTTTTGAATCAATATGTCCCATACTACTCTGAAAAATTTGAATGGAATTTACACTTTAAAACACTCATTTCAATATAAATAAATATTTAAAATCATGTATAAATAATGGACATGAAATATAAGGATTTAGAATATTAAATATTTAAAACATTTAAAACGATGTTTTAGTTATAGAACCCTTTACCACTTGAGATACTATTGAATACAAATTATTAAAGAATAAAATCAAAGAAAAATATAAATATCTATCATGAGCATATATAAATTCATGATATAAAAGTTAAAAATGGTTATATATACACATTATAAGATAATAAGGGTTCACAATATCAAGATACACCTCAATTAATAGAGATTGAGACGTAGTCCATTATCTCATGTCCGATTGACTCGTTCATTATTTAATCTCATAAATAATAAAAATAAGTTAATTTAAACTTTCATCAGAAGCTTTTTAAGTTTATTATTCCTTTTATATCACTTATTACCTTTCTACAAAAATTAGTTAATTATTTTTATTCATATCAGACATTTTGTTGATGTTCAGAACTTTAGTAAAAAATGAACTTATTATACTTATAAATAGTCCATGTGGTAAAAAGTAAATTACCTATAGAATAATATTAATGATTTATTTATCATATATATAATATAAATCCACTATATATTTATTTTATAATAGTTCTTAAAATTTATATATAAGAAATTAAATTCACCGTTCATGGAGATGGTAAGACAAACGTACACATGAATGCTATTTTCATTTTTTCATATTTAATGGAAAGGTAACCAAATGAAACATAGGTATATTATAATTATAGTATATTATATATGTTATATATGTTACACATGTTCATTAATTCAATCCTTTATATGTTCCATGTATAGATTGAATGAGTCATATCACTTTGAGGGGGCGGTAGTCCACATTTTCTCAAATGAAATTATCGTATTTACTGATTATAGAAACCATAAAGGTATGCTATAAATTAAAAATAAAGAGTCATATAGACAATATAAATATAATATATATCACATATAGATATAGTTTCACTATAATGGCCACTTTGGGTGGTGGTAGAAGATAATTGAACAATCAGCATTTCATGAGGCATTTGTTCACCGTCGACAAAAATAGTATGTTCTAAATCCATTAGATGGAGCTATGTGTAATTGTAGTTTGAATAATTATCAAAACAAAAACCAATTATATTTGGGATATAGGTTTTTATTTATAAAAAAATAATAAAAAGAGCATAGGGGGTGGAGATTGAAAAATAATGGAAAGAAACCATAGAAAGATGTTACCTCAAATCGGGTAGCTTCTTTTGATTTGAGCCAAAGGGCTCTCTTGAATTTTATTATGCCAAGGGTAAGGAGTCTAGGAGGAATAGAGGGATTTTGGGAGATTATTTGATCATAGTTTGTATGAGACAAGTGGTTTGAGAGTTGTGAGTAATGGGTTATAGGTGGGGTCCTTTTATTAAGAGTGAGGAGGGGATCTTTAGGAAAGTTTGAATGTATTATTTTATTTTAAAATGATTTTCGGTTTAAAAAGGTCCAAAACTCATTAAATTAGAATATAAGATGAATATAAGTCGAAATAAAATCTCCCAATAATAATTGGTCAGGTTTTGGATATATTTTAATCCTTATATTTTTTATTTAACCCTTTGTAAACATATTTAACTTTTACCATGTCTTTTTGTATATTCATACTATATGGTTAATATATTTACAATAAAATTCAAAGGGACCCAAAATGGTTCATTAATGAAAATTTTAACATCATATAGGTCATTTGGATGGATCTTATATTTGTAGGAATATTTTATCATTTAAGAAAATATTAATATATTTTAAAACTCGTTTATATGAATTTTTATACTATTCGTATCACGACTTTTTTTTAAAATATCCATAAAATATGATCAATTAGAATAAAATAATTATTTCAAAGAAAAAAAGTAATAATAATACATAAAATTCGTGTATGTCCAAAAAAGTTTCCAAAAAAATTTATTTTAATATTTATAATATCATTTATTTAAAAAATTCATTAATGTGGTAATCATTACATCATCATTGTGTCATAAATAAATTTATTAATTTGATTTATAAAACTTATAAATAAATTACCATTATGTATGAAATATTTTTAGCTTTATAATGCCTATTTATAGTCAAAGATATCAATTATATAACCCCACATTAAAACTATTTTATCAAAATAATACTTGTTTAGAATATATTTTTTTTACTTTAAAATAAAAAGTTATTAATGTAATTATCTTACCCAATTGGCTTCCAATGGACAAATGTTCTACCCATGGATTGTATTAGTCAGCCATGACTCATCCAATATGTTTAGGAAAAGTGTTAAGATAATTATATATTATTATAATATTATTTTTACCTTGAATTACCCTATATACCTTTAATCGCAGTAAACAAACATCAAAAGTTACTATGCACCAAAAATTAATTTGATCCTATTGAACCAAATTTTAAATACTGATGAAAATCATGTATATCAAATTTTGTAAATTCAATTCATTTAATTGGTAAAATTTTATTTATATGAAAATTTTGATTTTTTATACTATGCATTGTTTTTCACTATTCATCAAAATTTAAACATTTTTAGAAAAATTCAAAAAATTCACCCAAAGCTAATTTTGATGTTCTGAATTAAAATTTATGTCTATTTTACCAAATTCAAAACATATAAGTTTCATTAATTAATTTAAAATTCATTTTTGTTTTCAAAACTAGAAAGCACTTTTTTAAGAAGTTAAAACTACAAAAAGATTGGAATGAATTTATGTCCAAATTCAAAGTGAAATTACATCCAATGACCGACATTTGATTAAATGGTAAAAATATTATACAATTACACTTTAAAAAAAATTTAAAAAGATAATATAACCATTTAAATAAATCATATGAAAAGATAGTTTTGACTTAAGATGCAGTATTTTTCACTATTCATTAAAAAATGAACTTTATCAGAAAACACCAAAAATTTATCCAAAGTAAATTTTTACATACTTAATATAAATAATAAGTTTAATTTTGTCAAATTCAACATATAAAATTTAAAAAACAAGATTTAAACGTTGTTTTCCATCAAAAGGTGGTAGAACTACATTTAAAAAAATATTTGTGTATTTATGCTTAAAATTGGATTCATTCTCATTTTAAGACACTAAATTTTATTGGATAAATGTAAAAAAATTAAACAAAAGTTTTTAATCATAATATGGTTTGTTCTATTAAGTCCCTAAAATACAACAAATAGGCATTAACTACCATTTAAAATAATAAAATATTATTTTATTTTTTTGGTATAACTCAAAGTTGTGTGCAACGTATGATTTCAAAGTAACTCATTTTTGTGTATTGAGTACGCTATCAGACATAGAATCTCCTTGAAAGTAAAATTAATATTTAATTCACAAATATTAACAAATATGAATTTTTCATATTCTATATTTACCATGGATGTTAAATTTAGGGATGTTTTTATTATACATAGTCTTATCCCTAAGGCTTTATCTTGGGTTTTATAATCATAATCCCAAAAATAACTAAACATATCCTCTCATACCAACTATAAAAAACCTGCTCTTTATTACACACTTAAACATTTTATATAAGCATGCACTTAACACAAATATGAGGATCAAGAGGTCTAGTGTATTGGGAAATTAGGAACATTACATAACAACTTAGAATATAAAAAAAATCTTTATTGAAAACTTTTTTACATGACCACAAATTTCCTTCATATTTAGCATTGCATGTGATAACTTGAGGACATATATATGAAAAAGGTGAGCTATAAATCCCAGTATGAGAGTAAACATGGCATAACATGAATAATATAATACATGTTAGGAAATAGTCATATCAATGGAGCATAAGAGAAACATGAACATAAAGGCATGATATAGAATTATTATCACAACATGGAGATGTGGCAACAACATTTAACATGATATTAGCATGAGCCAAGGACCATTACACATAGAACATTAGTAAACCCTCATTTCACATGAATTAGAATGTTTAAAACCTCATGGAACTTGAATTATCAGAATTAAACCCTAATTTCACATGGCATATCATGATACTATTCATTACCCATTGTATGGGAGCGCTATTCGGGAACACACTTTATAAACATTTAATTTCATGCCTAAATGTGCCACATGAATCATATAACATGAAATCATTCAACATCATAAGTTACTAAATTATTATGGAATGTGGAATACATGAATGTAAGTAAAATTAAATATATATTTGTGAACAAAGGTGAATACCCTTGATAGAGGCATGGTTATATTATTCACCACACAATGATTTTAGATTGGAAAATCGTGGTGCAATTTCAGCAGCATAACGACTTGACATAAAAATTCATAAAAAATGGTTTATTATAGAGAAAGGGATATATCATCATATGTACATGAAATGTATAGTTAGGGGGTTCATGTAGATACATGTCCCAACATATTGAATTTGTAAATATAATGTGTAACATAATAATGAAACTTAAAGAAATGATAAATGGAATAACTCTTATGAAATTTTTACATGGTAACAGGTGTACATGGGAGGGATTAATGAGATAGAAATAGCTATCTAATCATTAAAACATAAGGATTCTAGTATTTGGGGGGTAAAAAATCATACCCCAACATTTTTAATTGAAAATAAAAGGTAATAACAACATAAAGAAACATGGACCAAAATTAGAAAGGAAGGAATCCCTTACTTGGAAATGTGATCACAAATGATTGGGAGGGGATTGAGGGAGGCATATTGGGAGATTTGGGAACCCTGGGAGTATTATAGAGATATGAGGGAATATTAGGGACGTTATACATGGGTTTATAGTGAAGTGAAGTGGGAGCTTGGGTGGGTTTATATAGGAAAAGAGGCGGAATTCTTTGTTATTTATGTTTTGGACACTACACATTAAACTAATCAAAACCAAAAACCATACCATGGATTTTTTCCCATGTTTTTTTTCCAAATTGGTGTGGAAAAAATTAACTTATATGGACAATGGAAAAAATTAAAATATAATAATTTCTTATGTGGAGGTGAGTCACACTCTCAAGGAAATCAATTTAAAATGATAAAATGTTTTATAAGTCACGGAGGGTCCACTAAGGCATTGTAAAATAAATCAAAAAAATCTAGAATCACATTATTTTAATGGTAAAACATGTATTGGTAAAATATACTTTTTATAGTATTTTATTAAATCAATATTGGGTCATTATTATGTCATAAAACACATTATATATTTAAACAGTATTAAAATTTTTCCCAAAAATTCGACGGTCTCAAAAAATTATGAAAAATTCACCATTTGATAATTCCAATGTCATAACTCCAAAAATAATATTCTTTTTAACTAAATAATTTTATAAATATTTAAAATTTTATTTTTAAAATAAAAACTGAAATTTATAAAAAATTCACAGGTTTTTGACAAAAACACCTTTCAAACCTTAATAAAAGTTACAATTGTATTCATAAAAAATTATACGATCGTTTAATAAAAGTAATTTAGTAATAATATTTTACTATAATATTATTTAATTCAAAAATAAATTAATTCTTCAAAATATATTTCATAATTGAATATTAACTGAAAATACTATTTTTTCTTTAAAAACTATTTACAAAGTAATAATAATAAAATGAATGTATATTATTTATAAAAATTAAAGCGTATAATCATATTGCTAGGGTATTATTACATAAACCATTATAACACCCACATAATTCCTAAGGGTAAGGTTTGATATGGTGATAGAATCTTGGGGTGGCTCAGATAACATTGCTTAGGTGGTAATCTCTATTAACTTCCACTTCTCTTGTAGGTGATTCCATTCAAGTTTTACGTGTTGAAGCTCAGATTGGGATTGGTCAAGAGAAAATCCTAGTGACTCTACCTCCTTTCAGAGTACTGAAAAATGGGCTTCATATGAAGATGTTCTACTAGATGAGGCCATCTCTTCCTTTTTTCTGAGTAAATTGGATTTGTTAAAGCTCTATTTTTATACTAATCACTTGATCACTGTTCAATGACTATTTTAGCTACGATATCAATTCATAAAATTATTTTAAAATCCAAAACATAAAACCATGTAAGTTCATATGTTTTATATAACTATTTTACATAATAAGACAATTAATTAGATCAAGAGAAATTGTAATTAATAAAAGTTTGGGTTGTTACATCCCATTTCATGTTTTCCAATATGAAATATTCTGTTAGATATATATATATATTTTTATACTTATATGATGAACAGAGAATGTCGAACATGTCAGCTTCATCTAATAGTTCCTTCTTCAATTTTGGTACTCAAGGGAAACATACTCTGTTACTCATCCTTATCATTCCATAACAGTCAGGGTTTAACTCATAAATATTTATTCCCTTCTTCTATAGTTCAAAATCTTCCTTCCATGCCTATTTGATCCTTACATGGATAAATGGTTAAACACTAATCAATTAAAGGGAATATCTATCCTCATTATTTGAGATTTAATGTTTAATATGCTCCATATCCATAATTACAAGATCAAATTCAATCCTCATCATAGAAGAAATATTATGGCACCATTGAATCAAATCCTTGACCACCTTATTCATCTTCCCATGGTGATAATGAATTGAGAAATCATAATCGTTAACCAATTCTAACCGTCTTCTCTAGAACATATTTAACTCTTTATGTCTGAAGATATACATCAAAATTTTAGGATCCATATATATGTCCCAACTTTTTACCATAAAAATAATGTCTCTATATTTTAAATAAAAAAATTAATGTTACCAAATCTAAATAAGGAGTTAGATAATTTTTCTCATGTATTATCAATTAGTGTGAGGCATATTCTATAACCAAACCATTATTCATGAGGGAACATTTTACTCCCTTATTTGATTCATCACTATAGACCACAAAACCTTATCCACAACTGGGTAGTGTAAGATAAGTTTCCTTGACCAAAATTATTTTTGGTTCCTTGATTTTTTTACATTCATCAATCCAAAATAATATAACCCCTTCCTTGTCAACTACGTTATTTAGTTATGTATTCCTGATAAATCACTAAAAAAGTGTTGGTAATATCTAGTCAACCCAATAAAACTACATATTTTTGTAATCATGGTTGGTGTATTCCATTTATTTATAAATTGTTTCTTTAAAGGGTCCACTAATTTACACTCACATGAGATTATATGACCTAATAATGAGAATTTATGAAGCCAAAATTCAAACTTGGTAATTTTTTCAAACAACTTATCCTTCGTCAGTATCATAAGAAAAATTATCAAATAATATTCAATATATTCATTGCACTTAAAATATATTAAAATATCATCTATAAAGACTAACATAATCTGATTGAGGTAACCTTTAAATAAATAGTTCATAAAATCCAAGAAGATGATAGGGTCATTAGTATTTTTAAATGGAATCACTAAAAATTGACAATTTCTATACCTCATATGGAAGAATTTATTAGGTATGTCCTCCTTCATAACCCTAAATTAATGATATCCAAAATGGTGGCCAATCATATGAAATTATTGAGATACTCATAATTGTTAACAAAAACATCTATACAGGGTAGAAAATACTTTTTCTTGATGGTGATATTGTTATATTCCCTATAATTAATGAAAATATGCATTGAACAATATTTCTTCATAATAAAATTAATAGGCACACCCCATGTAGATTCACTAAAAAATATGAATAACTTATCAAGATTATCATGGAGTTTATTATTATGTTTTTGAAACACTACTAGGATTATTATATAAGTAGACTTTAAAATAGGTGTACCACTAGGTATGATTTCTATTGAGAAATCCACTTCATGATTCATAGGAAGAATATAAAAGTCTTCTAAAAAGAAAACAAAAATCCCATGTAAGAGGTGTATCTTCAAGGTTGAGTTTCTCCCCGTCCATATAAGATGAATCTTCTTTATAGATATGAATTAATAACTACTAGATAGAAGTAGTATCCATTAAAGGTTCGTATTTATCCTCACACTGATGAAAAATCATAGGTTTAATTGGAATATAAAATGTGACTTTCCTTCCTTGGATGTTAGTATGGGATATATATATATAATACATTTAATCAATTCCTAAAATAATATCATAATTAACTAAAAAGAAAATAATAAGATTTAAAGGGGGAATATTATAACCCAAAATTTTCCATACATAACTATTACATCATTTTAAAGGTAAAAAACATAATAGTGATTCAAAAACAAGATAACAAAGTTTGGTATCTTTGTAAAATATGGAACATACATAAATTTTAAATAATAAAAAATAAAAATTTATTTAATTACTTCTTCTCTAGCATCTTATTAGCCCTCATGCCCTCCTTAGTACAAGTATTCACCTAAGACAAACATCAAAAGTATGGGTGAGCTAAAATCCTAATAAAAGGATGAACAAGATACCTGAAACATGGGTGAGAATAATCATAATCATTATAAAATAATCATAGGATCATAATCATAATAATGATAGGAATAATTAGATAAAGGCATGGAATATGGAAATGCATAAAAATTATACATCATGTCTTAGTGGTCAACTACTATAAAGAGTTATGAACAATTATAGCATCATGTTCATGAATATTTAACATTATCTCATGAGAAACACAAAATTAACCAATTAATTGTAGTTCTATATAATGTCTAGTGAACTTTTCACATCAATACACTTACATGAACTATGTAATTCTGGGTGTACTCCTCACATCATAACATTTACATTATCATGAAAGCCACATAAAACATATATCTATCTTGAAAAAAAATAACCCATGGAAAGGAATGAGTTTAATTTCATAAATAATATATTAATGAATAAAATTTTGGTTTCCCAAAAGAAATAAGGAATAAAATACTTGGTACATGAATCATTAATCTTAAGCGAAGAAGAAATAATCTGAAGAGAAGTAAATGGTGTGTTTTTAGAAAAAAGATTTATTTTGGAAAAATCATTGATTTTTTCAAAAAATAATATTAGAAACATGTATATACTATAAAATAAAATAAAATAATAATGAAATTAAGTTTTAGGAATATTAAAACAATAACCACTCTGATATTTGGAATGAAAGAGGAATAACCCAAAGAAAAGGAGTTGGGTTTGAGAAATATCGTTACCTTATGCCCGAAAAATTTATTCACTTTAATATAATGGATAATCAAATAAAAGAAATTAATTAACTAATATAGAACCTATACTATATTTATTTGATTTATTATAGTTTTACTTAGTTTATTTATGGCGTTTTTATGAGTTATAGAGTTCAATTTTATCATTCAGGAGTGTTTGTTTTCTTGATTTCCAAGATTAGTTCACTTGTTTATAAGTATAAAGGTTCATATAAAATGTGAATGATTATCTAAAATTTAAATTATATTAACCTAAATAATTTTAATTGGTCTTCTATTTTATTTTTTATATGTAATTAGTATGTTTTAATTTATATAATGTTAGTGAAAATTAATTTATTTTGGCTGTTTATATGAAAATTATGTTCTTATATCATTTTATTGATATGATATATATATATATATATATACTGGTTCCAGAACATTATTTAACTTATAATATGTATAATAAAATAATATTTAACCAAAATAATGGTTTTATGATAGTCCTTGAAGGCTGTAGTAAAAAAATGAAAACACATCATCCACAAGGGTGGTAAATCGACACACCACTGATGATAATTTCATTTTTTGAATAAAAGGGAAAGGGAAGATATTTAAAGATAAATTATTCACTTAAAATAATAAAATATTAGTATTTGAAATATATTATATTTATCATGACACATGGATTATTTTAGGTGAGGATAGGATAATAAAATAAATGGAATAAAAATGAAATTAAAAGAAAAAGAATGAGGATTTTACCTATTGAGTTTCTCCTCCTAAGAACCTCCATAGGGAAAAGGGATTAGTATTTTGATGAGACTAAGGGATATATAAAATTAGAGATATTATTGGTTATAACATGTAAAATATTCAATTCCTGGAAGGTGCGAGGAGAATAGGTGGTGATGGGTGGTATTTATAGGATAGGAGAGGGGTGTTTTATCATTATTTTGTACATTAGTTTGTTAATTTAGCTTAAGACTGTGAATAGTTTTATCCTTATTACTAAATATATTAAAATCAAGAATTCCAGTTTTACATTTTGGGCCTACATCATCCATACATAACCTATTAGTCAATAATTAATGTATTTAGATTATATCGTAAATCATCGCATTTCGTTATTCACTAATACTTAAACTATTTTAAAAAAATCCCCAAAAAACCCTATCCATTTTTTGACATGTATAATTAAAAAATGAACTTAATTTGATGACTTTTTTGAAATATATGACATTCCAAAATTTTATTAAACACTTCATTTAAGAAAAAAAATTCTGATTTGATAATTAAAATTGATTTTATGACGATTTGAAAAAGTACTAAAGGTATCACAAAAATTATGTCATAATCATAAGACACAAAAATATTAATTTATGAATATTTTTTAATAAAACACTTTTTAAAAAAATATTATATTAAAATGCGGTGGGCAGGGTATTGGTTATAACGGTGTGATGATTGTCGTACCCACAGGGA
Source organism: Viscum album (assembly GCA_963277665.1). Lineage (NCBI taxonomy): Eukaryota > Viridiplantae > Streptophyta > Magnoliopsida > Santalales > Viscaceae > Viscum > Viscum album. Next base: position 1,009,600,801 of record OY728160.1, read on the forward strand.
ATCGTTTTCAAGAGTTAGGCACGAAGAATGGGGATGATATGGCTCCTTTATGTGGCGGTGGCAGCATGATGAATGCGTTAAAAGAGGATGCCGTAATGTGCAAAGGTGGGTTTGATGCTGAGGATACAATGGTGGAGCAGCCTCAATGTTTGGATATGATTGACATGAATAACCAGTTTCATCAAAAACAGTTAGTGAGGTATCAAGAGATGTAGTACCATGGTAAATGGGGGGACCTTGCTGACAGTGATAAGGAGAATCATGGGGACATGATGAGCCCATCTTACAGCGAGATTGTCCAAGTGGGGAACAAGGCGCTGCCATTGATCCAGGACAAGGTGATTGCCTCCCCGCGAGGAGGGATGAGGAAGGACTACTCCCATTTGTCAAAGCCGATGCTTACTAGATCTACTATCGGAAGTATGAAATATCCAAATGAGTTTCTTGAGCTGGAGTGGCAGAATCTGAGGAGGAAGTATGCCAACGTTCTGAGGCACCATGAGAGCTCGGTGTGGGAAACGACGACTGAGGAAGATTCTGTTTATCAAGGAGGTGGTGAGGGGTGTGATTTTGAGGATTTGCAGTGACTGTGCTGGGTTTGTAATGCTTGTTTACTGTCTTTTCTTTTATTTTAATAAATGGTCAGGGGTTCTACCTCTGACTGCGCTTTCCTGGTAAACATGTAAGGGTATTTATCCTTTATTTCTTCCTCCAGTTCCCAAGTATTATCATTATAGTTTTGATTCCTCCAAAAAAAAATTAACAATTTGTGTTTAATTTTTGTTTATAACCCTATCTCTCTGGTTTACAATCTTTTCTAGTTTCTCCTCACAAGAGAGATCATCTTCTTGTCATACCACCTTTGAGATCAGTACATGAGAGGGATCTGGTATATACTTACTTAGGATAGATATATGGAACACATCATGAACTTGAGTCATACATGGTAGAAGTTAATTTTTATAGGACACTACTTATATACAATCAAGGATATAAAAGGGGACAATATACTTTAGGCTAAGCTTCCCTTTCTTTTCAAACCACATGACTCTATTCCATGACAATATTTGGAGGAAACATTTATCTCCAACATCAAATTCAAATTCACTTTGATGGTTGTCAACATATTTGTTTTACCAAATTTGAGATTATTTGATAGGTTTTTGGATGGATTGAACCTTCTCTGTCATATATTGCACAAGATCGGGTCCTTGTGGCTTTTTATTGAAAACTTCATCCCAAAAGGTTGGAGTTCTACATCACTTTACATAGAAAGAATCATATGAATCCATCTGATTAATTGAGCTGAATTTATTATTATATGAGAACTCAACAAATAGAAGATACTGATCCTATCCACCTTTGAATTCTATTGAGCAGTCTCTTATCATGTATTCAAGTATATGAATAGTAATTTTAGATTAGATATTAGTTTGGGGGTGATATACCATACTATATTTCAATTAAGTGCTCAAATCATGTTGAATAATTATACATAATTGAGATGTGAACAATGGATCAAGATCTGCGATGATCAAAAGTGGAACCCCAAATAGCATCACCACTTCCTTCATATATATGTTTTAAAGTTGTGCAAGTGAGAAATATTCTCAAATAGTAATAAAGTGGGAAGTCTTGGTGATTTGATCTACTAAAAAACATATCACATTGTTTCCTTTAGATGTATTAGGGAGACCAGAAAAGAAGTCCATGATGACATTCTCCAATTTACACATGGGTAAAGGCAATGGGTGCATCATCCCTTCATACTTATGTTAATATGATTTAACTTAATCACTTATCAAGTACCTTGAGATATACTCCGCAATTTGATTGATCCAATTATCCTAAAGTGTCTGGATTTTTTGTGTATTATTTTTAAATATTATATGGATTGTATAAGGGACTAGGAACTAAGACATAGTGCAATTCGGAGGCCCAATGTTCCCAGAATAAATTTTTGTAATATATGAAAATATTAAATATAGTGAAAACATGTTTTTTAGGAAAAATTGGAATAAATTCTAAATAGATGAATGAATCATAAATCTGGTGGCACCATTGTGTCCATAGTAATAATTTTACCCTATGTGCGACATAACATTTTTATGCACGGTTTAACTATGGAAAGTAGTTTTAGGGATTTTTAATGAATAAAATAAAATAAAATTAATTTTTTTTATTTTTTCAATTTCAACGACACATTGATATAGCGATGGTTTAATTTTAAGTAATTCTCTTTGCATGGATCCTGGGTTAGGCTCATAATCCTAGAATTTCCTAAAGACTCTCGAGAGAAAACCCTAAAGATTTCTATTAGCAGGAGATAAAGGAATTGTGGATCAAAGATAGATGAACACTATTCTTGAAGGATCTCTCATGCGACAATCAATATTCAATAGAAAATATTCCAATTCCCAGGCAGGGTTTGTTATTTTATATTTCCTTCCCCATTCTTATATTCAATGAATAACACAGACCAACCAACAAACATGTGGATACACGGTTCGATCATAAACTTTCATGATGGGTTTTATTTTCAGAATTTATGGGGTTTTATCATTTACAACTATTTTTATTTTTAGATCATTCTTACAAGAATAGAGAAAGTTCAGAAAGAACAACGGTTGAGGTTCGTTACTCGGATTTTTTCTTGTGAATTCCATCTACCTTTTATGAATATTCTTTATTCTTTGACATGTTCATGAATGATCAATCCTTTCACCATTGTTTCATGGGGAACCGATCTAAAATTGAAGATCCAACATCAGGATGACCTAACAGAGGTGTCACGATGACCGTAGCAGATGAATCGAACTGGGTTAGAGGAAACTATTCTTCATGAGGTTTTTATCGGGATGGATTAAAATGGATGTCAGAGATGATTGAAGGCTTGCAACACATCAATTTTGTGTTAGGGCGGTGAAACAAACATAGATCTAAAGTTTCAAGGCAAACAGACCACAAAAATGAGATTCAAATCATCAGTTGAGGCACATGTAGGAAGAACATGACTTTCTAGAAAAACCAGATGCACACGACATGTAACCCAGGGTTACACGGAGCGTTTCCCCCACTGAGCAATGGTTAGGGTTTCAGGAAATAGTTTAATATCACCTGGCGTGTGACCCCAGTCACACGACATGTAGGTACTCCCTAGAGACTCAGTGTGTGTCTCGGGAGATACATGGAAAAGGGGTGGAGTACATGAGTTGACTACATGGTGTATACCCCACCCCATGACATGGCCTGGACTAAGTACATAGACTACACCATGTATTGGTACATGGGTAGAGACACACGGGTTGACACAATGTACTTGCGCACATCTAAAGCACACGAGTGGACCCTAGATGGAAGAACAAAAAATGTGATTCCTTATACACTTTGTCTATCCATCTTCTACACGACTTGTTTTAAAGACACAATACTTTTACAGGGGCAATACTTGGGTTCAAGGGGAATAACGTGTAACCCTACCACATTTCGTGTACCACCATTATACATGACTTGATTCTCTTATCCTCTATACATTGGACAAGTTTCTTTAGTGTTCATTCCCTTTATCATTCTCCATGAAGGTATATATTAGTCATTTCCTACTCACCTGACTACGATCCCTTTAGTAGGACTTTCTGGAGAGAGTTGTGGAATCCCCCAAGAGGGCTAGAGGGGGATCCTATATTTATTCTTATTTCCCTAGGAAGCATATTTGGTATTGACATGACCAACTTTACAGGGCTTCAATCCTCTACATAGATGGTAAATCTAGACTGAGTTGGTGTTATAACCCCGTGTACCTAGTTTTAATCCTCATCTATGTATCATATCTCTACCAGATCTATCATTGTATCCCTATCATGATGGTTCTCGATGAAAAATACCTTTTGGACAGACACCATCAATGATATCAGACTTATGAGTGTGTTCTCTCATATGATTTCTTTGAGGAATCATAGAGACGAATGCCAAGTGTTGGTATGTGGTGGTTGTGACTTGCCTCTAGACTACATGTCTTGGATTAAGTATATCTAGATAATCATGAACATACTGTAGACAAATACTTGTGTAGATATGAATATACTTTTCGTTTTTATATTTCATTGTGGTTTCAAGGTGTACTACTGAGTATTCTTATACTCACCCCTACACGGGCTTTTCCCGCACATGTCATGTCTTGTGTAGATGAGTGACCTATTAATGGTATCCTAGGAGGACCAGGACCAGAACATGATTTATGAGATCGGGTAGACTGAGGTGTATTCCTATGGCTATAGGAAACAATCCCCGTACCTTTTTTTTATAGGTTGGACTTGGGGTTTACAAACCATTCTTGGGGGGGGGGCATGTATTCTGGATCAGTTTACTTTACACGCTTTACATTCATTTCACACTCTATCGGTTGGGATATTGTGGTATGCATGCATTGTTGACTTAGTGGTTTTTACATTTTTTTTCATTTTTTTGGCTTGGAGATGGTTGCATGCATATAGGTACATATGAAATCCCTCCCATGTCAGTTATATGATTAGTCGGTTCTAGTCACTATACAATAGACTAATGGAGGTGGGTTTTGGGAGTCGGGGAATGGACCCTTCTAGACGGGTCGGGACATAGTGGTATCATAGCTGTTCAGTTCTACTCTAGGACTAGGAGTATATGATATTGGTTTGGGGAAATAGTGTTAACTAGTTCAAGTTTAGATTTGAAGATAGGGGCTATAATGTTGGTGCAGGTGGCCAATGTATCCATACACCAAGAATCCGATGACCTGCTTTTTGACTCGGTACATGAGAAAACTAGTTTCATGGAAAATAATGGTACATGCATCATATAGGAATGGGTTGTGGTTTCCCTGTACTTATTGAGTAATCTCTTGAGATATACTCATTGACCGTGGAATATATTGATTCTATATAGGAAGCCTGTATGATGCGTAACAGATAAGAATTATTAGCTTGATCATGAGGATGACCCATTAATGACTAAGATTAGATACAATGACCAGTTCCCCATATGTTTTCTCCAGATGGTGCACCATTTATACCTACACCTATTGATAAACATGTGGTACCAGCAATACCCACAGGAGATGAGTGCAGGATGAACATGATACATGAGTTTCAGTGAAAGAGACCCCTTAGGTTCCATGGTTTTCCTTCCCCTATGTAGGATGATGACCGACTGGAGGCGGTGAACCGATTTTTCTTCCTAGTCAGGATACCAGTAAATTAGATGGTGGTTCTAGTAGTGATACTTCTACATAGATTAGTAGGGATATGGGGGAGTTTTTCTATATATAATCATGATGAGGTGACTCTTTCATGGATAGAGTCCACGTATCTCTTTAGAGAGGAGTTCTAACTGGTTACACTGGGAGTTATGCGTATAAAATAGATTCTTTAGCTCCATAAAGGTATCTTGATAGTGGCTGATTATTCGTTGAGGTTAATCAAAAATTTTAGGTACTCGATGGATATAATTAGAGATCAGTACTTCAGGGAATGGATCTTTGAGCGTGTTCTATTTAGATACATCCCAAATAGCATTATAACTCTATACATTCCTACCTTTTTTAAGGTTCTTGAGTGAGGTTTGGTGGTTGAAAGCTTCTTAGCTGAGAAAATACGACCAGAAATAGGCAGTAGTGAATGAGTATGAGTAGAGATATCTAAAGTAGGGAGACGATTCCATTCCTAATGGCATGGACATGGGAGACATTGTAGGAGGAGGTTATAGGATAGAGGATCTGTTGTTTAGAGCTCACAGGGTGGATCCAGTCAGCCTAGGGAGAGATAGTTTTATTCATGTGAGGGTAGGGGACATATCACTCAAGATTGTTCAACCTACCATGATGCTGATAGGCAGAATATGGATGTACCACCAAGTCAAAGAAAAAAATATTAACAGGTAGATCTGCATGGCATTCTACATGTAATAGGAGCTTGTATAGCAGTAGAACGTAGTTGGTATTTAGACTTATTACCACCATCGCCCCCAAGAGGTCCACGACAGACTTAGGGAGCTAGAGGACATGGGTGTGGACAACTACATGCATTTGAGGCATATGACCCATGGTATCTAGATATGATATGAGGTATGATATGTGTCTTTTCTACTTTATCAGTAGTATCGATAGACATAGGTAATAGTCATTCCTTTTACCCAATATATCATGGTTGAGACATTGGGATTTTGACTGAACTGTTGACTCGACCCTTACAAATGGATATACATACTAGAGAAGACTTCATGATCACACATCTATGATGAAATTGTGACCTAACCATTGGGGGTGAGATTTTCGGTTGGAACCTCTCGGTGGTAGCTTTAAGGCCCTAAAACATTATTCTTGTTCTGGATTGGTTATCTATAGTCCATGTGCGGACTGCCATTTTTAGATGAAGGATGTGGTGTGTCCACCATTAGGGAATGTGGTTGCATTTTTTCAATGAAAAGGAAACCTAGGTACCACAAGATGGAATTATGAATAAGTGGGTACAACTTATTACTTATTCGTTGGATATCTTGACCCTCTATGTACCAAATGTTATGATCTTCCAGTTTCTAGTGGTGGTGGCAGAGTATGATGACATCTTTTCTGAAGATGTTCCAGGATTACCTCCTCACTAAGATATAGACATACATATTGATTTACACCAAATGAAGACTAAAATATCTACATCGGCATATTGGATGGATCTAGTAGATCTCTACGAGCGAAGGGTGTAGTTAAAGGTCTTACATATGGGGGGGCTTCATGATACCCAGTGTTTCACCTTGGGCGACCTCGGGATTGTTTTCTAAAAAGGTAGATAGGATCTAGTGGTTTTGTGTGGAATAAAAATGCTTAAACTAGGTGACCATGAAGAACAAGTATCCACTAAAAATGATCGATGACCTTTTCTATTATTTTAGAGGGAATAATGGTTCTTGAAGCTTGAACTTCGATCAGGCTATCAGTTGTTTCAAGTACGGGAAGATGATATACCTAAGATGTCTTTTAGATGTCATTACGGTCATTATGAGTACGTGGTGATTCCATTTAGCATGATGAATTCTAATGTAGTGTTAATATGACTCATGAACTTAATATTTTATCCTTAATTAGACCAGTTTTTGGTAGTCTTCATTGATGATATCCTTTTGTACTCAGTGTCTGAGGATGAGAACACGAGACACATAAAGATGGTTCTGGATGTACTCTAAGAGCACCAGCTTTAGGGGACACTATGAAAGTTCCATTTCTAGATTTAGGAGGTCCACTTTATTGGACACATTATCTTAGTGTATGGATTTATAGTGGACCCATCTATGGTGAAGGTAGTATTATCATGTGAGCCCCCTAAGAACATGACATAGGTACACTGTTTCCTTGGGAAAGTAAGATATTATCATAGATTCATACCATATTTATATTGGATATCCTCACCTATGACAGATTTTAATCGAAAGGGTAAGCCTTTCATGTGTACAAATAGGTGATAGAAATCTTTTTCAGTTGTTGAGGTAGAGTTTGAAGAGTGCTCTGATCTTGAGATTATCAGAGGAGGGTGTCGAGTACTTAGTATTCTGTAATGAATCAGAAACTGAGAATTGTGGGTTTTTTATGTAGATTCATGAAGTGATTTCCTATAGATTATGTAATTGGAGACCACATTAACAGAACTATGTGACCCATGATCGTGAGTTATCTGTGGTAGTATAAACTTTGAAGATGTGGAAACAATACCTGATGGGAGAGTGGTTTACCTTCTACTCCGATCACAAGAGTCTCAAGTATATCTTATCTCAAAAGGATATGAACTTGATATAGAGGTGATGTATAGAGTTTTTCTAGGACCATGAATTAAAGATTCTCTATATTCCAAGGGAGGGGAACGTGGTGGAAAATACCCTCAGTAGAAGATCTAGTTCACAGTTGTGAAATGATATGCCAGAGTAGTTGGCCTCATTACAATTATCTTTTGTGGATGGAGATGGAGAATATTACCCCCAGTCAATGGTCATTACCCCTTCACTCTTATAGCAAGTCAGGGAGGCACAACATGAGGATACTGATTATGAGACCCAATTTGCTTGGATATCCACAGGGCATGCTCCTGATGGATATTCACATAGTAGAGAGCAGATCTTTAATTTCATAGAATTCACCAAAGTATCAATGAAATTTCAAGAGGATATTTTGAGGGAGTTATATACATACCCTTTGGTGGTATTCCTAGGTCTATAGAAGATGTACCAGAACCTCCGGTGTTAGTTTTGATGGCCTTTGATGGAGAAGAGTATTACAGAGTTCGTTTCTCGATGTCTTACTTGTCAGTAAGTGAAGGTTGAGCACCAGGTTCCAGTGGGTTTCTCTCAACCCTATGATTTTATAGAAAGAAAGTGGGATGATATATCAATAGAATTCATGACAAGTTTAACATGTATGTCTAGAGGAGACGATTCTATATGGTTGATTTTCGATCTACTCACCAAGTTAGGATGCCTACTAGCTATCTAAGTGGAGATTTTAATAGAGAGATTGAGACACCACTACATGAAGAAGATAGTTCTACTCTATGGAGTCTCTTCGACGAAATTTTTAGATCACAATGTTATTTTTTACATATCAGTTGTGTAAGGGATTATATGAGGAATTTGGGACCCAATTACGCTTGAGAACAACATTTCACCCACAGAAAGATGGCAAGATAGACCAGACCATTCAGATCATGGAGGGCATGCTGTGAGCTTGCATGTTGGACTTCAGCCATAGTTGGTAGGATCACCTACCATTGGTGGAGTTCATGTAAAAAAATAGCTACAATTCCACCATTGGTATGGTTCCATTCAAGGCTTTGTATGAGATACCATATAGATCACCACTTTGTTGGAATGGCCTAGGAGATTCAACACTCATGGGCCTGGAGTTGGTGTGATCTACTTCCAAGAAGGTTCATAACATCCAGGATTAGATGAAGACTTCACTAATCCATCATATGTCTTATGATGATAGGCAATGAATGTATTTGGAGTTTGAGTAAGGAGACAATTTGTTCCAATGGGTTTCACCTCAATGTGGATTATAAACAATTAGATGAGGTGACAAGTTATCTTCGAGGTTTATCAGCCATTTTTAGATACTGTGCAGAGTTAGTGAGATAGCCTACCTCTTAGCTCTACCCCCACAGTTGGACCAGGTACATGATGTCTTCCACATGTCACAGATGAGGATGTACATTCTTGATCCATCACATGTCTTCAACTGGGGTGAACTAGAAATCAAGGATAGAGAAAAATTTGATGAACCTAGTGGAGATTGAGAATAATTAGGAGAGGATTCTTTATAGGTGATCAATTATTCAGTCCAAGTCTGGTGGCATCACATGAATCTCTAGTAGAGCACATGGGAGCAGGACTCTCATATTCGTGCACAATACCAAAATCTTTTTCAGTAACATTTTTCAGATTTTTAGGGACGTAAATCCCAAGATGTTTAGAATGTAATGTCCAATATTTTAAATGTATTATTTTTATATATTATATGGATTATATTCAAGACCACGTGATGAGATGACATGCGATTCTGAGGCCCAATGTGCCTTGAATAAATGTTTAAAATATATAAAAATATTAAATAGCACACATGTCTTGTTTTCCAAAAAAAAGTGGAATGAAATATAAATGGGTGCCCAAATCAGAAATATGAGGGCACCATTGTATTCATTGAATAAGATTTATCCAAGACACAAACTAACATTGGACAAAATGGGTCAAATGTGAATTGTAGTTTTAGGCCTTATTAATGAAAATAATAAATTGAGAAATTATTTTATTTCTTATATTTCATTAACGTAACAATGCGGTGACTGATATATTTTAAATAAACCATTTTTCATGGATCCAATATTAGAATCATAACCTTAGAATTCATTAGAGGCTCTGGAGAGGAAAAACGGAAGATTTATCTCAGCGATCGATGATAGAACTATGGATTGCAGATCGACGAACACCTTTCATGATAGATCTCGCCATTTGAAATCAATATTAAACACTAAATGATCCAATTACTAGGTATTGTGTGTTATTTTGGATGTCCTTCCCTGTTCTCAGATTCAACGATGAATGCAAACCAACCAATGAACATGTTGTTCCATGGTTCGATCCTAACCTTACAAGATAGAATTTATTTGTAGAATTTACGAGGTTTGATCATTGAGAATTGTTTTGATTCTTTGATCATTCTTACGGGAACAGATTTAGGAAAGAATGAAAAATTGTCTTGGTTTATTCCTCATATTTGTTCCATATGGATTTTCTCCCTCTCTTTCTATGTGTGTTCTTCGTTCTTCAATGAATTCATGAAAAATTGATCATTTCACCTTCGTTTCTTGGTGCAATGATCCAAAATTGAAGATCCATCTTCAGGATGACCTAACAGAGGTGTGATGGTGAAAACAATTGATAAATCGAAGTGGTTTTTAATATTCTATTCCTTAATTGGTTTGTGATGGGATGGATTTAAATGGATTTCTGAGCTGATTGAAGGCCTAAAACACATCGATTCGATGTTAGGGTGGTGAAATGAACCTAGATCAGAATTTATGAGGTTAAAGAACCAACAGAATGTGATCTGGATCATCGGCTGAGCCGCATGGGGGAAGAACACAACTTTCAGTAAAAATCTGATGATCACAACATGCAATCTAGGGTTAAAATTATGTGGCACCCACTGAGAGGTGACTAAGGTTTCATGTAATAGTTAAATATCATAAGTAATGTGGCCCCAGTCACATGTCCTATAGGTACTACCGAGATACTCATTATGTATATCGGGAGATACACGAACACAGGGTGGAGTACACGGGTTTCCTACATGGCATGTACGCCACCACACGACTTGGTCTGGAACACGTACATGGACTACCCCATGTACTGGTACGTGGGTAGAGACACACTTGATGAAACTATGGACTAGAACATAGCCAGAGCACATGAGTGGACCCTTGATAGAATGAAAATGTGTGCATCTCATTATATTTTTCATGTACCCATCTTATACACAACATGTTCTAAATACACGGGCCATTGTACATAGGATGTACCTAGGGTCAAGGGACACAGAGTGTGAACCTACAACACACTATGTTCCCCCTTCTACATGTCTTGATTTTCCTTCATCTATATAGTGTACAAGTAATTTTAGGGTTCATTACCTTTATCATTCTCTCTGAAGGTATGTACGAATCATTTCCTACTAATAAGACTTTGATCCCTTCATAAAGACTTTCTTTCCAGAGCTATGGAATCCACCAAGAGGCCTGAAGTGGGACCCTCTGTTAATTATTTGGGCCCTAGGTAGAGTCTTTGGAATTGAAATGACCAACACTACAAGGTGTTGATCCTCTACTTAGCGGGTTAACCTTGATTGAGTTTTTGGTATCACCCCATGACCCTGGCTATGATCCTCATAAGTGTATCATATCTCTCTTTAGATCTGTCAGCATATATCTATAAGAGTTGGTGTCTTCAAACCAACTGTATGTACTTTGATTACATGGATACATAATGTATTTAAATATTAAATATCTTTTTACATATTGTTCACTCTTCTACATGAATATGATGTAATAATATCCTAGCGTATTTGTTGCACTAATAAGGTCATGGAAGTTCTCTACTATTATGAGAACCTTAAAATTCTATAACAATATTCTTAAATATATTTCTATGGTTGGATGACATACTATGATGGGAAACATATCATGCTGACCATCTGGTGTGAGTACTGATAAGAAGATGCGACTTCCTCTCATGAAGTTCTCACATGGTAATCTCCAAAACAAGAGATTATGAGAACATTCCCCCTTATAAGAATTCTTCAAGTTTTATTGTCATCATATATTTCTATCTATGAGCATGTGTAATGATCTTTAATCTTTATGATCATCATTAATGTGTGTCATGGCTCATGCACTTTGATTTACTGATGAAAACCATCACCTAAATAGTTGGTGGGAAGTAGGGTATATTGGGTGCATCACAAGTGGCATGTTATTAATGGATAAGTAAAGGAACGATTTTTCCCTTCCATTTATGGAAGTTGATATCTCAGTCCTTTTATTAAAATAGAATCGTCGCATGAAATTCAATGGACATGGTGTAATGAAGAGTTTATTTCAGGTAGTCAAAGCACGACGTATTGAGCATAAAAGTTGATGACACTATCAGGAAACCTGCCTGATGAGATATTAAGAAAAGGGATTATATTATACAGTGAGCATTCACATGTGGATGTCATTTTTCTTACTTTAAGTTCTTTCTTTTGGGTGCCTTTACCTATTGCTAGACAGTACTCTTGGACTTTAGACAAGCCTGCCAAATGCCAACGAGAAAAAATCTAGAGGGTCACACACTAAGTGTTTCTGATCATCTCAGTTAAATTCTATTTGAATTTAGTTAATAAATATTATTCTAAATATTGTGGAATAGTTTTATTCAAGTTAAAATTATTGCATAAATTAAATAAATATATATTCACCAGATTGTGGGTAAAATATATTTATTCATTTTATTGAAAATTTAATAAATATTTATTTACTAGTTTTTAAATAAAATATCTGTTTAAGAGAATAAATTATTTATTTATTTATTTGGGAGTCCAATAGAAGGAAGTGGAGTTGAAGTGGACTGAGGATAGTCTATCAGTAAAATAAATATTCGAAAGATGATAAATAATTATTTAACTAGTTGGTACAAATTAATATAATGCTGCTATTATTTTGTGATGCAGAATATTATTTATAATTTTGTTTTGAAAAAGTTGGAACACCCTAATTAATGACACAATATTATTATTAATAGAATGGGTTCTCTCTAAGGTTATGAATTTATTTTATTTCAGTTACACAATTCAATATCATAACAAAATACCCATGTCAATAAATAGACACATATGTCTATTGTTCCATGGACCAAACCGCACACCCGATGAATTGAGAATTGTTGATCTAAAAAATTTATCTCTCAGATCCTATTCCCACCCTTCTCAAGAATGAGAGACATTCTTCGAGGCTGAAGAATAAGTGATCATGAATGACCGACATAAGACCTTCTCTTCACCACACTAGCACTCAGAGTATGAGTGGTGTAGATCAGAGGCCATTAGAGAACGTGTGTATCACCGCTAGATGGATTCTAGTTTGGATTCTTGCAAGCGCAATAAGATAATCTGGAAGGGTCATTCCAGATGATCAACATCATCAACAAAGAAAATACTGAAGAGAAAAGTTTTATTTTTTTTATGAAATTAATTAAATCACTTATAATCATGATGTGAAAGATACTCTCTAAAGATTCCAGGCCTCTTCCTTCTTTATCTAAATATTTGAAGGTATTCCATGGATACTGGAATTCATTGTCGTATTGATTCTGGAAAAATCATTTATTAGGGTAAAAATTAAAGTTTGGTGTCAGCCCAACTATGATTCCGCTGTGCCTGAAACCTACAAGTGGTATCAGTGAAGTTAAATCATAGTTTATAATTATTTAAATAATTTGTTGAGGATTTATGATTTGATAATTTAGTTTTTCAATTCAAGGTTCATCATTCTTGAAATGTATATTTCGAGACCTGTTCTCCCTCTTTTCGTTTCTCATTCACCTTACAGAAGAAGTCTTTTATTTTAATTTTGATTAAAATAAAATAGAGGATCTCATCCAGAGGTTCCAAAGGTTCCTAGCTGTACAACACCAGAATACACGACGTGTAGTTGGATTCACGCACTGTTTATCATGGTTCAATGCATCAGGACTGGTTCCCCATACCAAAATATTTTATTGGAGTTTTTCTATGTTTTAAAGACTCTGTGTATTGACCCAGAACAGATGGCTCACAGTTTACAGATTATACGCCATGTGGCCCACTAGATATGGCGTGTAGTCCATTCCGGTCAGGGTTGGACCATGTACCCCATACATAGATTGCCTGGCTGGAGATAATGTAAAATGGATACTACCCAGAGTGTGGCCCACTAGGCATGCCATGTACTCCAATGATTTTTGAATTAAATTTACACACTTTATCCCCAGGTGTGTACTTCAGATGGATGGGGAATGATAGTACACGTTGTGTAGTTGGAACTACATGTCGTGTACACATCCAAATTACACAGATTTGTTAAACTATATTATTATATTATACAAAACAATGAGACTTGTACCACAGTACATGCGTAAAGTAGAGGCACAAAATGTGATAGGTGTTTTATTTATATGTGTTTAATTTTATATCTATGTAATATTCATTTCTTCTCATTAGGTTGATATGAACAAGAATTCACAAAAATTCATCTATGGTACATGTTACGTATAAAGATAATTTTAAATCAATTTATTTGTTTAAAATTTTGATGGATGATAAAATCTAGGAAATTCAGAAAAAGGATTAAGGTAAAAGGATGTATTAATTAAAGATAATATTTAATTGATTTGAGGGTAATTTATCTTAATAAGAATGATTAAATAATTGAAAACTAGTTTATTAAATTCCTAACTCATTGCATGTATGTGGGTGATCATGTGCTAGACCAATACCTTTGTATGTGATTTTTTTCCTTTTAATTTATTTAATAAATTAATTTTTGTCCTATGAGCCATCTCTCCTCATTAATATGTAGGGCCTGCAGCCCATGATTTCTATCATGTATACCCACCTTTAACACCTCACCGACATCTGAGTTTAAAATAATATTTAATGGATGGAAATCCCAATCTAGGGGAGGCGGTTCAAGTAGGAGCTAAGATGAAACCAATCCCAGGAGATATAGAGGTGGAATGGTGGAAAGCTGTAAACACAAACCCCAAAGGTTTAAGGTTCTCCCCTAGGTCAGGGTTAGTTTATCAAATGCTAGATAATATAACCATTACAAAAGATAATGATCATGACCTTTTCCTTATTTTATTTCTATTATTTGCATGGTTTATCATTATGGATGTGTTTTCAGGATCACATAATTAATGTATTAAACAAGCATGCAAGATGGAACTAAAATAAACTTGGATTATGTGTAAAAATTATCAATACAAGGTTAATCACTTAAGTAAGTTCAACTTAATATTAAAAATCATGTGATAATGATAATAAGTAACTCATAAATAATTGATAAAAATCCCTCAAATAAAATATTAAGTCAGACCAAGCCTTTAGTTACTTGATTAAGGAAAAAAATCAATACAACTATGTGTTTGACAAAACCTTGTTAGGAAACTTAATTTTATACAATAATCCATTATGAATGGTTTCCAGTTGAATTAACCATATTACATCAAGTATCATAGCCCTTTCTAGGCTTGGTGTAATATTGGTGGCAAGATATGAGGAAATCCAAAGTCAGGATTTCATAATTGGGGAGTCCACCTAACAGATCAAGGAGTTGAAAGCCAGCTGTTGGAAAATACCTACCTACCAAAATACTTTCAAATAGCTTGAACAACCCTTTTGGGGGTTATGTAAAGGGGAATATGGATCCTTTACACTAGTATGTTATAAGAAATGAACATTCCGAGTTCAATGGTGAGTGCCATTGGGACATGATAAAATAATGGGAGACTTAATAAAATTAATTTATTATTTCTTATAAAAATAAAGAATGTACTAATGATCTACTATTTCAGTTGTAGAATAAAAATTACAAGATCGTCAACCACACTATCCATGCAATCAATTATAGATAAAGACAACAACTGTAAAGACCCGTAAATTTCAAGGAAATGTTTTTTCTTAATTTTCTTTGGAATTTTACAAGAACGCAGTTTCTGACGGCACCTAATTCCGAGGCCCGGTGTGCCCGGAATCATTTTCCGAAGTTTGGATCGGGTACGTTCAGTGAATGAACGAGCGGGTTTTTCTAACTTTTGAACCGGTGCTCGGAATCGAATTCTGAGGGCACTGATGGAATCACAGCGCCGGTACTTTCTTATAAACGCCTCTTCCAGGGTTGCGTTTGCTCAGGTGTGGTTTTTAATTTTTGGGCTTTAAGTTAAGAAATAAAATGAAGTGGTACGACAACTTTATTTTTATTTCACTTAAGCCACTTAAAAGCCACTTAAAGCTGCTTAAGCTAAGTTAAAGCGGATAGGGTACAATTCAAAATATCCTACCCTCTTGGTAGGATATTTGTGGGGTGGGGCACGCACAAGTCCACTGTTTCTTTTCCGCTAAGTAACGCACCCGCGAAAACCCCTATTGATTGAAAGTCAACTGGAGCGTTTCTTAAACAATTAAACGCTCCTATTAATTGGGTGGTTTTATTCGTTGAATTAATTATATGAATTAATGGGTCGTTATTTAACTTATATCTTTTTTTCATTTGTTGGAATGTTAATAAAATAAGACCAACGCTATTCTCTTAATTGTTGCTCGTTGAGAGGTTTTGAAAAATTTTGTGCCTTCATCCTCCTTCGCGAAGAACGCGAAGAACGTCGTCACCCTCGGAGATTGACAATGCTTCTTCCGAGACGTTCTTCCCTGCAACGATCTCTGATCACCAACTGCTTGAGGTAGGAGATTTCTGGTTTCTTCTTTTAAATCTCTTTGTGAGTTATAATAACATCATGGATTTAATTAATATTATTAAATCTGCATGTTCTTGAACCTCGGAGTTTGTCGACGCGACATCGTATTCCGTGACGACGCGATGCCCTTCCACGACGTGACAATCACCTCCTTCCGCGACGATCAATTTCGCGAAGAACGCGAGCTCGATGACTACGACGAGGTAGGGATTTTTATTTGAGAACAATCTTTAATTCCCGTGATTGTTTCTTTTAAAAAAACAAAGAACCCAGATCAAGTTCAATTTTAATTCTATTAAAATTGTGCCATGATTGTTATTCATGTGTTGAATATTTTATTCCTGATTGTTATCACCTAACGCGGAGGGTGTGGGCCAAACAAACACTGCCCGACAACCCTCCACAGTTCTTCGTTGATGTGCGGATTGGAGGGTGACGACAAAGCATGCCGCAGAGGTGATTCGTTGTTTCCGCAGTGAAGTATGGGACCCGGGAGGAGCTACGGCGTAGACGGAAATGAAATCGGACCACCGGAGCAACTCCGGGGTCCCACCAGACAGGGCCGCCGCGGCTGAAGCCGCGGCGGCAGAGGCCAGCGGACCCCCGGCCGCGTGGGTCCGGCACACACGGGAAGCGGCTTTTCCGCGTCCGCTGATCCAGCACGGCCCCACACGGGGTCGCGACGCCTTCATCCCACGGGGGCAGTGCCCCGCGGCTCCCTCGCTCGGCCGCTCGACCGAGCCGAGCCGGGTCGGACCCGAACCCGGGTCAGGTCGACCCGGTTCAGGCCGACCCAGGGGGGGTTGGGCCGGGTCGGTCCGGGCCCAGACCCCCCATCTTCGGACCGTTTTCGGTCTTTTACCCGTAACTTGAGTTACGGGCCTCCGAACGACGCGCCGCTAGCGGCGATGCGATCCTTGGATCGAGATGGTCGTTTCGGTATATCGCACTCAAGGTTTCAGAATACTTTGAGTTTGGCCGGGTTGGTTCGTACACGAAACCAACCGGGCCCTCGGAGCGGAAACACTCATATCTTGAGCTTCGGACGTCCGATCGACGTGCCGTCGACTTCGTTGAATTCCTCTATGTGAGACGGATCATTTGGAATACTCCGCCCGAGGTTCGGACATAGGTGGAGTATGGTCGGGTTGGTTTTGCCTTAAAAACCAACCGGGGCCCTAGGACGAAAAAGCCAATAACTCTCAGACCGGGCGTCCGATTGACGCGCCGTCTGCGACGTTGAGTTCCTGTTGCCGATACGGAACTTTTGGATACATCAACTATGGACTATGTGTCAGTTGATGTATCGGCCTCTCGGCTCGTGGAGCGGACCCTCCCGAACGAGCTTGCTTTGTGCGAGAACCCTAGGGCTGGCTACGACTGCTACTGTGACGACGACGACTGTGCAGAGATCCTCAGTGGATTCGACGACGACGACTACAGCACTCAGCAATCCTTTGTGGTTCAGTGCTACCGATCCTGTGTGGGTCCGATCCTGTGTGGGTCAGTGCTCAATGGTCCTGTGTGGGCCAGCGCCTACAGGTCCTTTGTGGGTCCGATCCTGTGTGGGTCTTTGCGGGGGTTAGTTACATATCAATCCTTTGTGGGTCAGATACTTTGTGGGTCATTACGGGGGTTAGTACCTATCGATCCTTTGTGGGTCCGACGACTTAGATGGATCAGTGATCATCTCTATCGTCATTCGAAGAAGTATACCTATGTGAGGTGAAACTCTGTTTTACTTTCCTTTGTGGATTGTGTTGTGCTATCCTGTGTGGATTTACGTTTTACTTTCCTTTGTGGATTGTGTTGAGCTATCCTGTGTGGATTTCACATTTTGCATTCCTGTGTGGACTGGGTTTTACTTGAGCTCAAATGTTGGAACCAAGCGAGAATTGATGACTTAGGTATATGTATGGGCATATACCTAAGCAGTGTCAGATGTTATTTCGTGATTGTATCTTTCTTTTGTGGTTTATCCTTTGTGGATTTTCGGAGACCTTTGGGGGTCTCAGGGTCCCTAAAGAGTAGATTATACTCACCCTTGCACGGGCTATGCCCACACTACGATGTGTTGGTTGCAGATGACGGACATCGCTGATCGTGGTGGAGGCTTGCGGAGCAGGACGGTACCTGGAGGTGGACCACTGGGTGGGACGTACTCGGAGCGGTCGACTAGACCCGAGGAGCAGTGGAGGCTATCTGTACCCACCCTTCAGGTGGGACTTCCAGTGGATGGCTCGACGTTGCGGCTTTACTTTTCAGTTTCTGTTTTTCCCCTTTCAGTTGTACTTTACAGTTGGGCTTGTATTTCTGGCCCCCTTTACTTTTCTGCACTTACTGTTGTACCAGCTTTTAATTAGTGTTTACTTTTCCTATTTCTTACTCGGTGGTGCTTGTTTACTTTACAAAGGCAATGCCTTCCCTTTTTACCAGGAATTACGCCTTGGTGCTAGTCTCCAGCCCCTGGCCTATGGAAGGCGGGATTGGGGTAGTCACGACACGGGCCCCGAGGACGGGTCGTGACAAATTGGTATCAGAGGAGTTCGGTTCTACCGCAGACTCTGATCTTTCTTCTATGTGATGCAATTGTGTTTAGCATATTGAGTGTGGTTATCAGTCCAGGGAGTCCAGTGTTGGTGCGGCGGCCGACGTATCCGTACACCAGGACCCTGACTTCTGATTTCTGACTTAATGCACGAAATCATTGATTGCATGTGTGATACAAGTTTTCTTTGTGATTACTTTATGTCAGCTCACTAGGTATACTGTTCTGACCATGGCGCACCTATTTCCTTTTCAGGATGGCCCCATGACGGCAGCCAGCTAGGGTTCCGAGAGTCATACGTGACGACAGCCCGTCGAGCGATGAGGCTTTGGTACAGGGCCCTTTGACAGCAGAGGCACCGGTGGTACCTCTACCCGCCGAGCCACCGATGCTTCCAGCACCAGCCGCTGACGATGCACGTCGCCTCAGTGCATTGAATGAGTTCCAGCACCAGCGACCGCCCAGGTTCCACGGGGAGACGGACCCCCAGGTAGCCGAGGACTGGCTGGAGGTAGTGGTACGAGTTTTCAGGCTAGTGAGGACACCGACAGACCTCATGGTGATCCTCCCAGCGAGCCTACTGCACGCAGCAGCAGGACGATGGTGGAGCTTGATGCTCCAGGTTTACGATGAGGCCTCTCTCATCTGGACAGACTTTGAGGGCCTCTTCCGCTCAGAGTTCGTCCCGGCCACCCTCCGTGCGGTGCGCATCCAGGAGCTTCTTCAGCTGCGGCATGGCAGCTTGACGGTCGCCCAGTACTCGCCGAGATTCACCGATCTCTCACGCTACTCGACAGATATGGTACGGGACCCATTCTTCTAGGCCCAGACCTTTGAACAGGGATTGATACATGAGATCCGGGCATTGCTAATCTCCCTCGACATTCCGACTCAGGCAGGAGTACTAGAGTGAGCCCTTCTGATCGAGAGCTTTCTTGTTGAGTCCACAGCAAGACCTACCGCAGGGCGGCAGAGTAGTGGAGTCTTCGGTAGCAGGTAGCCGACGGATGACTCAGGGGTCTAGGTAGAAGAGACCCTCACATAGGCGGCCTCAGGACACTGGCTCAGCCGTGCGGGGCACACAGCGCAGAACTAGTATTTCGAGAGGCAGGCAGTGCTACACTTGCGGCGGGCAGGGTCACATGGATCGTGACTGCCCGACCCACCCTGCCGAGGAGCAGTAGACAGTTGAGGGGCCACCCAGGCAGAGGCAGAGGGTCAACCGTGGCGGTCCGCAGGGAGGAGGCGGATGAGGCAGAGGAGCTGGCTGAGCAGCAGGTGGTGGGCGACGCTTTGAGGCTCTACCACCACCACCACCAGGAGGCCCGCCCCAACAACAGGGAGCTGGCGGGCAGAGACAGGCACAGCTCCAGGCAGCGGAGGCCTACGACCACGGCGCGCCCGAGATGATTCAAGGTACGATATGTGTCTATTCCACCCTTGCTGTAGTTCTTATAGACACAAGAGCAAGTCACTATTTCATAGCTGCTGCCCTTGTTCGGAGCTCGGAGATTCTGACAGAGCTGTTGGCTCGATCCTTACGGCTAGAGACTCCTACGGGAGCGGACTCGATGATTACACACTGGTGCCGGTAGTGTGAGCTTACTCTAGGAGGCGAGATCTTCGACTGGGATCTTCTTGTAGTGGCGTCGAGGCCTTACGACGTCATCTTGGGCATCGATTGGTTATCTACAGTCCATGCACAGATTGACTGTATTAGGCGCAAGGTGCGATGTGTACGCACCGATGGGAGCAGGTTCACCTTCACCGGCGAGAAGGGAGCCTTCGCAACACAGGATGGACTTCCGCAGAGGAGAGGACAACCCATCACTTATCATTTGGCTAGCCTCATCCTAGGAGCTGTTGACGTGCGGAGTCCTAGTTTTCCTGTGGATCAGTACGCGGACGTCTTTCCTGACGACGTTCCAGGGCTACCTCCTCGCAGAGAGGTAGACTTTCATATTGACCTGTACCCCGGGATAGCCCCGATATCGACTCCAGCATATCAGATGGCCCCCGCTAAGCTTCGAGAGCTACGGGTATAGTTGGAGGACTTGCAGGACAAGGGTTTCATCCGACCCAGTGTTTCACCTTGGGCTTCCTCGATATTGTTCGCCAAGAAGGCGGACGGGATCTTGAGACTGTGTGTCGACTATCGTCGCTTGAACCAGGTGACAGTGAGGAAAAAGTATCTGCTACCGAGGATTGATGAACCCTTCGATCAGCTCAAGGGAGCACAGTGATTATCAAAGATAGACCTCAGGTCAGGCTATCATCAGCTCAGAGTTCGAGATGAGGACGTGCAGAAGATGGCCTTCAGATGTCGGTATTGCCACTATGAGTTCCTGGTTATGCCATTCGGTGTAACCAATGCTCCAGCGGTGTTCATGGGCCTCATGAACAGGATCTTTCAGCCTTACCTTAATCGATTTGTCGTGATCTTCATCGACGACATTTTGATATACTCGACGACTGAGGAGGAGCACACCTATAACTTGCGGGTTGTACTAGACACACTCCGAGAGCACCAGCTTTATGGCAAGCTCTCGAAGTGTCAGTTCTGGATACGTGAGGTCTACTTCTTGGGACACGTCATCTCTGAGGTGGGAGTTGTAGTGGATCCTACAAAGATTGAGGCGGTGCTAGCTTGGGATCCACCCAAGAGCGTGATAGAGGTGCGGAGTTTATTGGGACCATCTGGATACTATCAGAGGTTTGTGCCAGAATTATCCAGAGTTGCGGCACCACTATCAGCTTTGATGAAGAAGGGGAAACCCTTTGTGTGGTCAGACAGATGTCATCAGAGCTTCCAGGAGCTGAGACAGAGATTGACCAGCGCACCTATCTTGAGGTTGCCTGAGGATGGAGTAGGGTACATAGTCTACTGCGATGCATCAGGGACCAGACTCAGATGTGTCCTGATGTAGGAGTGGGCAGTGATCGCCTATGGATCACGTCAGTTGAGGCCGAATGAGCAGAAATACGCTACCCATGACCTGGAGTTAGTAGCAGTGGTCTTCGCTCTGAAGACATGGCGACAATATCTAATGGACGAGCGCTTTACAGTCTTTTCTGTCCATCAGAGTCTCAGGTACATATTCTCGCAGAAGGACATGAACCTGAGACAGCGGCGATGGATCGAGTTCCTCTAGGACTATGACTTTGAGATAGTCTATACTCCTGGGAAGGGGAACGTAGTAGCCGATTCTCTCAGCAGGAGGACGGGCATTCAGCTACATGAGGAGGCGACGGAGCAGCTAGCCACTTTGCAGATATCCTTCATGGATAGAGATGGATCAGCCTTCCTTCAGTCTCTCACAGTCACTCCTCCACTACTACAGTGGGTCAGAGAGGCACAACATGGGGACGCTGACTGTGAGACGCGGCGTGCATAGATATCCTCAGGATAGGCACCTGATGGCTTCTCCTTTGGAACAGAGCATGACATCCTTTTCAGAGGACGTACCATGGTACCAGTTGCTTTATGAGAGGAGTTACTGAGAGAGTTTCACACTTCTCCTTTGGCGGTACATCCTGGAGTGGTGAAGATGTACCAGGACCTCAGACGACAGCACTGGTGGCCAGGCATGAAGAAGGCTGTGGCAAAGTTCATTTCTCAATGCCTCACCTGCCAGCAGGTGAAGGCAGAGCATCAGGTACCAGCAGGCTTGGTACAACCCTTGGAGGTCCCGGAGTGGAAGTGGGACGTCATATCTATGGAATTCGTGACTGGACTTCCATGCACTTTCAGAGGTCACGACTCCATCTAGGTGATTGTCGACCGACTCACCAAGTCGTCTCACTTCTTACCTATTAGAGAGCAGGGCTCAGTGGAGAGCTTGGGGAGTCTCTACGTTCAGGAGATTGTACGGCTTCACAGTGTGCCATCATCCATCGTCTCCGATCGATATGCTTGCTTTACTTCCCGGCTTTGGAAGGGGTTGCAGGAGGTGTTCGGGACACAGCTACGTCTGAGCACCGCCTTTCACCCTCAGACGGATGGTCAGACGGAGAGGACTATTCAGACTCTCGAGGACATGCTCCGTGCATGTGTCCTTGACTTTGGTCACAGTTGGGAGGAACACCTACCCTTGGTGGAGTTTGCGTACAACAACAGCTACCACTCCACCATCGGGATGGCACCATACGAGGCGTTGTACGACAGACCTTGCAGATCTCCTTTGTGCTGGACTGACCCTGGGGAGTCAGCAATTGTGGGACCAGAGATGGTCCGGGCCACGACAGAGAAGGTCCAGGTCATAAAGGAGAGGATGAGGACAACTCAGAGCCGGCAGAAGTCTTATGCTGACAGGAGGCGGAGGCCACTAGATTTTGAGGATGGTGACCACGTCTTCTTGCGTGTCTGACCTCGACGTGGATTACAGAGATTTGGACGAGGCGGAATGTTGTCTCCATGATTCATCGGACCTTTCCAGGTCATCAGTAGGATTGGCAAGGTGGCTTATCGCCTGGCTCTACCACCTCAGTTGCACCGGGTGCACGATGTCTTCCACGTATCCCAGCTAAGGAGATACGTGCACGACCCGACACATATCATTGACCATGGGGAGCTAGACGTGGATGATGGGGCGACTTTTGCGGAGGTCCCGGTGGAGATCGAGGATCGACAAGAGCGGGTCCTACGTGGATGGCCGATTCCTCTTGTGCGCATCAGATGGCAGCACGTGAACCTCCAGGAGAGCACTTGGGAGCGGGAGGCTCAGATGCGTGCTCAGTACCCACTTTTGTTTCCCTAGTTTATGATGTATCTTTAAGGGGATATAAAGCCCTGAGGTGGGAGTGATGTAAAGACCTGTAAATTTCAAGGAAATTTTTTTTCTTAATTTTCTTTGGAATTTTACAAGAACGCAGTTTCTGACGGCACCTGATTCCGAGGCCCGGTGTGCCCGGAATCATTTTCCGAAGTTTGGATCGGGTACGTTCAGTGAACGAATGAGCGGATTTTTCTAACTTTTGAACCGGTGCTCAGAATCGAATTCTGAGGGCACCGATGGAATCGCAGCGCCGGTACTTTCTTAGAAACGCCTCTTCCGGAGTTGCGTTTGATCGGGTGTGGTTTTCAATTTTTGGGCTTCAAGTTATGAAATAAAAGAAAGTGGTGCGACAACTTTATTTTTATTTCACTTAAGCCACATAAAAGCCACTTAAAGCTACTTAAGATAAGTTAAAGCGGATAAGGTACAATTTCAAATATCCTACCCTCTTGGTAGGATATTTGTGGGGTGGGGCCCGCACGAGCCCACCGTTTCTTTTCCGCTAAGTAACGCACCCGCGAAAACCCCTATTGATTGAATGTCAACTGGAGTGTTTCTTAAACAATTAAACGCTCCTATTAATTGGGCGGTTTTATTCGTTGAGTTAATTCTATGAATTAATGGGTCGTTATTTAACTTATCTCTTTTTTTCGTTTGTTGGCATGTTAATAAAATAAGACCAACGCTATTCACTTAAGTGTTGCTCGTTGAGAGGTTTTGAAAAATTTTGTGCCTTCATCCTCCTTCGCGAAAAATGCGAAGAACGCGAAGAACGCCGTCACCCTCGGAGATTGATGACGCTTCTTCCGAGACGTTCTTCCCCGCAACGATCTCTGATCACCAACTGCTTGAGGTAGGAGATTTCAGGTTTCTTCTTTTAAATCTCTTTGTGGGTTATAATAACATCATGGATTTAATTAATATAATTAAATCTGCATGGTCTTGAACCACGGAGTTCGTCGACGCAACACCGTATTCCGCAAACACGCGACGCCCTTCCGCGATGATCAATTCCGCGAAGAACGCGCGCTCGACGACTACAGCGAGCTAGGGATTTTTATTTGAGAACAATCTTTAATTCCCGTGATTGTTTCTTTTAGAAAAACAAAGAACCTGGATCAAGTTCAATTTTAATTATATTAAAATTGTCCCTTTCTTGTTATTCATGTGTTGAATATTTTATTCCCGATTGTTATCACCTAACGCAGAGGGTGCGGGCCAAACACACACGGCCCGACAACCCTCCGCAGTTCTTCATTGATGTGCGGATTGGCGGGCGACGACAAAGCATGCCGCAGAGGCGATTCGTTGTTTCCGTAGTGAAGTACGGGACCCGGGAGGAGCTACGGCACAGACGAAAACAAAATCGGACCACGGGGGCAACTCCGGTGGCCCGCGGCCGCGCGGGTCCGGCACACAGGGGACGCGGCTTTTCCGCGTCCGCTGATCCAGCGTGGCCCCACGTGGGGCCGCGCCACTTTCATCCTGCGGGGGCAACACCCCGCGGCTCCCTCGCTCGGTCGCTCGGCCGAGCCGAGCTGGACCGACCCGACCGGCCGGGCCACGCCGAGCCGGGTCGGACCCGGACTCGGGTCTGGTCGACCCGGTTCGGGCCGACCCAGGGGGGGTTGGGCCGGGTCGGTCCAGGCCCAGACCCCCCGTCTTCGGACTGTTTTCGGTCTTTTTCCCGTACCATGACCTATGGGCCTCCGAACGACGCGCCATCAGCGGCAATGCGATCCTTGGATCGAGAAGGTCGTTTCGGTATATCGCACTCAATGTTTTGGAATACTTTGAGTTCGGCCGGGTTGGTTCGTACACGAAACCAACCGGGCCCTCGGAGCGGAAACACTCATATCTTGAGCTTCGGACGTCCGATCGACATGCCGTCGACTTCGTTGAATTCCTCTAAGCGAGACAGATCATTTGGCATACTCCGCCCGAGGTTTGGACGCAGGTGGAGTACGGTCGGGTTGTTTTTGCCTTAAAAACCAACAGGGCCCCTAGGACGAAAAAGCCAATAACTCTCAGACCGAGCGTCCGATTGACGTGCCGTCTGCGACGTTGAGTTCCTGTTGCGGATATGGAACTTTTGGATACATCAACTATGGACTATGTGTCAGCTGATGTATCGGCCTCTCGGCTCGTGGAGTGGACCCTCCCGAACGAGCTTGCTGTGTGCGGGAACGCTAGGGCTGGATGCGACTGCTATTGTGACGACGACGACTGTGTAGAGATCCTCAGTGGATTCAACAACGATAACTACAGCACTCAGCGATCCTTTGTGGGTCAGTGCTACCGATCCTGTGTGGGTCAGCGCTCAGCGGTCCTGTGTGGGCCAGCGCCTACAAGTCCTGTGTGGACCCGATCCTGTGTGGGTCTTTGCGGGGGTTAGTTACCTGTCGATCCTTTGTGAGTCAGATCCTTTGTGGTTCATTGCGGGGGTTAGTACCTATAGATCTTTTGTGGGTCCGACGACTTAGATGGATCAGTGATCATATCTACCGTCATTCGATGAAGTATACCTGTGTGAGCTGAAACTTTGTTTAACTTTCCTTTGTAGATTGTGTTGTGCTATCTTGTGTGGATTTACGTTTTACTTTCCTTGGTGGATTGTGTTCAGCTATCCTGTGTGGATTTCACGTTTTTCTTTCCTGTGTGGACTGGGTTGTACTTGAGATCGGATGTTGGAATCGAGGGAGAATTGATGACTTAAGTTTATGTATGGGAATATACCTAAGAAGTGTCGGATCTTACTTCGTGATTGTATCTTTCCTTTGTGGTCTATCCTTTGTGGACTTTCGGAGACCTTTGGGGGTCTCGGGGTCCCTACTGAGTAGCTTATACTCACCCCTGCACAGGCTATGCCTGCACTACGTTGTGTTGGTTGCAGACGACAGACAACGCTGATCGTGGTGGAGGCTTTCGGAGCAGGACGGTACCTGGAGGTGGACCACTGGGCGGGACATACTCGGAGCGGTCGGCTGGACCCGAGGAGCAGTGGAGGCTATCTGTACCCACCCTTCAGGTGGGAATTCCAATGGACGGCTCGATGTTGCGGCTTTACTTTTCAGTTGCTGTTTTTCCCCTTTCAGTTGTACTTTACAGTTGGGCTTGTATTTCCGACCCCCTTTAATTTTCTGCACTTACTGTTGTACCAGCTTTTACTTAGTGTTTACTTTTCCGCTTGCTTACTCTGTGGTGCTTGTTTACATTACAAAGGCAATGCCTTACCTTTTTACTGGGAATTACGCCTTGGTACTAGTCGCCAGCCCCTGGCCTATGGAAGGCAGGCTTGGGGTAGTCATGACACGGGCCCCGAGGACGGGTCGTGACAACATCCTCAATGGAAGTAACTTCCAAGAATGGTTTAAACACCTCTGGGTTATCCTTCTCCACGAAGGGAAGTCTTACATTTTGGAGTCAGCATTACCTAATCTACCATCCAAAGAGGTGAGTGATGATGATTTCCTAGTCTATGAGAAACATATGAATGACATAGTCAATGTTCAATGTTTGATGATATCATCAATATCTAGTGAGATCATGAAGTCTGATGAAAACATGAAGGCTTATAGTATGCTCAAGAACCTCAGTGGTCTTCACCAGGAGAGATAAAGATAGGAAAGGTTTGAGATCTCCAAGCCAATCATTTAGAGTAAGCTTGGGGAGGGTGCCCCATTTGGGCATCATGTAGTCATGCTTAATGGGTACATCGAGTGCCTAGAGGTTCTAGGGTTTAAACTCCCCAAATAATTGGGCACAAATATCATTCTCGCATCACTCACTTAGAGATTCTCCAACATTGCCGTCAATTTCAACATGAACAGCATTGAGAAGCCTCTATCAGTTCTTCTTATCCTTATTCATCATGTGGAAAAAGATATGATTCACAACAATCCTTATTTACTTATGTTGAATAAGAGGAAAGGGAAGGCATAGATCTTTAATTTCAAATCATATTCATGACCTTCCACAAAAAAGAAGATCGAAGGGGAGGCAAGGGAACATGAGGCTGTTTGTTTCGCATGTGTCATCAATGGCCACTATAAGAAGAACTAATCCTATACTAAGAAGCAAGGGAAAACATCAAGTGCATTTGTTATCGAATGTAGTCTATCTATTTCTATAAATATGGTATTAGATTCATCTTTTGGTGCTCACATATGTATCCAAATACCGGAACCATGTAGATTCAAGAAGATTGATTGAGGGGAGATAGATCTGCGAGTAGCCAAAAGAGCCAAACATGATGATATAGCTATTAAGGACTCCCACCTCACATTACCAACTTGGTTGACCTTGGTGTTAAAGGGTTGTTATTATGTGCTGTCTATTAATAAAAAAATTATTTCCATATCTAGATTAGATACAGATGGATTTTTTTTTCAATTTTGGAAATGAATGTTGCTTATTTTACAAAGATAACATTCTTTAGTAGGGCACATTTAAACAAAAATAATTATTTTTTGGATTACACAAACCTAGTAATGGAAATTGATAATCAAGATACTTCACAAGACTCACACCACACCCAACTTTGGCATCACCAGCTTGGTCATGTAAATGAGAAACACATGAATAATTTACATCAGGATGGATATTTTGATTCTTTTTAACTAAAAACACATGGAGTATGTCATGAATGTTTACAAGGGAAAATTACCAAATCCCCATTTAGTGGGAAAGGTAAAAGGGATAAAGAACTTCTTGAATTGGTTTATACTAATGTGTGTGGACCATTTGTAATTGAAGCACGGGGAAGGTACTAATACTTCATAACTTATAATTATGATTTTAGTATATATGGATATATATACATAATAATGTATAAGTCGTATTATTTTTATTATTTAAAAGAATACAAGAATGATGTTGAGAACCATCTTGTTAAGATGATTAAGAAACTCCACTCATACCGAGGTGGAAAATATCTTAATCAAGACTTCATTGATTACTAATGAGTGTTTGGGATCCTATCCCAACTCAATCCTCCTTATATTCCCTAGTGGAATGATGTGATAGAAATGAGGAACCGTACCCTATTCGACATGGTGAAATCAATGATGAGTCATGAGAGTCTTCCATTATCCGTTTGGGGATATGCGTTACAAGAAGAGACACACATACTAAACCAAGTACCAACTAAATCAATAAATTGTATTCCACACATGTTCTAGAGTGGAAAGAAAGCGATGTTATAGAATTTACATGTGTGGGTAAGAGATTTATTTGTTAAGGCCTCTTCAGTTAACAAACATGAACCTCGAGGCCCAATGTGTACCTTTATAAGATACGCCATAGATAGAAGGAGATATTACATGTACAACCCCTCAGAGAAAAAAGTTATAGTGGAAAGTCAAACCATTTTCCTTGGGAGGGAGCACATATCCAAAAGAGATAGTGGGAACGAGATAGACTTCAATGAAGTTGATTCTCAAGGTATACAAGAGTTTGTACACGAGCCAATTCTACAAAGCCCTGTGGAAGAAAGAACTATTCCAAAGACACAAGAACTACGTAGGTGTACAAGAGAGGTTAGACAACTGGAGAGGTATGGTTTTCTATTTACCGAGGACGGTGACTAATTATTAATTGATAATAATGATCCTAGAACCTTTAAGGAAGAAGTTAGTGGTATAGATGTTGCAAAGTGAAAAAAATCCATGAATTATGAAATGGATTCCATGTACTAAAACCATATGCGGATTCTAGTAGACCCTTCAGTTGATGTAAAGCCCATCGGATGAAAATGGGTATTGAAGAAGAAAATGGACATGAAAGGACTAGTCGGTACCTATAAGGATCGACTGGTTGCAAAAGGGTTCAAACAATGTCAAGGAATTGGCTATGATGAAACATTTTCACCAGTTGCAATACTAAAATCCATCAGAATTATATTGGCCATATCCACATACCATGACTATGATATTGGGAAAATGGATGTCAAAAGAGAATTCCTTAATGATAACTTTTAGGAATATGTCTACATAACACAACCTGAAGGGTTTGTGACTCCAATGGATTCCAATAAGGTATGCATGTTGGATAAATTCATTTATAGATTAAAGAAAGCATCCATGTCTTGGAATTTTTTTTTGAAGAAGCCATAAAAGAATTTGGTTTTATCAAGAACGAATGTGAACCTCGTGTCTACAAATGGTTTAGTGGGAGTGTAGTAGTTTTCCTAATAGTATATATTGATGACATATTACGTATTTGAAATGATATATCAGTATTACAGTCGGTTAAGGCATGGTTGAATCAATTGTTCTCCATTATGGAGTTGGGAAAGGAAATATATATTCATGGGATCAAGATCCATTGTGATAGATCCAAGAGATTTTGGGGTCTATGTCAACGTACATACGTTGATATGATAAAAATAGATTCAATATGGAAACATCCAAGAGGGGATTGTCACCAGCATCTCATGGAATTCATATTTCCAAAAAAAATTGTACTCAGACACATGAGGAAAGAAAGATATTGGAATGTAATCCATTGACATCATCGGTTGGATCAGTCATGTATGACATGATATGTACTAGGACAGATGTCGCCTAGGAATTGAGTGCGGTCTGCAGATAACAAGCCAACGCAGGTGACCGCCATTGGATGACAATCCAGACTATCCTAATATATCTAAGGCATACTGAGGATATGTTCCTGGTTTATGGATGATTTGGGGAACTAGTCACAAGAGGATATGCAGATGCTAGTTTCCATATTGATCAAGAGGACATGAAGTTCCAAATAGGATACATATTCACTTTGAATGGATGTGAAGTGAGCTGGAAGAGCTCAAAGTAGAGTGTGGTCATAGATTCTATAGTAGATTCTATGTATATTACAGCTTCTAAGGTAGCTAATGAAGTAGTTTGATTTGATACCTAGCAGTAAATATACCATCACACTATATAGTGTTAATACATCCATGATGGCTCTCAAAAATTATCCAAGGATACCTCAGAGGACAAAGACCATACTATGGAAGTATCATATCTTGAGGTATTTTTCTCAGAGAGGTGATGTTTCAGTGAGCAGTATTTTCATGGAAGACAACATAGAAAATCCCTTCACTAAATCCTTGACACAGTAGAGACATGATCACCATGTGTGGTCAAGCAGACTAAAGGTCATAGGTAGTTGGCTCTAGTCCAAATGGGAGTTGATAAGAGTTGGTGTCTTAGAACCAACTAGTTGTACATTTATTACATGGACATTTAATGTATTTAAATATTAAAAATTTTATTACATATT
Source organism: Viscum album (assembly GCA_963277665.1). Taxonomy (NCBI): domain Eukaryota; kingdom Viridiplantae; phylum Streptophyta; class Magnoliopsida; order Santalales; family Viscaceae; genus Viscum; species Viscum album. The sequence goes on from OY728160.1 coordinate 1,009,631,947, forward strand.
GTTCATTGTTCCACATGACTATGATTTAATAATGTCAAGAGTATTTGTTGCATTGATAAGGTCATGGAGATTCCCCGCTATGATGAGAACCTTGAAATGATATAACAATATTATTAAATATAGTTCTATAGTTAGATGACATAATATGATGGTAAATATAGCATGCAAACCGTCAGGTGTGAGTACTCATAAGAAGACGAGACTTCTGCTCTTGAAGTTCTCACTTGGTAATCTCTAAGACATGAGATTATGAAAAAAGACATGACAGTAGGAATTCCTCATGTTTTGGTGTCGTCAGATATTTCTATCTACAAGCATGTGTAATGATCCATAGAATTTAATATTATCATTAAGATGTGTCACAACTCACGCACATTGATTTACTAACGAAAAGTGTCACACAGACAGTTGGTAAGAAGTAGGGTATGTTGGGTGCATCACGAGAGGCATGTTATTAATGGATAATATGAGGAAGGATGTGTCCCTTATATTTATAGAAGTTGATAACTCTTCCATTTTATTAAAATAGAAATGTCACGTGAAATTCCATGTCCATGGTGTAAGGTTGAGTATATTCCAGGTAGTCCAAAAATGACGTACCAAGCATAAAATTTGATGACACTATCATGAAACCTACTTTACAAGATATTGTGACAAAGGGATTATATTACACAATGAGTATTCATATGTGGATGTCATTGTTGAGACATTAAATTCTTTCTCTTGGGTTCCTTGAACCATTTCTAGACAGTACTCTTCGACTTTAGGCAAGCACACCTAATGTCAATGAGAAAGAATCCTAGAACGATACACACTAAGTGTTTCTGGTGGTCTCAGTTAAATTCTATTTGAATTTACATAATAAATATTATTCTTCGGAAAGTGGAATAATTTTATCCAAGATCAATTTATTACAAAAATTAAATAAATATTTATTCACCAGATTGTGGGTAATATATATATATATATATATTTTTTGAACATTTAATAAATATTTATTTACTAGTTTGTAAATAAAATATTTATTTAAGAGAATAATTTATTTATTTATTTATTCACGTGTTCAATAAATGGAAGTGTATTTCGAGTGGACCATGGTCGACCAAGTAGTAAAATAATTATTTGCAAGATGATGAATAATTTTTTAACTAGTTGGATCAAATTAAAATATTACTTCTATTATTTTGTGATCCACAATTTTATTTATAATTCTGTTTTTCGCATGTTGGTTCACTATAAATAATGACACAGTATTATTATTAATAGAATGATATTTTTCTAAGGTTATGAATGTATTTAATTGTTGTTATGCAACTCAATATTGTACCTGAAGCCCCATTTAAATAAATAGACACATACGTCTATTGTGCCGTGGACCAAACTGCACACCCAATGAATTGAGAATTATTGAGCTAAACAATTTGTCTCTCAAATCCACTTCCAACCCCTCTCAAGAATGAGATAAATAATTCTATGCTAAAGAACAAGAAATCAAGAATGACTAACCCAAGACACTGACATTGTTGTGCCAACACCTAGAGAACGAGTGGTGTCGGTCAGAGGCCATCAGAGAACGTGTGGATCACCACTAGATGGATTCTAGTTTGGATCCCTTCAAGCACAAAAAGATAATCTGGAACGGTCATTTAGGATGATCAACTTCATCAATGAAGAAAATACTGAATATCCAGGTATTATTTTCTTTATGAAATTTATTAAATTAATTATAAAAATGATGTACAAGATCCTCTCTAAAGGTTTCAGGCCTCTTCCTTATTTATATAAATCTTTGATTCTATTCTATGGAGAATTTTATTCATCATCGTATTGATCATAGAATAATCATTGATCATGGTAAAAATTAAATTTGGGTTCCGGCCCAACCGTGCATCTGCTGCACCAAGAACCTACAATATCTCTCATGATGGTTCCCGATGAACAATACTTCTCAGACAGACGTCATCAGTAATATCGAACTTAGGAGTGTGTTATCCTGGATGAGTTCTTCATGTATGTTATTATATTTTTTGTAGATATAAAATTGTGTAGATATGGTTGTAATTTCTGTTATTATATTCTGTTGTGGTTTCTGGGGGTCCTACTGAGTACTGTTATAATCACCCCTGCATGGGATTTTCCCACACATGTCATGTGTTATGAAGATGAGAAACATTTTGACAGATCCCAAGGCATAACAAGACCAGATGGTGCTTTGTGAGATTTTTCAAGCTAAGGTGTGTTCCTTTGACTACAAAAAACAGTCATGGTTCCTTTTATTTATAGGTTGGACTTATGTTTTACAGGATCTTCATGGTGGGCTTGTATTCTGGCCTATATTACTTCTTTTTATTTATTTTCCTATCATACTCTATTGGTTGGGATATAGGGGTATGCATACACATTTTACTTAGTGGTTTTTTTATTTCAAAATTTTATTGGGATTGTATATGGGTGCGTGTATACTGATACATAGGTAATTCCTCCCGTGATAGTGATATGACTACAAAGTTCTAGTCATCATCCCTTAGACTATTATAGGCGAGCTTAGGGAGTTATGTTATGAGCCCCACTGGGATGGGTCGCAGCATATCCCAGAAGTATTATTATCAAATATATTGGTACATCTAGGTACTCCTTGGATGGATAGATAAGGTTGATCTATGTGCATTATACAATATCTACTTCTTTATCTCATGTGAATAAGGCACCCAAAGTCTTGTTCCAAACCAAATCACACCATCATCATTGATTTACAACTCTTGAAACTTCCCTTCCATTATAGCATTCATCTTCTTTTAAAGATCCATATCTTCCCTTTATGTCACCTTAATATTCTCTTGGATAGATGGATGGGAAATCATTTGAGAAAGGGAAGATGTGTTCCCTACTGTTATGATTTATAAATCCATACTTTTCATATCCCTGAAGATAGATTATTTCTCAATCTACATCATTGATAGAGTATCATGTGCTTTTCTTCTAAGAGCATTAAATGCCTTGTTTCCTTTCCCAGATGATAGTGAATAAATAAATCGTAGTCCATGATTAACTGTAACCATATACTTTGATGCATGTTGAGATCTTTTTTTGGGAATATATAATTTAGGATCTTGTGATCGGTATATTAGTCAAACTTATCACCCTAGAGGTAGTTCTTCCATATTTTCAAGGAAAAAATAATACCTTCTAGCACTATATCATGTGTTATGTAGTTCTGCTCATGGATCTTCAACTACCATAAGGTGTACTCTATCACTTTATCATTCTTCACGACTACACAACCCAATCCTTTCTTTGAAGCATTACCATATATCAAAAAAATTCTCCAATTATTGGTAATGTGAGTATAGGTGTAGTGATCAACACATTTTTAACTCCTTTAAGAATTCCTCACATTCTTCTTTCTAGACATACTTTACCCTTTTCCTTATTAATACAGTTACTAGGCTAGAAAATTGAGAGAAATTTCTCACAAAACATTGGTATTACCCTGCTAAGATAGGAAAACTAAATATTTCAAGACACTAGTAGGTTTTCTCTATCTTCAATTGACTTTTTTTTTATGTTTGAATAGAAATTACCTCACTTTTGATCATGTTTCCAAAGAATTTGACTCGCTACATCCAAAATTCATACTTTGTAAACTTGGGATACAACTTATAATTATTTAATGTCTCTAGCACAATACTTAGATCTTCTTCATTTTCAAACATGGACTTAGAGTAGATAAGAATATCATCGATAAAAAACTAGCACAAATTGGTCAAGGTAGTTCCTAAAGACTCCATTTTTCAAATCCATGAAAATGGGAGGGGAATTAGTAAGCCCGAATGGAATTACTTAAAACTCAACGTTCTCATAAATTGAGTGGAAAGTAGTATTCTGATTATCTTCCTTCTTTAACTTTAGCTAATGATATATAAAACTAAGATCCACCTTTGATAAGTAATATGATCCTTGTAGTTGAACGAATAGTTCATCCATCACTATTAGAGGATAATTGTTCTTTCTGGTGATCTTGTTATGCTTCTTTTAGTTGATATACAACCACATTGATTTATCCATTTTCCAAACAACAATCACTAGCTCACCCCAAGGTGGTGCATGGGGGTGTATGAACTCTTTGTCCAAATGTAGTTGTATCTACTTCCTTAACTCCATAGTTCGATAGATTCCATCCTTTAGGGAAAATTTGAGATAGGATTTTATCCAGTTATGAGTTATACTGGTATCTCTACCATAAGATCTGGGAGAATTTCAGGTAACTGATTGGGAAATACATCACTATGTTCCCTTACAATGGGAATTTCCACTAGGTTGATACCTTACTTAGACTCAACCATTTAAGTGAGTTATGCATCTTTATAGGGAATCAACACCCACACCATTGAAGTATTATCCAAAAGAGATTCATTGTCTTTATTTAATTTATATAGGACCATGGGATGACTTAGAATTTGAAAAGAAATTTACCTTTCATGATAGTTGATATGTTCTCCACATACCAAGAGACAATCTATCCCCAGTATGGTGTTGAATTATACCAAGGGAAGTATCATGAGATTCTCTAGAAGAGAATTCTATCATACTCCAATAGGATCAGAGTACAATACTTGTCTTACAATGGTTGTACCTCTAGGTGTTTTTAAATATATATCTACATTATGGTATTGGGGATTTGATTTAATAGTTCTAGAAAACCTACATTAAATAAAATAATGTGTAGAACAAAAAATCAAATAAGTCTTTTTTCCTTTACTGAGTGAATAATAAGTGTACGTTTTACGATTTTTTTTCTTTCTTCAATTCAGTTTTAATATTGAAATAGGTTTACCCCTTCTCCTTTCTCTTTGGTGGCTGATGATGCTAATTACTCTTGAGTACTTGAGGTTTAGTGAATTTTCTTTCATAGTGACCTTTCTCCATAGAGTTGAAGAACTGCACCATGGGTGATTCTATTCTTTACTCCATTATTTTGGACAACTTCATTATGTCTCTTCGATATTCATGATCTTGGTGTCCTTATCTCCCACAATTATAGAATTTTACCATCCCATTGAGACAGTTCCCGTGATCCTTTCCCCCACATTTTTGACACGTGGGTGGCAGATATTTCATTCCATATTTCTCACTAGATCCCCCATCTTGAAACTCCATATTTAGTTTCTTACCACCATAGTCCTGGGACCATCCAACAAACTCCATCTTCACTTTTAGAGAACACTGAACAACTTCTTAAAAACTCCCAAAGTATCGTATAGCTAGATTCTTTAGGAGGCATGGTTTCAAAAAAATATAGAATATATAAATTTTTATATAATTGTTGATAACAAAACAAAAATAGTACCTTATAAGACTTGTGAAATTTTCATTATAGGTCATGATAGATTGACCTTCACCATTTTTCAGATCAATGAATTCTCTCTCCATCTTTGTATGAAGAGTTCTAGGGAAATACTTGTTAAGAAATATTATCATACTTTATTCCCACTTATTATCTTAATTTTTTTCATTTTGATTAGTTTTCTCAATCAATTCCCCCTATTTATTGACCTCCATAATTAAATGATAATTGGATAGAGCTAATATCTCCTTTTTAGAATAGTGGGGCATAGAAAATATATTCTCCACTATATTAAACCACTATTCCATGACATGTTGATTAGATTATCCACAAAATTTTGGTGGTCGTTGCCGTAGAAAAAGCTCAATAGCAAGTTTCTCCCTCTTAGGTGAAAGAGGATGTTCTACATTTTTCTGGTTATTGTTCATAACCGGATATAGTTGGTTAAGAATTTCCATGAAATGTTAAAATCCACCTTCCAAGGCATTGGTAATGACATTTTGCAGTCAATGCATTATCCCATGCACAAGTTGTTAGCATGGTTACTCATTGTTCCCACCATTTTGGAAAATATAAAAGGTTTGAAAAAACATAAGTCATCATGTAATGAATAAATAGTTTATTCGTTTGTGAAAATAACTCTAAAGGAATATCTTTTGGGATCTATATATACATAGTATCATACTGAGGGTTTCACTATGGTTATCTAATCCTAAATCCAAAATTAACTAAACTGTGATATGAAACCAACTATAGTGTCCTAACATTTTCTTAGATTACTATTACGTAAATTTAAAGATATACAACATAATAGTTTTACGAAACCAGGATTCAAAGGTCTAGTGTAAAGGGAAAATTAGGAATATACATAAATTTTACATAATAAAACATAGATAGTTATTTAATTCATTCTTATCTGGATTCTTATTGGTCCACATGTTCTTCTTAGTACATGTATTCACCTGAGGATATACATTAAAATAAGGGGTGAGATAAAATCATCGTAAGAGGATGAATAAGAGACCTGAAACATGGGTGAGAAAAATCATCATCATAATACAATAAAGGGATCATCATCATAATCATGAGAAAAATAATTATATAAATGCATGGAATGTGGAAATGTATAAAAATTAAACATCATGTCTTAGTGGTAAACTACTACACATAGTTATTAATAAATATTGCATTATACTCACACATATTTCAATTTATCTCATGAGAAAAAAAACATTCCCAAAGCATTGGAGCATTATATAATTCTAGGTTTACCCATCACATCATAAAATTTTCATTCTCAATATAATTCTAGGCACACCCATCACATCATAAAATCTATATAATCATTCAAGCCATATATAACATATATGAATATTGGAAGTGAAATATCCCATGGAAAAGAATGGGTTTCATTTCATAAATAATACATTCATGAATATAATCCGGGGCTTCAAAAAAATAGGGAATAACATACATGGTACAATAATCATCAATCTTCATTGAAGAATAAATAATCTCAAGAGAAGTAAAATGTATGTTTATTGAAAGAAGATTTATTTTGGAAAAATATTTGAATATTTCAAAAACCTAGAGGGGGAACATTAATATCCTTGAAATTAAAATGGAATAATAATTAAATTTTGTTTGATGAATATTAATAGGACAACCACACTAATATTTGTAATGAAAGAGGAATAAACCAATGAAAAAGGGTTTGGTTCGAGAAAACCCATTACCTTATGTTTGACTGATTTATTTGCCTTAATATCCTAGATAATTAAATTAAATTAATTAATTAACAAATTCCAAAAATATTATACATTTATTTTATTTATTATAGTTTTATTATGATTCTTTTTGGCCTTTTTTATGAGTTATAATGTTTAATTTCATCATTTGAGAGTGTTTGTTTTCTTGGTTTTGATGATTGATTCACTTGTTTATAAGTATGGAAGTTCATGTGCAATGAGAATTATTCTCCATAATAAAAATTATATGAACATAAAGAAGTGTAATGGGTCTTATATGTGATTTTTTTATATGTTAATAAGATGATTTATTAGACAGAATGTTAATGAGAGTGATTTAATTTATTTGGGTGATTTTTACAACAATTATGGACTTTATTTTTTTACCATCATGTATATATATTGGTTCCAAAAAATTATATGACTTATAATATGTATAATAAATTATTATTTGACCATAAAAACGATTTAATGACCAGCCTTGAAGGTGGTAGTGAAAAATGAAAATGCATCATCCATAGTGGTGGTGAATCAACACACAACATACAATATTTTCATGTTTAGAATTAAAGGAAACAAGAAGATATTTAAAGATGAATTATTAAATAAAAATAATAAAATTAATTTATATAAATTATATTTAATTTATCATTCCACATGTAAATGTATAGGTGTTAAGATGATAATAAAATAAATGAAATTTAAAATAAATTAAAAGAAAAAGAAAGGGGATTTTACCTATTGAGTTTTCCTACTTGAGAACCTCTTTATAGAAATGGGTTTGGCCTTATGATAAGACTACTGGGTCCAGGACATTGGGGGGGGGGATTGGGAAGAACTGCGAAATTATTTAAGACTTTTATTTTGTAAGTAGAAGTAGTGGCGAGGGGTGGTATTTATATGCGATGAGAGGGGTGTTTTCTCATTATTTTATTCATTATTTTATTATTTTGGATCAAGACTATGAAAAGTTTGAACCTTATCAATAAAAATATTAAAATAATGTAGTATATTTTTATATTTTGGTCTTATATCATCAATAAATTATTTATGACTCAATAATTATTATATTTAGCTTATATCATAAATTATCACATTTTACTATTCACAAAATATCAACTATTATAAAAAATCAAAAATTCACTCTAACCATTTTTTAATATATAGAATTTAAAAATGAACATAATTTTATGAAAATAATTTTCTAACTGTGAGAAATATACTTTTTTATTAAATTCTTCATCTACTTGAAAAATAATCCTCCAACGGCCGAAAGGCCTTATATATTTTTTATTATTTTAATAAACCCACATTTAATGGAAGAACAGGGAAACCAAAAAGACCTCATGAAATTAAAACATTACCTGTCCTAAAGATCACAGAAAATAAAATCCAGACTAACAACAAGAACTACCCCACCCCAAAATTTAAATCTTTATGAGGATCTCCACTGATGCATGGAAGTACAAATAGCAGGTGTCCTATGTCAAAGCACATGCCTGATCCGATGGCTATCACCATACCCTTTCAAACATACAAATCGATAAAGCCTACACAGGTGAACTGCTTGCTCTGAAACCTCCCTAGGTCATCTTTCTCATGGTCGAGTCTGGTTGAATCTCCTCATCCTGAGTTCCGAAAGCATTCCGGACAACGAAACATCTTCATTCATGAAAAGGAAATATTGTGCGGGAATCAAAATCACAGAAGCCCCACAACATACACAAGGAACATTTTCCACCACAATCGCAGGAAACCATAGAGGAAGATGAGATGAGGAGCATGCAGCCATTTCTTCGTCACCCAGGACTGGAAGACCAAACAACACATCGATGGAGCATCACTGTTTAGGGGGTCCGAGCTGATCTAAACCATAAATGCCTCTATAGGAATGAAGTTGATCAGGTTAAGGCTGAAGAAGAACCCTACCTAGGTTAATAAAAGGACGAACCATGTGAAGCAAAGGTAAAACGAGGAGGGAAGCTCCGGTGACAAAGACACCACCACAACACCATCACTCTTCCAAACAAACCACACAAACCTCAAACAGTAAGAACAAAAAAGAAACTAGGAACCAAAACACCAGATCTCCCCTCTAAGTTTCTCCAAATTTAACACGAATCCACCCCTAGAATATGGGCCACATGATATCTGATGTCGGTCTGCATCGACACCGACACATAGAAGAAGCTGATGTCAAGCCCTCAGAAAGGGGAATTGCACCAGATCCATCACCAGATTAATGCAGACACACAAACCAGCATCTGGAGTTACCGCCTGGAAATAGATGCATGCCAGATCTGACACCAAGATAAGAACATAGGAATTGACACCAAGCTGGATACATGTTAGGTCTCTCACCAATTCGAGGTCGAGACACCCAATGTGAAGACGAGATCCACGCCAAGACTGTTGTCGAGCTGAGGATGAGGAAACCATGACGGAGATGAGATAAGTGTCGACTGAACGAGCCTCACCAGAGGATAAGATGGGAATAACCCAAGGGGAAACCCTAATTTTGGGAGATGGGGGTGATTCCACTTATCATAGGCCCTATATTCATTTAGGGTATTCAACATCTTTGAAAAATACTGATTTTAAAAGTATAACTGATTTTATGATACTGAAAAATTACTTAATGTCTCATAAAATTAACTCATAATCATGAAAATTATATTAATTTCTTAATCTTTTTTAAGAAAATAAATTTTATTTTAATATATTATATTAATTATAAAAATGTAATTAATAATTTTTTTAACAAAAATTTCAATACTTAATTTATCAATTTTAAAACATCTATTTACTTATTCTATGATGTAATTATATAATATTTTCATTTATAAGATACCTAAATTTTATTTATAATTTAATAGGTGATGTTACTATTCTACTAGCTGGATTAATATTCCGAATGGTTATGTTACTATTTCAAAGGGAAAGTTACTATTTCTTCTGTATAGGTTCCTTAAATTCTTAAAATGACAATTATTTCATTCATAATTTCTGAGGATATATTTTTTTGGGATCTATATACTATTTTTGTGTTTTATACCATATAAAAAAACCATAAGATGGTAAATAATTTCGTTGATAAAAGTTTTGGTCCTTAAAAAGAACATTACAACAAATATCAATTAGAGAGGGAAAATAGATTGAAAAATCCACCATCATACCATTATGAGTTTTCACTGTTTACTCAATATATAATATTTTTAGGGTAATTTTTATATCCTTTTCTAATTTATTAGATATAAAAGTGTGGGTACATCTAGGATCAAATATGACATAATATGTTATAGAGTAGATGAAAAGTGTATCTTTCAGCATGTTATTCTCATAACCAACTTCAACTATTGTAATCGCATGAGATTTCCATTTTTCTTTGAGATCAAGAGGTTATTGTTACTGATCATCATCATAAACATTAAAATTAATGCATTGGTTGTTATAATTTCTATAATCCTTACAATTTAAGAATTATAGTGTGGGTGGTACATCAGTTGGAGACTCCTTTTCCTCTATTTTACTAAAAATATTATTCATCACATTTCAACATTCAAAGGAACTATGACCCTCATTTCCAAATTTAAATCACATTTCAGTTACATTCATGATGTTCCATTTTATATTTCCTCCAACAATTATAGTATGTATATGGTTCAAATTTCTTCAAACCATGTCTTTTATTTGAGTTTTCATGAGGCTAAATGTTTCTTTTCTTATAAAAATCAACTGATTAGTTAGAATATCCAATTTCCATTTCAAACTTAGATACCAATCGAATGATTTCTCCATAGCTATCAAAGTATCCTATATCTAATACATTTCAATGACTTGGTTTTTAAAAAATGAAAAAATTAATCAATTTTTCTATCAGCTAAAATGATTAAATTATAAGTATACTTTAAAAGTTGTATAAAATTTTCCCAGTAAGTACTAATGTATTTATCCTCAGTTTTTATTACACTCATGGAACTCATTATCCCTAATTGTACATAGAATATGTGGGATGTAATTGCTGAAAAATATCATCTTAAACTCATCAAATTCAATGGGGTAAATTTATTCATATTTTATTTTATTATTAATAATGTTCCACTGTTGATCTCCTTCACCTTCAAGATGTTAAATAGGTAGGATAAATATTTTATGTTCTGAGCACTATAGAATATAATTTTTTTCAATATGATTGATCTATCACTATGGAAATAGTGACTCACAAAATACACTAACAGAAGGTGTAAATTTTTTCATGAAAGAGCAACAATACATTATTCCTCCCTTCGATTGTTAGGAATATCAACGTGATTCATGACCAGTGATAGTTGCATGATCATAGTAAAAATATCTTGCATTCTCTAACATTCATTGTTAGCATGGTGTCTTCTGGTTCCAACCATTTAATAAATACCAAAAAGAAAAGATTAAACATAAAATTATAATAATCAGAGTGAGAAATAAAATAATTATGAAATATCATTCAAAGGATGTCTAAATAATTTCACCTTCTCAATCTATATTAACTTAGGTTTAACCTAGGGAATCTATGGTTATTACCTAAACAGTATGATGTTAAACATCTCCCACAAAGATCTTCCCACATAGAAATATTAATTGACATACCCTCCTTTAATATTTCTTCATAACCTTGGAAAATTAAACTAAAGAATGGGTGAGATAAAATTCTCAGTAAAGGTAAAAATTGGTGATATCAATTGATGGTAATATAAAAGAATAAGATAAGCATAAGTTTGTGAGATCATGAACATAACTTACAAAGATTATACCAAATATATCAGGTGTTATAAACATGATTCATGGAATTAGGATTGATAGTTCATAAGACATGAATCATAAGATTTAGAAATCATTATAAACCAATCATGAACTATATGTACATGTCGTAAGTGTGAGACAACACCATAGGTATATGAACCATTTAATATTTCAAGGATAATTACTAATACAATAAAATCATAGTGGATCATGTATAAAAACATGTTTCCTATATCATAATGGGTTTGGAATGATCATATATTTCCCTTTCTCGATCAAGAGCACGACTAATTTCCCAGAGTAGATCAAGTACATCGACTAGTTTTCCATTATAATATTAGGAGATATAAAACATTACCTAATGCAATGGAGTGATATATAAATATAGGCCCACCCGTATAATTATGAAATCCATACAAATGTGTAAAAAAAGGTAACAAAACATCGATCACATCATCATATCACATCTTTCGAAAAATAAATGGGTTTCATAATCATTTCATCATAGCATAACCCGTTTAAAATAAAAAGTTTTCATAAACATCACACCTCATAGTTATAAAAAATGAAAAGAAACAATATGGATGATATAATTGGATTATATAAACTTTAAAACATAATTAACATTAAAGGATATTAACATAGATGAAAATTACTTTAATATATCTCTTGAATAGTTATCTAGAAACTACCATTTTAATTATTAAATAAATCATATGAATTCCAAATATTTGTAAAATATTATGGAAATAATTTTATTTGAAATGATTCTTAGTGACTTTTAGAAAAATATTTAAAACATTATGTTGTCATTATTTCAGGATTTTTTTATTTAGTTTAAGTTAAAATAAAATATATCATTCAATTTTTGTAGAAAAAAAATCAAGTTGTACCTTATTTAGAAATATACAAAAAGATTCATTTGAAACACTTTTATTACAAGTAAAACATGTGTAATAATTAATTTAAATAATAATAGGAGAATAGTAAATCATTTTTATGAAATCATTTTAGAGAAAACATGGACATGGAAGAAAACGGGTTTTTGGACAAATAGTAAAACATCGCCAGTTTTCCTAAAAAAATATTTCTATATCTTGAGTACTAAAGGTGAGGAAGATAAAATGAAATAATGTATTATATAAAAATAACTATAGAAGAATAAAATGGGGGGTATATAATAGATAAGGATCATATAATTTCATCAATTGAAATTTAAGCATAATAGTCCCAACTAAAATAATAGTGAATCATAATTCCCTTACCTCATGCTTATATTTATTCATATGTATTCGAATCTCAACATATTCGGTAGGCCCCTTTTATATCTATTGTTAAGGAACTTTGGAATGTTATTTTAATAATATCATAAACTATAGTTTATAATTAAGTATGTTCATAAGAGATTTGGGAGGGGTATTTCAAGTGAGATGGCTCAATGTGGTGTAAAGAAGAGAAATGATGGGTTCCCTTTTATAATGGAGGGGAGTTGAACTCTTGGAATTTCATAAAATATTAAAATATAATATATTTAATCTTTAACCAAATTATTTTAAATGGATATAAATTCAATGAAAAATATGGTATTGTCTAAATATCATATTTCAAAAACATTTAAATAGGTATTAGTGTCATTTTAAACCTTTTCTTTTTCATTAATCCCATAGTTATCCAACGTAAATCTTAATCGTAGTAATAACCTTTTCAAAATTAAAGGGTTAAAATATATTTATATGGTAAAAATTGGCCCATAAATGGCCAATTTATGAAATTTTATACTTTATATTCTCCACAGTTTCCTCTCTAATGATTTTTAGTATTTTTAAATAATTTCATAAAATATTATTTTCATAAAAAATAATATATTTAATTTATAATTGTTCATTAAAGAAACCATCAAAAAGTTTTAATTACAATATAATCCTTTAAATCCTAAATATTGTTTTGTATTTATCTTCAAATTTTTTGAAATTCAATATTTCATCCAAATTATATCACATTTTCATTTTTAAAATATCTTTCTTATTCTTTTACTAATTGAATAAATAATTTATCAGTGTTGTGTAAGAATTTAACTTAATTATTCAATAACTAAAAATTAAAATTAAATTACTATGATAAATAAAATTAATTTCACTTTCAAATAATCATTTATAACTGAACATAACCTCATTTTACCCGTGTGATAACATATTTGAGATATTAAAGATAAAAGAGTGACATTTTTTATTTATTTATTTATTAATTTAATATATATATAATAATCATAGAAATATGGTAAAATGGGGGAATACATTTATGAATTTTATGGAAATGGACTAACTCCACCCATACATTAGGAAAAAGTCACGTTTTTTGGAAATTGTAATGCTTTATCCCAAAGTTTAAGCCCTATTTTTCCTATTTTATGATTACCAATGTGATAAAAACATTAAATAGTTTCTAACAAAAAATAAAAGGAACATATGAACCAAATGTTTTCATATTTATTATTAATACCTAATCCATTATTAAATATTTAATTTATACAATTGAAAAAAAATCATTTAAAAAAAATCCACTAAACTTGTTGAAACCCATTTTATTAGAGAAATAAATTTTTATGTATAAAACTGGTTACATATATTCTTATCTCAATCCATGAAAAATAATAAATGTATATTAAAAAATTATGTTAAATATAAAGTATACATATTTAATTAAAATATTTCACCAATAGGGATCAATTTAATTTTTTAGGATAAAAATACATTTCATGAATAATTGTTTTTCCAGAAAAACATATTCATTAATTTGAATTGATTTTAATTTTGATTATAATTAGTTTATAACCAATAAATTCATTTATATATATTTAAACCATAATTTTTTCATAATTTGTTTAGTCTTATTAATTATAATTAATCCAACAACATTACAAAAATTTTATAATTCTTTACAGTTAATTTAGACTGAGGTTTGCATGTATAACAAGCTATCAAAAAAATTAAAGTTATATAAAGAGAAATATATCATTAAATTTCATGGTGTTAAACCTATAAACATGAAAATTATTTCCCCATAAATACATTAATAATAATTAAAAAATATAAACCATATATCCTAACATCCCCCAAGGGGTAACAAACCACAACACGTACAAGCATTGTGTGGGGATCATGAAAGGCTCTCACACTTTTAAAAAAGAACACATAATGTAAAAAATGATCCATAAAAACAAAATATTGGAATTAAAAGCCATTTTAATAAACATTAAAAACCACTATTATAATATCATTTGAATTGAAAATTTTAAAAACACACCTGAAATAACATTAGAAAATCCACCCATTTCCACAAAATCAATTTTGAAAACCATGCACCATTTTTCAAAGGAAGTCAATCAGTACTGAGAACCTTTAAAAAAATAACACTTACATTTTTAAAACATTAAAGAATCAATAATACAAAATTTTATTTGAAAAATAAATGATTTTTGGAAATTTAGGTTTTATGAAACACACCCTTAAAACATCACACAACAATTTCCCAATTGGAACTGACATCAAATATATATTAAAATAATTAAATCTCTATAGAAAAGATAAATGGGAATTTAAACTAACAAATGGAATGAATATTAATTCCATTAAATTTATTCAAAATTCTTAAAAAATAATTTAAAACAATTTGGTAATTATTGTTTCATTTATAATTCCATAAGGGGCACTTTGAAATTCTCAAATCATTTTAAATTATCCAATTGTTCTATTTTACAAGAACATAGAATGCAGCCTAGGCCCATGAAAAGTCATAAATAAATTTAGATAATGATTAAAGACTACTATTTAATATGATAAAATTATAAATTCATAATAAATATCCTAAAAACACAATAAATTTAGTGACATGTATTGCAAGGGAGTTCTAAATAAACCCATTCCTCACCTTGACGACAATCGAGCCAAAATTTATCATGTTTGATAGTAGAAAACAAAATTGTAGCACTCATAATTATATTGAATAAAAATTTAATTTCAATAAATCTATAATACATTGAAAATTTTAATAGTTCATGGCCCAAAAATTCAAATTTTATATCATGAATTTCGACATTGAACAAAATAAGACTAGAATCAGTTCTTAAAATTTTCCATTAGAAATATGATTTTATGAATGATTGAAAATGTATAATTTAACTAATAATTGTTTTATTTATATTAATTTTTTAATATGTTTAATTAACCATGTATTTATTATTATTTTGACAGAAATAAAGAAAACATCATTTGGAGGTAAAAGTAATATTTTCTTGAAAATATTTTTTAAATGAATAATATATTTTGATTTTATTGATTTAAAATAATATATAATAATGAAAATTTTAAATTCAATTTATATATTTATAATCTAAATATATGTATTTAAATCCATATGAGTTTGATTACTACTCACATAGTTAATTTAAGACCATCTTATCTTGAAAATGCATTTTTTGAAAACCAATTTTAATAAAGGTTTGTGGGTTTATATTTAAATAAAATTCCAAATAGTCAATGAATTGATTTTGATAAAATGGATTCCATATTTTTATTAAGAATTTTTATAATTTTTAATTATTCCACTTTAATTTTGGGTTAAAATCAATAGTAAAAACATTAAATATTTTTCACCGCTGTTAAGGTTAAAATGGGTTTTCCCATGGGTTCACCTAAAATGATAAGGATTAAAAGGAACTAAAATATTTATTATACAACATTTCTTGGTTTTATTTTAACCTTAAACTTATAAAATTATAATATTAGTCATTTTGGATCCATTTTATCCAGTAGGTGACTTATTAATATTTTAAAACGTTGAAAAATTAAAAGTGTGAAACCCACCTCAATTAGTATAGGGAAGCTCCCCCTTAATTATTCACACCTATTGGGCCATTTATCTAGACCAAAAACTAAATAAATATCTCCAATAAAAGTTATACACATTTTAGAGTAGCTTATATTTCCAAAATAAGAACCATGGGTTCTTTAAAAAGTGATCCGAAGGAGGGTTGTCCAAGAGATGTTAATCGTGATAACAAAAATATTTCTTGTTTTACTTATTATTTTACCACCATTAATTAGGACATAAAAATAAAAATATAATAACCAAAATATCTAAAATTTAAATATATGTTATGTAATTTATTTATCAATACTTATCCATCTCCTTCTCCATCAAATGTGAAACAAAATCATCGGTCCTGTGTATGATGGACTACAATATCACAATCCAATGTAATTTTTTTTCATCATAGACTCACATGGATTGAAATAAAGATGGAACTAATGATTATATATTATAATTATGAAATAATATTTATTCATTAAAATTAACATATAATCCACATCCCTATGACTTAACGCATTCAGAAATGTTAAAGTTGCTTGTGTATACATACAACCTACCATGTCTAAGAGATGATGTGATTCATTTTACTTATATAACATTCAAGAAATAGTTTAGATACATATGTAATAAATAAATATGATATTTATAACATTAATAAAATTTTGGAGATGATGTAACTATATCCTATTCAAAATAAGTAGAACATTCATGACAAAACATTCTTGAGAAAATGAAGTAGTTAACACATGAAACAATATTAATAATGACCAATTTTTAAAAAATGGGTGATAAGATGTTATAAGAGGATAATACATGATATTATAAATATGAATTTTGTTTTTATATAAAATAATTTTTTTAAAACCCCTGTACGTAATGTTAAAACATGTTCAATGATTCAGAAGTCTGAGGTAAGGGATTTCATCTCAATTTCCACTCTATTGGGACATGTTTTATATTATGTAAAAATTTATTTTTATGTGGTGAATATAATACAAATTTTATTAATTTATGATGAATATATATTAATGAATTATGATTAAAGTTTCAATTCAAGTTTACCATTACAAGGGTTTTCAATTTAAAAGTTACCAAATAGGTAAGTATTTATTTTAAAATATCATTTTTTGTGATTGATTTTATTTTCATTGGGGGAATATTATAATAAATCCTTAATAGAATACATATATTTTATCATCCTATAAATATTTAATGATTTTCCATATTTTAAACCAAAATTTCCACTCATTGGTAGTTTAATGAAGATAATAAATTCATAAAAGAATAAAATATCTTATTTATATTTTGATTAGATATATTTTTTATCCATGTCCATATTTTTTTCAAAATTGTTTTAAAATAATATTTTTTTATTTACTAAAATAATTTATTTAGTTAATTTTATGTTATAATTAGTCTTTTACATGGTAAGAAAGGAATATTTATCTTGTTTTCGGAAGTATATGATTTCAAAATTCTCTAAAAATTTTTGAAGAAAAGATTAATTTTAATGTATAAAATGGTAATGGATATTCCTATCACCATAACCATTCTATATTAATTAAGCTTCGTCTATAAGTTTTCAAATGTTTTAACCAAAAAATATATTATGAAATATTATTTTATGGTTTTTTAATTTTTCTTTTTTTCTCCTAAAATCTGAATTTATCATAAAATCTATATTAACTCTCATGAAGTACAACCCTATATAAATATCAAAAGTGGATGTGGTTTTTGGTACAAATGAATCCAGGGGTAATAAATCTAAAAATATTTGGTCGATTATATCGTGGACATCATTTTGATGCACATTGAGTTTACCCTTACCGCACATGTGGTCTGACACTCTTGGGGGTTATTATTGGGTTAGTTAACATTTTATTTAAAACACATTATGAAATATTTGAAAATATTTTTATGATTTTAATATATTCCTAATGAAACTAAGTTTATGATTATGATATATACAATGAATTTTTTTTCAATTAATGTAAGTCTTACCCCATATTTGGAATTATATATTATGATTTAAAATTTACAATGTTATGATATAATACAATATACAACATTTTTTGGAAATGGATAATATTTGGAATAACAATTTAAATACTCATAGTATATGTATAAATTTATCTACTAAGGAAGCCAATACAACTGGTGTTGGAGCCTAGCAAATCATGCCCATATTAGGAAAGCTAACACAAGTTATGACTAATAACCTTGAACATATAATGAAACATGACTTCCTAGTATATGGTATACCTATATTGGATTGTTTAATAAGATATAATCCTATATGATGTAGTGTAACTACTAATCTAGTGATAATTGAGTAATGGATTAAGTTTGTTGAAAATATATTTATGGATTTGAGAAATAATGAAATGGAATATTTTGTATTAAGAGTATATTGTGTCAAAGTATATGATGATCATTGGTGTTTTTGGATCAAGAATATTTGGTGAGAATAAGAAATAGAACATATGGAATGGAGAGATTTTCAATTAACATATTTTGAATGAATTTTCCCTCATGAGAAACAAACACAAATGAAGATAATGCTACTCAGTTTAAAGAAGAACTAAGAAGACAATTTTTCATTGTATAAGACAATATCTACAATAATATAAATTTATGATATTAATTTTAATTTAAATTCAAAAATAAATATTGTCCATTTATTTGAAGGTATTAAAAAATGTCTCCGAAGGGAACTGGTTTCTCCAAAAATTTTATTATATAACGAAATAATATTAATTTATATAAAAACAAAAAAATAAATTTGATATATCAAATATAATCAAGGTATATATATAAAATATGTGGTTATATAAACACTACTAAAAAGAGAATGTGTTAAATTAAAAGAAGAAAATGAATCAATTTTCATTATGTAAAATTTTTTGAATGGAAAATCCTATACAATCTTGAAGGGCCTTTAAATTTGTTACAAGTATAGAGATAAGGTTCGTATAACTAATTAATATAACTAGAATAGCGAGAGAACAATTATTCGATGCATCTACTATAAATAAATTAGGTATTATTCAAAAAAATGTCCCAAATTTCAAGAGAATCTACTATAGAAGAGGCCAATGGGAGAAGTTCATGCTTATGTGAGCACTATAGTTGAGGTTGATGTTCCAAAAGATATGGTGGTTGATGAATTATTAATAATAAAAAATTTACCTAATGTTTTATTTAGTTAAGTATCCCTACACTCTTTTATATCTTCCATTTTTTCGAAGAAAATTCGATTGTTTTCTTACACCTTAATAAGGGATTTGTTAGTCAAAACCCCTAATGTATGTTTCACCACAATATGGATGTGTCATTAAATTTCTATTATGATACATGAATGTTACATATTTATTGATCTTACTACTATAACAATGGATTAATTTGGTATAATTCTTGATAAATATTGGATTTAAAAATATGGTGAAATAAAATTATTAAAACATAAGTAAATTATGATTCATGATGAAGTTTTGGAATTGATTATCTTTATAGGGGAAAAATCAGAAACAAGGTCATGCCTATTTTCATTACCAACAGCTCCTCTAATATCCCCCAAGTCATTGTTAGTTCCCTATGGTGCTACAAAAAAACAAAATTTATAAAACTCAGAAAGTCCTAACTCATAGTGTAGTTCTTGGTATGTCTGAGTATCAAATCCATAGGGACAGAGCCTATGTTCTATATTTATTAGGAAATAGAAATAGAAATTGATTAGTTTTTTTGATAAAAGATAAAGAATAGTATTATTGTTTGGGTTTTGAAATCAATATGGGAGTCATGCCAAGGTCATTGATTTTCTGGTTCATGCTATAGGGATTCAATTGATTTGGGTTTTTTTAGTTTTGGTTTTAGAATTGGGTCAACTAGGATCCTTCTTCTTGGAATCCCATCATAGTCTTATGATCACACTTTTTGAATGGTCATCTACATAGCGCATTTATATAAATAGGTGAAAAGAAACCTTATTTTACCATAACATAGAAGATTTCATAATGGTTATATGAAAAATAAGATGATTAATTGTTGTAATAAAAATCTAACCTTCATAACGTAGTAACCGTCATGAAATACAGAAATAAAGAGATTTGTAATTGAATAAAAATCATGTAGAAATCCTGAAATTTAATATAATTTTTAATAATAATTCCTAAGAAAATATCCCCCCTACAATCACGTCACCCGATAGTATAGGACTACTCGCTCATGATAAGATCGAGTGACATGGGTACCTAGGGAGGAATGTTGGCGAATAGAGTATCCAGATAGTTGGGTGGTTATCCCTTGGAATCTCTTGGAATTCATTAATCCCAAAGTGTATTAATATGGTTGTTAGAGGCCTCTATTTATTGGTAAACTCATCAAAAAATCATGGCTGGAATTTCTTGTTTTCTCTATGTGCGTTGACGCCTACATGATGTCCGTTTGGGGTATACAACGTGTACTTCAGATCTATTTTTTCCACTACTGTTTCAAATCTGTGGATATGGATTTGACTATTTAACTTTATTAAATATGTGTATGTATAGTACATGACGTGTATTGGGATTTCATGTTGTGTATCATTTCATGAATTTTTCAACATGGATCCGTTTCACTTGAAATGGCCACGACAAGTACTTATGGTAAACAACATATAAGAAATTTTCCATTAGTTTTCCAGATCCTCTTCATCTTCAAAATCTGATGTCATTCTATGAGTGAAGCTCACATCTTGAAGGGTCATTCAACTCATATTTCCTGCCCTTTTCATTACTTTACCATAAATCTATTATTTCCCACCACAAATAATAAAACAACTCAATTTGTTCCAAACATGGAAATTTTATTCAATAAATTAAAAAATCAACATATTAAGACACATTAAAATATATACATGAAATATACCTATCATCCACTAAATTATATTATTGGGACCAAATAAAAGAAATAATATTTGGATAGATAAGGTATTATTCCAATTGCAGATATACCTATTGTATAAGAATACATTGATATATTTGAAGAGAATTTTTTGTAAATCCATGAGAATGTGAAGTTGAGTTTTCTATATATTTAATCTCAGATGTAATACATTTATCAAATACTCCACATAGAATGCACACTTTGTAATTATTAGTGTTAAGGAAACAACTAGAAGAGTTGTGTGGTAGGAGATTTATACACACTAGTGTTTCACCTCGGGGAGCCCTTATTAATTTTAGTAATATGGAATACGGATCTATATGGATGTGTATTAATTATATAGAAGGCACTTCTATTATGACAAATAAAAATTATCATCTTCCTCACATTCATGACTTATTCGATCAACATCACAAAGATCAATACTTTTAAAATATTGGACTTTATGTTCGGTATTGTCAATTGTGAGTAAAGTAGTAATATATTCCAAAGACAACATTTTTAATTTTGTACGAAAAATATTGGTTTATAGTAATACTATTTCTATTGGCCAACACACACTTTTTTTAGATATAAGAAATTGATTATTCAAGGAATATCTTGACATTTTTTTGATATTTATTAATGATATATAGGTGTATTCTAAAATGAATAAGGACTATGAGAATAGTTTTTAGATCATTCTTGAGACTCTTATAGGAAAAGTGTAAAATGGAACATTTAAAAAGTATGAATTTTGTCTTTAGAATGTTTCTTTTCATATCCGTATTTTCCAAAAGGATGGAATCTTAGTTGATCCTATAAAAATAGATGTTGGAAAAGAATGTCCTAAACCAATGAATGTAACTGAGGTACATAGTTTCATTGGTTTGAAAGGATAATATCAATTATTTTATAAAGGTTTTGTCTATTATCCTATCTTGTTTACCAATATTACCCATAAATTAGTCATGTTCATAGGGAAAAATGAATCCAAATAATTTTTTAATAAATGAAGTGTATATTGGATAATTATATAATTTTGAATCTACTATTAGGAAATGATGGATTTGTAATGTACTTTGATGAATTGAAAAGGGAATTGGGTCTGTCCTTATGAATAATGATAAGGTTATTACATATGCATGAAAGTAGTTAACGACTCATGAATTTAACAGTGAAACTCATGATCTTGAGTTAGTACCTATAATTTTTTATTTGATGATATATAGGAATTTTATCTATAAAAAATATATGAGATATAAAAATATCATAAGAGTATAAGAAAAACATTTTCATAGAAATACCTAAAAACAAGGTAAGTCGATGGCTCAAGATACTGAAGGATTATTATTTCACAATACACTACCACCCAGGGAAGTAAATAAGGTAAAAGATGAATTAATAAGGAAATATAATGGAGTTATAACCAAAATAGTGATTTAAAGAGATCATATGTTGATGGATTTAGTGAACATGTATATGAGAATTATTAAGGATGGGGAACATCACTCCTTTTTCAAATTATTTCCGAATCATATTTATTATAAAAGATAAAAAGTTCATAGCTTGATGATGATAATTTTAAAAAGAAAATTAGATCCATGAATGATGGGGAATTGGAAGACATATTATTTGATGATGGAATTAAAAAATTTAGAAATAGGATCTAGATTCCTTTTATAAATAAGTTAAAAAATGAATTATTGGATGATTCTCATAGCTAAAATTTCACAATACACCATGGTAGGACTAATATATATAGGTATTTGAAGGGAAATTTTTTGTGGGAAAATATAAAGTGGAAAACTTCTAATTATATATCAATATGATTAGTTTTTCAACAAGTGAAGGTTGAGAGAAAACAACCTAGAAGAGTCACAAATCATATTTTTATTCCTATTTGGAAATTTGATAACATTACTATGGAATTTTTCACTATATCACCAAAGAAACTTATAATGAATGATGCTGCATGATTTATTGTTGACTGACTTACAAAATATATAAATTTAATTAAAATAAGAGAATATTTACCTATTAGATTCTTTAAAAGTCTCTATATTAATGAATTTTTAATAATTATTGGGTAACCTCTTTTAATTTAGTATGATCCCGATCCTCGATTTATATCCAAATTATCGAATAGTGTTCATAATGCTCTTGATACCAAGCATCATTTTATTATCACCTACCACCCTCAAATTGATGGATAGTCCAAAATTACTATTCAAACATTAGATGACATGGTGAGATCATGATCACTGGACTTTCAAGGTATATTATATTATTATTTACCTTTGGTAGAGTTTCCATTAACAATATATTCTATTGATGTATTCAAATGATGTCATATGATGCATTATATGGGAAGATATGTCACAATCCATATTTTTGGTATGAATTTGGTGAACTGAATATTATAAGCACAAATTTTGTTGAGGATATAATGATAAAGCTAAATACTATTCAGACTGATTTTGAAGATTTCCAAAGCATGGAAAAGAGATGTGCTAATAAATAGAGTAAATATTTGTAATTTCTAGATAGGGATTGTGTGTTCATGAAATTAACTCCATGGAAGGGTGTTTTAAGGTTTGATAAGAAGAAGAAACTAAGACCCACATACATCAGGCCTTTATGAATTATATAAAAAATTGGATATGTGGCTTATATATTAGAATTCCACCAAGCATCTCTAAAGTACAAGATGTGTACCATATCTCATTGATAAGGAAGTATAATCTAGACCCAACATATGTTCTCACCTATGAAAGAGTGGTTGACCGCCAACCTCTTAGATCCACACAATCTCCACATTCAATTCTATTTATAGGTTTATTTGATCCTTTCCTGGTCCTTCAACAAATGTTTCATTTTTATATTTTATTTCTCCATCTTCCAACGGTCCTATGACATTTATTAGAATTGAGAACATTTAACTGCTCTACTCTGGGTATGTTTTCTAGGGATCCCTCTTCCATTTCAAAACCCATCAATACTCATGATGTTAGTCAATATGGTAAAAGTATTTATATGTTTTGATGATATATCCTGATCCATCTGTCATCTTATGGATCTTTGTATTTACATTGAATCATTTGTTTCTAAACATGTAGTTAATTTTGTGTGGATTGAAATATAACATGAGTTATGGATCAATAAATTGGTTTTCTTTGAACACTATATAGAATTATTCTCCGGTTATAATCATCCAGTCCACCTTCAATTATCCTATAGACATTTAAAAACGAGCCAAAGATATCCTCCATCTTCTCTAAACCATGAGTATGAAACTATTGTTTGGATCTCATGGTTAAAGACGATTCTCTTGAATGTTTTCAGATCAGGGAAGAAGTGGACTCCTAGAACTACGGAGATGTTGATAAAACCGTTGTATCTAGTTTTTTGTCTATGACCACTACTCAACCTTTTGTTCCTTTCCCCAGCCCCTCTTTTTGAGGGAACATATCCAACGTGAATGCTATAGCTTCCACAATAGAGAGTCCAGATGATTGTGTATTCAGTGAGGTTCAAAATAAAATCATAGAGGTGAAGAATCTAGGATTTCATAAACCCATATTGGATAATATGGCGGATATAAAGGAGGGGTTAGGTACGCCCAAGGTGTGGGAAAAACTCTAACTATCAAAAATAGGTTCGCCTAGAAAAGGTGATCCCTTTTTTATGATGTAAATTTTCTACTCAACTTATAAATAGAAGTTATATAATGGAGTTATCATTCAAAATAGTATCTCAAAATTTGGTGATAGGGAAAAATATGTATATTATTAAGTGGAATGACAAAGGGTTGTTAACAAAAAGGCCAAGAAGAATGTGATTTCCGAAAATAAACAGTCTTCAAAGTGTTAGGAAGGGGAAGTTGAACCTTATTATTATTCATAGACCTATTCACAGTTTGAAGAGAATGAGAGACCATAAATTATCCATCCTAATGGAAGGAATAATGTAAAAAAATGTTCCATTTAATTTTTTTTATCACCCATTTACTATGGTGAAAAAATTAAGCTCACAAAGACTATTCATATATTCTGAAACATATGGTAATGAGATCTATTGGTAACGGAGTTTTTGTTAAAAAAAATTATCATGATTTACAGAAATGATATTATATTGGTGTAAGAAATAAATTTCTTAAACTCTGATGGATCTATAATTAATAAAGGGAAATATTGTGAGAATCCTAAGAGTGGAGAGTCAGTTGGACATTCAGAAGTACCAGTGGTTTCTAAACCTCCCGATATTATCCTCCTCATGCACTACAAGGAAGAAAAGGAGGAAGGTTATTTCAATATAAAATATTACAAGGAATACCAAATATGGATTAAGGAATGGGTTTTCAAGGATGAAAATAAGAACAAAATGTCATCATTTAATACTTAGGTTCACATATTACTTTGGGGATTTAATGAAAGGAACATCAACATAGAGGAGTTCATTAAGAGTTGGGATATAATGTATTATTTATTTAATAAGATTTTATATGAGTATTATATGTGGGATACATTCCATATAATATATATTCTTATATTGTTAAATTATTTTCACTCCCTAATATTACATTGGGAAGGGACACATTTCCAATTTTGGGATAATCCTAAACCTGACCAGTTCCCCCTTTTTTGTTGTGTGTGATTTCCTACCATTTCAATGTTTCGAAAGTTTGTTGATGAAGTAGTGGCTTAGTATGACCTCATTGGTGGATTAAGTGGGTTTTATGGATTTCTTTTAGTAGTTTATATCCTGATGTAGGAGATAGTGAGCAACTTTGTTGTTGGTTGAGTTCCTTGTGTTTTGGTTTGAAGATTCAACTCGTTATGAGTTTTTTCAGGTGGTCGTAGAGGATTTTTTTATTAGAATAGAGTATAAGGATATGGTAGTGGTTTTTTTAAGGTTCTCAAAAATACTTTATAATCTATTTATGAAAGTAATAAAATTACTATTGGATGTAGAAGAACTACCCACAATTTTTTATAATGTAAAATCTATAAAATTTTTAAGGATGAATTTTTTATTAGAGGGACGATTGTAACTCCCAATTTTCAATTATAGTAATAGAAAATTTTAATTTAATAAACTATTATAAAATTCCCATTTTAAAATTTCTGGGACCAAAAATTCTAATTTTATAGGGTGAATATATATTTAGAACTTATCAGGTCAAAATAAGTCTATAACGAGATTGTGAGATTTTACCTTAGAAATAAACATTTATGAATGATTGGAAATGCATTATTTAACGATTACTAAATTAATTTATAATAATTAATTGTAATGTATATAATTGTACATTTATTTATTATCAATTTTATGGAAATAAAGATAAGATCATTTGGAGGTAAAAAGGATTATTTTTTAGAAAACCAATTTTATAAGAAAAATTTAATTTTAATTAATTAAAATAATATTTAAAAAATAATTACATAAATATTATGTATAGATTATATATCTATCTATTGTAATTTAAATTCATATAATCATTACTACATGTAATTTAGTAAATACATGATCATTTTATGCTTGAAAAATGCATTTCTTAAAATATCATTTTCCATCAAATTTTGTAAATTTATTTTTAAATTCTATTATGGAAATTATTTTAATTAAATTTTATACAATGGATTTAATATTTTGAATCATTATATAAAAGTTTTATAAATATTCCAATTTAATTTTTTGGTCACAATAAATTGTAAAAACAGTAAAAATATATCAATATGGTTAACATTTAAACTGGTTTACTGGGGGTTAACAAAACATTTTAATGGTTAAAATGAATTAAAAACATGACAAAAACACATTTTTTGGTTTTATTTCTTAATTAGACTTATAATATTGGAATATAAGTCATTTGGAATCCATTTTTCTAATAATTTAAGTTAATAATAATTTAAAAAAATTAAAAAATTACAAGTGTGCCACTCACAATAATTATAAAATGGTACATCCTCCCCTCAGTTGTTCACACCTCTTGATCCATTTATTATAAAGACATATAAATTTCATGGAAATTTTTTTATTAAATACTTTGGAATTTTACGAGTCTGTGGCTTCGGACGAAACTTGATTCTGAGGCCCGGTGTGCCCAGAATCAATTTCTGAAGTTTAGCTCATGTGAGTTTAGTAAACGAACGAGCGGGTTTTCCTATCTTTTTAACCGATGCTCAGAATTGAAATCGGAGGGCACCGATGAACTCGCAGTGCCGGTGATTGCTTAAGGGAACCTGTACTGCAGTTGCGTTTTAAGTGGGTTGAGAATTATTAATTGGGGATTTAGTTTAAAATATATAACATTGTTAGAACAATTTTATTTTATAACTTTGGAAGTTAAACCCGCCCATGGGAAGTTGTTGGTGGGGCCAACAACCACCCAACTTCCCATGTGTGGATATATGAGAGGTGGGTCCCACACGATCCCCAACATTTCATCTCCCATAACCCTCTTTAAACTCTCCATAACTCTCATAAACCCCCCCATTAAACTCCCTTGTTTAATGTTGACACCTCTCCCATTTTTATGAGACCTCTCACCTCCTCCTCTCCCTCTCTTTATTATTTTCCAACATGTTAATTTAATGAATTCAACCAAATCAATTAATTAATGAAGTGGTTTGAATTTTAAATTTTAAATAACATGTGTTAATAAAATAATAGCAGAAGCCTATTATTTTATTTTTGGGGTGGCTATCATTGTGTGAAGAAGAGTTGGGGAGAGCTCTTGAGTTTTTGGGGAAGAACACCGACCCTCTTACGATGAACGAAGACTTATTTGATGAAGAACGCCGGTTCCACGAAGAATGACAATGCACCTTCCTTTCTCATCTCTGCGACAAGTGAGGAGACACCGCTTCCTCCTCAGATTCACTCCGACGACGTCTACGAATCCTCACCTCGAGACGCCGTCTTTCGCGATGCCCAATGTACGACATCAATTATCGAGGTAGGGGAATCACGTTTAATTTTAATGGATTAAAATTGTTCCTCGTTTTTCATTGAACATCTTGCTTTTCTGACCTATTGCTATCACATAACGCAGAGGGCGCGGCCCGAACGAACACGGCCCGACGACCCTCCGTTTGATCTTGTTTATTATTTTTGGAATCAGGAATCAAAGAAAGAGGACACAGGGCGCCGTCGCGCCGTGCCGGGAACACAGCAGAGGAAACCGGATCCGTCGCGCCGGATGTGCGGAAGAAACTACGGCCCGCTTCGGCGGAAGAACCGGGTGGCCCGTCGGCCGACCGGGCAAAGGGGAGCCACGGTGCCAGGAGGGCGCCACGCTGGAAAACCGGCCAGGCGGAGCTGATATGTGGAGTTAAGAGGGCGCCGAGCCAGAAGAGCCGCGGCCCGCCGAGTGGGCCGCTTGCACCAGAAGGCCGGCTGGCCTAGCCGGCTAGTTTGGGAAGGGCGGCCCCGCTTGGCGCCGCGAGTTCGGACAGTTGGGGGGCTGCGCCCTGCCGGGCCGGGCCGCGCCACTTGGGGCTGGTCTGTGCCCCTTCGGGCCAGGCCACGTCCTTCGGGCCGAGCCGTGCTTTTCTTTCGGGCTGGTCCGACACCCCTATCGGGTCAGACCCGCCAAAATGGGTTAACCCGACCTGTCGGCCCACTGGGCTAAACGGGTCGAGCCCGTTATTCACTTAAACATGAATAACATAAAGACCGCACGTCTGATCGACGCGTCGTCTGCGGCACTAGGACCCTTTCGACGAGACGATACTTTTACGATACTCTAAGTGAGTTTTGGACAAATTTGGTAAATGGCCGGGTTTGGAACGAGCATATTTGTAACGGGGCCCCTAGAACGAAAAAGCCAATATCTCTTTGACCGGGCGTCTGTTTGACGCGCCATCTGTCACGTTGAGTTCCTTTTGAATATACGGAACTTCTAGATACATCAACTCTAGACTTCGTAATAGTTGATGTATTGAACCCCTTTTACTCATGGAGTGGACCCTCTAGGAATTGAGTACGCTGTGTGCTGGAACACTAGAGCTTGCTATGACTGCAACGACGATGATGACTGTACTTGGATCCTACGTGGGTTCGGCAGTGAGGGAGACTGTACTTGTATCCCCTATGGGTTCGACAGTGATGACGACTGTACTTGGATCCTATGTGGGTTCGGCAGCGATGGTTACTGTACTTTGATCCTAGGTGGGTTCGGCAGCGATGACTTATGTACTTGGATCCTATGTTGGTTCGAAAGAGGAGATGATTCAGAAGCTACATCTAATCATCTCAACCCCTCATCGTGAGTTGTATAACTGCATGAGCTGAGTCTTGACTTTAAATTATTACCAACGGTGTGATTGACTTTTCCTGTGTGGACTGGGTTGTACTTGGGCTCAAGGGTTGGAGTCGAACTGAGATTGATAACTTATGTATATGTATGAGAATATACCTAAGTAGGGTTGGTTGATTCTCCGTGTTTGTTCATTTCCTTTGTGGTTTATCCTTCGTTTATTTTGGGAGACCTTCGGGGGTCTTGGGGTCCCTACTAAGTATCGTATACTCACCCCTGCACGGGCTATGCCCGCACAATGATGTGTTGGTTGCAGACGACAGGCATCACTGATCGTGGTTAAGGCTTGTGGAGCTAGACGGTATCCATAGGTGGACCACCTGGTGGGACGTACATGGAGCGGACGGATGGACCTGAGGTACCGATGAGACTATCTATACCCACCATTCAGGTGGGATTTCCGGAGGACGACTCAGTGGTTGCTGCTTTACTTTATAGTTGTTGTACTTTCTTTCTCAGTTGTACTGTACTTTCAATAGAGTTTTTATACTGGCCCATTTACTTCCAGCACTTCCTTTACGCCACTGGTTCTAGTCGCCAGCCACTGGCCTGTGGAAGGCGGGCTTGCGGTAGTCACAACACGGGCCCCGAGGACGGGTCGTGACAAATTGGTATGAGAGGAGTCGGTTTTACCACAGAACTCATGACTCTGATAATTTTTTCTCTGTAAAGAAATAGTGTTAAGAGTATTGAGTGTGGTTATCATTCCAGGGAGTCCAGTTTTGGTGCGGCGGCCGACGTATCCATACACCAGGACCCTGACTTTTGATTTCTGACTGAGTGCATGAAAACATTTATTGCATATGTGTTTCAAAAGTTTTCATTGTGATTACTTTGTGTTATCTCACCAGGTATATTATTTGACAGTGGCGCACCTGTTTCTTTTCAGGGTGGCCCCACGAAGGCAGCAAGCTAGGGTTCCTAGTTATGTGTGAGATGGAATCCCACTGATCGACGAGGCCTCGGTGCAGGGCCCCATTATTGCGGAGGAACCAGCGGTACCACTACCCACTGGGCCACCGATACCACCTGCCCTATAAGGCCCCAACCTTAAACCTTACATAATATTGAATTAAATGAGTAATTCACATTGAGGATATTTTCAGGTTTAGAGTTTTAGAGAATTAGGACATAACTATTACATATCAAAAGATTAGAAAGTAGTCGCTTCTACTAAAATTTCCATAAAATAAAAACTCTTAAAAAGAAACATGTCTAGTTCCATGTTTTAGGTAGCATGACTTTCCCTTGAACCCATCCTCGACCCTATTCCATGCTAAGTCCTGTGAAAAATATTTCAAAAACCTGGGATGAGCATAAAAAGCTCAGTAAGGAATACACAAAGAATGAAAACTGTTAGTTTTTCAAAACAACAAGTAAACCATGTATACTTTATCAAAGTAATACTTTTAACCCTTTTCGATGTAGTAAAAACTCTTCGCTGAATAAAAGTTCATTACTTACCCTTCTGTAACCAAAAGATTGCCATAAAACCCATATAAAGATCACATAACATATAAAGGTAACTTGGGACATAAACATACTTAAGTGGAATAACCATAAGGTCGACTTCCACACATAGCACTTAATGGAATAGCCATTCGGCCGACTTCCATACATACTTAATGGAATAGCCATACGGCCGACTTCCATACCCAATGCATTGGAGGTTAAAATGTAACCACCCATCCTGGTATTCACGGCACCACCCGTCATATGGTTTATCACGTAACCACCCGTAAAATGTCCAAGTACCATTATAAAATTATATCACATAAAACCAACATAAAGGAATGATAACATTTCCACATTTCAATCAGAATATATCATTTAAATATATTTACATAATAGAATCCTTTATCAAAACCATTTTCAATACCAAAATACAAAAAAAAGTATATGGTATTTATTTTATTTTAAAAACATTACGGCTTGTTGAGGAAGCCAAAGATTAAATAACACTCGCGGCGGTGGAAAAGGTCGTTGTCACCGCGTACGTAAAAAGAAACATTCCTTTTTGTCGTTTAGTAAAACGCTTCATAGAAGAAAATTCCTTTTGAATAAACGTAA
The DNA here is from genome assembly GCA_963277665.1 of Viscum album. Taxonomy (NCBI): domain Eukaryota; kingdom Viridiplantae; phylum Streptophyta; class Magnoliopsida; order Santalales; family Viscaceae; genus Viscum; species Viscum album. The sequence goes on from OY728160.1 coordinate 1,009,663,982, forward strand.
AAGTCAAAGGGGTTTATACACCGTATAAAAGAAGGTTTTGTATAAAACAAAATATGTCTCAATGAATTGAGATTGAGACGAAGACCCTTACAAAGATGATATCCTTGGGTTAAGGATAAATCAATTGCATAATTATGTGTGACAAAGAATTCACCAAATATAAGTGGATATCAAGTGTAAAAAAATCATATGTTATTCACACATATTCATAGAACAACATATTCAAGGAGTACAAGTTTATCCCAAAGAATCAAATTTGGGGTAAGAAGTTCCCTTGCAAAAATTTGACAGCCTAACGACGTTACATTAAAATTCAGAAAAAGAGTTTATGAGAGATAAAAAAGGGTATCTCATCACTTGGACATAAAATTTACATCAATAAGGATATATGAGAACATATCCCAACATAACAATATGTGAATTAAAAGACCCAACAAAATAAGTCTTTTAAAAAGAGGAGGGTGAAATGTTCTCTTACCGACTTGGGTATCTTTCGAAACATACACCCCATGAAATAAGGACAATACATCATTGATATAAATACTCATAAACGAAAGTATATTACACAAGAGTAGAATAATGGGAAGTACATACACCACTCAAAGGAAATTGTGGCAAATGTAGCATAAATCTCATGGGAATAAAAGTGAGATGAAAAATCCCTTACGAAAACTCGGCAGCCTATCGGTGCCACTTAAAACATCCAAAATGGATTGATGAGAGAAAATAGGGTCTCTCATCATATTAACATAAAGTTTATAGAATAGTAATATAAAATAAAATCCCCCAATATAACAAAGAGGAGCTTAAAAGAAGTGACATAAAGAAGAGTACATAAAAAGAAGGAGAGAGGTTAGATCTCTTATGAAAATTCGGCAGCCTAACGACGCCACCCAAAACTTCCAAAATGGATTGACGAGAGAGAATAGGGTCTCCCATAATATGAACAATAAAAATTACAGTAAGAGTCATATAAAAGAACATCCCAATAAAAATAAAGATGAGCTGTAAAAGGAATGACATAAAAGAGCGTACTTAAAAAGAAAGGGAGGAGTAGGATCCCTTACCTTGGGTCCGACTTGACTCGATCGTTCTTTAACGTCCTGAATAATAAACATGAGTTAATTTATATTTTCTTAAGAACATTTTCAAGTTCATTATTCCTTTTATATCACTTATTTACATTTTATAAACATTATGTAATCATTTAAGTAAATAATGTTTGTTTTGTCGATATTTGGTTCTTAAGTCGAAAGTGAACTTCATACAATTACAAGTTGTTCGTGTGGTCAATGGTTCATTATATCCAAAATGATATTCATAATTTGGATATCATATATGTCATATATATATAGAATATACATGTATTTATAATATTACATAATCATTTATAGGTAAGAAATGAAATGCACCGTTCATGGAGACGGTAAGCCGTACGTACGCATGAACACTACTTTCATTTCTTTGCCATATTAATGGAATTAAAACTAAATGATAGGTTTGTATATTTTAATTCCAGAATTATATTCATAATTTTTATGTAACATAAATTATATGTCTCCATTATAAATATGTACTTATAATAGTACATTACATTTGGGGATAAGAAATGAAATGCACCGTTCATGGAGACGGTAAGCCGTGCGTATGCATGAACGCTACTTTCATTTCTATATCATATATTAATGGAAAGAAATAATAATGATATAGAGGTATATTATAATTCCAGTATAACATCATATATAATAACTTTAAATCCATCCTTTATACATCCCACATATGGCATTAACGAATCACATCACTTTGAGGGGGCGGTAGTCCGCACTTCCTAAAATGAAATTATCGTGTTTTCCCACAATGGAGACCATAAAGGTATGCCACAAAAGAAAAATATAGAAGCTTAAGTAAAACATAAACATATTATATATCATATATAAATATAGTGACATCTTAATGGCCACCTTTGAAGGTGTTATATGAGTGTTGAACAATCATCGTTTCGTGAGGCAGAAATTCGCCATCCACGGAAACAGTATGTTCTTTAACCAGTAGATGTCGGTGTGTGTAAGTGTAGCTAGAATGCTTCCTGTAACAACATCCTAGTATATTTAATATACTGGAGTTGTTACAAAAGAAATTAATAAAAATAGTTTAGGGGGTTGGAGAGGCAAAATAAAACAAAAGGACTCAAGTGAAGACATTACCTTAAAATCGGGTAACTCCCTTTGGTTTGAGCTAAAAGGCTTCCTTGGGAATACTTCTGCCCAAAGTGAGGATTCAACGAGTTATAGAGGGATGTGGAGATACAAAATGGGCAGGGTTTGGCCGATCCAAAGGCTTTGGAAGTGTGGGTAAAGAGGTAGAGGTGGGGGCCTTTTATAAGAGGAGAGGAGGGGCACTCTTGTAAATTTACAAAATGTTACTTTATTTTCAAAAGGGTTTTGGATTTTAAAGGTCCCACATTGATGTATTTCGAGGATACGGTGATAAGGGTTCTAAATCCACTCATCCAATAGGTTTTGAACATGTTTAGGTCTTAGATATTACATTATCTTTCCATTTTATTTAAATCGTTAAATAATGAGGTCATCGCTGCATCATCATGATGTCATAAATAATTTAATTTATTTAATGTCTAAAAATTATAAAAAAATACTATAATGTATGAAATCGTTTTAGCTTTCCAATGACTATTTATAGTCAAAACTATGACTTGTATAACCCCATGTAAATTTTTTTTTAGTAAAACATCTCATGTTTGAGTCATTTTTACTTTAACATTAAATAAAAAGGTATTTATGTCATTTTCCAACCAAAGTGGATCCATGGGGTCCCCAAGTTGACCCATGGATTGTATTGGTCGGCCATGACACATCCAAGGAGGGTAGGACATGTGTCTAGGTCATTTAATTTTATTAAAACATTATTCTTACCTTAAACTACACTAATTACCTCTAATCGCGATTAAAAACTTAATAAGTTACTATTCACCAAAAAATTATTTTTATCCCATTGAACCACATTTTACTTATTAATGACAACCATGTATATTGGATTTTTGAAATTCAAAACACAAAGATGGCAAAATTTCAATTAAACGGAAAAATCAGTTTTTATAAGTACCACTAAGTGGTTTCACTATTCATCAAAAATTGAGGTTTTTCAGAAAATTACCAAAAATTCACCCTAAGATATATTTGATATTCCGAATTAAAAAATGATGTCTATTTTACAAAATTAAAAACACATAATTTTCATTAATTAATTTAATAATTAATTCCTACTGTCAAAACAAATAGCGTGTTTTTATGAAACAAAATGTATCAAAACATTGACACTAGTTTAAGTCCGATTTCAAAGTGAAATTAAATCCAAAGACCAAAATTGGATTAGATGGTAAAAATATATTCTAATTTAACTTTAAAACCAATTCAAATGACAATCTAATCATATAAATAAATTAGACTAAAAAGAGGTTTTGAATTAAAATACAACATTTTCACTATTCATTAAAAATTGAACTTTTTCGGAAAAATACCAAAAATTTACACAAAGTAAATTTTGATGTCCCAATTATAAAGAAGAATTTTATTTTGTAAAATATTACACATAAAATTGTCAAAATTTTGATTTAAAAGAGGTTCACCATCAAAAGGCGGTTAATCGACCTTTTAAAGAATATTAAAATGTTTACGCATAAAAACTGGATTCATTTGCATTTTTAATCCTCTAACATTTATTGTAAAGAGTAAAAATATTTGACAAACATATATAATCATTTTGTAGTTAGTTCTGTTCATTCCCTCCATTACAATGGCTAGGCGTTAACTACCATTTAAAATAATATTATTTTATTATTAGAGTGCAATGTAAGATTCCCAAGAAACTAGTTGCTGCGTGTTGGGTACACCATCGAGTATAGCATCCCCTTTAAAGTCATATTAATATTTTATTCACAAATATGGATAAATATGAAAATGTCATATTCTTTATTCAGCTGGGGTGTTACAAGCCCCAGCAGCGGAGAGTGCACGCTGCCTGAGTGCATTGCATGAGTTTCAGTGATAGAGGACGCCCAGGTTCTGCGGAGACACAGATCCTCAGGCAGCTGAGGATTGGCTGGAGGCTATCGTCAGAGTGTTCAGATTGGTAGGGACACCAGCAGACCTTATGGTGACGCTTGTCGTGAGTCTACTGCACGCAGCAGTAGGTAGATGGTGGAGTCTGATGCTCCAGGTGCGCGACGAGGCATATCTACTTTGGATGGACTTCGAGAGCCTATTCCACTTAGAGTTTGTTCCAGCCACCCTCCGTGCGGTGTACATCCAGTAGTTACTTCATTTGTAGCAGGGCAACATGATATTAGCCCAGTACTCAGCGAGATTTACCGACCTATCACGCTACTCCATGGACATGGTACGAGACCTATTCTTCCGGGCCTAGACCTTTGAGTAGGGATTGAGGCATGAGATCAGGGCTTCGATGATCTCCCTCAGCATTCTGATGAATGCAGGTGTACTGGAGGGAGCCCTTCTTGTGGAGAACTTTCTTACTGAGTCGACGCCAGCAGCGAGACCCACCGCAAGGTGACACGTAGCGGAGTCTTCTGCAGCCAGCAGTAGATAGATGCCACAGATGTCCAATCAGACCAAGACATTAGGAGAGCGACCTCAGGATACTGGTTTGGATGTGCAGGGCACACACAACAGAGCTAGTCAAACAAGAGGAAGGAAGTGCTATGCATGTGGCGGGCTGCGCCACATGGCTCGTGACTGCCCGACCCGCCATGCATAGGAGCAGTAGACAGTAGAGGGACCTCCCAGGCAGAGGTAGAGGTTTGACAGTGGCGGTCCGCAGGGAGCAAGCGAACGAGGCAGAGGAGCTGACCGAGCAACGAGTGGTGGACGGCGCTTCGAGGCTCTACCACCGCCACCACCAGGAGGACCACCCCAACCACAGGGAGCTGGCAGAGATGGTAAGGCTCAGCTCCAGGCAGTCGAGGCCTATGACCACGGTGCACCTGAGATGATTCTAAGTACTATCTGTGTCTACTCCACCCTTGCTGCAGTTCTTATAGACACAGGAGTGAGTCATTATTTTATTGCCAATGCCCTTGTTCGGAGATCAGAGATTCTGACGGAGCCGTTGGCTTAATCCTTATGGCTAGAGACATCTACGGGAGTAGACTCGATGATTACGCACTGGTTCCGGTAGTGTGAGATTACTGTAGGAGGCGAGAGCTTCGGCTAGGATCTTCTTATATCGGTATCGAGGCCTTACGACATCATCTTGGGTATGGACTGGTTGTCTACAGTCCATGCTCAGATCGATTGCATTAGGTGCAAAGTGCGGTGTGTCTGCACAGATGGGAGCAGGTTCACCTTCACCGGCGAGAAGGGAGCCTTTTCAGCGTAGGATGGACTTACACAGAGGAGGGGGAAGCTGATCACACATCAGTTGGCTTGTCTCATACTAGGAGCAGTTGATGTGTGTAGTCCGAGTTTTCCTGTTGTGGTGGATCAGTATGTGGAAGTTTTCCCTGATGACATTTTAGGACTACCTCCTCATAGAGAGGTAGAATTCTACATAGACCTGTACCCCAAGAAGCACCGATATCTACTCCAGCATATCAGATGGCTCCCACCAAGTTTCGTGAGCTACGGGTACAGCTGGAGGACTTGCAGGGAAATGGATTCATCCGACCTAGTGTTTCACCCTGGGCTTCTCTGATTCTTTTCGCCAAGAAGGTGTATGGGAGCTTACGACAATGTGTCAACTACCTTCGCCTGAATCAGGTCACTGTTAAGAACAAGTATCCACTCCCGAGGATTGACAACCTCTTTGATCAGCTCAAGGGAGCACGATGGTTCTTGAAGATGCACCTCAGGTCTGGCTATCATCAGCTCAGAGTTCGAGATGAGGATGTGGAGAAGACGGCCTTCAGGTGTCGTTATGGCCACTACGAGTTCTTGGTTACTCCCTTCGGCATAACCAATGCACAATCAGTGTTCATGAGTCTCATGAAAATGATCTTCCAGCCTTACCTCGATCATTTTGTCATGGTCTTCATCGACGACATACTGATCTACTCGACTACTGAGGAGGAGCACGCCTACCACTTGTTGATTGTACTGGACACACTCAGAGAGAACCAGCTTTATAGTAAGCTCTCGAAGTTCCAGTTTTGGATTCGAGAGGCTCACTTCTTGGGGAACATCATCTCGGAGGTATAATTTTTTGTGGATCCTGCGAAGATCGAGGCGGTACTTGCTTGGGAGCCACCCAGGAGCATGATGGAGGTGCAGAGTTTCCTAGGTTTGGCTGGGTACTATCGGAGATTTTTTCCAAACTTCTCCAGAGTTGCAACACCGTTTTCAGCTTTGATGAAGAATGGGAAACCCTTCGTGTGGTTAGATAGATGTCAATAGAGCTTTCAAGAGCTGAGACAGAGATTGACAGATGCACACATCTTGAGGCTACCGGAGGAGGGAGTTGGGTACATGGTTTACTATGATGCATCAGGGACCGGATTCAGGTGTGTCCTGATGGAGGAGCGGTGTAGTGATCGCCTATGGTTCATGACAGTTGAGGTAGCACTAGCAGAACTATGCTACCCATGACCTGGAGTTAGCAGCAATGGTCATCACCTTGAAGATGTGGTGACACTATTTGATGGGAGAGCGCTTTACAGTCTACTCTGACCACCAGAGTCTCAGGTACATATTCTCCCAGAAGGACATGAACCTGAGACAGTGGCAATGACCCGAGTTCCTCTAGTACTATGAATTTGAGATAGTCTATACTCCAAGAAAGTGGAAAGTAGTAGCTGATGCTCTCAGCAAGAGATCATGCATTCAACTACATGGAGAGGCGACAGAGCAGTTAGCCGCTTTGCTGATATCCTTCATGGATAGAGACGGGGCAGCTTTTCTACAGTCCCTCATAGTTACTCCTCTTCTACTTCAGTGGGTCAGAGAGGCACAATGTGGGGACATTGACTGTGAGACATGATGTGCTCAGATTTCCACAGGGTAGGCGCCTGATGGATTTTCTGAAGGAGGAGAGCACATCATCCTCTTAAGGAGACGTACCGTGGTACCAGTTAAACTATAGGAGGAAGTGATGATGGAGTTTCACACTTCCCCACTAGCGGTATATCCAGGAGTGGCGAATATGTACCAAGACCTCAGACGCCATCACTGTTGACTGGGTATGAAGAAGGCTATAGCAGAATTCGTTTCACGATGCCTCACTTTTCAGAAAGTGAAGGAAGCTGGCGCCGTCACGCTGAATGTGTGGAAGAAACCATGGACCGCTTCGTGGGATGCTTTGGTGGAAGAACTGGCCAGCCGGGTGAAGGGGAGCCGCGACGCCAGGAGGGCACTGCGCTGGAAAACCAGCCCGCCCGTCGGTCGGCCAGGCGGAGTAGATCTGCAGTACTAGGAGGGCGCCACGCCGGAAGATCCATGGCCCACCATGCGAGCCGATTGCACCAGAAAGCTGGCCGGTTTGGGAAGGGCGTCGCCTAGTGGCACCGCCTGTTCGGATAGCTGAGGGGCTGCACCCTCTTGGACTGCTCTGCTTACCGGCCGAGCCAGCTGGGCCATGCCAGGCCGGGCTGGGCCTCGCCCCGCCGGGCTGGGCCGTGCCCCTTCGGGCTGGGCCGCATCCTTCGGTCTAAGATGCACTTTCCTTCGGGATAGTCCGACACCCCTTCTAGGTCAGACCCGCCAAACTAGGTTAACCCGACCCATCGGCCCACTGGGCTAAACAGGTCGGGCCCGTTATTCACTTAAACACGAATAACTTAAAGACCACTCTTTCGATCGATGCGCCGTATGTGGCACTGGGACCCTTTAGACAAGAAGGTCCTTTTTGAGATAATCTATGTGAGTTTTGGAAAACTTTGGTAAACATCCAGGTTTCAAATGATCATATTACAAACCAGGCCCCTAGAACGAAAAAGCCAATATCTCTCAGAACGAGCATCCGTTTGACGCGCCGTCTGTCGTGTTGAGTTCCTTCTGACGAGACGAAACTTCAGGATACATAAAATCAGGGATTCATGACAATTGATGTATCGACCCCCTTTTACTCGTGGTGCGGACCCTCCCGGAATCGAGAACGCTGTGTGCGCGAACCGTAGATCTGGCCGTGACCGCGACGATGATGACAAATGTAATTGGATCCTATGTGGGTTCGGCAGCAAGGATTACTGTACTTGGATCCTCCATGGGTTCAGAAGCGATAACGACTGTACTTGGATCCTATGTGGGTTCATCAGTGATGGTTACTGTACTTGGATCCTACGTGGGTTCGACAGCGATGACTTCTGTACTTGGATCCTTTGTGGGTTCAGTAGAGGAGATGATTCAAAGGCTACATCTAATCATCTCCACCCCTCTTCATGAGTAGTATACCTATGTGAATTTATTCTTGAATTACAATCATTACCAACGGTGTGATTGACTTCTTTCCTGTGTGGACTGGGTTGTGCTTGGGCTCAAGAGTTTGAGCCGAACTGAGATTGATAACATAGGTATATGTATGGGCATATACCTAAGTAGGGTTGGTTGATTCTTTGTGTTTGTTCCTTTTCTTTGTGGTTTATCTTTCATGGATTATCGGAGACCTTCGGGGGTCTCGGGGTCCCTACTGAGTATCGTATACTCACCCCTGCACGGGCCATGCCCGCACAATGTTGTGTTGGTTGTAGACGACGAACAACACTGATCGTGGTTGAGGCTTGTGGAGCTGGACAGTATCCGATGGTGGACCACCTGGCGGGACGTACACAGAGCGGACAAATGAACCTGAGGTACCAACGAGACTATCTGTACCCACCATTCAGGTGGGATTTCCAGAGGATGACTCGGTGGTTGCTTCTTTACTTTATAGTTGTTGTACTTTCTTTCTCAATTGTACTGTACTTTCAGTTGGGTTTGTATACTGGCCCATTTACTTTCAGCACTTAATTTACGCCTTTGGTGCTAGTCGCCAGCCCCTGGCCTATGGAAGGCGGGCTTGGGGTTGTCACAACACGGTCCCCAATGACAGGTCGTCACATTAATCTTGATCAAAATCTTCCAAAATATCTACCCAAAATCCATATCCTCATTATAGTTGTTACGGTCTTCCCAAAATACCAACCCAAGGGACCTTAAGAAGTGATCCAAAGTAAGTTTCTCTAAGTGAAGGTAATCGTCTTAATGAAACACTTTCTTGTTCACCTCTTATTTTATAATATTAAATTATTTACTAGAAATTTAAATATAAAAACACAAGTATCTCATATATACTTAGATGTTTTTATTTTTATGTAATAATTTTTATCCATATCGGATTTCAAAAGCTAGGAAACAAAACCATCGCTTATGTGTACAGAGGACTAGCAACTCATAAATCATTGAAATTTGTTTTCTATAACCTTCTGAAATGGATATTAATAATGATGTAAATAATGAAAATTTATGATAATCATGGAAAAATATTTATTCTTTAAAATTAATATATCATTAAAATTCCTTATTCTTTCACATATTATGAATTGATAACATTGACCATGCATATATACAAGACTATATCACCATGAAGCGATGCAAATCATTTTCCACGTAAAAATTTGAAAAATTATTTAAAAAATGTATCTAATGAATAAATATTATATTTATAAAGTTAATATATTTTTGGAGACTATGGAACCATATACTATTGAAAAACAAGAACTTATATAACAAATAAATCATGAGAAAATGAAGCAGTTTACTCTCAAAACAATAGTAATAATGAAAGATTATCATTGAAGGGGTAATAAGTAGTTACAGGGGGATACAATATCATATTATATATATCAATATAGTTTTCTATAAATTAATAATATGGTCAGATCCATTATTTATGAGGTTAAATCATGTTCTACAAAGAATAAGTGTAAGGTAATGGATTTCATCTCAACTTCCACTCCATTGAGACATATATGATATTATAAAGATATTTTTTATTAGGTACATATACTTCCACATTTATGTATTGAAATTAATATATATTTATTAATTATTATTATATTATAAATTCAAGTTTACTTTTTCAAGGGGTTACAATTTAAATGTTACCAAAGAGGCAAGGATTTATTTTACAATCTCAATTTTTTGAGAATGATTTTATTTTCATTGAAGGACTATTTAAATATATCCTTCATAAAATCCATATATTTTCATATATTTATCACTTGAATATTTAAAAATAAAAATTTGAATGAAAAATTTATCTTATTTTTTTGATCAAATATTTTTTTCCCATGTCTATTTATTCAAAATTGTTTAAAAAAAGACATTTTTATTTAGTCATATAATTTATTAAGAAAAATTTAAGATATCATTGAATTTTTACAAGGTTTTAAGGGAATATTTATATTGTTTTTTTAAAGGATATTTTTTTCATTTGTTTATAAAATTCAAAATGAATGTATCTTTTTAATGTATATAGTGTTGACAAATTTTCCCACCACTATAACTTTTTTATACTCTTTTAGATAATTCTATAAGTTTTCAATGATTTTAATAATAAAAATCTTTTAAGAAATGTTATTTTAATGTTTTACCTTTATTTTAATTAATTCTCCAAATTCCATGAAGTTTTCAAAAAATATATATTATCTCTCATTAATTTTGTGGTAATTAACATTCAATTGAATGTTTCACTTTCTTGTGAATGTTGGACATTATATTTTTCATAATTATCCATGTTCATTGTATCATGGATATGATTATCTCCTACACCATATACTATTTATTTATACAATGTTTTACTTTGAATATTTTTTGATTGACTATGAATATTTTGATATTTCATATTCTTTATTCAATACATAAATTTTTTGATAAGTCATAATGATTATGAATTAAATTAATCATTAAATATTTGAGGAATGTATTGGAAATGAAGTAATGGGTGGGGCCTGGTTATATATATCCCATTGATACATCAATAAGTCTTGGTAGTAATATTTCATTATTTTTGAGATAATGACATCAAATATTAGTCATTTCTTTCAATGATAATTATTTTATTATTATCCATGTGATTATTGCATGGATATTATATGTGGATGCATTTCATTCTCACATTATTTATTAAATGGAATTTGTTATTAGTTATTCACATTTATATATTTTTTATTCTTTATTTACTCATGATATATTACTCTATACGTAACCCATATTGAGTATTTGATCTTACCCTTATTTTGTTTCCTTACCTCAGAATATAAAGAACTATTCTATTAATGAGTTTAAAGATGATAAATGTTTTCTATTACTACAAGTTATATTTTAATTTCAATATAAATAGGTGAATCATGTATGTATGTAGTTCATCAAGACTACTAAAATATTCGGTCCATTGGATGATCACATGTATCCTTTTCTATTGTAATGAAGTAAACATCTGATCAGGGTTAATATAGTTAGGGTACTTATATAGTCAAGAAATAAGAGGTCAAAACAAGCGCTAAAAATAAACAGAACATAAAAAATTGGTTGAAACATTACCGATATAGTTCATCCAAATCACACACAACAAGAGGGTATGGAAAAATTGTATGGGACGTAAACAAAAAAATTAAATAAATAAGCATATAATCTTACATTGGAATATCACACATGATGTAAATTTTAACAGAGGATGAATGGAGAGGGGAAGAGGAGATAAGTAACACATAGGAGGGAATCTCCGTAGGATTGGTACATTAGGTGGTGGGGAATAACAGAATTGAGGGTAGGTTTTTATTTAACCTCCATTAAGGTAAAATGTTCAATTTTTTTTAGAAAATATTTTGGGAAACCCATATGGCTAACCAAACTATGAGGTGACCATACAACCCAAATTACCCATAAAAAATTACACAAAATGGTTGTTACTAGGAAACATCATGGTTTAGTTAGTCATGTGATTACCTTTTCTAATGGCACTATCCCTTTAATATAACATGAAACATAGTTTCATTAAGGTTACTCCAAACTATCAGCAACTTGTACGCAGTATAATTTTATTAAAATGTTAATATTCAAGTCTCATATCTTCCAAAATTTTAATAAGACCAAAAATAATTTTAATTATTATAAATAAAAATATGGTGATATGTTGGTGACACACATGGGGAGTAACTTCTGGGTGGATGGTCTGATGTCCCTAGGGAGGACCTAAAAGGATGGTACTCCATGTAGGACCTTTAGTATCATAAATATTTTTCTCAGGGTGGTCCTCGAAAAATTAATATTATTTCTTATGGTGATGAGGATTTGAATGGTTCTTGAGATACAAATGTGAGAAATATTTGGTCCCCATATATATAAGTGATTTCTTGTATAATAAAAAGATAAAACTTTGTATTTTAATGTTTCCCCCAATGAGACCATTTGGATTATCTTGGTCAAGAAAAAATGGTTGGAACCTTGACCATGGGAGTCCCAGGATATATATGACAACTTTATTATTTATAAAACCTCATAGTAAACATCCTACATGTCTGTAGAATATTCTAAAATTTATCTTGAGTGGAAGATAAGATTTTCCATTACAATTCACATCCATGAACATGCATATGGATATGATCATATTAGCGATATTCAACTACCATCAGAAAATACCAATGGATGTTCAAGGTGATTATTAAAATATGAGACTCCTCTTTAGTGGGTGCCACTAAAAATATGTCAGTAAACCTTCCATGTGTGGGAATTAATATTAGTTTGATCCACCATTGTCATCAAAACTTGTCATTAATCTCATATGGCTGGATAAGGGACATAATACTACCCCTATGAAAGTACAAAAATATTATGTTGAGCTCTGGGTGTATTGTAGAGAATATAAACCCATAGTAGAGTGAATTCTAGGGAACGAAGATGAGATCCAAATGAAAAAAACATGGGAAATATCTTTATCATCATCCTTTTCTAGGATATAATGATTATCATCCTAAATGGAATAAATAATATGATCCTCCCCCTAACCGATTATAAGAATATGCCGATGAGATTCCTCAATACTAATGGAAGTGGGAAAATTATAGTTCCCTTAGTGGTTTCCAAAATATATCGATGTTCCCCTTCCAATATTACTAGAATATGCTGGAAACTATACCAGATGTGGGAATGGATATAATTTACCCTTTCATTTCCACTTGAGTTTGAAGACATTCTTCTGTTGTAGGAATATGGACATGAGCCCAATATTCAGTTGGAATGGGATCAATCCCAAATTCTAATCAACATATAAATATTATAATGCACTAATCCGATGGGATAATTGATATATCCTTTCTCTCTATATGTTTCCATAATATTAAAACATGGGTCTCATAACGCTACTAGATAATACTGGTTGGTTGGTTAATTATGAGATGGAATATATGAATACTCACTAGTTTTATTCAAATTATTATAACTATATCCTTAATTAGGATTTAGGATTTAGGCTTTCTACTAATTTTAATGGTATATTTAATTCAACATGACCACCTTCCAAATTTTCCACTATGAGTGACCAGAGTAGGGATGTCTGGGGAAGCCTCCTCATAATAATCATGAGGATTAGGGGTCATATGACATTGATACTAGAGATGATATATAGAATCCATCCTATATGAACCTAGACCCTATTTAGTATGATATTATCCTCGTTCTCTATCTCTGAAAAATAATGGAATGAGAAACTTCCCCACTTTATAGATCATATTATGAAGTGGTTAAAGATGGTCATATGAGCCATATGCTTCCTTGTATCCCATTGTCAAAAGGATGGATAATGAATTGTTGAAAATATGATTATTTTATGATATTCATCCAACATTGTATTTTTTTCATTAAGGTGGTATTACTACACTAGTTCATTCATCACACACTAGTAGTGATGTGTTGGGGAAATATCCTCTAGTTTAGTGATGACGCACCCTTTTATATTTACTGAGTTATTTGTATGACATTTTGATGATTCAATTTATTTATATTGATGAGAAATCATTAAATCATTTGGAATTCCAGAATGATATAGTTCATGAAGAGATTAACAAATAATAAAATAAAAAACGTATAAGTGTATTATCACAAGTAAAATCACATTTGATTAATCACTTTCATTAGTGAAAGATTCACATTGGGTTAGATATTCTATTTCAAATAAAAACCTCAACTCACATATTAAACGATCGTTTTGAGTAATTGGATATCTAGTTTCCAAATGCAGACTGTCACTGGGACTTTACCAATGACACCAATGAATTCACATTAGTTAATAGGATAGGAGTTCGGGATCATCACACCATTTAGAGGGGATTTATTACTTACTCAGTGAATAATATAAATATTTAGTATTCTTTTGTGAATATTTGTTGAATACTAGCGTTCGATTGGTTACCATGATGGTAGGGGATGATCAAAATCATGGGACGATGTGAAAACCTATACATGTATAAGATATTTGCCAAGTTATTTATGATAATAAAATTTTTCATTGTTTTAAATTTTTATAAATATATACTCTAGATTTTAACATCATCTATGGAGGAAATATGTTTTTATGGTTCTGAGATCATTCTCCTAAAAGGGGATTCTTATGAATAATTATAAAGGGAATCATAACACATGTATTTTGGTGCCACTTAATTTTTCATATCATATAATTATAATTCCAGAAGACATTGACCAGTTCTAAGTAGATTAATGTCATGTGTAGATAAATTTTAGGTGATAGGTGACTAACAGTGACTCGTGTGTGAATTATTAATAATCGAACCTTTCCAGTATACATCAAAGGGGATATGGACCAATGAGGAAGGACTAGTTTCTTAGTCAATATTTTCCCTTGAGACATGTAATTAGTTTAGATAGTTTGGATTGAACTCAATGAGTACAATGTGGCCTCATCAAGAATATGGACTAATGAGAATGGTTCACTGAGAATATAGCCTAGGTAAAGGGACATCAAGGCTCACAAGGATATAGACCGATGAGGAAATGCATATGTTATTTAATGATGTATATGGTCCCATATAGATAGATTAATATGGAATGTCGCCATAGTTAAGGTATTTACAAGCTCAAGGGGAATATAGCCTAGTTATGAAGGATGTAGATTGTCTTGATATTGGTTTTGGAATTCATTGTGATTTCCAATGCATCTTACTAAATTAAAAATCAAATGCCATACAATTTTAGGTATGTAGTTTTAATTCAAGTGATAATACTATTCAATGTTGTTTAACATCATGTGGTAATGATTTTTTTCTACAATTTTACAGTGTGAAACTTGTATGATCACGTCATAAAGTGGAAGAAAATATAGGATTGAGGAGGGATTACATATGGGAAGCACTTTTGGTTCAACCTATTTATTGGTAACTATATGAGGTAAAATATGATACGAGTCTACAGATAAAGAGGTTCCCTTTAATTGGTGTATACTTCCTACCATTTTGTGTATTATACTGATGGAAAACTGGACTAATGTGTATTGTGGACCCATGGGGAAGAAATTTGTGCTAACACATTGAAAGAGCTCGAATGTGTTTCTTCAGAACTGGTAGAGAATGAGTAGAGATTATGCTTGAGTATATACACCCTGATGAATCTATACCGTACTGATTAATGGATGTATAAATTATTATTGGACTCATGGGGAATATACTATCATAAGAAATAGATTGTGGTTTACACATAAACTGCTATGGTATAGATTCTACCTGCTCATTGATGCCTCTTAGTGACAAAAGATTTATTGTGAATAGAGTAGAGGATTACACATAGTGAAGAATCCCATTAACTAATAGATAATTTATTAGAATTATATCTTCCACCAAGTACCTATAATGATCAGGGTTGGCCCTAGTTAAACCAAAATGATAATCACAAGTTATTGAAAATCTCACCAATAATGTCTTGATAGAAACCTATGTTATCAAGCAAGTACATGATCATTAAAACCTCTTTGGATCAACTGGTTAATAATTATTTATTAGAAGATACATTTTATCAAGGTAATACATGATCAAAGGTGTGCATTATGTTGTGATTACCCTGATCATGTAAATATATTGGTTTTAAAAGAGGTCATAATAACAGGATAGTGAGGTTGGAGAAATGGGGAAGAGATTACCTTACACTAAAATTAGTTTGTTCATGGCATATTTGTGTGGGTGAAAAAAAATTATCTCACCCTAGTGTAGAACCTGGGGGAGGATTTACCCTTGAGAGGGATATATGATGCATTCCTCCTAAGTGTGGGACACACAAGGTGGTTCACCTTAGTGATGTTCAGGAATGCTATTTGACCCTATTGAGGGCTTGGTGAAGTTCTTAACCATTGTGCCGGGATAGAAGAAGAGACTAAACATAATTAATTTAGGGTGAAATGGTTTTCATTGGTTGAGGCTGGGAGAAGGGGTTCACTCAAGCATATAAGTAGGACAAAGTGCTTCGCCCTAGTATAAAGGTCCTTGAGGGGACTTAGGAAATATTCCCCCTAATGCATCACTCCTAGAAGGGGTTGAGTGAATAGAGATATTGTGTAGTTGATTAGGTGGGTCCATCATATGTATTTATTAACCTTATTTCGTTGATTCCCTTTTGTTTTAAGTGTCATTGGATACTTGAAGGAGATTCTAGAGACATGTGAAAATGGATCTCCAAGTGTCTCCTTGTCTTCTAAAATTTTGGAATTTCATGATTAATTAGGATACCAAGGGTTATATGTTTCAGAAAAATTATGTACTTGGGTGAAAGTGACATAGGTGAAGAGGTTAGATCACACAGATCATCTAGGGCATGACAACATGGGCACATGCACATGGCCCTGGCCAAAATGACCTGGGTATACCTCTCGAGACTTGGTTGAAATGGTGGGGCTACTCTCAAGGAACCTATTTCCTTATAAAATTCATTATTTTTCATTATAAATGGAGTGAAAATAGTTATAAATGAATGAAATTAATAGTTTTTATGATATTTCATATGGAAAAGTATAAGGAATTATCTTTGAGTTCATCTGAAGAATTTGTTGGAAAATATTTGATAAGTTAAAGCAGGTTCTTCCATATAATATACCTAAAACCCATTCACATGTAAAATATGTTTTTAAGATGTTATTGTATAATTTTAATTATATATATTTGTTTTATGAAACATTAAATACATGGATGATGTTTTCAGTTCCACGAAGTATTTATAATGATGAAAATTGTATCTCTGTGGAAAAGTTGTGAGATAAATCCATGGAATTATATCCTTGTGTTTACAAATCAAGAGACCATTTGATGAAATATTTTCTACACATAGATGATGTTTAATGTAATTTTTTAGTTGTTTAGGGTATTAATATATTATTTAAATATTATTAAGAATAAAAATATTTTTCATTATGATTTGGTATTGGTCTTATGTTGATTTAAATTGGTTTTTAGGGATTCCAAATTATTTTGATGTTTTGGTATTGTGTTTTGAAATATTTTATAATACTCATGTTGTAGTGAAAATATGAAAAAATTTATATCCACACTATACTTCATAAAATTGAATTTGTAAATGTTAAGGTACATTTGTATGTTTTTAAGGTTGGAATTGTGTAGAAAACTAAGAAAGATAGAAAATTCATGGGATCTATAAGGATCTGTATGTGGAATGTATGGTGAAGTTCCCCTTACAAAGCCAAAAATATGAAAAAGTATGAATAAAAAAAATGTTAATTGTGGGTTGTGTAAGGTGATCTTGGAAAATCAAAAGTTGACCCTAGATAAATGTAAGGTGAACCTCAATATATGATTGAGACGATGAAAAACATTTTGACAAAGAAGAAGTGCCACCCAGAGGCACATAAAGTGACATGGGTGACATCTTGGGAGTAATAATGTGACTCTTATTTAGAATTAGTAAATGTAAGGAAAACATTGAAATATTATTTAGGACTTTTTAAGAGTCATTTCTAATGTTCGAATGTTTAATTGATTGTTTTAGAAGTTTAAGGAAAACGTTGTAAGTGTATCATAAGGATATGAAAAGGGTATTGGTCGAGTTTATAAGTGTATATGAAAATTAATAGAGGGTACTCAAAAAAATTTCATATATAACATCAAATTAAATAAATTAACTTTTAATTTTTAGGAGTTAGTAAAAAATCCTAATAGAATTTTATTTTATAGAATTTTGAGATTGATGAGACATATTTTTTCTAAGAATTAGAGAATAATGTATTTTGAGAAAAATAAAATAAAATGATACTATAATATGTTATTAAATGTATTAAATTTCATAATAACGGATTCTAGGAATCTATATCAGTTTTTAGAATAAAAATACATCCATTACATAAATAATGATAACAAACCCTGAAAGCTATTTTAGAAGAAGAATCAACTAAATAAGGGTCTATAGTTTGAGCGATCTCCACACCGTGAAGATATAGGTAATGCTACAAAACATCTATGAGGATTAGTTATAAAAAAATATTCACATCATAACAGAGGTTACCACATTTAATGTCCCAATTCAAGAAAAAATGTATGGCAATGCATAATAATTTAAATATTCCATGTATTGTTTTGGAGCCATTATGTAATGAAATATTATGATTATCTTGGTACATTAAATATATATAGTTTATTAGGACTTTATTAATGTTTAAATGAGATTCAATTCTATGATAATTATAATTATTGTAAGAAATTAGAGGTTATGTCTTTTTGGGAATTAATAAAAAAATTAACATGATAAATTTTAGTGGAAATATGAAGAACAATGACATAAGATATTTTAAGGCCATGATTTAATGAAAATGAAAGTGTCGATTATTATGGAAACAATATTGAAAATGTTTTTGAGTTTTTCTTTTTTGAGGTGAATATTGGAAAAATGGAGGTGATAATGAAATAATTGAGATAATGGTTTTTATATAAGAGATAAGAAAGTTCTAAATAATATACAAGCTTTTATTTCTATGCACTGAGAAATAAGATGTATAATAATAGAGAGTCGAGTATTATTTTCTGTAGATAATAAATCAGGATGAATTTTTAAAATGAGATATATGATCTTTCTCAGGATTTTTTGATCACCAGACTAGATGAGTACTCGATAATATATATAAATTCAATGTATATATCATAATTCCTAAAAGAGTTAGATGTTTCCTTCAAGATTTTTTGAATCAAAGAAAATCCCAAAATAATATTGTTCGTATAGTAGACCTTCATACTACTACAGTTTGAGAAAGATGTGAATATTCAAATTTTATGAAAGGAACATAGGCCTATACTCTTGATCTATTTCATGGTTTTATAATCCAAATATTGTAAATAAACTACTAAAATTTTGTGTTTTCATTATACCTGATTAGTACTTGGATTATGGCTCCAAGGATATTCCATTAACCAATCTTTTCTAAATAGTGAAGGTGAAGTAGTTTGTGATTGGGATAACAACCATCATACATCTGGGATATTTTCATCCACATTGGAGGTGAACCAAGTTAAAAAATATAATTTAATTCAAATTCAAATTATTATTTTATTACATGCTTTAAGAACAATGTTTGGAGAGAAAATAAAGAGAGATACATTCATTGAAGAAGTTTGGTGGTAAATAGGGATATAGTTTAAATTGATGACTATTCACACAACACTGATTTTCTCCCACCCCATTGTCTTGGAAATATCCCAAGCAGTCTTACCAATTTATACCAGAGCATATGGTCACACATCTGGCTAGATTCTCAAAATAATCAAACCTTGTATTTTGTTTAAAGCCTTTTAGTTTCTCTACCAATGTAATATTGAAATGTAGAACTCGAGAAAAATATTCAATAGTTTATCAAATCACTATTATATAAAGGATTTATATTATATAAGTAATTAATAATTAATAAGTAATAATAATAGATTCCTCTGACAAAAAGTGGATGAAGAATTACTTTCTCTATAGTATAATCTCGATGAAGAAAAATCAAGAATGGAGGACGATTTGGTGGTTACAATCACTAAAAATGAGATAGAAATTACTTATATATTATAATATCAAATAAAAATGGTGATTAAAATGAGTTAACTAATATTACCTGTTAAAAATATCCTATAGAAGATCCAATAAGAAATGGGAATTTTCACATAATTTATGAATCAGTAGATGTGTCAATATTTTCATTAAAATACATTATGTGTAATTGAATTAGAGATATATTATCTTATTTTTTATATAATTCAGAATATTACATAAGTATATATCCCTAATTAATGGAGAATATGAGAAAAGTGATAAAGAAATAATACAAAATATTATGATGACTATAGATCTTACAAAGAAATGTAATCCCAAGAGTGAAAAAACATTGATCATGAATAAATATGCTCAAAATAAGGAAAGTATTAGTTTTATGAAATACTAGAGAAGTGTGAATACATTTTTAGTTTTAAATTGAACTTTTATCCATTGAAGAAAAAAAATATCATTAAAGTCAATAATACTGAACTAGATGTCCGGAAAATAAGCTTAAGAATCTGGACACATTGTTACAATAGAAAAATGAAATGCAAGAATACCGGGAGAAGTATATTTATAAGAATTTTTTTTTGATTGAAAATAAAATTAGTGGAGGCTGATAGAAATATCCTCTATATGAAGTGTCTTAAATTGAGAATTAAACTTGAAAATCTATAAGGGGCCCAAGATAAGTCTTAAAAAAGTAATTAAAAAACTAATTCCAGGACTAACTATAAGGATGATATTTTTTTATAAAAGGACTCTATGTTTTGGTAATATCAACTTGAGATCAATTAATTATCAATCTCAAGAATGTAATAAATAGTGTGTACAATCCAATATAAAAATATACATTTATAGTATTCATAGTTTTATGTACATTATAAATTACAAATAAAAGCGTACACAAAAATCGATGAATACAAATAAAGAAAATGAAACAAAATATATGGTTATTAAAAGTAAGCTTAATAGAATATTATTTCTTGAAAAATCTCCAAAAATATAGAAAAAAACACTAATGTAGTACCATATTAAAGATGTATTGAATATATCCAATAAAAAATGATCAAGATTTGTTTTCACTACTGGTGATATGAATGTTTTGGGAACATGGAAATTTGTTTTTTGAATAATGTGTTAACCTATAGAAGAATAAGGAAGCCTAAAATAATGGGGAGAAAGGTTGAGATAAAGAAATGACTAAAGATAAATGGACGGATCAGTCTGATATCAAAAAATTTAAAATTTTTAAAGATTATATATGGAACATATAATCAAACTATTCATAGAAGATTCCAATTTATATCTATGAAAATATTGAAAGTACCAAAGGAACCAAAACATTGAGTACCATATAATCTAATGAAAGGAGGAAAGCCTTCCTTGGGGGTTTTAAAGAGAAATATTCTGAAGAGAATATTTTTGTGATTTTGGAAAGGAAGATATAATCAAATTACAAGGTTTATTAGATAATGAAGGATTTTATTCAAGGAAATTACAAGATTTCTAAGAAAAAGTATATAATAAAATAGAATATCTATATATTTTATGGAATAATAGGATGCACCACTGTTTTTTAAAGAATCCATGAGTGGTAGTACAGGTGGAAACTAGTTGTAGAAACAAACAAAGCCAATTCAACCAAAAAAGGTAATTCAATTGGTAAAGAGTATTTTTAAGATTCCATGGGGAAAAACCAAGAAGGATGAGAAAATAAATAAAAAATATATAACAATTTGGAAAAATTATTTTGAGAAGGAATCCAATTTTGAAAAATCACATGTTAAGACAAGTTCTAAATGGAAATATGTAACTTAACATGGTGAAATGTAATTCCATGATAGTTTTTCAATATATGATAACTAAAAGTGTTATAATATGATGTGTGTAAGGTGAAATAAGGTTTCTGATGTCTCTAAATATATATTGGATACATTTCTGGATCAATAAGAAATGATAATGAAGATTAATAAGCACATGTGAATGCATTTGTCTTGTTGGATAAGGTCATGATGAACATTTCTAAAAAAGTAGTTTATAAAATAAGTAGTGATTTAATTAAATACAATGTAATTATTATTATTAATAAAAATATAAATAATGAATCAAACCTCTAAAAATGGCATAGAAAAGGGAGGATATATCTGGTTGGAAATAAATTCTCAACCGAGATGCTTTCACTGATAAGCAAAGGAGTTACACTTTATTCCCTTATCTTTCGTATTGTATTTTTATTTTAATGTGGGTAATTTAATGTTACACCCAAAAAATTATAAAATAATAATATTTTATTTTATATGATATTCTACACGCAATACTGATTTATCTTTCATTACATGTAACAATGAGTTTCTTTGGTATCTTGTATTACACGCAATTTTGAGTTTTATAGAACAAAAAAATTCTATTAACATTATTATTTAATGTATCACCAATATGATAGAATGGAGGGAATTAATAATATTAAATAAGTAATGAAAATTTATATTTTATACACATTTTTTTGGCTATATACTAATTTTAAATAATAATAAGAATAATTTAGAAGAAAAAGTAATATTTTTCAAAAAAATTGTAGTTTCCTGATAGATGGTTTAGTCACCCTTTAGGGACATAATTTAATATTAATTATTAACACTATTTTAAATTATATTTTAAAAGATAAACATAATTTTTAAAACCATAATATCAATATTATCTTCAGGTGAATTTTTTAAATTCTTATGAAATATTTCATTTTCCAGTAAATATTGAAAAATAATGAACTTGAATTGAAAAATTTAAATTCTTATAAATAATTTATAAAGATAAATTATATTTTAATTTAGTTTAAAGTCTAAATAATTGAAAAATAAATCTATAAACCTAATTTATTTCAATTTAATCATTTCCATGTTGAATTAGATATAAAAAATTTTCATACTTTTGAACATTTTCACTTTAAAACCCTGTTTTCTTGTTATGTATATGAGAATAATTTTAAATTTAAATTTCCCACTTAGTTGAATTTAATTTGGAAAAATGGAATCTATATTTGAAACCATGTTAATTTATAACGTCCAAAATAGTTAAATTAATTTTTTAGAAGAATAAATAGTGAAAAAAATAAAAACTAATTACAACGGTTAAGGTAAAAATTGATTTACGAGGGGTTAAATAGAATGATAAGAGTTAAAATGACCTAAAATATTATCTATATTTTATTTCATTTAGTCTTTTTCCAGAATTTTTTCTGTAATATTGGAATTCATTTCCACTTTTCTTCGAATATGACACATATAATATGTTAAATAAAGAAAAAGACAAAAAAGATACATTTTTACTCTTAATATCTATAATGATTAGGGGTAGGGTATAAATTTTTTAGTTTATATATTTTATTTTGTCATATAAATGATTTATTTTTTTATAATAATTTATATTTAATTTTAAGAGAATATTTAGTTACTTAAAATGCTTAAGAAATGCCAATATAGTAATTATTTAGTTAATAAAAAATAAAACAAATCATACTAAAAATAATAAACTTGAAGTAAATTGAATGAATAATTGTGTTCCATTATTTTTTAGATTAATATTTCATTCTAAAATTGTTTTTAAAAAATATACTATAAATTACATCATTGTATTGATATTTTTAAATTCAATTTAAATGAATAATTTTAAAATTGATATGAATGCTATTTTATGATAAATTATTTTTTATTGAATGATTTAAAATAACATAAAATCATATCTTATTAAAAGTGATTATAAATATTAATTAATATCAAATATGGTGGATTAACGGTCAATGTTTTATTTTATAATTAATATATTTACCCCTAATTAGTAAAAAACATGTTAGTATAGTTATGGTTAAAGTAATGTTTTTCACATCACATGCACTTGGGTTAAAATTAATTTTTAAAACATATTATATTTTTATATGATAAATTGGATTTAATATTTAAAATATTTAGGAAAAAATTATATAATAACTGTCACTTTAATTTAGTCTTAATGGATTTATTACATTGGTTATAAAACTAGTTACAGTAAGGAAAAACTTAAATGTTATTAATAATGAAACATAAGAGTTAAGGATTAGAAAATTTAAAACATGTGTTTAATTGTGTGTATGAGGTATGTATAAACCATTTAATCACTAAAAATATTAAATTATCATTTTCGATCCACATTAGGTAAAATTGGCCTCCAAATAGTGAATAATTTTGAGTATTTACAAGAATTCCACTCCTCAACTATAAAAGGGAAATCACCACCCTCACTTATTCCCAATTAAAACAGTTTTTTATAGAAAATAACTACAAAATTACTCCCTAAATTTCCTCACCTATTCCTAAAATAATTATTTTGTTCATAAATTTACCCTTTGAAGGCTTTAGTACATACCTAATACGGATACCCAAAAAAGAGGTAATGTTTTTCAATGAGCATCTTTATTTTTCTATTATCTCCACCACAATCATTTATTATTATACCGTGATGATATAATAACATAAGTATCCTACATATAATTTTAATTTTTAATAATAATTTTATGACAAATAAACATATCTACTTCCATCAAATGTGTTAAGAAATCATTGTTCAATTGTATGGCAGTTTACCGCCCCACAAACCGATGTCGTTCATTTTTCCATTACCACCTCTCAGGTTTGGATGTTGTGATGGATATAAGGTATTTATATGATAATAAAAAAATTATTATACCTATTAATTCATTATATAATATATACACTATAAAATTATATTCCTTAGGAGACATAATAACAACACACATCTGTACGGTAGAATAATGCATCACGAAGTAATGTGATTCATATTTCACTAACCCATTACATGGAAGGTGATAAGGAATAATGTTAATGATTATAATTTATATAAACAGAAAATTTATTATATTAATTAAGAACTCATCACACTATAAAGATAAGCTACCCTTTTATTTTTTTACACTTTAAGATGATAACATCATTCATGTATGTGTAGACTACTGACTTCATGGAGCAATTTGACACTCTTTTCATCACCACACAACATAGATGATAAATAGATGTATATTTAAAAATAATAATACTATATTTATGATATCATTATTATTATATAATGTTATTATATAACTTACCACATTTTTAAAATAGTGTTTGAAAAATGGAAACTTTACTCATGCGTACATATAACTTATCATCTCCATGATAGTAATGTACTTCATTTATCAAAACAATATTTCATGATTGGTTTTAAAAGAATTAGTGATGTATAAATATTATTTTATGTCATTATTATAATCTTATATATGATTTAACTATATAATATGTGCATGAAATAAATCATTATTGAAAAAAAATCATGGGAAATAAAGACAATTAACACACAAAATAATCGAAATAATAAAAGATTATTAATGAATGGGTGATAATATATTTTAAAAGGTTCATATATGATATTATAAATATTAATATATATATAGTGTAATTCAATAATTTTTTTAAAACACTATAAATTACGTTAAAAAATGTTCAATCAAAAGGAAGAGTGAGGTAAGGGATTTATTAACTCAATTTCCACTCATTAGGTTAAACTTCAATTTCCTTGATTACGTCAGGATATGATTATGTGTGAAAATAAATTTTATTATATTATGTTTTATTTAAATTTTTTATTTGGATTTATATTTTATACACATAGTATATCCATTTATTAATTCTCACATTAACTTTATGATCATTTTAAGGGTTTAGATCACGATCTCTTTCGAGTCAAGATTATTTATTCCTGAATATCAGTTGATGAATATTTAATTGAAAATTTATTAATAAACACATTAAATTTTTATTCTCCCATAGTCATTCAATATATATTAATTTAATAGTACAAATTTTCAACCCACTTCTACTAAAAAATTTTATAAAATGTTTTCTATAAAAGTTGACAATATTTCCATCTTCGACTATAAATATGATTTATTCGAAAACCATGTTTTCTTAAAAAAATAAAAAATGATTTAATCTATTGAAAATCATTTATAAAAGGAATTCCCACACATTTTACCCCTTAATTTTTTTTCAATGAAATCATATGTAATTTCCAAAACAATGCACATTTAGATTTTAAATAAAATGTTAAAGAAATCTTATTATCAGCTTTTGGACAATGAAATTTCCAAAACTTTTCACAGCGAGAAAGGAAAAATATTTAATAAATTTTATGGAATATATGTAATTAACCACTATCATTAAACTCATTTATTTTAGTATCCTCTGCATGTTTATGAAGATATTTTTAAATAAAATTTTCTTAAAGGTCATTTTCCTTGAACGGTATTTTCAAAATAGTTTTTGGAAAGGATAAAAATATTTTCAACAAGAATGTTTTTAAATATATTATTATTGTTTTTATATTCATTTATTTCAATATCAATTTATTCTTACTCCAATGGGTTTATATAGTATTGATACCTACATTAATCTTAATTTGGATGGTTTACGATCACCTTGACCAAGGAAAGTATTGACATTCACTACATTGATTCATTCTAATAGTTATTAACTATGAATTGAATTATTCACTTTTATATAGACATTAAATTTACCCTAAATATAAATATTATTCATCATGGACATATTTATTTCCTAAAACTTATAAAAATTTTAAATATGGTGTTCACTTCGATAGATATTTTATTAACTAGGTAAATATTGATAAATCAGTGTCTTTTACTAAATACAGACACTTAATGATAAGAAACATTGTTTATAAATTATATATATTATTTTATATATGAGGAATTATTTATAAACATATGACATGGGTTGGGGAAAATTTATAGAAATTACATCAATGCATCAGTAGTCTCATGAGATGAAAACAGTTGGCCATAAACCCTTAACATTTGTAACCATGTAGTTTTAAATTATCTTGTGAAAGGCCTTGACAGTAATAAACTAAACTGTCTTATGAAGGGTCTTTATGGTAAAGGTATCATTTACCTGGGAATCATGGAATCTAATAATTAAGATGTTTTTTCACTTAATATTCAATTATTAATATTCATGATATTTTCACTATGACAATTATCTCTAGATGTATTTAATTATCAATTATTGATTATGTGGAATTTCATTTAAATTATTTACCCCGACATATTTATTAGGTTATACTTATTCATTATTTTATGTATTTAAATGGAATGTGTTTTCATTTATTTACCATTAAATATTTATTATCCTTAATTTAGGATTTATTCCACTCTACATAACCCTTACTGACCATTTGAGCTCATCATTATTTTGTTTTCATTCCCCAAGATTCCATGAAGTTTACTATTATAAATATATTAGAATAGAATTTTTTGAATATTTCTATCTTTGAAAAAAATTACTTAGTAATTTTTTTATTCAAATTTAATGTAAGACTCAGGTCTATATATAAGGCTTGGGCCTTAATAATTACATAATCTTGAGTTAAGTCAAGAATTCACATTGAGGATCTTTTCATGTTTAGATTTTCTGATAATTAGGCCGTAATTATTACATTACATCTCAAAAATTAAAAATTAGACACTTCTACTCTATCAATTTCATTTCCACAAAAATAAAACTCCTTAAATAAACAGGAATTATTTTCTTGATATAAATCTGCTTGAATTATTCCTTTATCTTTCCCTTCCTTATGCCCTATGAAATATATTTAAAAATCATGGGATGAGCATAAAAATCCTCTTAAGGGATATATAATAAGTAAAGAAAAGAGTATTCCATGAATACATACAAATATAAGAAATCATAATTTTCAATCATTAAACATATTCTCCTTAACATACCTCCCCAAATCATAAGAATTATGATTAACACATTGAAATCCTAAATCCTAAATGTAAATTGTGGTATCCATATCATACTTACATTTTAGATTTCACAAATACATAGGGAGTTATGTTTGAAATACCCATCAATGTATATTCCCTAAATCTCATTGGAGAAACATTAACATTTACCTCTATCATGTTACTCAATGCATTAGAGAGATATCTCAGGCTCACCCACCTTAGGTTTATCACTGAACCACTAGTATACGCAAACAATGCCCAATAACCACAATATAATCATAACTGATGAAAAAGCATAAAGAAAATACAAAAATTTCCACATTTCAATAACAATATATCAGTTCAAGATATTTACATAATCAATTCATTTTAAAAAACCTATTTAAAACATTTAAAATGAATATTTTTGAGTCAAAGTGTCCCATAAAACTTTGAAAATTTCAATGGAATGTAATTTTAAAACATTAATGTAAATATAAATAAATCCTTAAATACATTTTTAATACATGTACATTAATGAGAAATATTTAGAAAATTATATCTTTAAAACATTTAAAACAATGTTTTAGTTAAAGAGTTTGCTACCACTTAAGACAATACGTGAATAAAAAAACAAATAATAACAATAAAAAACATATAATATCATAAGAATAAGGAGATTAATGATATAATATGTATAAGGTCATTATATACACATTATAGTATAATAAATGTGCACAATATCAAGAGATTCCTCAATGAAAGGAGATTGAAACATATTCCCTTACGAAAATTCGTTAGCCTAACGACGTCAAATAACAATTCAGAAAATGAGATGATGTTATAAAAAAGGGTATCTCATCACATGGACATAAAATATACAGAAATAATTATATATATTAACTTATCCCAATATAATAAAATTTAAATTAAAATATATAACAATGAATAATTCTTTGACTAAAAGAGGAGGGTGAAAGGTTCCCTTAAATGATCGTATCATTACATTAAAGAAAAAAAGGAAATAATTATGTGAGAAAAATATAAATACACCCAATATAATTATATATTATGTGTAAAAAAATATGAGTTCATTCATACATATTCATAAAACGACATAATCAAGAATTAGAAGATTAACCCAAAGATAGGAAATTGGGTTAAGAAGTTCCCTTACCTAGAGTCCGACTCATCACGTATGTTCCTTTTTTTCCTAAATAATAAAATTATGTTAAGTTATAATTTCTTAAGACCTGTTTAAATTTTATTATTCCTTTTATATTACTTATTACCTTGATACAACAATTAGTTAATTATTTGAGTTCATATCGGAGATTTTTTCGATGTTCGAAACTTGAGTAAAAAATGAACTTGTTATAATTACAAATTGTCAATATGGTCAAAATTAATTTATGTACATATTTTTATTCATGATTTTAAAATCATATAAATCATATATATCTAGTAAATATGTATTTATAATAGTCAATATCATTTGGGTATATGAAAATGAAATGCACCGTTCATGGAGACGGTAAGCCGTACGTACGGATGAACACAACTTTCATTTCATTTTTTTTCATTTTTAAAAGAATGAAAATCCAATGATACATAGGTATATTATTATTACAGTACAATATCATATTATATATATGTTACATATTTTCATTAACACTATACTTTATATATTCTATGTATGGTATGAACGAGTCATATCACTTTGAGGGGGCGGTAGTTCGCACTTTCTCAAATGAAATTACCGTATTTTTACAATATGAAAAGCATAAATTTATTTTATAAAGTAGAATTACAGAATCATAGAGATAAAATAAATATCATATGTAATTATAGTTCCATCATAATGGTCAGCATGATAGGCATTAGGTGATAATTGAACAATCATCGATTCGTAAGTCAATTGTCCATCATCCACAGAAACATTATGTTCGTATCCATTAGATGGAGGTGTGTGGAAGTGTAGTTAGAATATTTATCATAAAAAACCAAGTATATTTATTATATTGTATTTTAGGTAAACAAATAATAATAAGAGTATAGGGAGTGGAGAAGGAAAATAAAAGAAAATATCTTTAGAGAAGACTTTACCAATAAATCAGGTAACATCTTTTGATATGAGCCAAAGGGATCTCTTGAATTTCCTTCTTCCTATGATAAGTCTTATATGAGTAATATTGGGATTTATGGAGCTTATTTAGGCAAAGGTTGGACTATCCAAGAGGATTTAGTTGTGTGAGTAATGAGTTAGACGTGGTGTCCTTTTATTAGTGGTTGGAGGGGATCTTTAGGAAAGTTCGAAAAATATTATTTTATTATAAATTGAATTTCAATTTCAAAAGGTCCAAAACTAATTTAATTAGAATAAAAGGTTATTATTGTTCTAAATACTCTTATCCAATGGGTTTTAGACAAGTCTAGATAATAAAATTAACCTTATCGTTTAGCTTTAACCCTTAGTTAACTAATTTAACTTTTACCATGTACTTTTGTATATTCATACTATATGCTTAATATATTTACAATAAAATGACAAGTGATCCAAAATGGATCATTAAATACATTTTTAAAATTATATATGTCACTTGGATGAATATTAGATTTTTAGGATTAATTTATCATTAAATAAAATATTAATTGTTTTAAAAACTCATTATTTCAATTTATAAACAATTCATATCAATAATTTAAAAAAACATAATTTTTTTTTATTATTTCTAAAAAATTTTATTAAATCAAATAAAAAAGTCATTTTTATCCCTAAAATTATTGGATTGCAAAATTTTTTTGAAAATAAATTGACTTTAAAATTTATAATCTCATTTATTTAAAAAATTTATTAAAAAGGTAATCACTACTTCATCATTGTGTCATAAATAAATACATTTATTTTATGTTTAAAAATTATATATAAAATACCACGATGTAGGAAATATTTTTTTCTTTCTAAGGAATTTTTATTGTCGAAACTATCCTTTATATAACCCCATATAAAAATTATTTTACTAAAATATATATTCTTATGTTACATTTTACTTAACATTAAATTAATTTTTATAAAATGTCATTTTCACTTAAAAGTGGCTATATGGGGTCCCAAAAATTGACCCAAGGATTACCATGGTCAAACTTGTATGAACTAATATGGTTAGAACACGTGTTAGAATAATTTAATATTATTATAATATTTTATTTACCCTTATTTACCAGACATACCTTTTAACCAAGGTAAATAAAATATTTACTAAAGTTATTGTTAATAATGCCTAAAAAAAATTTACCTATTTAAAAAATTTATATCCTTGGATTCCAAATATGGAATAAATTTTTCCAAATTCAAAACATAAAGGTTTCATAAATTAATTTAAAATTAATTTTCTTTGTCAAAACCAAAAAACATTTTTTAGAAATAATAACTATTAAAAGATTGACATCTGTTTATGTCTAATAGAAAAGTGGAGTTACATATAATGAAAAACATTGGATTAAATGGTAAAAAAATATTTTAATTATACATTAAAACCTATTAATTAGATAATCTATCCATATAAATAAATTCGAATAAAAGGTAGTTTTGAATCAACATGCACTATTTTTCACTATACATCAAAAAATGTACTTTATCAGAAAAATACCAAAATTTTAACATATGTAAATTTTGATGTCCAGATTCTAAATAAAAAGTATATTTTATCAAATGGAACATAGAAATGTGAAGAAAAATATTTAAAATGGGTTCGCCATCAAAAGACGATAAATCGACCTTTTAAAGAATATTTGAGTATTTCATGCTTAAAATCAAATTCATTTGTATTTTAATCCTCTAAAACATATTGGATAATAGTAAAAACATTTAACAAACATGTTTAATAATATTTTAGTTATTTATATTCATTCCCACGGAGACAATGGCTAGGCATTAACTACTATATAAAATAATAACATTATTATATTATTTTTCAGTATAACTCAATATTGTGTGAAACATAAGATTTAAAAGAAACCCGTTGTTGCATGTTGAGTAAACTATCAAAAAAATTGTTACATTTAATATAAAATTAATATATTATTAATATATATTCATAGATATGAAAAATTATTATTCTATAAATACCTGGGTCATTACATCCTTCCTCCATTTTGGAAATTGCATCCCCATAATTTAAAATTTTGGCTTGAAAACTTCATAGAAAGTTCCAAATCAAAAAAAGCGTCAATAAAACTATAACTTTAAAATAAAAAATAAAAGTAAAAATGTCACCCGAGATACCCCATACTAGGATTCCATTTAGGAAAAAATGGTTGTGGAAGAGAAACATAGTGTGATGTTCTGATGGAGAGTGATATAAAACAAGATCATGAGAATGTTAACCACTAGAAAATTGCAATTTTGTGATAGGTTAAATGGTCTTTGATTCCCCATTAAGAAAAGTAAATAGATTTTTTTTTAGTTTTTCTTCCCTTTCATAAAGTTGATGAAATCATTTATAAGATTGAGTAAGATCATAAGGAAATATGCTTTCTTTTCAGGTAGAGTTTTATCTTTTAATAAATTTCTACCACAATCTCATCTTTTCTCCAAACAATGAGTATTAAAGATGACTTGGTCAAACCTGAAATGCTAGAATCAACTTCTATAGAATCACATAATCCACAAAAGATGAACTATATATTTCCTTAGTCTTTAGAAATTAACCAAAACCAAAATGGTTAATACATGTTCAGATAATCTGAAAAAGGATAATATTTTATAAAAAAAATAAATATTACTCTTAATATCCAAAATTGAACAAACAATTTCCATGTCTCAAAAAATACCATTCAATAAACAACTGTCCTTTAAATTATTCAATGTAATCCAAGCCAAGATTGAAACCCAAAACTGAGAAGAATTTAATCACATAGTATTCCATAGTAAATCTTAACATTTATCTCGAAATAATATTTCCTACTCTTAAAGTCTCATACTGAAATGTAATTATCCTAATAACATATTCTCCACAATAGGTTAATCATTTCCCTTAATATCCCAAATCACTATAGGTCCACAATAAAATCATAGATGCTTCCAAAAAAAAATACACCATTAATCCTCAATTTAATCCCCAATGAATTCTATTTTCCATTGGCATATAGTGTTCCCAAAAGAGAGAACGTATTCTAAAATAACATTTATCACGTAATCACTAAATCCTTTTCCAATACAAATAATATCCATTTGATAAAGCATAATTTCCAAAAATGAACTAATTGTTGAACCATAAAATCAATTAACTAAATATAATTAGTCATACTAACCAGCACCTACACATAGGCTAGTGGTATACGATACACCCTTATCACCCTTCGATTGTGGGTTCGATTCCCACGACATTATGGGACACGAAGTGTTGTCCCCCATCTTTCATATTGTCCCTTTTCATAAAACTCAAAAATAAAACTAACATATTTTAACCTCAAAGTTCTTCTTATATCTGTCATTTTCATCCCAACTCATTAAAACCTCAATATATTAATGAAGTCTTATATTTATTTTCATTTTTTTTATTTCACTTACATATGATAGAATAATAATATCCATAGTAGAATAGAAAATTATACCTAGATCATGGTGTCCACTTGGTTTCATCGTCATCTTGTTTCTATAGGTAGATAATCCATGAATTACAATAATGATCTAGAGATCCTTTAAAATCATTTGCTTCCTTCATGAAAATGAACCTTGTACAACATGGGTCATATAGGTGTTCATAGAAAAACAGTTTCGGGAAATAATCATGTATGGACTATAATTTCAAAAAATATGATAAAACATGATTTTTATAAAACAGTCGAACTAAGATTGAGTTGAAACTTTCAATACATGGTCATTTTAAAATACCATATGTATGTGCTGAGAGAATATATTCTAAAAGTTAATATAAATACATTGTGCATATGTCTCCTTCTTCAGCACCTTTTTCAAAATCATAATATGCTTCAAAATCTTATGATAAGGTAAAATATTTGAAAATGCCTTCATAATATTTACCTTTATTAAAAATATGAGAATATTGAGAAAATATGATTTGATTAAATAAAACCCATTATCCATGATGGTATTGACGTGTAACGAAGGTGTTTGATATCTCCAAAAAATACTTTCAAGTGAGTTGTATGCTAGAAATAGTTTCAAAATCATCTGAACATTACATTTCAATAATTATTGTAAGCATTTCATCAGGAAGAGATAGAAATGTTGTTTGAGATCCTCTTCCCACAATTTCTAACTGAATTTACATGATTTGAAAAATTTATAAAAATAGGATTTAACTGAAAGAATAGGCATAATGACTAACCACTTGTTTAACGAAAAATCATAATCCCTAATGTTGTGTAAACCGACCTCAGATACCAACTATAAGGCCCCAACGATAAACATTACATAATCTTGAGTTAAGTTAAGAATGCACATTGAGGATCTTTATAGGTTTAGAGTTTTAGAGAATTAAGTTGTAACTATCACATTACATCTCAAAAATTACAAAGTATACACTTCTACTCTATCCAAATTTTTTTACAAAAATAAAACTCCTTAAATAAAACTAGAATTATTTTCTTCATATAAATCTTTTTGAATTATTCCATTCTCTTACCCTTCCTTATACTCTATGAAAAATATTTCAAAAACATGGGATGAGAATGAATTTATTATTAAGGGATATAAAATATAGAAAGAAAAAATTAATCCATGAATACATACAAATCAATGAAATCACACTTTTCAATCTCAAAACATATTCTCTTTAACATTCCTCACAAAATCATAAGATTTATGACTAACACCTAGAAATCATAAATCATAAAGTCAACATGTGGCATCCCTATCATACTTACATTGTAGATTTCACAGATACATAGAGACTTACGTTTGGAATACCCATCATAATATATTTCGTAAATCTCTTTGGAGAAATATTAACGTTTACCTCTGTCACGTTACCCAATACATTGGACAACTATTTTGGGCACACCCACCCTAGTTTTATCACAGAACCACCCATATACATAAAAAATTCTCATGAACCATAACTCAATAATAAAAAAATTAAAAATCATAAAGTAAATATAACACTTCCACATAGCAATTACAATATATTAGTTCAATATATTTACATAATCAATTCATTTAAAAAAACACATTTAAAACATTTTAAGAAAATATTTTTGAATCAATGTGTCCAAAACCACTTTGAAAATTTTAAAGGAATGACATTTTTAAACATTAATGTACATATAAATAAATACTTCAAAACATTTTGAAAACATGGACATTGATTATAAATATTTATAAAATTATATCTTTGAAACATTTAAAACAATGTTTTATTTAAAGAGTTCATTACCACTTGAGAAAATAATGGAAGACAAATAAATAAAGAATAAAAATAAGAAAAACTTATAAAATCATAGGAATATGAATCTTCATGATATAATAATTCAAAGGAATTATATACACAATAAAGGATAATAATGGTGCAAAATATCGAGATATGCCTCAATGAAAGGAGATTGAGACGTATTCCCTTATGAAAATTTGGCAGCATAACAGAATCACATTAAAATTTAGAAAATTAGTTGATGAGAGAGAAAATGGTATATCATTAGTTGGACATAAATTTTAATGAAAAAAGGATATATAATAACATACCCCAATATAATAAAATTGAAATTAAAAGTCATAACAAAGAAGAAGTCTTTAACTAAAAGAGGAGGGAGAACAGTTCCCTTACAAAGATCATATAATTACAATAAGTATAAACCAATGAAATAATTATCTGTGAAAAATATAAATAAACCCTATATAATTAGATGTTATGTGTAAAAAAAGAAGTCATTCACACATATTAATATCATGAAATAATCAAGAAATAGAAGATTAACCCAAAGAATGGAAATTTGGTTAAGAAATTCCCTTACCTTGAGTCTGACTTGTCACATATATTCCTTGTTCTTCCAGACTAATAAACATAATTTAATTTATACTTTCTTCAAAAATTTTCTTATGTTTATTATTCCTTTTATATCATTTATTACATTTAAACAACATTTATTTTGTTATTTTAGTTTGTATCAGACATTTTGTCAATGTTCAGAACTTGAGTAAAAAATAAACTTGTTATAATTACAAATTGTCCATATGATCGAAAGAACATTACCTACAAATTTTTATTCATAAGTTAATTATCATATAAAAATATATATTCATTATATATGTATTTATAATAATCCATATCATTTGGATATAAGAAAATGAAATTCACCATTCATGGAGACTGTAAGCCGTGCGTAAACATGAACTCTACTTTCATTTCATTTTTTCATTTTTAAAGAAATGAAAACCACATTATACAAAAGAATATAATTATTCCAGTATTATATAATATTTTATATATGTTACAAAAGTTCATTAAAACAATCTATTATACGTTCCAAGTATTGTATGAACGAGTCATATCACTTTGAGGGGTCGGTAGTGCACAGTTCCTCAAATAAAATTCTCATATTTATACAACATGTAAAGAATAAAGTTATATTATAAATGAGAATTAAAGAATCATAGAGATAATATAAATATCATAAATATCATATATAATTACACTACCATCATAATGACCACCATGAAAGGTGGTAGGAGATAATTGGACCATCATCATTTCGTGAGGCAGTAGTTCGCCATCCATAGAAACAGTATGTTCGTATCCATTAGATGGAGGTATGTGGAAGTGTAGTTCAAATAATTCACATAAAAAACCTAGTATATTTATGATAATTTTTTTATGTAAAATAATATAAATATAATAGGGAGTGTAGGTGGAAAACAAAAGAAAAGAACTTGAGAGAAGACATTACCATTAAATCAGGTAACTTCTTTTGATTTGAGACAAAGGGTATCTTGAATTGCCTTATGAATAGGGTAAGGATTCTAGGAGAAATATGGGGATGTTGGGAGATTATTTGGGCAGTGTTTGGATGGGAAATTGGTCATTATATGTGTGAGTAATAGGTTCTTGGTGGTGTCCTTTTATAAGAGGGAGAACATGCTCTTTAGGAATGTTTTAAACTATTATTTTATTTTAAACTGAATATCTATTTAAAAAGGTCCCAAACTCATTTAATTCGAATATAAGGTGAGTATTTTTCTAAATAATCTCATACAATGGGATTTAGACAAGTCTAGAGAATAAAATTAACCTTATCTTTTATCATTAACCATTAGTTAACTAATTTAAATTTTACTATGTCCTCTTGTATATTTATACTATATGGTTAATATATTTACTATAAAATTCAAAGAGACACAAAATGTATAATTAATGACATTTTTAACATAATATATGTCATTTTTCTGAAAATTAGATTTTTAGGAATATTTTATCATTTAATAAAATTTGAATTGTTTTAAAAACTCATTTATGTCAATTTATAAAGTATTCATATCAAGACTTTTAAAAAAAAATTATAAAAACATGATTAATTCAAAAAACCTTCATTAATTAAAATATAAAAATTAATTTATATCCATAAAATTCTTCTATGGCATAAGATGTTTCAAAATAAATTTATTTTATTATTTATGATCTCATTTATTTAAAACATTTCTTAAAAATATAATCACTACACCATCATCGTGTCAAAAATAAATTTATATATTTTATGTATAAAAATTAAAAATAAAATACCATGATGTAGGAAATATTTTTATCTTTATAATGAATATTTTTTTTTCAATACTATAACTTCTATAACACCATATAGTTTTTTTTACTCAAAGATATATGTTTATATTACATTTTTTAAATTTAAATTAATTTTTATAAAATGTCATTTTCACTTACAAGTGGCTCCATGGGGCACCAAATCGACCCATGAATTCCCATGGTCAAACATGTATAAACCAATATGGTTAAGACACAATTTAAAGTAATTTAATATTATTCTAATATTATTTTTTACCCTAATTTACCAGATTTACCCTTTAACTATGGTGAGTAAAATATTTACTGATGTTACTATTCATAATGTCTAAAAATAGAAGTTTCTTGTATAAATAATTTTTACCTCTTGATTCCAAATATTGAATCCATTTTTACTAATTCAAAACACAGAAGTTGTAGAAATTAATTTAAAATTAAGTCCCATTGTCAAAACAAAAAGGCGTGTTTTTATGAAATAATAACTATCAAAATATTGACACGTGGTTATATCTAATTAAAATGTGAAACAAAATAAATGAACAAAATTGGATTTAATGATAAAAAAATAATCTAATTACACTTTAAAACCAATTAAATAAATAATTTAACCATAAAAAAATTAGATTAAAAGGAATTTTTGAATTAAATTGTAGTATTTTCACTATTAATAAAAACTGTTCTTTATCTGAAAAATACCAAAATTTTACCAGAAGTAAATTTTGATGTCCTTAATGTCAAAAAGATGTTTAATTTTTAAAATGGAATATATAAATTTTTTAAAAACTATATTTAAAAATGGTTCACCATCAAAAGGTGGTAAATCATCCTTTTAAGAAATATTAGTGTTTTCATTCTTAAATTAGGATTCATTCTTATTTTAAGCCTCTAAATTTTATTGGAAAAAAGTAAATACATTGAACAAATAGGTGTAATCATACTGTAGTTAGTTATTTTCATTCTCTCCAATACAATGGCTAGGCATTAATTATCATTTAAAATAATAACATTATTATATTATTTTTTAGTATAACTCAATGTTGTGTGCAACATAAGATTTAAAAGAAACCCGTTGTTGCATTTAGAGTATGCTATTGAACAAAGTGAACTCAATAACATAAAATTAATATCTTATTATTAAATATTAATAGATATGAAAATTTATTATTCAATAAATACCTGGGCTGTTACAATATATCTAGTTTAAAATTACTAGTAAATTGATTGGTCTTTTGGGATACAATTCCATTTATCTTATGAAAATGAAATTAGTATGGAACATTCTCTAAGATTTTGGGGTCAGGGTTAATATAGTTGGTATCATAGGATGTTTAGTTAAAACCCTAGGAACAAGATTTAAGAAAAAATAGATAATTGTATACAACTCTATGATTGAATTTAAGGATAAGTATAGAAGAACATATAATGTTTTGGCAAGGTTGATATTATGTAGTTATTACTAGAATTAAACCCCAATATTGATACTAAAAGTGTATGTGGTTCTAGAAATGATGTACCTAGGGGAAATAACTCTAAAAATTATGCATTGGTTATGACCTAATCATCACATGGTGCATGATAATTAGTCTTATAACGCACATGGTCTAAAACATCTAGGGATATTTTTTGGATTATCGACATTTAATTTACAAACCATTATGATTGGTTTGAAAAGATAATGATGAAAAATGATTCATGATAATCCTAGACCAAGGAAGGACCTATGATGAAATAAAATCGATGAAGTATTTATTCATTGGGATTTACGAATTCAATTATTGAAGTATTTTACTATTGGTATTTTGGTTATAAGCATTATGAAACCTCTAAGGATTGTGATAAATTTTAGAAGTGCATGTGTATTTATTAACAAAAGAGTTATATAAACCATCATGTTTTATGAGTTTAAGATTTATCATATGATCAATGTCTTAAAAAACTCTTTTTAAGATCTATGTGATGAGATTCTACCAAGATTAAGATTTTTTTTAGAGAAAGTTATAGAAAGTATTTGTTTTATTGGATATATTTTTGGAGGAATATTTCCTTTAAATTTTATTGACATAAGTTTAATGTTATTGATAAACTTTAGGGTTAATATGAAAATTAATCAAATTGTAATAATTGTCAAATAAGATAATTATTCTTTGTGGAAGAAGAGCTTTATTAAAAACCGTAGTAAAATATTTATTTAATGATTAATTTTATTTTAAGGATGTCTATCATTTTTTGGGAGTATTATAATAATTATATTAGTATATTTTATAAAAAGGTGAACTCCTCTAATGGGATAGAGCCTATCAATTCAAGCAATTACTCAAGGCTTGAACCCATGATTGATGGATGATAAGGGTTTACCAACTTCCACTAGCCTACAGGATACACTGTTTAATATTTAATTAGTTAAATGATTTGAACAAGTAAAATAATGAACCAGTAGTGCTAAATTTTAGTTTCATAATTTATTAATTTGACAAAATGTTGTAATCATATTTTTTTTGGAAAAATATATTCTAGTAGATGGAAGGAATTTTCACTATTCTATGGACCTTATGATCCATTAAATGTTAATTTTTGTTCTTCAGACAGAAACCAATTCATTTTTGGTTATTCATTTATTGGAGTAAGTGATCATGGAATATGCAAAGGATGAAAGTGTGTTTATAGAAAAATATGATGTATGTTTTTTTTCTTATATAATTAGATAGTAAAATAATTCCTCAGCATTAGGAAAATGATATTGAAAAAAATGGTAACCTAATACCTTAATTTTTATTGAAACGTTTTGACTTTTAATCTTCATAGATTAATGGATTTGAGGCCGTCAAATTTTCATTGATCAGTCACTTTCTTATGATCAATGACCTCACTCCCCCTCCATAAATATTTACGCTTTTCCTCCATGTCAATATATTCATTTTTCCCAAATGATATCCTACATGGAAAACTAGTTATGTGATATTAAATATGACCATGATACTCTAAATTATCTCTTGTTATAATGATATTTTATCAACCCTTCTTCTATGTGGGCGTTTAATCAACAGAAATTGCAAATATCAAACCCAAGATTTACGAGATCAGTTCTAAATTTCAAGGAAGTAATTTTATTAAGGTGGGGAGAATGTAACAACATAGAAGTTATAGAATAATAAAATTTTGTTCGATATTGTATGTTACATGAAATAATGAGTAATATTTCATTATAAGAAACAATGAGTTTCTCTAATAGCAAGCATTAAATGCAAGGGAATGATTTATCAAACAGAATATTTTTTTACAATTTTATTTATTATATCACCTTGACAATAGAATGGTGGGAATGTATAATATTAAATAACATATTAAAATATATAATTTACACTCATTTATATAAGGGTTAATATTTGGGATTTCGAAGAAATATTTCATTTTCCAATGAATAGTAAAAAATATTGACCTTTAATTGGAAACAACATTTTATACGAAATTCTTTATGTTGAAAAATTATATTCTGTGTTGGTTTTAAAGTAAAAATAGTCCAATTATACAAATATTAAACTAATTTAGTTCATTATAATCATTTTCATATTTAATTTAGATATAAAAGCTTTTTAATATTTTGAACATTTTTAGTTTAAAAACCCGTATTCTTATCATGTATGTGAGAATAATTTTAAATTAGAATTTTACACTTTATTGATTTAAATTTGGAAAAATTGATTCAATATTATGAATTAGAATAATTTATAATTTATAATAAGGTCAAATAAATTTTTTTCCAAAATGAATAATGAATGCAGTAACAACAAATTACCATAGTTAAGGTAAAAATAGATTTATCGGGGGGTTCAACTAGAATTATAAGATTAAAAATTACCAAAGATATTATATATATTTAACTTTATTTATAATTATTCCATAAAATATTCTTAAATATTGAAATTAATTTCCCATTTCATTTGAATATGATTCACATAATAAGTTAATGAATGAAAAAGATAGAAAAGTATCTTTTTTAATGTTAATATCTACAATGTTTCGGGATAGGAACAAAAAAAGTTCTGGTTCAGTTAAAAATATTATATTCAAAGATAAAATATTTATTTATATCATAATAATTTGTCTTTAATTTTTTGAAATTAATTAGTTAATTAAAATTCTTAAGAACTTCTAACACAATAATTATTTAGTTAATAAAAAAATAAAAAAAATAAAACTAAAAATAAAAAAAGAGTAGTAAATTGAATTTATTGTCATGATGCATTATTTTTTTAGATGAATATATCATATTAAATAGTTTTTAACCAAATATATACGAAATGAAATCATTGAATTCATATTTTTGAATTCAATTTAAATGAATAATGTCTAAATTGACATTATAGTGTTTTAATGATACATTATATTTTATTAAATAAATTAAAATTAATAAAAATTATATATTTTGAAAAGTGATTTTAAATGTTAATAAATGTCAAATATTATCCATTAATGGATTAATATGTCTTTTATAATTAATATATTTACCTCTTAATTAGTAAAAATTATATTAGCACTATTAATGTTAAAGTGGTGTTTTTGAACAATGTGCTTGTGTTAAAATTAATTTTCAACAAACATAATATTTTTATTTAATAAATTATAT
Organism: Viscum album; assembly: GCA_963277665.1. Classification (NCBI taxonomy): domain Eukaryota; kingdom Viridiplantae; phylum Streptophyta; class Magnoliopsida; order Santalales; family Viscaceae; genus Viscum; species Viscum album. The sequence continues at coordinate 1,009,706,195 of OY728160.1, forward strand.
TTAATACTTAATATAATATGTTTATATTATATTATATGTATGTCACGACCCATCCTCAGGGCCCGTTCCATGACTACCCCAAGCCCACCTTCCATAGGGCAGGGGCTAGCGACTAGCACCAAAGGAGTAAATCCAAGTAAAAGGGAAGGCATTGCCTTTATAAAAGTAAAAAAACACAACAGAGTACACCAGTGATGTAATCCTTATGTAAAACAGAGTACAAAAGTAAGTGCTATAAAGTAAATTGGACAATATACAAACCCAACTGAAAGTACAGTAAAACTGAGAAAGAAAGTACAACAAATGTAAAGTAATGCAGTAACCACCGAGTCATCCTCTGGGAATCCCACCTGAAGGGTGGGTACAGAGAGTCTAATCGGTAGCTCAGGTCCATTCGTCCGCTCCGTGTATGTCCCGCCAGGTGGTCCACCTCCGGATACCATCCAGCTCCATAAGCCTCAACCACGATCAGTGTTGTCTGTCGTCTGTAACCAACACAACGTAGAGCGGGAATTTCCCATGTAAGGGTGAGTATAACAATTCTCAGTAGGGACCTCGAGACCCACAATGGTATCTTATAATCCATGATGGATAAAACACAATGGAAAGAAACAATCTCAATGAATCAGCCAACCCTACTTAGGTATATGCCCATACACATACCTACTTATCAACCTCAGCTCGACTCCAACTGTCAAGCCCAAGCACAACCCAGTCCACACAGGAAAGATAGTCAATCATATCAATGATAATGATTGAAAGTCATGAATCAGATCACAGAGGTATACTATTCACGAAGAAGGGTGGAGATTATTAGATATAGCCTCTGAATCATCTACTCTTTCGAACCCATGTAGGATCCTAGTACTGAAGTCGTCGTTGCCAAACCCATGTAGGATCCAAGTATAGTCGTCATCACTGCCAAACCCATGGAGGATCCAAGTACAGTCGTCATCACTCTGGAACCCACAGAATATCCAAGTACAGTCATCATCATCAACGAACCCACGGAGGATCCCAACATGGTAGTTGTTGCAGTCACAACCAGTTCTAGGGTTCCCGCACATAGCATGCTCGATTCCAGGAGGGTCCGATCCACGAGTCAAGGGGGTTGATACATCAACTATCTCTAAGTCCTATGCTGATGTATCTCAATGTTCCTTCTCGTCAAAAGGAACCCAACACGACAGATGACGCGTCAATCGGATGCCCAGTCTGAGAGATATTGGCTTTTCCGTTCCAGGGGCTCGGTTGGAAATATACTCATTCCAAACCCGTAAATTTACCAAATATGTCCAAAACTCACTTAGAGTATCGAAAAAGTACCACCTCGTCGAAAGGGTCCCAATGCCGCAAACGACGTGCCGTTCGGACACACAGTCTTCAAGATACTCACCTTTATGTGAAAACAGGCCTGGCCCGTTAAGCCCAGTGGGCGGGCAGGTCGGGTTAACCCAGTTTTGATGGGTCTGATCCGGAAGGGGAGTCGGACCAGCCCGAAGAAATGCACGGCTCGACCCAAGAGGCATAGCCCGGCCCGGCCCAGCAGGGCGCAACGCGGCCCGGCTGGGTGCGACCCGGCTTGGCGCGACCCAGCATGTTATAGCCCGGCTGGGTGCGGACCGAAGGCCGAGCGGTTCGAGGGGGGGGGGGGGGCTGCCCAAACCAGCAGTGCCAACTGGAGCCCCCCTCCCTAACCGGCTGGCCGAAGCCGGAAGACCTCTTGGCGCAAGCAGCCCGCTCGGGCGGGATGCAGTTTATCTAGCGCGGCGCGCTCCTGGTGCGGCGGCTTTCCTCCACCCGACCGGCCGACGGGCCGACCTGTTCTTACACCGAAACGGCCCGTGAAGCAGGCCGCAGTTTCTTCCGCACAGCCGGTGCGACGACGCTGGCTTCCTCCGCCGCAACCTACCCTGGCCACGGCTCTGCGTCCCCGCCACGGCGCGATGGCGTCGTGCTTCCTTTGTCGCGGCCCGCTTGGCTGCAGCTTGTCGTTTCGTGTGACACGACGGCCCTTGCGCTGCTGGCCTCTTCCGTGTTCCGCCTCCGGTTGCTGATTCCAAAAAATAAATAAGATCCAATGGAGGGTCGTCAGGCTATGTTCGTTCAGCCCGCGCCCTCCGCGTTAAGCGATAACAATAGGTCAGGAAAAACAAATATGTTCAACGACAAACGAGGAAAAATTTTAATCCATTAAAAATGAACATTAACCCCTACTTCGAATATGGTTTGTTCATTGTAGACATGGAAAGTGATGTTGCTTCGTCAACGTCGGAGAAAGTACCATCATCGTTGGCGAGTTCTCGACATCGGTGTCTCCTCCCTTGATGCGGAGGAAGAAAAGGATTGTAGAAATGCGGAGCGTTCTTTGCCGAGTTGTTCTCTGTTGGAGGTGAGTGTTCTTCATCAAATAAGAGTAACGTTCTTCATTGAAGATAGGAATACCTTTTTCCCTTCTCAAAAGCTCTCTCCCACACTCTCCTTAACCCAATGATTGCCCCAAAAAATAAAATAATAAGCCTAAGCTATAATTTTATTAACACATGCAATTTTAAAATTCAAAATTCAAATCACTTAATTAATTAAGTGAAGAGGTTGAATTTATAAATTAGGGTTTGTTAGAAAACGATTAAGAGGGAGAGAGGAAGAGGAAGGGATCCTCATAAATAATGGGTGTTGTCATGAATTAAACATGGGAGTTTAAAGGGGGTTTGAAAAGACATATGGGAGGTGAAAGGTTGGGGATCATGTGGGCCCCACCTCTACACCTCTCCATTATCCACCTATGGGAAGTTGGGTGGGTGTGGGATCCACCAATAACATCCCATGGGAGAAATTAACTTCCAAAGATATAAATAAAATTGTTCTTGCAATTTTATTTAACTTCTTAATTTAACCCCAATTTTTAACTTTCAACCAGCATAAAAGGCAACTGCGGAAATGGTCCCCTTAAATAAATACTGGCACTGTGAGTTCGTCGGTGCCCTCAGATTTCAATTCTGAGCACCGCATCAAAAGACAGAAAAAATTGCTCGTTCATTTACTGAACGTACCCAAGATAAACTTCAGAAAATTTTCCAGGCACACAGGGCCTCAGAATCATGTGTCGTCCGAAACTGCGTACTCATAAAATTCCAGAGAATTTAATAAAAAAAATTCATTGAAATTTACAAGTCTTTACATTACTCCCACCTCAGATATTTACGTCCCCGTAAAGCTACAACACACACTAGGAAAACAAATGGGGATACTGAGCTCGCATCGGTTCCTCCCGCTCCCGTGTGCTCTCCTGGAGGTTCCCACGCTGCCAGCAAATGCGCACCAGAGGAATCGACCGTCCAAGTAGGACCTGCTCCTGTCGATCCTCGATCTCCACCGGGACCTCTGTGAATGTCTTCCCATCATCGATGTCCAACTCCCCATGATCGATGATGTGTGATGGGTCCTACACGTATCTCCTCAGCTGAGATATGTGGAAGACGTTGTGCAGCCGGTGAAACTAAGGTGGAAGGTCAAGCCGGTAAGCCACCTCACCTACCCTGATGAGGACCTGGAATGGTCCGATGAAGCATGGAGAAAACATGACGCCCCAGCCAAATCTCTGTAATCCACATCGAGGTGAGACCCATAAGAAAATGTGGTCGACATCCTCGAACTCCAGTGGTCTCTGTCTCCTATCATCATAAGACTTCTGTCTGCTCTGTGAAGTCTACATCTGGTCCTCGACGATCTGCACCTTCTCCATCATAGCCTAAACCATCCTGGTCCTACAAGTGCTAACTCCCCAGGGTTAGTCCAGCATAGAGGTGATCTGCAAGGTTGGCCGTACAATGCCTCTTATGGTGGAATCCCAATGGTGGAGTGGTAGCTGTTGTTGTACAAAAACTCCACAAAAGGTAGGTGATCCTCCCTACTGCCCCCAACGTCAAGGACACATGCACGAAGCATGTCCTCAAAAGTGTGAATGGTCCTCTACGTTTGTCCATTCATCTGAGGATGAAAGGTGGTGTTCAGACATAGCTATGTCCCAAATTCCTCTTACAATCCCTTCAATAGCCGGGATGTAAAGCGAGCGTCTCGATTGAAGATGATAGATGATGGCACACCATGAAGTCATATGATCTTCTGAATATAGAGGCATCCCAAGCTCTGTACTGATCCCTGCTCTTTGATAGGTAGGAAGTGGACTAACTTGGTGAGTCGGTAAACGATCACCCTGATAGTGTCGTGTCATCTGAATGTATGTGGAAGCCCCATCATGAAATCCATGGATATCCCATCACACTTCCACTCCGGAACCTCTAAGGGCTGTACCAAGCCTGCTGGTACCTGGTGCTCTACATTCACTTGTTTGAAAGTTAGGCATCATGAAACGAACTCTGCCACAACCTTCTTCATGCCCGACCACCAATGCTGTCGTCTGAGGTTCTGGTACATCATCGCCACTCCAGGATGTACCGCTAGAGGGGATGTATGAAACTCCCTCAGCACTTCCTCCTTCAGTGAAACTGGTACCATGGTACGTCCCCTGAAGAGGATAACGTGCTCTCCTCCTTCAGAAAATCCATCAGGTGCCTGTCCTGTGGAAATCGGAGCACGTCGTGTCTCACAGTCAATGTCCCCACGATGTGCTTCTTTGACCCACTGAAGTAGTGGAGGAGTGACTATGAGAGACTGTAGAAAGGATGCCCCTTCTCTATCTAAGATGGATATCTGCAACATGGCTAGATTCTCTATCGCCTCCCCTAGAAGCTGTATGCCCCGATCTCTTTCTGAGATCATCAGCTACTATGTTCCCCTTCCCAAGAGTATAGACTATATCAAAGTCATAGTTCTGGAGGAACTCGATCCATCACTGCTGTCTCAGGTTTAGGTCCTTCTGTGAGAAAATTTACCTGAGACTCTGGTGGATACAGTAGACTATAAAGCGCTCTCCCATCAGATAGTGCCGCCACATCTTCAGGGAGAAGACCACTGCTGCTAACTCCATGTCAAAGGTAGCATAGTTCTGCTCATGCTTCATCAATTTCCGTGAACCGTAAGCTATCACATCTCGCTCTTGCATCAGGACACACCCAAGTCCGGTCCATGATGCGTCGTAGTAAACTAAGTACCCTACACCCTCCTCCGGTAGCATCAAGATGGGTGCACTGGTCAAACTCTATCTCTTCTCCTGAAAGCTCTACTAGAATCTGTCTGACCACACGAAGGGTTTCCCCTTCTTTTTCAAAACTGAAAGCAGTACTGAAACTCTGGAGAAGTCTGGCACAAATCTCTGATAGTACCCAGGTAGACCTAGTAAACTCCGCACCTCCGTCACTCTCCTGGGTGGCTCCCAAGAAAGTACTGCCTCAATCTTCACTGGGTCCACTACAACTCCCGCCTCTAAGATGACGTACCCCAAGAAGTGTACCTCTCAAATCCAGAACTGACACTTCAAGAGATTACCATAATTTTGGTGCTCTCAGAGTGTGTCCAGTACAACCCGCAAGTGGTAGGTGTGCTCCTCCTCATTAGTCGAGTAAATAAGTATGTTGTCGATGAAGACTACGACAAAACGATTGAGGTAAGGCTAGAAGATCCTGTTCATGAGACTCATGAACACTGTTGGTGCATTGGTTATGTCGAATGGCATAACCAAGAACTCATAGTGGCCATATCGACACATGAAGGCAGTCTTCTGCACATCCTCTTCTCGAACTCTGAGTTGATGATAGTCTGACTTGAGGTTTATCTTCGAGGACCATCGTGCTCCCTTGAGCTTTTCAAAGAGGTCGTCAATCCTCAGGAGTGGGTACTTGTTTTTTACGGTAACCTGAATCAGGTGATGGAAGTCGACACAGAGTCGTAAGCTCCCATCCTCCTTATTGGAAAATAAAATCGGAGAATCCTAGGGTGAAACACTAGGTCGGATGAATCCCTTTCCCTGTAAGTCCTCCAACTATACCTGCAGCTCACGAAGCTCGGTGGGAGCCATCTGATATGCTGTAGTAGATATCGGTGATGTCCCGGGGTACATGTCAATTTAGAAGTCTACCTCTCTGTGAGGAGGTAGTCCTGGAACTTCGTCATGAAAATGTTTGCATACTGATCCACTATAACAGGAAAACTCGGACCCCGCACATCAACTGCTCCAAGGATGAGACTAGCCAACTGATGTGTGATCGGATGTCCTCTCCTCTGCCTATTTCCATCCTGCACTGCAAAGGCTCCATTCTCACTGGTGAAGGTGAACCTGGTCCCATCCGTGCAGACACTATAACGACCCATACTTTACATACATTGTTAATACATCAAAATTAAAGCACACTTATTACAACATATAAAAAAACCATGGTAGGAACGTATAGGTATAGTGTCTTTAGAAACTGGGAAACATAAACAACTAGTTCATATAGCATCTACATTGTCTCCCATTTATTTCATCATATCTAGATTCCCTTTTGGCATATCCTACTTAATAACCTCCTTCCTGACCTAGGGAAATAAAACATACAAAAGGGTGAGCTCAAATGCTCAGCAAGGGTAGACAAAAGAAATATCAATCATATCATATTCTTAAGAATATAACATTTTGAAAATCTTATCCTGCAAAAGAGATAATAATATCATGACATGGGATCAATCATAATAGTGAAATATAATCCAAATAATCATAACTTAAAACATGAAACATTGTGGAATACACACATAATCCTAGAGAATCATTTATTATTAGTCAAGACTCATTGCCAAGACTATCTTAGCGGACAAAGTCTATTTCTAAACCGAGTTCACTCCTCGTTTCAGTCCTGTATCACTAAACCGGATTACCCTACCATTCCAGCCATGTCATATGTTGAGATATAAATCTTTACCCAATGCATTGGAGGGAGATATAGGTCCCAAACATCTCATAATGATACCATTATTATGTGTTTCACAAGATCATAAATCATACATCATAGCATAACCCATGAAATAAATATGGGATTCTTAAACATCATGCCATCATAACATAATCCATATAAGATAAAAGGACATCATAAAAATAATTCCATAATAACATAATCAAATAAACGTAAAAATAGGGATAGAAATACAACCCTATATTATCTTAGATGGAAAATAATTTTAATAAAACACTTGAACTCCATTCTTGAGGAAAATATCATTTCTACTTTAAAAACATTTTTCCTTTCTTAACATGTCATATAATTTTAAACTAAAAGAAGTTTATTAAAAATAAACTTGAAAACTTATAAAGTAAGCTTCATGGAAATAATTTTCTAAAAATCCATTCATGTCGTATAAGTTTAAGAAATCATTCTTCTCGTACTTTGGCTAGAAAAGTCAAAAAATACCTCGTACGAAAAACGACAAAAGATTCCTTTCATATCTTTTACTAAAAACTCATTGAAGTGTAAAATTGGATTTAAAAAATTGTAGGTGGATGGAAACAATATTACATATTGAGGAAACATGGATTTGGATGATAAATATACCCTAGTAAATACCAAAGTATAAACAATCTCGGATAAAAATGAGATTGTTAGATTTTCCCTTACCTTAGGCCCGATTTACTTCATACGTGTACGAACCTCCTGTATAAGGATTTAAATAATTTTATTGACTTATTCCAAAATCTTACTCATTTTTATGATATCATATATGGTCATATTCTTAGCTTCTTATTAGTAATATTTCATTGTTACTTGTTATTCGGGTGTTTATTGCTTTTTGTTCTAATGCGTGTTTCGTCGAATAAATTCTTATTATTCTTTTAGGTTATAGATACATAATTTCCATAATGGTATTAGTGTAATATATATCATATTTAATCATTCAATTCATTTATATAATCATTATTCAATGAAGATCATGTAGAACGAGTCACATCACATCGTGGAGACGGTAGGCCGTAAGTACACATGAGTGATGATATCGTTCCCATGATCGTGTAATTGTATTGAAGTGTATGTATAATATTTAATAATCAATATCACATTACATTAATCATATATGGTTATTCTTTACACCATTATACCCATCCAATTAAGGTGGTGGTGGAAAACAAATTACACCACGACGTCGAGACGGTATTCCGTACGTACGCACGTGCGGTGATTTCGTTTTCCGTAGGATGGATAGAAGGTGAAATAGGGTTGTTTCATATTTATAATAACATTTATTTATATTAGTGATACTTATGTTATTACTTCATAATGAAACAACTAAATAAGAAGAAGTATAAGAAGAAATAAAGTTGAAATAATTAGTGATGGACATTACCTCTTCTTTGAAGCGCCTCTTCTTAACCACCTCTTAGGGAACTAAATATGGTCTTTTAAGAATACCAGGACCACTAGGATGTTTATAGGGAAGTGTAGAAGATACATTGGCAAGTTTTGGGAGAGCTTTAAGGCTCAAGGTTGTGTGAGGAGGAGAGGGAGGAAGTGCCCTTTTATAAGGGAGGAGAGGGGCACCTTTGGAAAAACTAAAAACATTATTTTATTATAAAGTCCTATTCGGTTTTTAATATCTCAAAATTGATTTATATCGAAGCTAAGGTAGGGATGGGTCGAAATCCTCTCATCCAATAGAATTTATACAAGTTTAGGTTTCTATATTAACCTTATCATTTAGATTTAACATTAAGTTAAATAATTTCACTTTTACCGTGTCTTCATGTTTTCTTACACTATAAGGTTAATAAACATACTATAACAAGCCAAACGAACCCCAAGTTGGTCATTATTAATATATAAAACCACATATAAGTCATTTGTCAGAACCGTAGATTTTTAGGAATAAAATAACAATTAATAATATAATATTTGTTTTAAAAATTATTTTATGTCAATTTTGACACGCTTTGGTAATTGACTTTTCAGAAAATCATAACATCATTATTAGTTCTAAATAAGATAATTAAATAATTAATAACACGTCATATTAACCTATAAAATTAGTGTACTTCATAAAAAGTCTCAAATTACATTTATTTGGGTATTTATAACATCAATTATGTTAATATTTCATTAATAAGGTAATTACTGCATCATCATTGTGTCATAAATAATTTAAATTATTTAAAGTCAAAAAATTATAAATAAAATACCATTATTTAATAAATCTTTTAATATTTCTAATGAATATTTATAGTTGAATTTATATTATTTATAACCCAATATAAAAAATGTTTTAGTTATTAAACTTTGATTTTAACTATTTTAACTCCTCTTTGAATAAAATAATATTAAATGTTCTAATCTAATTCAAGTGGACCTAAATGGTCATATTTTATTCCTAAGGTTGTTTTTGGTCAAATTAAACTTATCCAATTGAATTATGACTTGTGTTAGGGTAATAATAATACCATTTTTACACTTAATTACCCTATTAACTTTTAACTGTGGTAAAAAAAGTAAAAAGTTAATATTCACAAAAAATTATTTTTATCTTATTGAACCACATTTACCTCTTTGATGTTAACTGTGTCTCTTGGATTTTCGAAATTCCACTCACAGAAGCAGTAAAATTATGTTTTATGTAAATTTTCAAACTCTCATAGGAGGTGGGTAAAAGACGGTGAAAAATTCAATAAAATTTTTATATGTCTAAAATTATTTCAAAATGACTCCAATGAATTAAATTCTACTTATATAGGTATTATCTATCAATTTTGACCTAAAATAAATTTAAATAAAATAAATAATTATTTAAATTAAAAGTCTGTTTTAAATAGTAACCTAGTGTTTTCACTATTCATCAGAAATTGAATGTTTTCAGAAAAATACCAAAATTTCACCCCAGGCTAATTTCGATATTCCGAATCCAAAAAAGAAGTCCATTTTTAAAGATAAAATTTATAAAATTTCAAAAAGTGGGTATTACGATTCATAACGGCTAGTTTTAATAATATTTTAATAGCATATCGTTGTTTAGTGAAACTCGATATTGCGTACAACGCAAGCTATCGAGAAAGGTCGGGATTGCGTGTAAAGCAATCCAAGTTAGTGTTGTGTGTAGTGAAATATTCCTTTGATGATGTATATTACATAAAAACAAAATATATTTCATAAAAATCTCGGGTGTTACATTCTACCCCGCTTAAAATGAATTTCGCCCTCAAAATTTTTCACTTTGTGACAAACATATGAGGATACTGCTCCCTCATCATATCATCAAGCTCCCATGTAGCTTCTTCTAATTGTTGGTTCCTCCATAAAACGTTCACCAAGCGAGTGGTCTTGTTTCGTAGGACTTTTTCACTACGATCAAGAATCTCAATCGGCTGTTCTTCATAAGAAAGATCTTGCTCCAGCGGTACAACTTCTGTGATGAGTACATGTGAAGGATCGGGTATGTACTTTCTCAGAAGAGATACATGGAACACATCGTGAACTTGAGAGAGATTCGGTGGAAGCACCAATCAGTAAGCTACCTTCCCAACACAATCCAGTATTTCGAAAGGACCGATATACCTAGGGCTCAGCTTTCCCTTCTTTCCAAATCTCCTTACTCTCTTCCAAGAAGATATTCGTAAGAACACTTTATCACCCACTTCAAACTCTATGTATTTTCTTTGGTTATCTTCATAACTTTTTTGTCGACTCTGAGCTGCTCTTATGTGTTGTTGAATAGATTGGACCTTTTCTGCCATCTCATCAACAAGATCAGGTTCTAATAGCTTTCATTGCCCAACTTTATCCCAGCAAGTTGGATTTATGCATTTCTTTCCATAGAGATCTTTATAAGGAGCCATATGAATACTGGAGTGAAAGCTATTATTATAAGAAAATTCCACCAAAGGTAGGTGTTGATCCCAACTTCCTTTGAAATCCATAGAGCAAGATCTTAACATATATTCTAGAGTTTGAATTGTTCTCTCAGACTGACCGTCTATCTGAGGATGATAAGTAGTACTGAAACTCAACTCTATATCCAGAGTATGCTGAAGACTTCGCAAAAACTTTGAGGTAAACCACGGATCCTGATAAGATATAATGGAAAGTGGTACTCCATGCAATCTTACCACTTCCTTCACATATATCCTGGCAAGATGATCAAGAGAGAAATCCTCTATAATAGCAATGAAGTGTGACGAATTTGTAAAGGGACCAACTATGACCCAGATAGAATTATTGCCTTTGGATGTTTTAGGAAGTCTGGTGACAAAGTCCATAGTGATGTTTTCCCATTTCCATTCAGGTATGGGTAATGGTTGTAACATGCCCTTAGACTTCTCCCTCTTAGCTTTAACTTGCTGAAAAACCAAGTATCGAGAGACATATTCAGCAACATCTGTTTTCATGCCATCCCACCAGAAGTAATCTTTCCGGTACCTATACATCTTCATGCTTCCAGGATGAATATAGAATGAAGTACTATGAGCCTCATCCATTAGCTCCTTCTTTAATTCTGGGATGAGAGGAACACAAACCCAATTCCTGAACCATATTATCCCATCAGAATCAAGGTTGAATTCAAGAACATTTCTCACCTTCTTTTGCAACTCTACATCTTCATTTCTATGCCTCTTTAATCTTCGCCTGTATAGATGGCTCATCATTCATTTGAGAAAGACAATATTTTTCCCATTCCATTATAATTCCAAGTTCCATCCTTTATAAATCAATAAATATTGGATCTTTTGTGATCCTCATCATGGATAGGCAAGCATGGTCTTGTTGACTTAATGCATCTGCCACCTTGTTTGCTTTCCTAGGGTGATAATGAATTGAGTATTTGTAATCCTAAATCAAATCCAACCATATTATTTGGCACATATTCAGCTCCTTTTGTGTGAAAATATACTTTAAACTTTTATGATCAGTATAAATATCACACCTTTCACCATAAAGATAATGCCTCCAAATCTTCAATGAAAAGATTACCACAGCTAACTACAAATCATGAGTTGGGTAAATTTGCTCATGTATTTTCAGATTTCATGTGGTATAAGCTATCACCATATCGTTTTTCATGAAAACACACCCCAATCCATTATTGGATGCAACACTGTAGATCAAAAACCATTCTCCACTACAAGGCAGTGTGAGCACAGGTGCACTGGATAACCTTCTTTTTAAATCCTTGAAATTCTCTTCACACTCCCCTTTCCAAATGAACATAACTCCTTTTTGAGTCAACTTTGTGAGTGGATTAGATAATCTTGAAAAATATTTCACAAAAAGTCGATAATATCCAGCCAAACCAAGAAAACTTTGGATCTCGGTTACTGTTGTTGGTCTCGACCATCTTTCGATAACCTCTGTTTTTGCTGGATCCACAGATATCCCCTCTTTTGAGATTATGTGACCCAAAAATGCAACTTTTTGAAGCCAAAATTCACATTTGGTAAATTTGGCATAAAGGTTCTCCTTTCTCAGGGTCTTTAATACAATTCTCAAGTGATATTTATGTTCTTCCTTGCTCTTTGAATATACAAGAATATCGTCTATAAAGACTACAAAAAACTGATCAAGATAGTCTCTAAAGACTCTATTCATTAGATTCATGAAGATAGCATTGGCATTAGTAAGACCAAATGACATCACTATAAATTCATAGTGTCCATACCTTGTACGGAACTCCGTCTTTGGTATATCGTCCCTTTTGATAATTAATTGATGATACCCAGAACGAAGATAAATCTTGGAAAAGTATTGAGCTCCGCGTAGATGGTCAAATAATTCATCAATGCGTGGGAGAGGATATTTTTTCTTGATAGTGATCTTGTTAAGTTCTCGATAATCAATGCAGAGTCTCATTGATCTATCTTTATTCTTAACAAACAGAATAGGTGCCCCCCAAGGTGACGTAATAAGGCATATGAACCGCTTATCAAGATTCTCTTGGAGTTACTTCTTCATTTCCTGCAACTCAATTGGGGCCATTCTATAAGGTCTCTTTGAAATGGGCATAGCACTCGGTAAGAGTTCTATTGAAAAATCAACTTCACAATTGGGTGGAAGACCTGGAAATTCCTCCGAAAAGACATCGTCAAACTCCTGTACAATGGGAATATTCTTAATTGTGAGTTTCGCACCAACCATTTGAGATAAATAACCTTCATTTAGTGTAATCAAGAACCATAATATGGAAGAAATTTCCACGGGAAGGTTATGTTCATCCTTGCATCGATAGACGATCATAGATTGATCTGAAATATGAAATGTGACTTCTATTCTTTGGAAATTGATATGAGCTCAATATAAAGAAAGCCAATCCATGCCAAGAATCACATAAAATTCCACTATAGGAAGGATCACAAGATTTGCAAGAAGCACTTTCCCACAAACTTCAATCGGAGAAGAATTATAAACTTTTGATGCAACAATTGTGCCATTAGGGGTTGTCACGGCTAACTCAACATTTAATTCTTGAGGTAATACGGTGATACCCTTAGAAAATTCTTCATAAATAAAAGAGTGGGTGAATCCAGAATCAAATAAAACATTTTCTACTTTAGATTGTATGGTATGTGTACCTTTTACAACCTCGCTATCGTACTCCACATCACCGATAGAAATTGCATGTGACTTTCCTTTGTCTTTAGCCTTAAGAGTTTATTGACATCGATCATCATAAAAAACCCTTGGATTAGGGCATTGATTAGAATAATGCCCTATTTTCTTGCACATGTAACATTAAAGTGTAGGAGGTGCACTCTATGTAGCCTTTTCATTGTTCGCATCACTAGACATCTTCTTCCCATCATTGCTGCATTCAAATGCCCAATGACCTTCCTTTCCACATTTGAAACATTTACTTTCCCCTTTATGAAAACTCCCTCCTTGTTTATTTCCACACTTTGAGCATAAGGGGAAACCCATCTTATTTTCAGTGTGCTCTTTATATTTTCCTTTGAATTCCATTTTCCTCTTCTTATCAAACCCATATGACTGATGGGTTACTCCAATCTCCATCTCATCCTTGAGAGCACATCGAACGATTTCCTCATAGCCATTGAAGTCCCTTATGGCTGACACCCTTCGAAGACTTGGTTTTAAGCCACTAAATAATCAATCAATCTTACTCTCAGGTTGGATAATAATCCCAGAAGCGTACCTTGCAAGTCTTGTAAAATTTGCTTCGTAGGTACCAACAGATTCATCATCCTTTTGTTTCAGTTCATGAAACTCCTTCTCCATATTTGATCGAAGAATACGAGGGAAGTACTTATTGAAAAATACGTTCTCGAACTCGTCCCATTCCATGGACTCAATTTCATCTATTAGCCTCATATTCCTGATAAGATTCCACCATTGATCAGCTTAACCTTCCAAACGATATACTACTAAGATGAATTTATCATGTTCAAAACATTGAAGAACTAAAAATATCTTTCCAGTGGTACTGATCCACTGTTCATCCACTAATGGACCTGTAGACCCACTAAATGAGGGTGGATGCTGCCTCATGAAGGATTCAATAGAATGTTTCTCCTTCCTTTTCTCATTTGGAAGTCCTGCATGATTCATAGCTTGAGAAAGTTGTGTGAGCATGGCTACAAAATTTTTCATTCCAGCTCCCATAACATTTGGTTGCTCAAGGGGACAATCATTGCATTGCCCGTCGAATTCCGCATTAACACGGTTCCTTCAGGTTCAAACCATTGACTAAAACCAAGAATAATAGTGTGAGAAACACTAATTATAATAGGAAAACCACATAATTAAGAATAAAATTTCACACTTATGGTCTTATCATAGGTTATTTATGTCCATTTCCAAAACACTAAGACTGTGTTCTATACTTAGACTTATCCTTAGGGTTCTTACTAAGGCTTTCACATCCGAGTTTCCAAAGGTTGACTATACCTTTCCTCTGATACCAACTATAATGACCCATAATTTACATACATTGTTAATACATCAAAATTGAAGCACACTTATTACAACATATAACAAAACCATGGTAGGACTGCATAGGTATAGTGTCATTAGAAACTGGGAAACATATACAACTGGTTCATAAATCATCTACATTGTCTCCCATTTATTTCATCATATCTAGATTCCCTTTTGGAATATCCTACTTAACAGCCTTCTTCCTGACATTGGGAAAGAAAACATACAAAAGGGTGAGCTCAAATGCTTAGTAAGGGTAGAAAAAAGAAATATCAATCATATCATATTCTGAAGAAAATAACATTTGGAAAATCTTATCCTGCAAAATAGATCATAATATCATGACATCAGATCAATCATAATAGTGAAATGTAATCCAAATAATCATAAATTAAAACATGAAACATTGTGGCATACACACATAATCATATAGAGTCATTTCTTATTAGTCAAGACTCATTGCCAAGACTATCTTAGTGGAAAAATTCTATTTCTGAACCGAGTTCACTCCTCGTTTCATTCCTATATCACTGAACCGGATTAACCTACCATTCCAGCCATGTCATATCATAAGATATAAATCTTTACCCAATGCATTGGAGGGAGATATAGGTCCCACCCATCTCATAATGATACCATTCTTATGTGTGCCACAAGATCATAAATCATACATCATAGCATAACCCATGTAATAAAAATGGGATTCTTAAACATCATTCCATCAAAACATAATCCATATAAGATAAAAAGACATCATAAAAATAATTTAATAATAACATAATCAAATCAATGTAAAAATAGGGATAGAAACAGAACCTTATATTATCTTAGATGGAAAATAATTTTGATAAAACACTTAAACTCCATTCTTGAGGAAAATATCCTTTCTACTTCAAAAACATTTTGACTTTCTTAATATGTCCTACAATTTTAAACTAAAATAAGTTTATTCAAAATAAACATGAAAAATTGTAAAGTAATCTTCATGGAAATAATTTTTTAAAAATCCATTCATGCCGTATAAGTTAAAGAAAACATTCTTCTCCTACATTGGCCGGAAAAGTCAAAAAGTACCTCATACGAAAAACAAAAAAAGATTCCTTTCATATCTTTTACTAAAAACTCACCGAAGGGTAAAATTGGATTTAAACAATTTTAGGTGGATGGAAAAAATATTACATATCTAGGAAACATGGATGTGGATGATAAATATACCCCAGTAAATACCGAAGTATAAACAATCTCGGATAAAAATGAGATTGTTAGATTTTCCCTTACCTTTGGTCCAATTTGCTTCGTACGTGTCCTAACCTCCTATATAATGATTTAAATAATGTTATTGACTTCTTCAAGAGTCGTACTTGTTGTTATGATATCATATATGGTCATATTCTTAGCTTCTTATTAGTAATATTTCATTGTTACTTGTTATTCGGGTGTTTATTGCTTTTTGTTCTTATGCGTGTTTCGTCGAGTAAATTCTTATTATTCTTTTAGGTTATAGATACCTCATTTATAGAATGGTATTAGTGTAATATATATCATATTTATTCATTCAATTCATTTATATAATCATTATGCATTGAAGATCATGTAGAATGAGTCGCATCACATCGTGGAGACAGTAGGCCGTATGTACGCACGAGCGATGATATCGTTCCCATGATCGTGTAATTGTATTTAAGTGTATGTATAATATTTCAGAATCAATATCACTTTACATTAATCATATATGGTTATTATTTACACCATTATACCCATCCATGTAAGGTGGTGGTGGAAAACAGATTACACCACGGTGTGGAGACGGTATTCCATACGTACGCACGCACGGTGATTTCGTTTTCCATAGGATGGATAGAATGTGAAATATGGTTGTTTCATATTTATAATAACATATCAGTATATTACTGATACTGATGTTATTACTTCATAATGAAACAACTAAATAAGAAGATGTAGAAGAAGAAATAAAGTTGAAAGAATCGGTAACAGACATTCCCTCTTCTTTGAAGCGCCTCTTCCTAACCTCCTCTTAGGGAACTAAATATGTTCTTTTAAGAAGACCAAGACCTCTAGGATGTTTATAGGGAAGTGGAGAAGAGAAATTGGCAGGGTTTTGCCGAGATTGAAGGATCAAAGTGGTGTGAGGAGGAGAGGGAGGAGGTGCCCTTTTATAAGGGAGGAGAGGGGCACCTTTGAAAAAACTAAAAATATTATTTTATTATAAAGTCATATTTGGGTCTTAATAGTTCCAAATTGATTTATTTATAAGATAAGGTGGGGATGGGTCGAAATCGTCTCATCCAATAGAATTTAGACAATTTTAGGTTTCTATTTTAACCTTATCATTTATATTTAACTTTAAGTTAAATAATTTCACTTTTACCGTGTCTTCTTTTTTTCTTACACTATAAGGTTAATAAACTTAAAATAACATGCCAAAATAACCTCAAGTTGTTCATTTTTAATATATATAACCTTATCTAAGTCATTTGGCTGAACCTTCGATTTTTAGGAATAAAATATCAATTAATAATATAATATTTGTATTAAAAACTGTTTTTTGTCAATTTTGACACTATTTGGTAATTGATTTTTGTGAAAATCATAACAGAATTATTAGTTCGAAAAAAGTTAATTAAATCAATAATAACTTGTCATATTAACCTATAAAATTATTTTAATTCATAAAAAGTTTCATATTACATTTATTTGGGTATTTATAAACATCAATTATGTTAATATTTCATTAATAATGTATTTACTGCATCATCATTGTGTCATAAATAAATTAAATTATTTAAAGTCTAAAAATTATGAATAAAATACAATTATGTAGGAAATTGTCTTATCTTTATAATGAATATTTATAGTCGAATTTATCTTATTTATAACCTAGTATTAAAAATGTTTTAGTTATTAAACATTGATTTTAACTATTTTAAATCCTCTTTGAATTAAATAATATTAAAGGTCCTAATCTAATCCAAGTGGAAATAAATGGTCATATTTTATTCCTAAGGTTGTTTTTGGTAGAATTAAACTTATCCAATATAATTATGACATGTGTTAGGGTAATAATAATACCATTTTTACCCTTAATTACCCTATTTACTTTTAACCATGGTAAAACAAATTAAATAGTTACTATTCACCAAAATTATTTTTTATCTTATTGAACCACATTTTACTCCATGATATTAACCGTGTCTCTCAGATTTTTGAAATTTCACTCACAGAAGCGGTAAAATTATGTTTTATGTAAATTTTCAAACTCTCTTAGGAGGCGGGTAAAAGACGGTGAAAAGTTCAATAAAATTTTTATATGTCAAAAATTATTATAAAATGACTCCAATGAATTACATTCAACTTGTATAGGTATTATGTATCAATTTTGACCTAAAATGAATTTATATAAAATAAATAATTATTTAAATTAAAAGACGGGTTTTAAATAGTAACCTAGTGTTTTCACTATACATAAAAAATTGAAAGTTTTCATAAAAATAAAAAAATTTCAGCCTAGGCTAATTTCGTTATTCCGAATTCAAAAATGAAGTCCATTTTGAAAGATAAAATTTATAAAATTTCAAATAGTGGGTATTACTATTCATAACAGCTAGTTTTAATAATATTTTAAAAGCATATCGTTGTTTAGTGAAACTCATTATTGCATACAATGAAAGCTATCGAGGAAGGTCGCGATTGCGTGTAAAGAAAGCCAAGATAGTGTTTGGTGTAGTGAAATATTTATTTGATGATGTATATAACATAAAAACAAAATATTTCTCATAAAAATCTCGGGTGTTACAAACACACCGAACTTTGTGCCTAATACAGTCGATCTGGGCATGGACTATAGATAACCAGTCCATAACCAAGATGACGTTGTAAGGCCTCGACACCCCTACAAGGAGATCCCAACCGAAGTTCTCACCTCATAGAGTAAGATCACACTCCTGGCACCAGTGCGTAATCGTCGAGTCTGCTCCCGTAGGAGTCTCTAGCCGTAAGGATCGAGCCAACGGATCTGTCGGAATCTCCGAGCTCCGAACAAGGGCAACGACAATAAAAGAATGACTCCCTCCTGTGTCTATAAGTACTGCAACAAGGGTGTAGTAGACATAGATAGTACCTGAAATCATCTCAGTTGCACCGTCGTCATAGGCCTCGACTGCCTGGAACTGAGCCCACATCTGTTTTCCAGCTCCTTGTGCTCGGGGTGGACCTCCTAGTGGTGGTGGTGGTAGAGCCTCGAAGCGTCGCCCACCACCCGCTGCTCGTCCAGCTCCTCTGCCTCGTCTGCCTACTCCTGGCGGACCACCATGGTCGAACCTCTACCTCTTCCAGGTAGGTCTCTCTACTATCTTCTGCTCGTCTGCATGGCGGGTCGGGTAGTCCCGAGCCATGTGACCCTACCCACCGCATGCATAGCACTTCCTGCACCTCGAATGTCTGGATCTGATTCGTGTGCCCCGCACCTCCGAACCAGTATCCTGGGGTCGCCCTGTTGATGGTCTGGTCTGCTTGGACCCCTGCGACATCTGTCTTCTGCTAGCTTCATAAGACTCTGCTATGTGTCACCCTGCGGTGGGTCTTGCCACTGAAGTCTGCTCAGTGAGAAAGCTCTCCACTAAAAGGGCTCATTCTAGAACTCTTTCCTGAGTCGGGATGCTGAGAGGAATCATCGAAGCTCTGATCTCGTGCCTCAGTCCCTTCTCAAAGGTCCAGGCCCAGAAAAACGGGTATCGTACCATGTCTGTGGAGTAGCATGAGTGGTCAGTAATCCTCACTGAGTACTGAGCTACTGTCATGCTGCCCTACTGCAGATGAAGTAACTCCTGGATCTGCACCACACAAAGGGTGGCTGGAACAAACTCTGAGCGAAAGAGACTCTCAAAGTCCATCCATAGAAGACATGCCTTGTCGTGCACCTGGAGCATCATGCTCCACCATATACCTGCTACTGCGTGCAGTAGACTCGTGGAAAGGATCACCATAAGGCCGTCTGGTGTCCCTACCAATCTAAAAACCCTGATGACAGCCTCCAGCCAATCCTTGGCTGCCTGTTGGTTCATCTCACTGCAGAACCTGAGTGGCCCCTATCGCTAAAACTCGTGCAACACACTCAGTCGGCATGCATCCTCTCCTGCTGGGGATGGTAGTATCAGTGGCTCAACGGGTAGTGGTACCGTTGGCACCTCTGCTATGATGGGCCCCTACACTGAGGCCTCATCGCTCGGTGGCCTGCCATCTCGCACGTAACTAGGAACCCTGGATGGCTACCTTCGTGGGGCCATCCTGAAAAGAAACAGGTGTGCCATAGTCAAATAGTATACCTGGTGAGCTGACACAAAGTAATCACAATGAAAACTTTTCAAACACACATGCAATCATTGTTTTCGTGCACTGAGTCAGAAATCAGGAGTCAGGGTCCTGGTGTATGGATACGTCAGCCGCTGAACCAACACTGGACTCCCTGGACTGAAACCACACTCAATACACTTAACACTATTGCTTCACAGAGAAGAAATATCAGAGTCCTAAGTTCTCTAGTAGAACCGACTCCTCTGATACCAATTTGTGATGACCCGTCCTCGGGGCCCGTGCCGGGACTACCCCAAGATCTCCTTCCATAGGCAGGGGCTGGTGACTAGCACCAAAGGCATAAATCTGGGTAAAAGGGAATGCATTGCCCTTATAAAAGTAAACAAACACAACAGAGTATGAAAGTGAAGTAAGCACTATGTAAAACTGAGTACAAAAGTAAGTGCTGGAAAGTAAATGGGCCAGTATACAAACCCAACTGAAAGTACAGTACAAGTGATACATAAAATACAATAGATGTAAAGTAAAGCATCAACAACGGAGTCGTCCTCTTGGAATACCACCTGTAGGGTGGGTACAGATAGTCTCGTCAATACCTCAGGTCTGTCCGTCCGCTCCGTGTATGTCCCGCCAGGTGGTCCAACTCCAGATACCGTCCAGCTCCACGAGCCTCAACCACGATCAGTGATGTCCGTCGTCTACAACCAACAAAACGTAGTGGGGGAATTTCCCATGCAGGGGTGAGTATAATGATACTCATTAGGGACCCCAAGACCCACGAAGGTCTCATATAATACATGAAGGATAAACCACAAAGGAAATAAACAATCCCGAATAATCAACCAACCCTACTTAGGTATATGCCCAAACATATACCTATGTTATCATCCTCAGCTCAGCTCCAACTGTTAAGACCTAGCACAACCCAGTCCACATAGGAATGATAGTCAATCACATCAATGATAATGATTGAAAGTCAAGACTCAAATCACACATGTATACTACTCATGAAAAAGGGTGTAGATGATTAGATATAGCCTTTGACTCATCTCCTGTGCCGAACCCACGTAGGATCCCAGTACAGAGGTCGTCGCTGCCGAACCCACTTAGGATCCAAGTACAGTCGTCGTCGCTACCGAACACACGAGGGATCCAAGTACAATCTTCATCACTTCCGAACCCATGGAGGATCCTGGTATAGTTGTCATCATTATTGAACCCACGAAGGATCCCAGCATGGTAGTCGTTGTAGTCGCAACCAGCTTTAGGGTTCCTGCACACAGTACGCTTGATTCCTGGAGGGTCCGCTCCTCGAGTCAAGGGGTTCAATACATCAACTAGCTCTAAGTCTTAAGTTGATGTATCCCAAAGTTCCGTCTCGTCAAATGGAACCCAACGCGACAAACGGCGCGTCAATCAGACGCCCGGTCTGAGATATATTGACTTTTCCGTTCCAGGGGCCTAGTTTGAAATATACTCATTTCAAACCCGGCCATTTACCAAAGTTTTCCAAAATTCACTTAGTGTATGTCAAAAGGACCTCCTCATCGAAAGGGTCCTAGTTCCATAGACGGCGCATCGTTCGGACGCGCGGTCTTCAAGATATTCACCTTTAAGTGGAAATGGGCCCAGCCCATTAAGCCCAGTGGGCTGGTGGGTTGGGTTAACCCAGTTTTGACAGGTCCGACCCGGTAGGGATGTCGGACCGGCCTGAAGAAATGCATGGCTCAGACCAAGAGGCGCGGCCTTGCCCAGAACGGCCCGAAGGCCGAGCGGTTCGGGGGAGGGGGGGTGGTATCCCGGCTTCCCGAACTAGTAGTGCCAAGTGGCGCCCCCTACCAAACTGGCCGACCGAAGCCAGTTGAACTCTTGGCGCAAGAGGCCCGCTCGGGGGGGGGGGATTCATCCAGCGTGGTGCCCTTCTGGCGCCGCGGCTTTCGTCGGCCAGGCCGGATGATGGGTCGGCTGGTTCTTCTGCCGAAGTAGCCCGCGAAGCGGGCCACAATTCTTTCCGCACAACCAGCATGACATCACCGGCTTCCTCCACCGCAGCCTACCCTGGTCGCGGCTCCACATCCCCGGCACTACGCGACGGTGCCCTGCTTCCTCCGCGGTGGCCCACTTGGCCGCGGATTGTATTTTCGTGTGCGACAACAACCCTTAAGCCGCTGGACTCTTCTGCATTCCACCTCCAGTCACCGATTCCAAAAAATAAATAAGATCCATCAGAGGGTCGTCGGGCCATGTTCGTTCGGCCCGCTCCCACCTCGTTAAGCGATAACAATAGGTTAGGACAAACAAAGATGTTCAACGAAAAACGAGGCACAATTTTAATCCATTAAAAATGAACATAAACCCCCTATCTTGAATATGGATTGTTAGTTGTAGATGCGGAAAGCGATGTTGCTTCGTCAACGTTTGAGAAAGAACCATTGTCGTTGGTGAGTTCTCCGCGTCGGTGTCTCCCCCTTGATGTGGATAAAGAAAAGGATTGAAGAAACGTGGAGTGTTCTTCGCTGAGTTGTTCTCTGTTGATGGTGAGTGTTCATCATCAGAGAAGAGCACCGTTATTCATTTAGGAGAGGAATACATTCTCTCCCTTCTCAAAATCTCTCTCCCCCACTCTCCTTAACACAACAATTGCCCCAAAAAATAATATAATAAGCCAAATATATTATTTGATTAACACATGAAATATTAAAATTCCAAATTCAAATCACTTAATTAATTTAGTTAAGAGGTTGAATTTATTAATTAGGGTGTGTTTTCAAACAATTAAGAGGGAGAGAGGAAGAGGAAGGGATCCTCATAAATAAGTGGGGTTGTCATGAATTAAACATGGGAGTTTAAAGGGGGTTTGAAAAGAGTTATGGGAGGTGAAAGATTGGGCCTCATGTAGGCCCCACCTATCCACCTCTCCATTACGCACACATGGGATGTTAGGTGGGTGTGGTCCCTCATGGGAGAAATTAACTTCCAAAGATATAAATAAAATTGTTGTAGTAATTTTATTTAACTTCTTAATTTAACCCCAATTTTTACCTTTCAACCCGCATAAAATACAACTACGGAAAAGATCCCCTTAAGAAAATACCGACGCTAGGAGTTTGTCGGTGCCCTCATATTTCAATTTTGAGCACCGCTTCAAAAGATAGAAAAACCTGCTTGTTCGTTCACTGAATGTACCCGAGATAAACTTCAGAAAATTATTCAGGGCACACCGGGCCTCAGAATCAGGTTCCGTCAGAAATTGCATACTCGTAGAATTCCAATGAATTTAAGAAAAAAAATTTCCTTTAAATTTCCAGGTCTTTACAATGTATCACTTTAATTTAATCTTAATGGATAAATTAATTAGGCTAGGAAACTAGTTATGATAATGAAAAACTAAAATGTTTAAAACTATGAAACTTGGGAGTTAATGAACAATATATTTCAAACATGTGTTTAATAGTTTGTTTGATGGTTATATTGACCATATAATCCCGATAAAACATTAATTATCACCTTTTTAGACACTTTAGGTAATATTGACCACCCATTAGTGAATAATTTTGATTATTTATTGGAATACCACTCCTCAACTGTAAAAGGGTAATCAATCCCTTCACTTCTTCACACATTCAAACCAATATGGCTCTACCAAGACCTAAAAAAATCACATAAAAAATCCCCTCCCCTCATTCAATATTCATTATTTTGGTAATAAATCAAATATTTTAAGGATTTATTGCAAACCTAATGAGGATATCTAAAGAAGAGGTAATGTTTTTCAATGAGCATCTTTATTTTACATCTTTCAACACCAACACAAAATTTTTCTATACCACGATGATATAATAATGTTTGTATTTTCCATATACTGGTATGTTGTTATAATAATGGAATGACCTAAAAATATCTCTAACTCCAGCAAATTAGTTACAAAATCATCTTTTCAGTGTGTGACGGACTATCGCTTCGCGAATCGATGTCATTCGTTTTTTGATAAACACATCCCATGGTTGGGTATTATTATAGATATAATGTATATATATGATATTAAAAACATTATTATACCTATTGAGTAATTATATAATATATACCTTATTATTTTCCATTCCACAAGATACACATTAACGTGGATCGTGTGTACAGTGGGCTACCTCCTCACAAAGAGATGTGATTCATCTTTCACTAACGCTTTAAAAGGAATGTGATAAGGAAAAATGTTAAGGATTATATGTGATAAAAATGAAATAAATATGATATTAATTACACTTTCAACATTAGGGAAATATAATTTACTATTTTATTTTCTTACACTTAAAGACAATATCATCGTTCATGTACGGGGCTACATGAAGCGATGTGACTCTCTTTTCATCACCACACCTCATTGATTATTTATATATGTATATCTAAAAAATTAATATGTTATTTAGGGTAAAATTATAATTCTGTAAAGGTATTGTATAACTTACCATCTTTCTATAATGATTGTCGAAAAATGGAATGGCTACTCAAGCATATGTACAGCCTACAGTGTCCATGATCATAACACACTCCATTTTCATAAACATATTTCATGATCAATTTTAAAAGTATAAGGGATGTATAGATATAATGGTTATGAAATTATAATTATTTTTTATTTGATAAAACAATATAATATGTTACGAAACCAAATCAATCATGACAAAACATGCATGAGAAAACATGATAATTAACACTAGAAACAATCAGAATAATGAAAGATTACTTATGAATGGGTGAAATGATATTATAAAATGATAATATATGGTAACATAAATATTAATAATATTCTTTTGTAATTTAATAATTTTTTTCAAAACAAATATAAATGAGGTTAAATAACATTCAATCAAAAGGAAGCTTGTGTTAAGGGATGTCATAACTCAATTTCCACTCATTTGGTTAAACTTCTTTTTCATTTATTACGTCATGATATTATTATGTGTGAAATTACAATAGATTATCTTATTTTCTATTTCTAGTTTTTATGTTGATTTAAAATTGATACACATAATCGATCTGGTGATTAATTTTCAATTCAAATTTTTGATCATTTAAAGGGATTATTTCATAATCTCATTCAAATCGATATTCTTTTTTCCTGAATATTAGTTGAAGGAAATTTTCATAAAAATTTACTAATAAACCGATTTCATTTTTCTTATACTATGTTTCTTTATTATATTTTCATGTAATGGTACTATATTCCCACTCTTTGGTACATAAAAAATTTTATAAAATGTTTTCATAAAAATATGATTTCATTTCTCCATTTGGTCGAAAATATGCTTTCTTACAAAAACATGTTTTATAATTTTTTTAAAAAATGTTTTGACCATTTAAAAATTATTTATCAAATGAATTATAACCTGTTTTTACTTTTTCAAAAATATATTCAAAGGAATATTATTTCATTTTCATAAAAAAATTATTCTTGGATTTTGAGGAAAATGTGAAATGAATCTTCTTATCATCCTCTGGAAAAGACACTTCCCTAACCCTTTTATAGTTCAAAATGAATATTTCTTTTAACTTTTTAATCCTGTACAGAATTATCCTTCTTCAAGATCATCATTTCATTGAAACTTCCTTTGCATGTTTATGATTATATTCTTACATTTTTTAAAAGCTATTTTCAATGAAAAGGTTGTTAAAAAAAATTCAAAATGAAAATTATATTTTAATTAATAATTATTTTAATGATATTTTAAGGCGTTTATATTCTCTAATTAGAAAAATCCTTTTTTTCTTACTCTAATTGGTATATATAGTATTGATACCATCATTAATATTCGTCTAGATGACTTATGTTCACTTTGACCAAGGAAGGTATTAAAATTCACTTGATTGATTTTTGAAGTCATCAACATTGTCTTGAATTATTAACCTTTTTTTGTGGAAATTAAATTTTCCCTAAATTTCAATATTATTTATGATGGAAATGTTTATTTCATTAACAACTTATCATTTTTAAAATTGTTTTTACTTTGAATGTTATTTTCTTAAATATGGAAATATTTTAAAATCTATATCATTTACTAAATATAGATACTACATTATAAAGCAAATTGATTAAAATTTATATAGATTATTAGATTTATGAGGAATTTTTTGGATTGGTGTGACATGGTTTGGGGACCATTTATTGAAATCCCCTCAATGCATCGATAGTCTCATAAGATGAATGTTGATTCAAAAGTTTCTCTCATGAGCTTTTTAACTCTTTTGTTTTGGAAATTAGAAAAATACCATTTCATTATTATTATACTAGTTAAAAATATTTTTATAAGAAAACATAGTATTTTTATCATACTTAAAATAATATTTAATGAGTTAAAAAAATATTTTTTTTCATTATTATTATTTTAATGATACATTATATGATATGATTCTCAAAATGATATTGAATACTATAATAATAATACTTAAACTTATCATACTAACCTTTAATTAATAGAATATTATATCCCTTGTTTTGTCTCTCATACTGGAAAAATATTATTATTTGTATTAATAGATATTATTTTTAAAACCATACCTAGAATCAATTTATTTATCATAATAAAATTTTTATACTTATAAAATATTATATCTAATATATGTAATACACTTTACACTAAAAATGGTCTATATCAAAATGACGATGAAAATTATGTTGTAATAAGAACATTGAAGTGTCAGGTGTCCAATCCATAAAAAAAACTTGATGAAATAAGATATTTTTAGTATAAAGATGATCATTGGGGAGTTTCCTATGAATACCCGACCATTGGAATAGTTCAAAGCGAAGTGATGATCATTTTCATTTGAAAACATCTCAATGGATGAGTGATCTAAATATTACAAGAGCAAATTTCATATTCCACTAAC
Organism: Viscum album; assembly: GCA_963277665.1. NCBI lineage: Eukaryota > Viridiplantae > Streptophyta > Magnoliopsida > Santalales > Viscaceae > Viscum > Viscum album. Next base: position 1,009,733,248 of record OY728160.1, read on the forward strand.
TTGTAACCTTTTTTATTTTGTTTTTCATTTATGCATCCAATTTTGAAAACAATCGAGGGATTACAGGGATAATGAGACAATAAATCCAATCATTTTATAGAGAAATTGTGGGGATAGCATGACAGACAAGAAAATAATTATATTGAGGACTCAAAAGGATAGTAAGACATATAAGCTAATAATTTTATCATGGGAACATATTGATAGTGAGACAAATTGACTATCTCATCAAGAGATTTCCCTAGTCAAGAAAAGACATACTTTCTTTTAATTATAAAATAAGGGACCTTTATCCTATTTGATTTGATACCCTACTATTTGGGATAAAAGAAGTGTTTTCATTTACTTATTTTTTTACAAGTCTTTTATTTTTCCATCAATTGTAATAGAAAGTTTACCCTTTTATAATCAACATTCTATTTTTATCTTGTTTATAATAATAGATTTAACTATTAGAAAATTATTCTTCCTTGTATGTATTTGTGAAAAATTTATTACTCTGATTGTGATTCAATACACATTAAGAAAGAATCAAGGCATTTGTAATACTCTAATTTATCATAACCATTGTGATTATGATTCCTTTTATGATTAATCTAATTAAATCGTTTATATTGTAAATACTATTAAGCACTTAATTTGTTACCATGGACTATTGGTTACAATTTTATACACTGTTAATATATAATCTCATTTAAAGCTATTGAAAACATACTAAAATCTTATTAATTACGATACTATGTTCACCAGACTAGAAGGATAAGTTTTATTACCATTTAAATACATAATAGGTTTTATTAATAAGTTTTTTCCCTTGTGATACTATGTTTCCTTAATGGTTAAAAAGGAATATTTTTAATGTAAAAATTCATCCCCTCTTATATTTATCCACATTTAAATAAATTTTAGTCCAATAATTGGTATTATAGCTAAGTCTTTGTAATGTTGATACTTACATTTGGTATCCAACTAGGTTTCCATTGATCATACTTTCTACCATTATCTTCGTGACAATTTCATGTTTGTTTAAATTTTTTTATAAACTTTTTTTTATAAATATTTTATACCATAACGTGTATTTTGGAATATAATTCTTGTATTTGTTTTAAATATGGTATTAATTAATTTTGTTCAATAGATAACCTAAATTAAAATAGACAACCAATTTTTGATGGAGTTAATTATGAGTATTACAGAGATATAATAATGACATTCATTATAAAAAATGGGGTTTCCAATTTACTCAAGTTAATGAGAGATTATAAGATTCCTAACAAGTACTTTTATAAATCAGAAAAAAACAGTATAAATTGAATTACATAGTTATAAACATGTAATTATGTTCTATGACTAGGATCATTTATGGTATGATTTATTCTTATGAAGATACAAATTGTATTTGGAAAAAGATAGAGATTGCACATTTTATAAATTAAATGATTTTTGAATCCTGAAGAGAAATGATTAGATATTTATATCCAACATTTTAATTTTTCATTTTGGTAAACCTATTTAAAAGGTAAAACAAAGGATTTAGAAAATATTCAATAGCTTCCAATATATGGGAGTGAAAGGATAACAAGATGAAATCCCAGTTTAAAAGATTATTTATATGAGGCCTTATAAGTGGGAATCTTAGAAAACAACCATTCATGAATGAAGGAAGATAAAAAATATCACGCTTGATTATTTATTTGGAACTATTTTATAATATGAGGGTATTCGTAAAAGAGATGTAGTGAAATTATGGGAAAAATGGTGGGGTTTGTTTTACTGTTAATTTAAATTCTATAAAATTTCAAACCCTAATAAACTTGTTATGTTGATAATGAAAAATAATGTTATAGTTCTATACGATTCAATTGATTCTGGTCATTATGAATCTGTAATAGATAATATTCTTCAATGAATGAATTTGTTTGTTGGTAAAAAATATTTCTAATATTTTTATAAAATAGTAATAAGGACAAGAATGATTCCAAAGTTACTTATTATGAGTGAAAATAAGATTTATATATTTAACCTGATTTTCCTAAGATGAAAAAAATATAGAAAGGGGATATATTCTGATAGGAATTAGAAGAAATTTTATAAGTCAAAAATTAATAGTGTTTTAAAGGAATCTAACACATGGAGTTCCAGTGCAGGTGATTATTCATAAAATTATTCTAATAATTAAAGTGTATATCAGATAGACATTCGTGTTCTTTATAGAATGTGTATTGAAAATCAATTTGTTATGGAAAAGGTACACACATACGACTCTTTAACTAGGGTTTATTTAAATTTTATTTACATTAATATGAATAATTCTAAATATTTGAATGAATAATCATCCCCACCTTCTGATGTTAATAATTTAACTTCTTATGAAGAAGTTTTTCTCTTTTAAAAACTTTTATAAAATGAGAAACATAATGTTTGTAAAAGAAATGATAAGGTTAAAGAAAAAATTGAAAAAGATAATTCAAGAATTGATATTTTGACATATTAAATATTAGATCTATAAAAAATCTTGATAAATTCAATTCTAAAAAAGATACAATTTCTAAAGATTTAGTAAAAGTAATTTATGAAATGGATAGTTTGAAAACTAGTTGTGGGAAACAAAATTCCAAAACAAATATGGACACAGATTATAATTTATTTGTAAAACTAAAAACTAAAATTTATTCATTGAAGAAAATTTTATCTAAATTTACTAATAGTATGTATGGTTTTCATAAAATGTATAAACAAATCCGTGCATATGGTGCTAGTTCAGAAATAGGATATACTTATAAAAAACCTACTTTTCTTAACAACTTATTTTTTCCTAAGAATTCTCCCTTTTGTAATAAATTTCAAAGGGGATGTCATTGGGAAAATAATTGTTCATCAAATAAATCTCAATCCTTAGCATTACACACAACCAATTTTTCAAAAAAATGCAGATTCATAAAAAAATATTAAAACATTTTTGGACTAAAGAAGGTTTGGGATCTAAAAGTCATATTGTTTTTTTTTCATGAAAACAAAGGTATTACTATCAACAAGAATAAATTTTACATGGAAAATGGGTGTTCTAGAAACATGACTATACAAAAAGATTTATTTGAAAATATTATCAAGATGAAAGGTGGAAAGGTTATGTTTGGGGATAACTCTCAAGTAGAGATTATCAGTATAAGTAAAATTACAATTATTTGAAAGATACAATTTAAAATGTTGGGTTTGATAAAGGTCTTAAGAACAACCTTATAAGCATAATTCAATTATGTGATGAAGTTTAGCTTGTAAATTTTAGGAATGATAAATGTATAGTACACTATTTCAAGGATGAATTCATTCTTTCTTCCCATAAACATGAGAATTTTTACACTATTAACATAGAAGACCATTGGATCAAAGAACTATATTGACTTTGTGAAATAGAAGTTCAATCATATTTTTGAAATATAAGGCTATGAAACTATAACCTTAGAAAATTATGTAAGTTGACTAAAAAAATATTTTTTATTTTCATACCAGAACGAGGATTTGATTCTTCAAATATTTGTGACCCTTATCAATAAAACAAGACACACAAGTAATGATTTAAATCAATTAGTTATGTCTCAAATTATGGGGATTTATAGTTAGGGCACATGGGATTATTGGGTCCTACAAAAACTAGATGTATTGTAGGAAAGCACTATGTATTTCTTTTAGTAGATGATTATAATAGATATACATTTTTTTGGTTTGTGGAAAAGAAATATGAATAGTTTTTTATATAGAATCTTTTATAACTAATGTAAAAAATGATAAAATCCTTCCCTTGATATAAATTCATAGTAATCATGATGGAGAATTTTTAAATTCACATTTTGAAAGATTTGTAGTTAAAGAGGCATTTTATGTAACATTCCATCTCCTAAAACTCCTTAGAAAGATAGTGTTGTTAAAAAAAGAAATCATATTATTCATGAAATTACATGAACCATGTTAAGTGAATACTCAATTGATAAACACTTTTGTGATGAAGTGATTAGTACTACTTGTTATACTATAAATATAGTTTTAATCTAACACTTTATTAATAAAACACTGTATGAGTTGATGGTAGGCCAAAAACCTAATGTTTCATACTTCAATGTATATAGATGAAAAGTATTCATATTTAATATGAAAGTTAACATGTATAAATTCTCACCCAAATCCTATGAAGGTACATTTTTAGGTTATTCCACTACATCAGATGCATATAGAGTATTTAATAAAATTTATAGTATTGTTGAGGAAACTCTTCATTTCAAATTTGATGAAATTGATGCTTTTGTCTTTAAACAAACCCAATTGACATCCTCAAATGTGTTTTCCAAAATTTTTCCTCACTTATTTATATAAGATTCATCATATAAGGAAAATAATCAAGAAATTGATTCTTAAAAATTTACTCAGGAATTTTTTCTACCATATGTTGATGAATAAAAATTGAAAAACCATTGTTAGTTGTTTGATAGGAATTATCCAAGTGATAATATCATTGGTGATGTTAATTACTAGTTTAGACTAGAAGTTATCTGACAAATGAAATATAACATCTTTCTTTTATTTCCCAATTTACCAAAGAAATGTAATTTGGATTTAGGTGATGGGGATTGGATAAAATTAATGAAAAATGAGATAAATGAATTAGAAAGGAATGAAGTCTAGTCCTTAGTATAAATAACTAAATAAAAACAAGTAATTAGAGTAATATGGGATTTCAGAAACAAATGATAAGAAAATAGAATTATCATTATAAATAAAGAAATACTTATTGCAATAAGTTATAATCCACAATAAATCATTGACTATGAAGAAAACAATGCACTGGTAGCTAGACTTGAATTTTTTCTTATTCTATTATCATTTTATTCATTATTTAATTTCAAACTTTTTAGAATGGATGTAAATTGTTCTTTCCTTAGTGGATATGTATAAGAAGAAGTTTATGTTGAAAACCCCCTAGTTATGAAGATATAAAACATGATGAATAAATATTTAAACATACCTAAGATTTATATGGACTTAATTAATCCCATAGAGCATGGTATAATAGATTAATATGATAATTTTTACAAAATAGTTTTGTTAAAGAAGCTATTGATCCAACTCTTTTAATAATGAATGTAAAAAAACATTATGATTGTTTAAATTTATGTTGATGACATTATATTTAGATAGGCTCTATAATATTTAGCTGATTCCTTTTGAAATCATATAATATATGAGTTTGAAATGAGTTTTATGGGTGAGTTAACATTATATCTTGGTTTCAAAATTTCTCAAAAACCAGAAAGTACTTATATATATCAACATGAATATATCAAAGATCTTTTTAAAAATTATGTATTTAACAATAATAAAGGTATTAGTACTCCAATTGGTACCTCAAATACACTTTATGTAGATGATACTAGAAAACTAGTTGATCAAACAATTTTTAGAGGCATGATAGGAAATTTACTATACTTAACTACTAGTCCCCCAGAATTAATGTTTTCTTTATTCTTATGCACAAGGAATCAATATAATCCAAATTAATCCCATTTAGAAAAATTTACAGAAAATTTTGTTCTCTAAAGGGAACTATGTATTGAGGACATTTCATTTACTATAGAAGTGATTTTTAAATAATTTTTTTTTCTGATACCGATTTTTGTAGTTGTAGAAAGGATAAAAAAGTACTTCTGGAACTTTTCATTTATTAGGATATTCAATATTTTCATGCCCTTGTTAGAAACAAAACTCAATAGCACTTTCCATTACTGAATCCAAATATGTGGTAGCTAGAGGTTGTTGTGCTCATGTGTTCTGGATATAAGACACATTTACTGATAATGGAATGAGTTTTAAAAAAACTCAAATTCTATGTGTTATCACTAGTGCCATTGTTTTAAGTAAAAACCCTACACATATTTCTTGTAAAACACATAGATATTATCCTTCAAATTCTCAATAACTACACAACAAAAGAAGAAATCGTTTTCTAATTAACCGAATTGAAATGACAAATTACATATATTTTTACAAAATCATTACCTTCAGATAGTTTTGAATACATTAAACAAAATCTATTAAACATCATTGTAATGTAATATAATATCACTACTTTTTTAACTATATCCTTATGTTAAATTAATCTTTTTTAATGGGGGATTATGTAAGATTTTGATTATGTTCAAATTTTCAAAATTTTAGTATTTCAAAATTCTTATGATTTCAAATATTATAAGTTTTCTAGAAACACCATTGTAAGAGTTTTTACATATTGAAACTTTTAAAGATGAAAAATTTATCATATTCAATTTTTAAAATTTTATTTGAATATTTATTCACATTTGAGTTTATTAAAAATAAGATCTGAAAATTTATCATATTTAAAAGGAAAATTTTAAAATCAATCATATTCGAGTTTCTTTTAAATTAGATATTGAAAATTTATCAAACATGAGTTTATTTTAAAAGAAAAATTAATTTTTTTTATTTTATATTTTCATTCAATCGTAATCGAGTTTTCATTTCAGTTACTCAAAATCATATTTTTTAATGCTTTTGTACTATTTTCCATCTATTGCAATATGTTATTTTATAAAAAAATAGAAGAAAAAAATATGAAATAGATGATTTTACTCCAAACGGTATTATTCTTTCCTTTTATACTTTTACAATATTCCATAATTATTAGTTTCATACTTGATTATTTTTATTAAAAAATATTTCATAAGTTATTTTTAAAATTCATCATATTCACCGAATATGATATTTTTTTATTCATCATTTCCAATATCAATAGTATATTTTTGAGAAAACCCTGATGAGTTTAAATTATTAAAAAAAGTATTTCTTTAGATAAATCTCAATAGTTATATTATAAATATCAAATCTCACCCATTAGATCTATTTCGGAAGATCAACCATCTCTTTGATCAACAATAGAAAGGGCACCCCCATGTGTGCCACATCATATATCTCATAATTTTTTCATCAAGGTGATACAATATTTAAGTCTCTTAGTTCTATTTATTTTCACCGAGTCTAAATACCCAGTTTCAAGTCAAAAATCTTTGGAACCCATGAATGTTTATAATAAAAGGTTTTTTTATTAAAGGCTAGTATCTAGGGATTTAGTTAATTATTTTTATGATTCTGTAATTTTTTTAATGAACATGGGAATGAGATGTTTTCTTTAAAAATTTACGAGAAACGATATAAGATTAAACCCAGGGAAGCGAAATGTTTCCTAGTAATTTTAGATGAAGGAGATGGTTTTTTTCCATCTCATAAACTACGTGATTCAAAGGGTATGTTTATCATAGAGAGAGATAAAAAATATTTGGTTTAAAAAATATCAGGTAATTAACCATGAAAGGTTACTCATCTCATTCTAGAACACAGAGTTTTATCCCTATGGATTCAAGGGTTTCTTATTATGAGAAAAAGAGATATAGATACTTTGAAAGTATCAGATATCTTTATCTTGGATTAAATGGTTAACCTAAGGAAAATCAATTTGGTATGTTTTATTCTATTAACTATCAAGAATATAAAATCTAGATTAGGAAAGTGTTAGATTATAATGTTTCTAGCTTTTATTAGTAATATTATTAGATCAATTATGAAGAAATTCAACATTGTAATGAAATCCTAGGTTATCAGAGAAAAGTTTTCATTTATATGTGTTGAAATAATTAAAAGGATGAAGTATGTATTTTATTTCAAAGGAATGGTGTTTGTTAAGAATACTCAGGTTTTTGCATTGGGGGTTGAAAATTTTAAATAAAACAAAGATGAGAAAGTTTGGAAAAAGAGAAATGATGAATCCCTTCCTCTGATAAAAGAAAATAAACGAAATAAATATTCTAAAGAAATAGTTGTTGAATGAAGAATGATAAATAATGTAAGAAATAAATGAGATAACCAACTTTGAATTGATCTAGATGAAGCCTTAGTTATTAAATTACCTGGTTATGAAGTTTTATAGAAAAAATAAAATGAAAATAAATAATATTGAATGAAATTAAAATCAAAATTGTGTGAAAATTTGATGAATAGAGTAGAGAACACTTATATAAATATTATTTTCCCAAATCCTAATTCTTCTATATCTTTTTGAGAATTATAAGTTGTTAATAAATATGTTCCAAATGTTGTAGATAAGGGAAATGTTATTTTCATGCATAATGAATTTATTCCCATTAAGAAAGATGACTTTATATTGCAGTCAAATATTCATGAATTTTATCAAAAATAAGTAGAAGAAGATACTATTGAAATATATTTTCTAGAAATCGGAAGATACAGTTTTGAAGAAGAAATTTTATTTAAACTAATAGAGGAGATTAAGAAGAAGAAGAAGAATAGGAAGAGAATTAAAATCATATTTTTGAAAAAGAAGGTATCCATTCTGATAATATTTCTTTGAGGTCTTATTAGGCTTCCTCAAAATAATTATCTTCTTTGGGAAATAAAAAAAGAAATACATCAGTCAAGGAAAAAGTATTCATTGAATTGAGAAGTTGAATCTTAATCTAGAAAGGGTGATCAAGATTAGATACAAAAAATAGAAGTTAGTAAAATAATTTTATTGATTCTATTGAGAGTTAGGATAGTAACCAGGGGGTAAAAAGGATTCAAAAATTGGTCATAAATGAGTTAAAAGGAAAATTAATTCAATGAGAAATCAAAACCATCCAAATCATACCTCCCAGAAACATTAAAACAGAATAAAAATCCATAAATACACACATTGTTCAGGAAAATGATTATATATTTCATAATTTGAGAAGAATGTTGAAAAAAAATCCCTTAAATTCAAATATTGGAAACCAAGGATGATTTGATTGTTGAAAATCGTCATGAAAAAACAATTCAGAAAAAGTTTTAGTAGACAAATTAATACGATTGGAGGAATATTTCAAAATATTTAAAGAAATTGTCAAGACTCAAATGAATTATTTATATAAGATGGACCAACGGTCATAGTAACTTGATAATGATATCAAACATCATGATGATAATTTCAATAAGATGGTCAAATGGTCTCATGATATTGATAATGATATAAAACATCATGAAAATAATTTTAAAAATTTTAAGATGTATTTGAATGAAATCGATGTTGACTTAATATTCATTCTAAGGAAATAGACTCCAGGATAAAATAAATTATGTTATTTAGAGGTATATAAAATATACTTTCTTAAGATATCACATATTTATAAGGGAACATAAAGTATATATAAAATTATAATTCAAGATTCAAGGCCTATAATGATGAAATTTTTATGTTAATGAATCAGAATGATTCTAAATCTAAAATAATCAAATCTATGGTAGACAAGAATAATCTTTAGGAAGAAATGATTAAGGTGAAATATGAAAATAATCAGAATCAGGAGGAAATGATACACAAGTTGGAAAAGAAAAAAAATATTAGAAATAGTTTATTGAAAAAACTGAATAAGGAATTAAAGAATTCAAGTAGTTGAAGAAAATAGTGAGATCCATGATGCCAAAGAATAATTAATTTTTATTTCCATTAACTCTAGATAAAAATACCATCATTTGTAATCATTTTCATAAATAAAGAACTTATTTCACATCATTTGATATTTGATTGAATGTCACTCAATTCTGATTGATTGAATGTTCTTTCATTTATTTTTATGTGATCTGGTAATTTATTATTGTGTTTCATATTTTCATTTCCTTAATCATTTTTAGGTATTACAAAACTATTCCATGTTTTTTGAAAACCAAAAGGGGGAAAATTTATAAAAATGAGGGGAATTTTATAGAAATGGGAATTTCTTTAAGTAAGGGGAAGAAATATTTCTAATGAAAAAATATGATCCTTAGGAGATTTATTATCCTAATGGGGATTTATTTGTATTCTTCATTATATTATAATGAGTTATATACTCAGGGGGAGATAAGTATAACTATAATTAATGAATATGATTCATTGTTTCAAATTGTTTTTAGTTTTGTGATTTATTCATTCCAAAAAATTGGATATTATTGATTCAAAAGAATCTATCTTGACCTTTCATTCTTTTATTTTGGAGATCACAAAAATCTTATTTATTTATTATATTACATGTTCAAAATATTTTTACAAGAAAACATAGTATTTTTATCTTAAATACAATAATATTTAATAAGTAAAGAAAATATTATTTTTCATTATGATTGTCATAATGGGACAGAATACAATATGTTTATTGTAATGATAGTAGATATGATAATAATCATACTCAGCCTTATCATACTCAGCATTACCAGATCTAATATAAGATCCATTTTTGTCTTCCATATAGGAAAAATCATATGATTCATATTAATAAATATTTCAATTAAAATAATACCTAAACACAATTAATTTATCATAATAACATTTTCACACTCAAAAAATATTATCTCCAATATAAAGAAAACATTTTTCTTTTCAAATAGTGTATATCAAAACACTAATGGACACTCTATTATAGTATGATAGTTGAAGTGAAAGGTGTCCAAGTCAACATAAAAAACTCAGATAAATATGACCATTAGGGGATAAAGATGACTATTTGTGAGTTTCCTATAAATACCATTCAATTCAAAGAGTTTAAAGGGAAGTGCTAATCATTTTTATTTTCCAAAATATCAGTGTGTATGAACTCTAAAGCTTACAAAAGTGAACTTCCTATTCCTTATACTTTTATCCTTTTTGAGTTCATATTTTCTTTATGATTTTGATTATGAACTTGATTAAGGGATCCCAAGGATAGAAATATAGACAATATTATCATCATATCAAGGGCTCATAGGGATAACAAGATGGATAAACTGATCATTGTATCGAGGACTCAAAGGGATAGTGAGGTAGAGGGATCATCGTATCGATGGATTTCTTTAGTAAGGTAACGAAAGAATTTATTTTAAGTATAAAAAGGTTCCTTTATCCAAGGTTATTTGTTACCATACTCTTTAGGATAAAAGAAGTATATTAATTTACATATTTTATTACAACCCTTTTATATCCACTATAATTTAATAGAAAGTCTGTCCTTTTATATTCATCTTTATGTTTGTATCTTGTTAATCACAAAATCATTAATTACGATACAATCATTATAAACTATATTACATTGTGAATATGTTATTACTCTTATAAATATTCTATAAACTTTAATATAGAATCACTAATATTGTAATAATCTAATTTATCACAAGCCTTGTGATTACAATTCCTTTTTTATTTACTTTGAATAAATAATTTCTACATTGAATATGATTAAACTCTAAATTTGTTCAAATTGATTATTGATAACGATTATATGTGCTATTAATATTGAATATCATTTGGACCAATTGAATACATATTGAAATCTACTCAATTATAATACTTTGTTCAACGGACCTGAGGGCCATGTCTGATTACCATTTAAATACCTAAGAGGGTTTATAAATATGTGTTTCTTTAACCTTGTTAAAATATATTTCATTTAAGAATATAAATGAATGTTTTTAAAATTAGAAGTAACACCCCATCTTGTATTTATCCATATTCATAAACATTTCAATCCAATAAAGAAATCAGTTGAAACAACCCTCCATGTCTGTAACCAAGTAGTTTTAAACTGTTTTGTGAATGGTTTTTACAATAGTAATGATAAAAAATCTCATGAAAGGTCTTGTTGTTAAAGGTATCATGTACAGGGGAAACATGGAGTCCATAAATTAAGCATTTATTTCCTTCAGTATTTAGTAATTACTATCCAGGATATTTTTACTTCGAAATTATCTCTGGGGGAATTTCATTATCAGTTATTAGTTAAATGTATTGTGTTTTCAGATATTTATCTTTCCATATGGATTATTCTTTATATATTCTTGCAATCAAGCTATTTAAACGGTATATGTGATTAGTTATTTACCTTTCCATATTTATTATGATTAATTTATGATTTATTTTTCTATACTTAAACCTTATTGAGAATTCAAGATCACATTTATTTTTTTTCCTTTCCCTAAGACTCCACGAATTTTACTATGATAGATATACAATAATATCCTAGATGGAATAATGTTATTCTAAAAAACCTTTTCTTTTAATTTGTGTATTCATATGTAATTTAAGACCCATGTATGTATGTAGTTTACCATGACTAAAAACCTGATTGGTATTTCAAGGAGTGATTCTTTATATCATTTGGAAATGTAATAAAGATGTCACTTTCTTTGTTTGACTAAGGTCAAGGTCACTACATTTAAGGTGGTTAAAGTTATCAGGGGAAGAACCGAGAATATGAGTACACATCAAAAAATTAAAATATTTAAGAATGAACCAATATTGTGTGTGATGAAAATAATTTGATTTATGAATAAAATCTGATTAAAGACACACCTTAGTGAATTTATGTTGATGTGTATTCTCAAAGGGGAGGAAAAAGGGATTTATCCCTTGTGGGAGATAATTATTGAGAACCTACAAAATTTATATTTCATACAAAAATAAAATTATAAAATGTTTTTGAAATCATTAATTGAAGAGTAATGTATTTAAATTCAATCAACCTTGTTCTAAAAGTTTTTGTTCTAGTTTTGGGAGGATTCTTTGAATAGGTCCTTGAAAGAAAATGATGAATTTTGGGGAATTTATCAGGATCATTTCAGAAGAAAAAAACTACTAGATATGTTTTGAATATTTATTGTTTTTATTTTGAGATGAGTACTGGTATTTTAGGTTATAATTCTCCAATGATATATCTATAAATTGGTTTAACCTTAAAATGTTTATACATCCCTTAAGGAATAAAATTGAAAAATGTTAATAATGGGTATCTATTTAGATTATTTAATAGATAACATTTATATCAATATTAGAACCTCTTATTTTCTACACCCACCATATATCACATATAATTAGAGTGGGATAATTGATGGATTATTAATTAAGAATGAATAAATATCATCCTCTATATGATGATATTTGTATTTACAGTAAATAATATGGAGATTAGAAAATTTAAGTGGTTAATAATAATGGGGAGAGAATAAATTTTATAAATTAAATATATATAAATAAAATAACATATTAACATTCAATTTCTTGCATTTGTATTGATAAAAAGTACAAAATGGTAGATTTTTTAACACAATTTGTGTTTGTGTTGTATTTTTCATCAATGAAGAAGGGATTATTCATTAATTTAATGTGTAATGAAGGTAAATATCTTGGATGGAAGTTTTAGTTTGTAAAAAAATGTTTTATTATGTACAGAGGTGTGAATATTGTACCTTGAGTATTGGAAGTTATGTGAGTTGTTTCCACCAATAATTTTGTAAAAAAGGGATAAAATTAATATTTTCTATCATTATTCGTATAGAAAATGACAATAAAGCTACCTATTGTTTATGAATTGAATATTTTTTAGTAAATTTTAAAATATAATTTTTTTTATCATTGGATATTATAAGAGATCAATTTAGTTAGAAAATATGGATTGAAAATTCTACTATTATATATGAATTATTTAGATTTGGTTCAAGAAGACTTAAATTTATAAAATAGTAAAATATTTACATAGATTTTTCATAATGATAAATATTCTATATATGTTAATTTTATATGAGAGTGAGCTACATAGTTTCATCATAGTTTTTATATAGAAACAGATCTGATGATGGATGATGTTCTACACTTGTATAACGTTTAAATCATTTTTGATTATTTTGAGGCAATGAGATATTATTTAAATATTATAACGAATATATATATATGATGAATTATGATTTATAATTCATCTTGTGTTGATTGAAATCAATTATAAGGTCTTCCAATGTAATTTGAATATTTGATATTGAGTTTTGGAATATATTTTAATTTTAATATTGAAGTGAAAATATTAAAAAATTATTAGACACACTATATTTTTCATGATATTCCATAAACAATATAATTTATATTAGGATCCTTTAAAGGTTTTAATTGAGAAGTCTATTGATAAAAATAGAAAATGCATGAAATATTTAAAGTTATTATGTGTAAAATAAGTCGAACTTCACCTTGAAAAGTGAATAACATGACAAAGTATTATTCTCATAAGGTAAATTATAGTTTGTGTAAGGTGAGAATATAAAATCCTAACGTATCTTGGTGAAATGTAATATGAAACATTACTTACTATGTATATTTTATAAAAACTTTCATGATAGAAGAACAACCTTATGAAATGTATTGTGATGTGGGTGACTTCATAAGAGTCATTATATGACTTAGATTGAGAATTTAGAAAAGTAAAAAAGATTTTATATGAGTATTTTTAATATTATAAGAGTTATTTACAAATATTTTACGAGTTGTTAACAACTTAAAACGGTATGGAAAAATTTAAAAGAGTATTAAATTGAATTTAATAGGGTATTTGTTGAGTTTACAAGAGTACTTGAAAATTAATGAAGGATATTCATTGACATCCAAAATCTTACTTCCACTTAGGAAGAGTATTTCAGACATTATAAGAGTAACTTACACTACATATGAGTATGTTTCATTTTTTCATTTTGATATTATATTGGAATGATAGTACTAAGAATTATAGAATAATGTATTAGGATAAAAATATAATTAGATGATATTATGATATATTCTTCAACGTATTAAATATGAAAATGAAGGATTTTGTGATTGAACAAGAGTTTTGAGAATATAGATAAATATATTCCACGATGAAGTGGAAAAAATGTTTAAATTTTTCTACAAATAAGAACCAACTGAATATTGGTCTGGAGGTTTAGGGTTTTCCACATTATGAAGCGGTAGTTCACACTGTGATTCTAATATGTGGATAATATTCAAAGGATGATTCACATTTATACACAGTGTACAATGATAGAAGGAAATATGAACGAGAAAATGAATTAAATGAGGGAATAATTTAAATACATTATGGATTTTGTTGAGATATTAAAAGAGGATTTATCTTGAGTATTTTGGATAATGAAAAGGAAAACACTAATCGAGATTTGAATAAGGTTAAAATGAGAATCAAGGACATGATTATTATAATTATCATATTTATTTAATGGATCAGTCTTTAGTTAAATCTCAATGACAATTTTTTGTGATAAATTATGAATTTGGTTTAAATATTTAAGATATTTATGTATTGAAGTCCAAGATTTTTTTAAAAAAAATAAAAGGGTTGGATATTATGGAAAAAATATTCAGGGGGTACATAAATATATATTATTAATATAATATTAAAAAAACTAAAATATATTGAATTCCTTGATACAATTCTATGTGTAGACATGAGAATAATGTTTCAAAACTCCTATAAGTGTTTATTACTATGTATTGAGGCGGAAAAGAGATGGAGTGAGGGAAAGACCTTCTTTTTTATAGATATTCAATAGGTAAAGAAGTAACAAAGAGAGATTCTATATTTATCCCAATTATCTGATCCCCAATTAAGACGAGGACATGAAAATATCTAAACTATAATATTATATAAGGCAATTATTGAAGTAGTTAGTGGCAACCTTCATGATTTTTTTAAGTAGGATATATACCAAAGTATTTCTATGTCTGAGGAATCCCTTGTGATTGTCACCATTTTATAAAGAATATGTAGTCCATATAATATAATAGGGACACAATCATATAAAAAAAATCCAGTATAAGGGGTTATAATATAAGTATAATAAATAATTTTCTATAATTTGGTTCTTTAATTGTAACTAGTTTGTTCTAGGATTATGATTCCATGATAATAATTTATCCAGATATTTTCTTGATAATAAAAGAGAAGAATTATGTAATTATAATAACAAAAATCCTGCACTATTGATATATTTATCCACATTAGAGTTGAACAATGTAAATAAATTTTTTCTTCCTTGTTATTTTACATTTTTTAGTGCATGCATGGAAACCAAATGTGGGAGAAAATAGAGAGAGGGATACATTCAATGAAGAATTGAAAAGGTAAAAAGGTATAAAATTTAAACTTTTGATAAGTCATACCATAATGACTCAACCCCACTTTGTTTTTTATCCCAATTAATCCTATGAAAATAAAGGGGAAATATATTTTGAAAATGGGTTTACTGCAACTAAAATGATGTGAAATCTTTAATTAAAGGATTTAATTGATTTATATTTTTTGGTGAATTGACCCAATTTATGTCATATTTAAAAAAAATATTTATTCTATTGGGTATGGAGTATAAGGCCACAAGATTCTCAATAGTCTAAAAATAATTTCTACCCCCTGAGTAAAATTGGGTATGAAATATAAGACCACCATGTACCTGATTCTATTCCAAAACCCTGAACCCTACTCCATATCCATTTATTTGCATCCAAAATACTCTTAGTCATTTACAAATAAGATTTTTTTATATAATATATTTAATGACTACATTTAAAGGGAAAACTAATGGAAACAGATAAAATTCATAACATCATGTATAAGAGATCATGATAACAAACTGACAGATAAGAACACCACATGTTTTGGAAGCCATTGAATATTCCTTTCTATGAGAATGTGTATTTGGTTTATTGACATGATATAATTTTTAATATTTATCATTAAATAATTAACATTGATACATGATAAAGACTATAATTTTTTTTATATTAGTTATGGTATCTTGCTTCAGGTGTGGAATTTGTGGTATAACATTGATTCAATGGCTTTGACAAGATTTTTTCACAATTGAGTATATTAAAAAGATATCTATGCCCCTTTGACTATGTGATAGTGACTAGATTTAATCCATGGATATGGTTGATGAAGGAAAGTACATCCAATATAGTTAAAGAGTGATAAGAATTTATGAAATGATAATGATTTTTTTAATTTATGAGATATCACGAGTCAAAGAGATTATATTATAAAGAACTGTTCATTGGAAATTATTATAGTGATAAAATATATTACTTATTTTGAGGTGATTATGTGTTTCTAGATACCACTTTTGGATTCTATTTAGGAATAAATGAAATTATCATAAATATCTAAAGGGTTATATACAATGTTTATCCATAAGTTCGACCAATTCAGATGAGTTAAAGTTTATGATGAAGGATATCCAATATATGTGAATTTATGAACATTGATGTGTATATTATTATAAATAAAAAATTTTAAAAAAATTCTATTATATATTGTTCATTTTTTTCATAATAACTTTATTTATATCTCAAGGTATTCATGAGTTATTTAATTATAAATAAGCTCATATAATAAAAAAATTCCAAATGAAAATAAATTATTTAGTGATTTTTAAACTTATTTTTAAGGAAGAATATAATTTAATTGTTCTTATTTCATTAAAATGCATTTAATATGTGTTACAAGTGATTGATGAAATATTTATGCCCCCTATGATGAGTCAACTATGTTTTTTGGAAAATGGATCGATTTTAAGGTTAACTATCATTAAAGGACTATAGTGAAATTAAATAGTTTTTAAACATGATATAAAACTATATTTTAGACCGTATAAGTGATGTAATTTCTTATTCAAGAAATGGAGTCCTCCCATTTTCTCCCCCAAGATCTTGAATGAGAAAAATAAAATGAAGTATAAAAATAATGGATTGATTTTGATTCATGAATATATCACATATTCATGAAGTAATCACATATGTATTGTAATGAACCACAGTATTCCCTGATAACACATACGAATTGAATAATGATCAACCAAGGTATTCCTGGTGCATGTGTGGATGATCTATATTGATACTCAAGAAGTATCTTTAACCTTGTACAATTTGATAATGATTGGATAATGAGTGGATCAAATAATTGAATAAGGTTATTTTTTTTAATTTCATCATTCTTAAATAAGTCATATGAAATAATATTTGGAAATTAGGGAATGGGTATACCATATATTATGTTATAATAAAAATATAGTAAAAAACATCAAAATAGTTATATCAAAACCATACGTTTCATCCATATTTCGTCATTGTTTATAATCAAAGACACATGAACAAGTATATTGATTCTATATACACATGAGTTTTTGGATCACACTAAATATTGCGTTCTATATATTATTATGGAGATTATATTTCAAAATTCTATTTTTTATAAAAGGGTTTGAATAAGTTTTAATTTCAAAATTTTTAGACATAATTTGTTCATATTTTTCATAGGAATATTTATCTTTGTTGATTTATTTTGAATTATTCATAATTATTTATTTTATATTTATTCTTGGTATAACAATTTAATTTTAGATTTTTTTAGATACTTCTATGATTTGTTGACTTCTAAAGTGATATTAGAGTGATATTGGAAACATATAGCTATTGGTATTTAATGAAATATGTGAAAATGAGAGCTAAAACCTAATATATTATATCATAACACACTTTTGAAACTTGAGTGATTATTATAATCATTATTTTATGTTCACATTTTTGGTGGAAACATATTCAAATACTTAATACATTTTAGGGGAGACGTGAATGGTGCATCTACATTTAATATTATGAAAATGTGAATAATTTTTTTTTAAAAACCTTGAATATTGTACTAGATTAATTTTTAATAAAATTCAATCTATTTTTGTCCAATTTATACAAAAAAATTATGGTTCACATTGATCATCACCTATAAACATTTTTCTTAATTATTGATAAGAATGACTCAATAGGGGCGAGATGAGTTCATGAATTTCAGCTTCTAAAACATCTTAGCATCCCTCTTAAAATAATTATCTAGGAATATCCATATTTTTGTTATATACTATATAGAGTGAATAATTTAATGAAAAAAAATACATGGAAAAGATATATATTTTTAGTTATGTGGTTTAAGAAACTTTCCTTATTCTAATTCACTAACACCCAATGTAGGTATACTAATTTTATTCAGATCATTTTCTACATATCCTACAACTGATTGAAAGCATCTAAAATATTGATTATTTACATATTACATGTGATTTATAATAATCTCTCTCTCTCACCCATATTATAAAAATATTTATCCTCTGTCTTATACCACACATATTACAAGAAGTGTGCACTCAATACATGTGCATAAAAATTGCATTGTATGAATTGTAGTCACACATAGTTGATTTATATTTCATAACTGAAATATGATGAATATTATTTATAAAAAAATATTTCACCAAATGATTCTCTGAAAACATCCACAACCGAATAAAATTATTAAATAACACACAATAGGAACAATAATAGATCAATAGTTAGTGTGATCCATAAAAAATCATATGCATGAATGTCATTTTATCTCATTATATTTTTCATTTACTAGTGGAAAAAATATAATGAATAACTTGAATTAAATATTTTAAAATAAATATTTTATGTTCTATTTAAATGAAAAAATTATACCCATTATAAAGGATCCAATATTCATAAAAAAATCTCAGATTAATCTCATTAAAACTTCCATTGAATAATCCTATCATTAATAATAAAGAATTTCAAAGTTGAATAAATATTTCCTAAAAAACATTTCCAAAAATATTTTAAAATGTATATATAAATTTTGAATATTTATGATTAATTCCCCCAATTAATTAATAAAAATAGATTCCTAATTTTTATGTATAAGTAAGAATAATTTATTGTTTGAATATATAATAATTACCTGGGATAATAATTAAGAATAAATATGAATACATTTAAATATATAAGATTTATTATATAACTAATTTTCAATACATAAGAGTAAAATATTAATGTATCTCATTTCATAAGAACTTGAACTGAATTTGAAAGATTAATTTTTGTCATAAAGCTTGACACATAGGAGTCATTTTTGTTAGGTTGTTATGAGTAGTGTTTTTAAGCCATGAAATTATATATACTAAAATTTTTACTTGCAAAGGATTTATTCCATATCTAAATGCGAGTATGTTTTGAGAAATGAAGGAAGATCCAAAAGTTATAGATGAATTCAGAGTTGGAGCATGTGAAAGATATTTTGAATCCCAATTATAGATGTTAAAGTGTGTAAGGAGCTCAATATCATGTTGGATTAATTATAAATTAATTATTTAAAAATAAATTTTAACATTACAAAGGCTACCCAATATATTTCATGATGGAAAAATAATGTTAATAATTTTGCTTACAATGACCAATGGGTTTAGGAATGTTAAAGAAGTGTATCAAATACCAACCATGACCAGATGGTGGTGGCACTCTATCTATTGGTGAATATATTTTAAACACAGAAATGTGGGATTATATTTTGAGTTCTCAATTTTATTAACAATCTATTATACTATTATTAAATATTAGTGTTGTTTCTCCGAATGAGTAGGATTAAGTTCCAAATACATATATCCTTTTCTGGTTTCACATTTTGGGTGAATGATTTTTATTCTTCCATTTTGCACGCTCTAGAATGTTTATAGGTAATTAAGGTTATTCATCTAGAGATAATGGAGATGAGTTCTCTCATCTGGATATTGCAATCAGGTTCTAACAAATATTCAAGTTTCTTCATTGTTTCAAAAGTGATTTATCAAAAGGGAATTTAAAATTTTTGATCATGAGAAAACATGTGGTATCATTGATTAGTTGGATACCACTAGATGATCTTGCCTTATTTTTTTTCATTTTAGCGAAATATTACCAATTCATAATGAATGATGTTGTAAAAATCATGGTCTGGATTAAAATGGTTAATGGTTCAAAAT
This sequence comes from Viscum album, assembly GCA_963277665.1. Classification (NCBI taxonomy): domain Eukaryota; kingdom Viridiplantae; phylum Streptophyta; class Magnoliopsida; order Santalales; family Viscaceae; genus Viscum; species Viscum album. Next base: position 1,009,753,951 of record OY728160.1, read on the forward strand.
TGAGGTCCGAGAAAAAATATAATGTAGAATATATGGATCATAATAATAATGAGATCAATTGAAGGATGTCAAAATAGAAATAATGGATAAATATAAATGGTAAATAATTAACTGAAAATAACGTAGTTTAGTTCAAATTATGTTGTCTTGGAACATTTTATTCAACATCCAAGAGGTGATTGTAGTTGTCGACATAATAGAAATGATTATGAACATGCATGATAATCCTTATTCAATGAATAAAATGTTCATTAGGGGGTGAATTTTCTGTATTAGTATATTAGAAGGAAGTTCATTGGTTCATTAATAGAATGACATCAAAATGATCTAGAAGTATCTAGATTCTATTTTTTTGAAGTTATCATAAGTCATGAATTAATTGATTTGTATTTTGACACTTAAAAAGTATTCATAGGATATTTTTTAATTTATTTAGTTACTCTAGGTACATGATTGATTTAGTGTTTAATGAAATTCATGATCATGTTCAAAATTAAGAAGTCTGTAATAATGAGGTTTGGGGAGCTACCATGGAAGCATTTAGTGAGAAAGGTAGATTATGTTTTGGATGAAGAGAAACCAATGTCAAATAAAGGGGATGTAGGATTGATAAATTATTTGATTGAAGTTGGCTGGTCCCATACCCACATGATAGGACTATTGGAAGAAGGGTAACATGAAGAAATAGTAAAGGGAAAAGTCTTCTTACAAAATATCTCATTAAAACATCATGATTGAGGATGAATTATTTTTATTTCTATGTTTTGAAAGAAAATATTTATTATTAATCAATGATTATGGGGATTCATTTTACTCAATATCTAATAGCGGGAATGAAGAATTATTTTTATTAAATATATAGTAAGGTACATATTATGGATGATGAAACTCATGAAATTATTGGAAAATGTGATGTGAGTTCCTAAATAATGAGTACATATATATTGGAGTTATAATGGTTGTGGAACAAACCAGGACTGAGGAAAAATATAATATCAGTTAGTTAGTTAGGTGATAAAAGTTTTTATATGAGTATTGTGGAAAGAGTGAAGATGATAACACAATGTCCCTTGGTAGTAGCCAAATGTGTAAACAAAAGAACATTTTATCTAACCAGGAATATGGAAAATAGAAAAATTACCCAAAAAATAGCTCTTATAATTTCTATGTTGTGGCATGGCTATCCCGGCTAGATAGGTAAGAAAGGGATAAAGATCCTTGATTTAAAATGAATTATGAAACATCACTATCTAGTGTAATAAATAAATGAAGTGTGCATTCTTTGGATGTAGCAAAAGTTGTCATTAAATACAGATTTAAAAATGAAAAAGAAACAGTTGTGGGAGTTATTTCATATGGATGCATGGGAAGTAGATCCAATTCATTATCATAGAGATTAATTAAATTATATTAACATTATCAATTATGTTACATTGAAGGTGTGAGTGTTCTTTCTCAAGAAAAAAATTGAGGTGTTAAGAACCATTGTTTTATGGAGAGTCATGATGGAAAGAATACATTTTAAAGATAAAGTTCATGAGTTATGATAATGGTTCTGAAAACTGATGAAAATAGTTCTACTAGTTTTCTTCATGAAAGGAATTCATTTTGAGAATATGGCTCTCAAAGATCTGGAAAAAAATAGAGTGTCAGAGAAGATAAACCAGACTCTTTGTGAGAGATCCCAAATCCAAAGAATTAAGTCGAGTTTTCCAAAGGAGATTTGGGAATAATTTGTGAATTATGTGGCGTACCACATAAACCGAAGTCTTCCCACTCCACTAGGGAAATAGGTTCCTAAATAATGGAAAAGTAGAAGAAAAGTTGATGTGCCCCACCTTAAAGTCTTCATGTGTATTTCTTTCTTCAATGTTGATGCCAAATACAAATTGGAATCAAATTTTTGAGCATGCTTCTTTATTGGTTGTTGAAATAAATAATTTATTTTTTTGATATGGGATAATGACATATATAAGGAAATTTTAAGAATTAAATTTCACTTCAATGAATAGATCCTTTAGAAATATGAGAACCATGTTCATGAAGTAGATGAGAAAAAAGAATCATTGCACGATGAGGCACATCCGAATAAAAGTATGGATGATCTAATAAGTCCAAGAAGCACACACATTTAAAAATAACTAGATAGTCTATAGGGTTTAGTTTTTAATGTAAATAATATTTTTAAGGTTGAAAAAAGGATATATTTATATGGAATCTTATGAAATTTGAAATTATGTTGAGGGTTCCAGATGAAGAAATAGTGAAAATATCATGAAATCCGAATTTAAGGCCACCTATTGGAGTGTGAATAATTTTCAAAGTTATAGATCGCACATAAATTTTAAAATATTTATTGACAGAGTAGATCCAAAACTTCTAATGGAGTAATTAATTCCAAATGACAACAATTAGTGGCAGTAAATGATTAAGGAGGAGATAATCTATTTTAGTTATATAAAAACAAGGAATCTTTGAGAAATAATTCTTGGATAGATGGAATGGTTGAATGAGTGGGTTTAATGTAATTCCCCCAACCCTAGTTTCCCAGAGCATGTGCCTTAATTCAATAAAATAGTATGATTACAATTAATTAAAATACAAAAGGACCAAATAGTTTAGTAGCTTTGGAAAACAAGATACATATATAAGTTCAACATTACGAATTGAAAGGAAATAAAATATGTAAATTCTATTATAATCATCCATAAATCCTAGATTATTCCAGAATGGAATTCATAATATACTTCTCTATATACTGGGGACAAATAAAACATAAGAAAGGGGTGATCTCAGTTGCTCAATAAGGGTATTTAATACAATAGAATCATAATTAATAAGCCATAGTGAATAAATAAAAGTACACATGCCATCAAAACATAATCTTGAGCATAATTTGGTAGGAATAAAAGATTAATAAATAACTAATTAATAAAATATAACCATGGGTATTCTACTAGTCTAATAGTAACATGAACTATCAATTAATTGTTTCAAAATGATGGAATTCACAATGCGAGATATCATAACCATACTGTCAATGCTTCATTCTAAGACTATACATAAATGGGAAAAAACCCAAACATGTTTGTCTCATGAGACCTTCTGATTCACAGAGGGGCTATAAAGAGACCCAATTAACACTTACTAAGTCTAATAAATTACTCAATAGAAATGGGTAGATCATAACCAACATATAAATTCACATTTAAACTAACATATGAAATGTAAATAACTTTCCTCAATCAGTAAACAAAAATACTAACCATTCAGAGTAATATGGTGAATGGTATAATGATAACACATACACCATCAAAATAATCATAAACTATTCAATAAAATATGGTAGATGATATCATAAATTATTAATCCAAATTGAACATAACAATCAATAATAGTGTTGAAATAGATGAAAATACTCTTATAAAATCATTGTGTAATTCGTGATAGAAATACTCTTTAACAATGAAAAGAAGATTTGTTTATGAAAAAATATTTGTATAAAACCATAAATTAACTAAGATATATTTTTCATAATAAAATGAGTTATTTTATAAAAATAATGATTATTTAAAATAAATAGTAGAGTTCCCTTGAAAATATGTAAGAATATGAGAAGTTCCCTTTAATTTAGCTTGTTTATCCTAAAAAAATAGGAGAAATATCATTTTTAAAAACTGTAAATCCTCATAAAATAAAGAACGAATCTGATTGGTACACACATATATATCATTGAAATATAATTTAATAGGATGAAATAATAATAATTAATAATTTCACTGGTTTAAAGAGAAAAAAGTTACCTGAATGAAAATAGAGGATCAGGTAGAAACATTTACTTTATGCCTGAATGTATTCTTCACATGAACATAATGACATGTATAATAAAATTAAATCCATTAAATAATTAATTCAGAACAACTTTTATAGGTATTTTATTTAGTATAATTTTATTAAGTTCATTTATGGCCTTTTTGATGAGTTATAAGACACAAATTTATCACTAGGGAGCTTTTATTTCCTTAGTTTTCATGTTAGATATACTTGTATATGAGTAAGAGAGTTTATGTGGAATGGATATAATTCTCTATAATTGAATTTATATGATAATAATGAAAATACAAAATGGTTGACAACAAGTTTCGGGCATCGAACAAGTACAATAGGTAATGATTTCACCCAAAAATAAATAGAGCTACTAGGAATGAAATGAACCAAACAACCCCTTATTTATGTAGCAATGAGTTGAAAATGTTTTATATACATTATGAAATTTTACAAAAAATACACAATACAACCAACTAAACAAGAAGACAAAACTATCTCCATGTGACCTCTCTAGTCACTCTCCAACACAACGATCACTCCCCACCTGAGGCGACACAAATCAAGCTGAAGCCTACATAAGGGCTAAAAACAGAAAATAAATATAGGTGGGAGTATTAAAACATAGTAGTCTTGTAAGATAATCTATTCCCAATACAATTCCTTTAATATAAGATATTCCTTAATTTCATGTTTAGACAAAAATATATCAAATTATTCTTTTCAACAAATTTTACTTAAAAACAAAGTAAAACTCATTACACATACTCATTTCCAAAATTGGATTCATTTCATTAACATGTCATTATAAATTTCATTGGGGAAAGAGATGTCTATATTATTAAGGATTCACAAATAGGGTAAAACACTTTACTTGAGAATAGCCTTCATAAACCTAATTAAAATCTACCCATCACTTACCATGAAAAATACTACACAAGAAGGAACTATAGTAATCAATGGAAAAAAGAAATGTAAATATACATACGAGTATCACATTCATCACTAAAAGAAACTAAATGCCAAAAGAATTGGGTGAACTTAGTAGATCAAGAATAATTCAGAAGAAACCAATACCTAAGACCCCATATATGGTAGAATTCCACACAAGATGAAATAAAAATTCTCAATATGGTCTACCACCCTTTCCCAGGACATGCTGATGAAAAATCCCATAACAATGAACTCAATATATCAACCTATTATTATCCACCAGTCAGTACTGTGAACTACCAGTGCAACAATTATTCATAGAAAATTCATTCAACATTCCAGGTTCACATGTGTCAATTATTTAATCGGGGTGATCCAACTAATTAAAATTTAACTTCAAATCACAACATATACAAAATATTAATTCCCAACATGCATCACCCTGAGTCACTCCAAGGACTGATCTCATGCCACATAACAAACAGAACACAAAGAGTCCAACCTGAGGAACTATAAAATGGATCACAAGGATTCCACAATGAGGACACCCAATCCAGTATATACACATACTAGGAATGATAAAATCTAAAGGAGGTTTTCCATAATAATCAATTTCCACATTTTTTCAATGTTTCTAAACGAGCAATTAAGCATTTCATAAAACTATCATTTATCAATTCTAAAAATTGTAATTTTCATAAAAAGGGGAAAAAACATTATTTTCATCATCAAAAAATTGAAAAAATATTTAAAAATATTCAGATTACACAATCAATAAACAACCATTTATATAAAAATTCTAAACGGTCCTTCCATTTGCAACAAATGCCAAAACACCTTAAAAACCAAAAAAAAAATATTTCTAAAAACCAAACCACTTTGTAAACCAGTCCAATGAAATTAAAATATCATATATATTTCTTCCAATACTTTTATAAATTAAAAAAGAACATTTAATACCACATTTATCATATAAAATCTAAAAATCCACTTTACAATAAACTGAGCATGCAATGTTTAGAAAACATAATCCAATTTAAAACATAAGAAGGTAAAAACAAGAAATTGCATAGCATAATATTATTCAAGATACTAAAAAATGTTTAAAACATCACACACTATGTGAAAAAAAACATTTAAAAAACACATAGTGTGCGTATTTTTAACAAAACAACACTATTCATTAATAAAGGGGGCATAAACAACCATTTTTTTCAGAAAATTATTAATCCAAAGGTTAAGAAACAACACTTAACAAATATATGCAGTGTGAAAAACATGAAAAGGATGAAACTAAAATTAAAAAGGCAGGTTCAATGGGAGTCCTACGTCCAATCCATGGCACAATGGAAACAAACTCGTGAAATCATCCACTGTGGTTTCAAAAACCCTAGATATATGAGAAACAGACCTAAAAGAACAAAAACTAAAAAAAAATCATGGGAAAATAGAAACCTATGTTGATCATGAACAAGGGATATGATAGAACCAATAAGGAATAGGAGAAGGAGGAAGAGGGAGGGGAGAAGAGAAGGAAAAATACATTAGAATATATCCAACCATTCAAATTCTCATAGATCTACACCATGGGAGGAGAAGGAATTGAATGGGAAGAAAAGGAGGGGATCCATAGTCTAGATTAACTAGGGGAAGAATATTTGGGTGCATTTGGGTCTAAAAATTATTAGGGTAAAAAGTTGGGAAAATAAAATTTTATGTTCTGGGTAGACTCGCATGGTTATGCCACACGGTTTATTAAAATGTGCGCAAAACAGTGAAAAGGACAGAGGATCGACCAAATTATCATTCCTTAGTTTCCACACACCCATGACCTAACATTGAATTAGGGTATACACCTACCACACAATTATCTAGGTTCGGTCACAAGAATTATCAAACCGTGCGCTAACCGTTCATAGGGAGTTTTTAGGCCAAACTTCCGTGTTTTCTCCAAAAAAATCCCCAAAGAACATTGAACAACCAAGATATAAATATTATACAAAGAAGACACATCAAAACTCAACACCAATCACAGCCATAAACCAAGAAAAAGACTATAATTCCCAATGAACTTCACGATAATCCAAAACATGAGAAACTTTGTGTGATAATTCTTCCCACCATTAACACTTTTTTCCCCTAGAAATCCATTAAAATTTCTTGTAGGATGATAATTACATAATGATTACACATCAACGTGATAAAATCACTTCATCCATAATCATTTCACTCACCAAAAATAGAACTTAAGTGTCTTCTTGAAACAAAACATCAACCCACATCCACATCCCACGAATCGACAGAAGGATAAAGCAATTACATCTGCAACCATGCCAAGAACCCAATTATTGGGACTTCTCCCAATTATCCCAAAGATCACCCAAACCGAATAGAACTCATGAAATAAAATGATTTCAAGGGAGGATAGAATAGACACCCAACCATTAAAGAACAACTAACATCCAAGAACATCTTATGAGAAGACTCAACGAGACCCACAATGGGTTTCCCCACCATTCATAACCAGCTAATAGTGACCAAATGAGAATTCAACATTAAACAAGAACCATGGATCATCCACATAGGACAACCCAAAGATCCATTAAATTACCTATCATCCAGGGTCAAGAATAATACAACAAGAAATTTTAAAATCTCTTCTCCCTAATGGAGATGATAAATCTGAGCCAAAACTCCATACACGGACCAGAAATCCCCACCACACATGGAGGGGAGGGAAGGGTCCCAATCATTGGACCATTGAAACCACAAATGAAACCCCACCATAAAATCCTGCAATATTAAAGGAAATTCACAGTGTTGAGAAACACAAATAAAAATACTAGAACTAACCCACTACAATTGTGGAGGCACGAACCTATCCAAACTCCTTAAACCTCTATGATTCCAAACTACATGCCAGTTTCACACTATGATGGATGAATAATATATATCCTTGTAGTTAGTACCTAAAAATCCCGAACTAGAACATACATCACACGATTAGATAAAAGAGAAATATAAGAAATATTTGGAATAAAAACCACACTACCCATGAAAACAGAAGTTCACAAAAAGGCCAATATCATCCCTTACATCCCAAAAAACAAAAAAACCATCTACAAAACCTCCAAAAAATATCCTTTACACTATATGAAAATATTAAAAATTAAAAATTAAAAACTTTCCAACAACACATAACTTATGAGAATTTCCTTCATTCCCCTTTTTAGCAACACCTCCATTGAATCACTACAAGTGACCAAAGAGTCCACAAGCATGGAAGGAACTATGAGTACATAAACACAACAACCACATGATACCCTAATTTCCCCACTAATAGAATAGAAATAACTTATTCCCAAAAGAGATTGATGAAAGATTAGAGGCCTTTTGATTCCACAACCCGCCCCATGAACTTTCAATCTTCATTATCATCTTTTTTCGAGATTCTTCACCACTACTAATACAAATTTAAGGTGGGAGGAATACTCTATGTACTCCCACCATCATAGCGCTGACATGAGAATCTTGCCTCAAAACATCTAAAAAAATAGTTATATTGTGATCTAACCCATTTAAATGCAAATCAGGATAGATCCCATCCTCATATTGTCAATCCTTCATGGAGTCATATATGGCATATCATGAATCATAAGAGATAAGATCCATAAAGTTATGGAAATACACCCACACTAACACATCACCTTACTGCAAACATCCCATCTCCATCCCCTTTATCAACCTTTCACTCTTAGAGAAATTCTAAAAAATGAACAATGCCTTGAAAAAACTCCCATGTAATGTATTCATGAGGCTTATTATGTGAAACCTTCTTCCACCACTTCCATTGGGAACCCTCAATGAATATTGAAACTCTACCTTCAACAAATCAGACAACTCAATGAGGATAAAGTTACATTCAATATTTTACACCCACTCTTTCACTATATAAGGGTCTACATAACCATAAAATATAGGTGGATCCAGTTTCCAAAACTCAAGCACAAAATATATATGTTGATCAACCACCCTACTATCACCCATCGATGTTCCATGGGGACAACTACTAAACAAAAAAAATCCAAGAACTAAATCATGACCAGATTAATAGCAACAAAGAAATCCTCAAGAAAAAACACCACATAGGTGACAATATTTGTACATTAGAAAACAATCTACTATAACATCATAACGTTCCTTTTTGAAAACATCTTCAATATAAAAAATCTTGGTGGGTTGATCACTCACCATTGGTATTCTATAGAGTCTCACTCACACGCATGTTTTTGTGCCACCCCAGACACCCATCCCCCTTTCCACATTGGGCATCCCTTCACTTTCTCATATACTACCATGAATTAATGTAGCCCTAAGTACATGATGTTTGAAATAAAACATTCTCATTTCCTTACACAAAAAATTCAACCCATTTCAAAAATCATAAACCATCCAAAGGAAAACTAACCATATAGTAAAAACCAGTTTCAGATTTACACATCAAACTATTTTACCATAATCAAAATTTAAATCCAATTGATTTCCATCAAAAACCCATTTAAGCTTTATAAAAACATTTTCTTGCATGTCAACAAACCTATTTCGTCAAATCATTTGAATAAAAAATCACTCATTTATCATTTACAAATAACTTCCATGACAAATGATTGGTTTTCAAAATCCCCATGTTTTGATTAGTAAAGCCCAATTAATTAAACCATTTCAATTTCACCCCTGGAACCCATTTTATAAAACCAAATTTGATAAATCCTTTCAAAAAATTAATTATGAAATCCATTTCTCCCACTTTACAAAATCCAACCATTACAAATAAAACCACATTTTTCAGAAATCCATCACAAGGGTTTTCACAACATTTTTTTTCAAAAATAATATATACCTTAAACTACTTGAAAAGGGTACTAGTGTTGGTGTGTGACTTGACCATATGGTGGGAAACCATACTCAAAACACAACACCAACACAGAGAGCCTTCTAAGACCATGCCCTAGCTCCCCTTGGATTTCCAGGCCCTGCGAGCTCACAAAAACATTATTCAAACACCCCTTTCCATACTGAAATCATAAAAAATTTCTTAAATACCCAAGAAAATAACAAAACAAAATTTCTAATAAAAACATGAGGTTCAGAACGATTAAGAAATTGAGACGCTCTTCCTAAACCTACCCTTTATGTCCCAACAATCCTACTCCATCTACCTTGAAATCCCTTAATCAAAAAGGGAACTGTGTGAGACAAGGTCCTCTAAGATCCAACCACCTATGATACCATTTAGTCGGGAACCAAACTTGGTCGAGAATGAATGTGTCACCCCAGCCCATTTGTGGCAATGGAGAAGGCATATCCAGATCCCCACAGGATTGAATCTAGCGCTGAGCATCAACTGAGTATAAGAGGGAATGATTTCCCCAAAAAATAAATGGATCAATAAGAAGAGAAATAAACTAAACAACCCGTTATTTAAATAAAATTGATCTGAACATGTTTTATATACAATCGAAAAATTTATAACAACAACACAAAACATCCAACCTGATAAAAAAACAACGCTATCTCCATGTGACCTCACTGGACACTCTCCAATATATTGATCACTCACCACCTGAGGTGGTTGACCTCATGATGAAGCTAGCACAATGGATAAAAACTGAAATGAATTATAGGCATGAGTATTAAAACTCAGTAGGCTATCCAGATAATCTATTCCCAATGAAATTCCTTTAAATTGAAATTAACATAAATTTCATGTTCTAAATAGAATATATGAAAGTATTATTTTCAACAAATTTTACATAAAAACAAAGTACAACTCATTTCCTTTACTCATATCCAAAACTAGAATCATTTAAACAGCCTTTCATTATCATTTTTAAGGGGGAAAGTGATGTCTGTATTTTTCATCTTGCACAAATTGGGTCAAACACTATAGTTGAAAACAATTTTCACAAACCTAATTAAAATAAACCCATAAATTTCCATGAAAAACATTACAAAAGAAGGAACTATAGAAATCACACAACATGGGAAATGTAAATACACATACGACCATCATATTCATCACCAAAAGAATCTAAATGCCAAAATACATGGGTGAAACTAGGAGATCAAGAATAATATAGAAGACACCAATACCCGAGACCCCATCTATGATATCATCCACAAACAATGAAATTAAAATTCTTAATACAATCGGCTACCCTTTCTCAAGAAAGGTAGAGGGAAAGTCCCATAGAAATAAACCCAATATATCCACTTACTATGTGCCATTGGTCAGTACTATAACCAAAAAATATAGAAATCATTCATAATAAATTATCATAATATTCTAGGTTCTTTTGTACCATGTATTAAATGGGTTTGATCCAACTGATGCTAACCTATCATCAAATCACAACATATATATCATATTAATTAACAGTATGCATCACCCTAGGTCACTCCAACGACCGATCTCATGCCACATAATAATCGGAACAAAAAGATTCCATCACAAAGAACTCTAATCATGGATCAAAAAGATTCCATTGAGAGGAAATCCAATACATTATATACACATAATAGTCATGAGAACATCCCAAGGAAGTTTTCCATAATAATCAATTTCATCATTTTCAAAATGTTTCCAAATGATCATTTAAGAATTTCCAAAAAACCAACATTTATCATTGGTACAAAATTTTCTTTTTCTAAAGAGGTTAAAACCACTATTTTTAGCATCAAAACAATTGTAAACTCCTTAAAAATCTTCAGATTACCCAGTCAATACATAACCATTTATATAAAATTCCAAATGGGCCTTCCATTGACAACACATGCCAAAACTCATTTTAAAATAAAATAAATTTTTTATAAAAACCATAACTACTTTGGAAACCCATCCAATGAACTCAAAAGTTTATTTAAAATATATTCAATACTTTAATAAATTCCAAAAAATCATTTGATACGTTATTTAAAAAATAAAAGACAACTGGACACTTTACTTAAAACAAGGCATGTCATGTTGAGAAAAATAATTACCATTTAACACTTAACAAGGTAAAAAACACCAATTTAATGAAAAAAATTATTAAATCTATCAGAACATGTTTTAAAAAATCTAGTTCAATGTCCAAAATCTAACATAACTTTTAAATAAGAACTGAGTGTGCAAATTTTTAACAAAGCAATAATATTCATCAAGAAACAAGGTATAAACAAACATTTTGGACAGAAAATAAATAAAAAGAAGGTTTCAAAAACACACATAACATCTATATAAGGTTTAAAAAATAGGAAAAGGATGAAACTCAAATTACAAACGAAAGTACAACAGGATTCCAACCTCAAATCCCTAGCGGAATGGAAATACACACCCGAAATCACTCTCCACGGTTTCCAAACCCTATATCTTTGAAGACTAGCCCTAAAAGAACAAAACCCCAATAAAAATCAAGTGAAAACAGGTCCCAATGTCGAGAATAAGCATGGAAATAGATAAATTTATAAAAAATTGGATAATGAGGAAGAGGGAGGGGATAAGAGAAGGAAAAATACCTTGGAATCTAGCATACCCTTCAAATTATCTTAGATCTACACCATGGGAGGGGGGATGGCTTACGAAGAAAAGTAAAGGCTCCCTAGGTCCGGAAGAACCATGTGAAGAAAATTTGGGTGAATTTGGGGTAAAAAATCATGAGGGGGAAATGTTTGAAAAATAAAATCTTATGTTCTGGGTACACTTGCACAATTAGGCCTCACTATTTACTGAACCATTCACCCAACCATGTGGCAAACATAAGAGAGACTGCACGATCATTCCAATATGATCACATTCCCTTGTTACAACCATGAAGTAGTTTTTATACCAGCAACATAGTTACGTAGGATCATCCGCATGGTTTATCAAAAAATGCATGAACCATGTGTACAGACTTTTTAGTAAAAACATCTATGTTTTCTCTAAAAACACTCAAATAAACCAGGGACCCACCAATAAGGAAATATTAGACAAAGAAGACCCTTCAAAACTCAACACCCATCACTTCCAAAACCCGAGATAAAGACTATAATTCTCAACTAAGTGGAACATGAACCAAAATATGAATAACATGGTGGGACATAGAGTAGTGAAGAGAAGAGGGGGTGAGGGCTATTTTTATAGTGGAGGAGTGGGGTTATTTTTTAATATCTTTTTCATTTTTTTATTATTTGGGCTCAAGACTAAGAATAGTTTTTCCATTATCATAAAATGAATTAAAATAATGAAGAAAATATCTAGATTATGGTTCTTACATCAGTGATGACTCATGTAATAATGTATTTATCTTTTAATGTATTTATATAGTATTTTACTTTTAAAAAAAATGGTATTTTAGAAAAATCCCAAAAATTATCCATTACCATTTCTCCATGTGTAGAATTAAAAAAATGGGCTTCATATTATCATAAAAATATTCTAAAAATGTAAAATTTAATTTTTAAATAAAATCATTATTTACCTGAAAAAAATTGATTTTAAATTTAAAACTGTTTTATAGCATTTTCAGAAACTAAATATGGTTACAAAAATATATCCTGAAATCATAAGATAATAAAATAACAATTTATGAAAACATTTTATGAAAATAAATTTTCATTTAAATAGTTTTATTAATTATAAAATTTTAATTATAAATTTATGACTTACAAAAAACCCAACAGTTAAATATTAATTTTTAACATATTAACTAACTTTCACTATGATATAATTATATCATAATTTCACATATAAGATGCCAAAATTTATTATACTTTCTAGGGTGGTGTTAGCATTCATTACAAATATTTATAATTTACAAGTGTAATATTACAATTCCTAAGGTAATGTTACTATTTCATTTATATATGTTTCTTTACATCTAGAAATACATATTATTTCTTTTATTATTAACATATAAATATTTTAATGAGTTATATATATGGTTTAATTTGATTCATACTATATAAAATAAATATAATATGAGAAATTTCATTGATATAATTTTGGGTCATTACATTCTCCCCATCTACAAAGATTTCATCCTCCAAATTTCCAAAATGCCACCTCACAAAAATATTTGGGTAGTTCCTCATTATAATCTCATCAGGCTCCCTTGTTGCCTCTTCAATTTTATAGTTTTTACTATATACCTTCACCAGCCGAGTTGTCTGATTCCTTAACACCTGTTCTTTAGTGTCTAAAATCCTAATAGGCTCTTCACAGCAAGTTAAGTTAGGTTCCAATGATATACCATAATAGGTGAGTATGTGTGTTGGGTATAACACATTCTTTCTCATAAAATGAGATATGAAACACATTGTGTAATTTATAATGGCTAGGTGTAATCACCAAATTATAAGACATAGCTCCAAATCTCTCCATAATTTTTGAATGGCCAATGTACATAGGGCTTAGTTTCCCTTTCTTTCCAAATCTTATAACACACTTCCATGGAGATAATTTCAAGAAAATGTGATCTCCTACCTAAAATTCCAAATCCTTCCTTAAATTATTGACACATCTATTTTTCTTACTTTGAGCTTCATTGATATGGGTTTGAATAGTCGTTACCTTCATTGTTGTTTCTTACACAAGCGATAGGCCTTCAAGATTTCTTTCTCCAACACCATCCCAACATGTCGGTGCATGACATTTCTTTCGGTACAATGATTTATATGGTTCCATTTGAATACTAGAATAGAAATTATTACTGAAGAAAAAATATACCAAAGGTAAATAAAAATCCCACATACATTGAAAATCATGCGAGAATGATATCAACGTGTCTTCTAATGTCTATATCGTCCTTTCTGATTACCCATTAGTTTGATGGTGATAAGAAGTACTCAAATAAAGATTAGTATCAAAATATTTCAAAAGAAATTTTTAAATTTTGGATATAAATAATTGATCAAAATCGGAAATAATTTAGACAAGTTCTGTATAAAGTCATATAACTTCATTAATATAGATCTATGCGATTACCTATTATAGAAAATCCCCCTGTTATAGCGAGAAAATGTGTAGATTTGGTAAGTCGATCAATAATAACACATATTGAATCATTAATTATTTGAGTTTTTGGTAATCTAGTGACAATATATATAGATATTTCATCCTATTTCCATATAGGAATGGGAAGTGGTTTCAAGTCTCCTCTAGTATGTTGTATTTCATCCTTCACCTATTAACAAACAAAACATTCTGATACATAATAAGAATTTTTTCTCTTAATTTTATCCCATGAGAAATGTTCCTTCAAATATATATACATTTTAGTTCATACAGTGTTTATAAAGAAATTCAATCTATAAGAATTATCCAATAACTCCCTTTTTAGCTCAGATAAAGAGGGAACAAGAATCCTCTTCCAAAATTTGTGAATTCCACCCTCACACACAAATTCATCCAACATCCCATTATTCACACATTTAATTTACTTTTGATGATTCTAATTATCAAATTGAGAAATTTTAATCATATACAATAGTGTTGTATGGGAAACCAATGGAATAAGTAATGATGTTTCACCTTCCTTGAAAATTTCCTTATCCATATTTTCTTGATCTATGTAAAGAAGAACCTGTTTAATCCCCATTTTGTTTAGAACTCCATGATCGTTCCTACATAATGCATCTGCTACCTCATTTTCCTTTCCAAGGTGATAGTGCATTGAAAAATTATAATCATGGAGTAGTTTTTTCCATCTACTTTTCCTCATGTTGAGTTATTTTTTTATTAAGAAATATTTCATGATATGGTGATATGTATATATCACACATATTTCACCACGATGATATTGTCTCTAAATCTTCAGAGAAAATATTACTAATGGTAACTCAAGGTTAGGAGTTGGATAGTTCATTTCATGATATTTTAACAGCCTTGATGAATAGGAAATAATTATATCATTATGCATAATAACACAACCAATTAATTTATTTGATGCATCAATATAAAAAAATACACCATTTCTTGCTTGTAGATAAAATATTTAATAATTCACTAACCTTTTCTTCATTTCATAGGAACACTCTTCACATTATTTTTTCCATATGAACTTAACCCCTTTCTATGTAATATTTGTTAATGGGTTAGTTAATCAGGTGAAGTTCTGAATGAAATGTCCATAACAACCTACTAAACCTATAAAACCACGT
This sequence comes from Viscum album, assembly GCA_963277665.1. Lineage (NCBI taxonomy): Eukaryota > Viridiplantae > Streptophyta > Magnoliopsida > Santalales > Viscaceae > Viscum > Viscum album. The sequence goes on from OY728160.1 coordinate 1,009,769,890, forward strand.
ACCTCAATTATGTTTGTTGGTTTAGGCCATTAATAAATTCCCTTTTTCTTCATTGGATCAAATAGGATTTCGTCCTTAACAAAAATATCTCCAGGAAATGAAACTATCTGAAACCATAAATCACACATTCTAAACATCCCATATAACTCATTTCTTCTAATAATTTTCAGAATAATGTGAAAGTGATTCTCAAGATCTTCATAGATTTTGCTGTATACCAAGATATGATCATTAAATACCACAATAAATTCATAAAAACATTCCTTGAAAAAGCCATTCATTAGATCCTGGAAAACATAGAGTTCATTAGTCAGTCTAAAAGGCATTAATGCAAACTCATAATGCCCATACATAGTTTGAAATGCTGTCTTTGGAATATATTCCTTCCTCACATGAAACTGATGATATCCAGATTTAAGGTAAATCTTTTAAAAATATTAGGCTTTTTCAATTTGGTCAAATAAATCATCAATACTAGGAATATGATACCTCTTCTTTATCATAATATCATTAATATCCCTGTAGTTAATGCACACCTTCATAGATGTATATTTCTGCTTAAAAAAAATAATAGGAGCTCCCTATGGAGAAATGCTAGGGAGATTAAACCCCCTATTTCTCAACTCCTATATTTTTTTCTTCAGCTCCACTAATTCCACTGTATCCATTCTATATGGATTATCTGATATAGGCCATGCCCCATGAATTAAATCAATAGAAACCTCAATTTCCCACATCAGAGGATGCCTAGGTAAATCCTTTGGAAATATATAAATTTATTCTTGAAAAATAGGTACATCCTCAATTTGAACATTTATTTCCTAACACATAGATATTTCTTCGTCTTGTTTTCCAAAAATTGAATTCAGAAGAGATATGGGGGGTGGATCTAGATACAAATCAGATTAAGAGGTTTCTGTTCTAAAGACAAATGAATCTACAACATTCTAAAAAATTGCAACTTATTTCTTCTTTTAATCGTTCATCATATCATAATTTTAAATCCAATTCAAACCAAGAATTATATCAAATTCAATAATGGGTAAGGTGATAAATTCGGAAAGTGAAGATTGTTAATGTGTCATATTGGGGATTGATCAACACATCTTTGTTGCAATGATACTTCCCTTAGGATTTTTACTAGAAACTCCATTTTTAAATCAAATTGGAAATATATAATTTTAATGAACAACAAGGAAGATATGAATGAATGAAATGATCTAGATTCAAATAATGAATTGTCTATGTTTGTGGAATCTATTAATGTACCTGACACAACATTATTAGGAACTTATACCTTGGTAGCTGTGACAATATAATCATGTCCTTTATCCCTTTTCCTTCATTCATGGAAGATTCCAGGATATTTAGAACACTCATGTGAATAATGTCCCATATCTTTAAAATTGTATAATTGAACATTGTAAGGTTCTTTCTTTCCCTTTCAGTCATGATATTGGTGGCCTTTTTTCCCACACTTTTAACATACACACATTACCTTCAAGAAAGTACCTGAGTGTTTCTTCCCTTAATTACTATAGGGTAGAAAGTCAACTATTCCCTTCTATTCCATTTTAATATTTTATTTTCTAGAGTATTCAACAAACATATTCTTTTGTTTCTTTTCTTTGAAGATGTATGAATTTGATAATTATTTTTCATTCATGATATCCCACAAGACTATATCTTCATATGATGAGACATTCTCCCAGACTAGTTCCCACTGGAGGAATGGATTTAAAACATCAAAGAATCAATAAATATTACAACTTGTGATAAGTATATAGTTTGTATCATGCCTTGATAACCTTTTGAATTTAGCTTCATAATTATCAATATTCTCATCCCCTTTTTTCATCATACTCAGAAACTCACTTTTCAATACTGCTCGTTGGACATGGGGAAAGTGTTTTTATAAGAAAATTTATTTAAATTCAATCCATTACATTGTTTATATTTCTTCCACCTTCTTTGTGTTTTGAATCAATTTCCATCATTAATCCGCATCTCGTGAAAGATGAAAAATTTCCCTCACAACATTCTCCCTTTCATTACTTCCCAAGGAAAGAAATATGTTCTCTAAAGAACTTACCCACTACTCTGCTATAAATGGGTTTATTGTACCATTAAATATAATAGACTTTGTCACATAATGTGTTCTAAAATTTCTCATCAACGTTGTGGTTTTGGATGATCTATATGGGGTTGGTTATTGTTCATATCCTAAGTCAGTTATCCCATTATAGTTATAAGTTTCTCAGCAGTAGTCACAGATCTAGAACCAACATCATTAGCTTGCATGGTAGGGAAATCCCAACATGGGATATAAAGATTCACGTGGTTTCCATTACATCCCCTAAGTGAAATTTCTAAATATTAGTATACAATAAATTAGGTTATGAATCATACTATGTAATGTCGAACTAGTAAAATACATTACACAAAATGAAATCCTATGAATGTCTAATCTCATAATCATAAGAATTGTTTCTTTTAGGAGATATTTAAAATTAAGTACTTCATAATGGTTTGTATATATTATGTGAATTATTATAAGAATATCTCCTAGGAGTGTCGAACCAAATGCACAATAAGACCCATTTTCATGCACCAGGTTACCCCGTATCTGTCCTGGAACACCTTGTAAGAGATGTTACTACTAGATTCCTCTATGCCAGAACTACGTCCAATTGTAGTATCCAGACATGGGAACATTTCAAATATGTTCCACATAATTTACATCATACCAAAATTCTAGGATGTTATTTTATGATTATACTAAATGTATATCTTAGTGTTTTGTTCAAATAATCTACACATTCTAAATCCCGTTTCCAAGGATTCAATTAAACATCAATAGATACTAACTGTAAAGAGCCTAAACCCAGTTTCTCGGAGCTGGTTCCTTTCATCAATAAATTGGAATGATTACATGGAATTAATATCCTGATGGACAAAATAGTTTAGTAGGTTTGAAAAACAATATACATACATATGTTCAAAATTACTACATGAAAAGAAATAAAATTTGTAAATTTAATTGTAGACATCTATAAATCCTATATTCTCATTGAAATTCATTCAAAATATATTTCTTCGCATCCTGTGGAAGAATAAAATATTAGAAAGGGGTGAGATTAAATTCCCAGTAAGTGTATATAATATAGCTGATGAATAAGTAATAAGGCATGGTGAATAAATAAAAGTACACATGCTATTAAAACATATTCTTGAGCATTATATATCTAGAATAAATCATGAATAAATAATAAAATAATAAAACATAACCATGGATATTCTAATAGTCAAATAATCATATAGACTATCATTTTGTTGTTTCATAACGAGGGAATTCATAAAATAGGGAATAATAACCATACAATCAAGGCCTCATTCCAAGACCACACAAAAATGGGTAAAAAACCAAAATATTTTGTCTTATAAGAACTACCGATGCACATAGGGGCTATAACGAGCCCTGCACGACACTTACCAAGTCCAATACATTATTAAAATGAAATATGTGACACATAAAAAACATATACATTGAAATTTAATTTAATATATATAATGTAAACAACTTTCCCCAATCAGTAAACATAAATATTAACCATTCAGAGTAATACAGTGAATTGTATCAAGAAAACACATCCACATTCAAGGTAATCATAAACCATTTAGTAAAATATGGTGGTTGATATAATAAAATATGAATAGCAATTGAACATAATAATTAACAAGAGTGTTGAAATAGATAAAAATGCTCTTATAAAATCATATTGTATTTCTTGATAGAAATACTCTTTTACTTTGGAAAGAAGATTTGTTTGGAAAAATAATTATATAATACTAGATGTGATCTAAGATTGTTTTTTCGTATTAAAATGGGTGATTTTATAAAAATAATGGATTCTTAAAATATATTATATAGTTCCCTTGAAAATAGGAAAGAGTTCGAGAAATTCCCTTGTATCAGGGTTATTTATCTGGAAGAATTTCTGGAATATTCTTATCAAAACATGTAACTCCCCATAAAATAAATAAGTATTATGATTTTTACACAAATATAGAACATTAAAATAGAATTTTAGGGGGTTAAATTATAATAAAAAAGAATTTAATTGCTGTAAATAGAGATAAGTACTATCACAAACAAAAATTGCAGGTTTGGTTAGAAAAACCTTACCTCATATTCGAATGTGTTCAGTACATGACCATAATTTCCTGACTATCAAAATTAAATCCATTAATTAATTTATTCAAAAAGTTTTATATATGTATTTGATTTAGTAGAATCTTTTTATATTCATTTATGGAATTTTTGATGAGTTATAAGAAACAAATTTATAACTTGGGAACGTTCATTTACTTAGTTTTCATGATCGGTATAATTGTATATGAGTATAGAAGTTCATGTGGAATGAATACAATAATCTAGAATTAAATTTATATGATAATAGTGAACACCAAAATTATTAAATGGTTATATAATTCATTTGGTTATATGGTATGAATATGAGTTATTATATAAAACACTAGTGATAATCATTTAGATTGTTACAATGGTATTTCGATCATCTTCACTTCTGAAAATTCTTCTATAGATGCATGATTTGAAATCATGAGTATAGACCTTGAAACCCCAGGAATATGATATACCCATGGTTTCAAGGAACCATGGGAAACTGAGGAATAGGTATAACCCTAAGCTATACCCAAGGTTTTGGAAGCTATCGGTATAGGTCTACTCCAACTTTTCATTAACATATTCCCAGAGTTTGTAAAACCATGGTTATACCATTGACAAAATGAATGGTCATGGGATTCGATCCTTGGACCACCCCTTTTTTCTTCCATCACCTAAGCAATACTTCATTTCTATTATTGGTATATAAATATACACTTATATCTATATATTTATATAAACCTTGTCTATATGTAGTAAACCGTGGGAATATGTCTTCTCATGAATTTTTTTTGTACCCTAATTTTTATTTCTCTCAATATATGGAGGGAAATCTATACCCATTGTTTTGAAAAATAGTGGGTGTAAGTATTCAAAAAACAACCCTATAACCATGGGTTTACAAGAACTGTGGGTATACATCTCAAAAAATAACCTTATAACCACAATTTCTGTAAAACCATATGTCTTCAAAAATATCCTATACCCATGATTTTCCAAAATAATGTTTATAGGGTTCCATACAATACCTATACCCATGGTTTTGGGAAAAACCATTGGTATATGGACATTTTATAGTAGTTCTCAAACTAGTTTTTCATATGAATCTGTATTACGTATATATATATAGGTTTCATAATATTACATAAGAAATAATACATATTTTATAATCTGGTTCAACCATAATTATTATTTCATTAACATCATTTAAGGAGAAATAAAATTAAATTAAATTGTCACCCACGAAGGATGTAAATCAGTACCACCCAGACGATGATTTTGTTTTTAAAATAAAAGAGAGAGAGAGAGTAAGGATATTGATAATGGATTTTCAAATGAAATGATATCGTTGTAGTATATATATGATACTGGTGTTACCGAGATCATTTGTATAGAGGATTTGGGGAGATAATAATAATAGAAAATATGTTTAAATGAAATTAATGGAAATAGGAAGAGGATTTACCTCTTGAATTATCCTCCTTGAGAACCTCATTAAGAAATGGGGTTTTGAGATTTTGGAAAGACCAAGAGCTCCTGGACATGTGGAGAGACTATAGAAGCTATTTTGGAAAGAAATTGGACATTCATTAAGGCTTAGAGGAGTAAAGATAACAGGGGTGAGTGTTGTTTTAATATTGGAGGAGAGCAGTGATTTTTGAATATCTTATTCATTTTTTTTATTTTTTTTTGCTCAAGACTATGAATAGTTTGATAATTATCATCAAATATATTAAAAAAATGAATGAAGGTTCTAGAGTTAGGTGTTTACATCTATGATAACTCAAAGAATAGTGTTTCTAACTTCAAATATATTTATACTATGAAATACAATATTTTACTATCAACAAAACAATTCGAGTATTTTAGGAAAATAAAAAAAATTCACCATAACCATTTTTCAATGTGTAGAATTAAAAAATGGAATATATTTTATAGAAATTTTTTTCTAAATATGTGAAATTTAATTTTTAAATAAAATCATTATTTACTTGAAAAATTCATATTTTAGAATTAAAATTGATTTTATAACACTTTCAAAAACTAATGTCTCATAAAATTATCCTAAATTCATAAGACAAAAAAAATATTGATTTTTGAATTATTTTTATGAAAAAATATTTTCTTATTAATAAATTTATTAATTATAAAATTGTAATTAAATATTTATGACTTATAAAATTACCGACAATGAAATATTTATTTTTTAAATATTCGCTTACTTTCACAATGATATAATTATATCATACTTCACTTATGAGATGCCTAAATTTTATTTATACTTTCATGGGTGAGGTTACTATTATTTAGGTGTATTTATTATTCATAAAGTTTATATTACTATTGTTAAGGTCAGGTTAATATTTCATTTGTATATGCTCTTTAACGTCAAGAAATTCCTCGTATTTATTTTCTTCAGTTATAATGATTGTATTATGTTCTCTATGTGGGTTTATATGATTAAAAATATAAAAAATTTGCATTAGAAGGTAATTTTTAGTGATATAATGTTGTGTCATTACATTTAATAGTCAAAAGAATGAGTTACTGTATAAAGTTGTTCAAACAAAGGTTAATATTGGAAGGTTTCCAATAAAAGGAATGATTTGATTATAGGGAAACTTTCACTATAGTAGTTAAACACAATGATCTAGAAGATGATGAGAATGGTTGTGGATGGAGGCTTGTATATTGAATTTTAACATTTATATACAACCAATCCACATAGAGAGTTAGGTAAAATAATTTATATTGTGAAATAGGAAGGATCTAAGGAATCTGAAAGAAACATAGTTTGTATACATAATAAGAGTCAATATAGGATTAATATTGAACCCAATCAGTGGAACCAGACGTTCAATGCTATTATATTATAATATATAGTCTTATAATGAAATTTAGATCATTGATTCTATCGAAATATATTAAATTATAAATTCTTTTCATGTACATGGGTCACATACTCTTGGTGGTTCTAGATAATAAATTTATTGAAACGTTGAATGCTAGGTTATTCATAAGGTTTGAGATGAAGAATCTTGGGGAGACTAAAAAAATATTGGGAATGAGGATCTAATGTGAATAGAATCTAAACTATTTTAAGTTTTCTATATTTAAATACATCAATAAGGAAGCGTAAATGTTATTAATTTCTAATCCCAAATCATTCTGAATCACTTTCGCCAAACATGTCAATTTATCCTAAAAATCGAACCATGAATGGAAGAAGAGGATAAGTACTGGGAAAAAATATCCTAATCATTAGTTGTAAGAATTTTGATATATACCATGATTTTTAACCAACTAGAAATTCTAAAATTAGTATTAGTAGTTAGTATATTACTGAAAGATGTAGTAAAGGATAATTTGGAAGCGAGGTAGTGGATATATCAGTATATCAATGGTTTAGAAGCACTATCCACATGTTTCTGAATGAATGATCCAATGAAAGGTATGTTGATATGAAAATTGGAGGGGATGAAGATACTCAAAAGAGTACCACATGAATTATGTTTATCCATGGACGAATAATCATAACCTTTTATATTAAGACTTAAGTTCTTAGTTTCACTATCAACAACAAAATCAATATATGTTGTGATAATGAAATAGAGAATGAGATGTTATGGTTTAAGGGTTTATTATTTAATACTGAGAGAAAGAGAGAAAGAATGAATTGTTATTATGTGAAAATTAGAGTGAAATTAATCATTTAAATAATATAGTGTTATAATGAAGGGAACAACACATTAAACTAAAATATCACTTCATCTGGAAGATCATGGAGATTGGAGTGCTGAAGGTATAAAAGAAAAAAAAGTCCAAATTTGATCAATATGTTAACACAGTTTAGAGTATAGGGATGTCTGAGGTAGTGTTATTCTTCATTGGTACATGAGTTATTAATAAAAAATATTTGGAGACTCACACACTATTTCTACAGAAGGAAGAATAAATGAATAATGAAATGATTAAGTGATCTCAAAGAAATTTTTAGAAAATAGAAAACAATTTTCAAGATGGATCCTTTTAGTCAATCATGATAAGTGTTTTTTAGAAATAAATTATATCATTCAGAAGGATTATTCTCATGGGATATAGTAGAGATCTAAAAAATAGTTGTTCAATAGAACCTTAGGAGATTGGGATGTAGAAATAGAAGTAGGAGTATACAGTAGTGGCTAAGGAATAGTAGTTTTGGATGTTAATGTGTGGAAGGAGATCTATATATGATGGGATTAACCCTAAATGACTTTCATAATAATAACATGGCATGTTTTAAAGGTTATATAAAATTATTCGAGAGTGACACATTTGTTTAATCAGTTAGCATTCACTGGTCAGCAGATCTTAGAATGTTAATATTTTTTAATAAATGGAGGCCTTTACTGTATAGAGGGAATCTCATATAGATCGGATGGTTGTGACCCTGTATACTGTTATTAAAATCTTATATAAATAGGAGGTTGGGACTATCAATTTTTTATCTCAATCATATAAATTTTCTCTTCTATTAGTAATGAGAAGAAATTATGTTTCTCTTATGAAGTAAGACAAAGGTCTAAAACATTTAAATCATTTAATTGTTGTGTGTAATGTGTGAGTGATTTTAATTCTTTCATTTACATGTATTATGGAATTTCTATAAGTAATCTAAGAAATTTGGTATAATAAATTAGAACTTTGTTCCCTCATCCAGATGTTTCAATTATGTGTTATCGATCTCTAATACTTTGATCACGATTCTTCAAATAAAATTTGAAACTTAAAATATAAACTCACATTGTGAAGAACATCACATAATACAAAAAATGTTAAACAATATTAATATATAAATTTAAACTCTTTGAAAATATGATCATTTTTAATATACAAAATCTATTTTTTGACTATCAAATCAAAAAATAATCTGCATTTACTTGATGACATCTATGAATTACTTTTCCATTACATAAATGTTTTCTACCCATCTGTTATAATGAACTAACATGGAAAAATTGAGTTATAATATACCCCTTTCCATCTTGTTTGAACAATAACCATATCCGATAGAGGCAGATATAGTCACCAACCATGAAAAATCATGTTTAAAAATCCTTTAATCCCCCCAATGGGGGATCAAACAATTTTTTAAAATGAAACAGAGTTCTATGGGTCTTCTAAATGATTCTATAACATCCTTATAAATCATAAATCATGTGTTTTAATGCTATTACAATGTTATCAATGTTAATGTCATGAAATCAACAATCCATTACTTTTATATGTATGAACAAACAAAAAATCCAGTCAATTTCACTACAAATATTTTATAGAACACTTCCTATCATGTTATCCCCAACAAAATGTCATATTTTTTTCTTTTGTTTTTTATTTGAAATTTTATTTTCTAACTTTTAAAAATATAATGAAGAATGTGGGTTTTTTGTTAGAATATACATTCCAGTAATCATGAATTTTTTTCTTTATGAGATGAAGAAGGATTGTGATTCATTATATATATGTAATGAATGATAGAATGGTATGGGAATATAGATCATGCAGTTTAGAATATTGGGGTCAATGAAATTTATACTACATTAAACTATATGGAAGTAGAAATATAAATTTTCATTCTTTTTATGAAATCAATACTACCACAAAATCTTATTGTATGTATAATTTTCAAAAAACTTATCACTTGGGATGAACATTCATGTAAATTGGGAATAAGGTTTATCCACTATTTCCATTTTTTGAGCTTATTTTAATGAAAAATCCTAGGTCGACTAGAAAAGTCACCAAAAAAGGTCTACCAAAAAGTGAGGTGTATGAAAACAACCCAAGTCTCATTTATAACCAAATAAAGAACTTATTATCTTATAGAAGTAAAAGATATAACCACGATACATATAACATCAAGAAAAATAGTTAAACCTTAAAATAACCAAGACAAGACTAAAATGAGTATCCAAGTAACCATATGTTATCCCCATGACATCCCACTATGAAGGAGATGAAAACCAAGGGAAAGAGAAGTTGGTGAACTAAATGCCTCCCATCCCTTTACCTGAGTGCAAAAAACCACTAATACAAACAATTGATGGAAAAACGATGGTATGACAATAGCTACCAAAATTTCTTCACCAAATATTATATAAAATATATCATACCCTGAAAAAAAATTTTCAATAGTTTTTTTTAAAATACCATTGATAAAGAATTTATGAAAGGGAAAAAGTTTTTTAAATAATTTTCATGAAATAAATCATTTTTTAATAAACCCCTCAGTGTTTTGTAAAATCCATTAATATTCCCACAAACAAAAAATATTAAAACTATATGTAATAAGTAATGATATCATAAATGAATCCATCCATGGATATACCATAAGATAGAAAAATTATCAATCAACCACAAAATATATAATTATGTGTAAAACAATGCATAAATGACAATAACATGATTTTCCTCTATCTTATGGGAATATGTACACGTACATTAAATAAAAATGGAATCCATAAATCATGTGAATATAACAGATATAGAGTCATGTCATAGTTTTTCGATATCAAATCCTCCAGTGGTTTTACAAATAATAAATAGAGATGACTATTTACCAGTAAACCAAAGGTTCCCAATGTGTTAAGAATTTAAACACCATTATTAAACCACGACCCCATTTTATAATTAAATTTTCAGAGTGAATACATAAAACTTCTATTATTGAAAATTCAATTTTGAACCTAAACCATGTTTAACGAATTCCACCAAATAAAATAGTGTTCCCAAAATTGTTTTTAATGAAAAAAATATTTAAAAAAAAATATCTCTTTATAAAAGTAGAATTAATATAATATAATTCCGTTTGATTAATAAAAATTATTATTTACATGAAATTTCATTAATTCATGAGATAATACATTCGTATAGAGACTCCAAGCTCAAGAATAGTGAGAAATTGAATTGATGTCTCAAAGACAAGGGTCGAACATGAAAAAAGGGATTCAATGGATTTGAAAACCACTATTGGGAACCTAAAGTTAGGTAGTAATGTTTGGAAATCATGTGATTTAGAATAAGTTTTGAGTATATAAAATCATTATGAAAAATAGAATACTATGACACAACCTCCCAGACCACGCCATAGAACGGGATGACAGATATAGGACTACGACACAATGAAAATGACCATGACACAACCTTTCTGAAAAAACAATGTTCAAAAAAACATGATAGATTACATGACACATATCCTAAATATTATATGAGGGGAAATATAATAGATAAAAAGACCACACCACATATCCTACAAATCCCAAATAGAGACAATGCTGCAGTTGAGCTCTATGCCATAGGGGAACTGAAATTCCCTTGCATTGCAACCACCGTCTCCATGCTATAACACCCAACCAGACTATGATATATCTTGAAAATACTTTGTTCCTATACCCAATATGGATGTAGCTCAAAAATACCTCCTCTGGGAACCCTATTCTACAACAATCATTCCCACACCACAATGAGAGTATTTATGCCGCATTATCCCATTCCATGGCATATCCCACTGTAAAATTATAGGATATATCCACAAATTACTTAAATCAATAATTAAATTATGGATGATCAAAATAAGTGGTTAATAGTTCTTGAAAGATGGTGAGGGAATTTCACAACATCCCATCCATAAATGTTTTCTTTCCCTAGAATGTACTCATGATTTGGGACTCACAATGTGATATTGCCACTGATACCATATTAATAATTCATTCTCCCATGTTTCACATATATCATAACCACACTACTACAGTAAAGATATGAAAGGAATTATTTTACTACACAAAACCTTATCATGTATATATATAATATTGACAGATCTGTCAACCAATATGGTGTGAGGTTCAATATTAACGTATTTCAATTAAGTCATATGGGAAGGGTTAGATGCATACCTTATAAGCTATTAAATATGAAACAAATTGTGAATCAACATCAAATGTGATGAATATTATAATTGATATAATATTTTTCTAATTTTTTTCAATGATATTAATGTGGATAACAAACCACATTTCCAAATTACCTTTCTTACCCAACCGAAACGGACCCAAGTGAGATTAAACTCGATGGAAGATATTATTTGCAACCATATACTTTAGAAGATGATAGAGATGATATAAATAGTTTTTCTAATGAATATGTTTCATGGATAATTGTCTTCAGATCAACTACACCTTTTATACAGTATCCCAAACAAGGTTCGATCGAACTAAGGACCACTCTCCCAACTCTTCCCAACAAAATAAAGAGCTACATGTCTGCCCATATAATGAATAAAATGGAACTATATTAATCAAATCATAATGACTATTTTTATTAGAAAATTTGACTAGAGGAAGATTCATTTCCAATGATTCACCAAAATCAACTATGCATGATTGAAGCATATCTTGAATAAAAAAGGTTAACTATCTCTTTATTCCCATCCATCCACAGATGATATTACATATTTAATTTTATCAATTAACTCATCAACTATTGAAATTTTTTCCAGAACATGGATGTTACCAATGGATCCCTATCTTGAAAAACTGTAGAAGGAACCCTATAAATTCTCTAAACCTCTTGGACATGCATGTGCCTAAGATTCTTTACCTTATTCATCTCCTTGATATGGTTGAAATGATATGATTTCAAAATAAATAAATAACCACCCAAATAAAATCCTTACAACTATTATTCCACTGTAAACTAACCACAATGTCCCAAGAAATATCATCAAATTTCTATACTAGAATGGGAAAGGGTTGCAACAAAATAGATTCTCTCTGGTGCTTAGCCATTTTTTTCTAACAATTTAGGCACTGAGGCGTGATGTTTTTAACTGATCATATCATCCCCATCCTCAAATAATTACATCACATATCATGATATATCTTATTATTCCCAGGGTGTATGAAAAAACATTATTAGTTTCCAACATCCATCAAATCCTACTATAGAGATACATTAATAACCATGTTTTCATAGAAATATAAAGTGATAAGGGGAGAATGAGACCAATAACCCTCAGTATCCCCACCATATATGATATTACTAAAAAATTGGAACTAAATTTATATCACCAAATCACACTAAACTGACACATAGAATGAAAATTCATCCTTCACCAAGACCAAGAATTCCTTCCTCCCAACCTCTTAAACTATCAATATCATCTCAGCAAACAAACTCATAAGATATTATTCCCACACTGGTTTCTTCAAGGATTGAGTCATATATTTACTACCCAATGTGTTGGATACAACATTTAATTTCCTGCGAGTCTACAAAAAATTAAACGTATGAAGATACTATACCCTGTATCTCAATCAAAAATTAAGATCCCTCTGAGTAAAAGTATTCTTTAAGATCTTTTGAAAAAAATATACCACAAATGACTCACCAAAGAGACACTAATGCCAAATTTTGAGTGAATCATAGCCAATGTAAACTCCAGATCATGGAAAAGGTGTTTATTCTCATGGGGGTATAACTAGTGATATCCTTAGGCTACATCCTTCTTCCCCGGTATCAAGACACACCCTAAACTCATACTCGATACATAGCAAAAAAAATCATATCCTGGTCCAGAATTAGAATGAATCAAAATGGGAGAGGAAGTCAAAATCATCTTATGTTCCTCAAAGGATCCTTGATATTTTTCATTTCATTAAATATTAATATACATATGATTAAAATATATCATTTTAGATGTAAGCATTGAGAGGTCCTGAATAAATATCCTATAAAAAAAGACAAACTTTAGAATCTCCTAATCTCAAACACATTTTCGTGATGCAAATAGGACATTATCGCCTATTTATTTTTAGGATATACTATGATTCCCCTTCCATATATAATTTTTCCAAGAAACATTAATTATTTGAACCAAAATTAAAACATCAAGAGCTTAACATATAAGTGATGTTATCTGATGGTTAGGAAGATGATACCAAAATAATCCATGTGTTACTCATATAACGTGGATTATATCAAAATATAATAAAAAAACATGACTATGAAAGAGTCAAAGAACTGATGAAATATCCAATTCATCAATTCCATAAATACCAAATAGCCATAGTGAGACCTAATAAGATCATAAAAAAACAAAATACCTATAATGAATCTAAAAAATTTTCTCAGGTAAATATAATTCTAAGAATCATAACTAGTGGCACCTCAATCGAAGGTAAATATTTTAAAACAAAAGAGAATTACAATGTTGATATAAGTGATAATTAAATCTCTATAAGGGATAATTGTTCTTACTAGTCACATTTTTAGATTTTTTTACTTAAATGGAACATCTAATGATTTATTTTTCATTCTATGTAAGGAGAAAATGTGAACCCAAAGGTTAAATAATAGGTTGAATTAATCTCTTGGCCTCAAGGGATATAAGTTTAATCATAATCTTGTGTAATTTAATAGGTTCCATGTGATATGGTTTCATAGAAATGGGAATCATAATAGGAATAAATTCAATATTAAACTCAACCTCTCTCTATGTGTTGGAAACCATAACATCCCTCATTTTTGATATAAATGATGTTTTACATAGTACAAAACATAAGATCTTTTGAAGTTTAATGTCTTGGAAAATGATAAACAATAAATCAAAATTTAAAACATTATTCTAATCAACATGAAAGGATTCATCATAGGTTTATCCTAAATAAAATTATTGGATCTCATAACTTGGAGACATACATCGAAGGAAATGGTGAGCATAAGACTTCGTTTGGGAAAACAAGGGAAACATTTTACTTTTGATCATGAGGAATATCAATAATACCTTGAGGAAATACATAACATCATGATAAAAAGGTATATAATAATAATAAGAACATGAATAATATCATAGAAATTTGGATACAACATTTATTTTTGATATCCATAATCATGTCATCATTTTTCTCACAAAGGTGTAATAAAAATTACAAAGGTTATTCACCAAGGTATCGTAAAAAAATTCATATGTAGAGATTAAATTCTTTAAAAAAATGCATTGATGCACTATCAGGGAGAAACATTCATATGTATTAATTATTTTGAGCTAAATATATCATAATGAAAAACTTTATAAATAACCCATGTAAAATAAAAGAAAAGTGTTTCATATGAAAATCATGATGTTTCAAAAAAAAAAAGTACTTAGAGAGAAGATATTCATGTCATTATTAACCCATGAAAAGGGAAGATGGGTTTCAGGTTTCTTAATACTATAACATAATACATAATTTTGACACATAGGTAAATAAACCTACAAATAAAGAGGCTTGGGCATTTTGAAAATAAAATAATATAATTTCATGAGAAAAAGAGATAAATTTTGAGAAGAGTATTCGGTAACATAATGGGTATGATACATGGTCTTAGAATGAATTAAAAAGAGAGGGTACAAGGTTATATCATTCATTAAGACTGTTAATATATCCTTTTAATCCCAAAGAGTTGAACAAAATTTATATTTACTTATTACATCATTATAATGTCATTAAACCCAACCAAAACTAAAAAAAAAGACATTTTTACTATTCACTGAAAAACTAAGGTATTTTTAAAATTTTCATAAATTCACCCTAGCCTAATTTCAATGTTTTGATTTAAAAAATGATGTCTATTTTATGATAGTAACTTTATATGTATGATAAATTTATCTTTTAAATATGAAAATATTTATTTTTTTAAAATAATAGCATATTGAATATGCATAGTAAAATTTCCGACACTTGAAAAAATAAAATTATTTTATCATTTAATTTTAAATAAGAGTGTATTAATAATAATATTTCACTAATATAAAAACTATTAAAAATATATTAGTTCATTATAATACCTATATCTTTTCTGAAATGTATAATTTCTATCCAAAAAATCAATTCATCAAATTCTTCTTACTTTTAATAAAAACTAAACACAAAACAAAATTTATGGGAAACAACATTATTTATACATAAGGATTATAAAATAAGTAACTAAGGCCTTGAAACATTAACCCTTATAAGACCCACATATGACCTAAGGGTGTGGTGCTCGATAGTGATAAACTCAGGGGGTGACTCGGCTAACATCGCCTGAGTGGTATTATACACTAACTTGAACTTCCCTTGTAGATGATTTTGTTTAAGCTTAACTAGTTGATGATAATCATGTGATTGGTCAAAAGAGAATCCAAATGATTCTACCTGCCTACCATGTTCTAAAAAATGTGCTTCATATGACATGAGTCTACCAGATGAGGCCATCAACTCTTCTTTCTACAATGATTAACCATTATCATTTCTATTGATAAGTCCAATTATAATGCTAAAATTATTATTAAGAGTATTTTTTCCAATTGACATATAGAAAAATGGTCTTAATTTACCAACAGTTATATAGCACTAAAAACCCAATTGTCGCATTTCAATTATATAAACATCATTATTAAAGTGATATATTTTTATTGAGTACAAAATAATACAATACAAATTTCTAGTAAGCAATCATAATTCAAGATGATCGGGTCATTACATTTTCCCCCTTATGAAATTTCATCCCTCAAATTTTATCTTGTTTTCTTAGTTGAGAAGAGATGTGGGTACTTCTTTATCATTGTTTTCTATGGTTCCCACATGGCTTCTTCATATTGTTTGTTACTAAAATACACTTTAACAAAGTAGGTTGTCATGTTGCATAAAACCTTGTCTCTACGGTCCAATATTTTCAATAAATTCTCTTCATAATAGAGATCATGTTCAAATTGTACCATCTATTTATTATTACATGTGAAGGGTTAGTTATTAAATTTACCATGATTGATACATGGAAAAAATCATGAAGTTTATTTAAGTTTGGTGGAAGTGCTCACTGATATGCCACTACTCCTATGAAACCAAGGATTTCGTATGGGACCAATGTACCTAGGTATAGGCATCATTTTTTCCAAAACCTCATAACTCTCTTCGACAGTTGAATTCAAAAAAAATAATTTGGATTCAACATCAAACACTAAGTCCCTTTTATGGTTTTCAGCACAACTCATATTTATACTCTGAGTAGCCTTTATGTGTTGTTGGATGGAATGGAAATTTCCCATCATCTTCTTCACAAGATCAGGCCCAAGAAGAATTCTTTCACCAGCTTCACACCATCAAGTTAGAGATCAACATATCTTATGATATAGAGCTTCATTGGGTTCTTTTAGAATACTTGAATGGAAGTTATTATTGTATGAGAACTCAACTAATGGAGTTTTTGATCCCATCCACATTTAAATTCCATTGGGAATGTTCTCATTATGTCCTCAAGTGACTCAATAGTCCATTCAAATTGGCTATTAATTTGAGGGTGATAGGCCATACATAACTTCAATTCAGTATTCCAATTATGTTGAAGACTTCTCCATAATTGCTACATGAAACTTGGATCATGATCAGAAATAATAGAAATTGGAACTCCATGATACATTACCAAATCCTTCAAATATATCACGGTTAGTTGGTCTAGAGATAAATATTCCCAAATGGAGATAAATTTGGAATTCTTGGTGAGGTGGTCCACTATAACCCACATCAGATTAGTTATTTTGGATATTTTCAAAATACTAGTGAAAAAGTTCATAGTGATATTGTCGCACTTCCTTGCAAGTAGGGGTAGTGGTTATAATACCCCTTTAATAAGTAGTCAATATGGATTCACATGTTGGCACACTTGGAATCTTGTAGTATATCAGAAAATATCAATTTCCATGTTATCCCAGCAATATTGATCACAAAGGTCCCTATATATTTTTATTCTTCTACGACATATATATAAATTTGATCTATGAGATTTATCTATCAGCTCCTTTATTATTTTTGGAAAATATGGAACAGATAGCCTTGTATGAAAATCTAGTACACCTTCTTGTTCAATATTGAACTCAAAAAACTTCCCATTCTTCACATAATCTAACAACTTCTATAACAATGGCTCTTTTATTTCACATTTCTTTATATTCTCTAGTAACAATGGTTGAGAAATCATTTGGGGTAGGGTTGATGATTCCTGCTCCCTTAGGATTCCCGAGTCCATTTTTACAAGTTCATTGATCAAAGGATCTCCATGAATCCAAATCAATTCCCTAAAAATAGTATCTTTTCTACTTAATGCACCAATTACTTTGTTTTCACTTCTGTGGTGATAATTAATTGATCAATCACATTATTTAATAAGTTCCAACCATCTACTCCATTTTATTTTCAATTCATTTTGTAGGAAAATATAATTAAAAATTTTATGATTAGTGTATATATCAAATTTCTCCCCATAAAGATAGTTCCTACATATCTTTAGAGACAAAACAACTGAAACCTACTCTAGGTCATGTGTAGGATATTTCTTCTCATGAGCCTTCAAATGTAGAGATGCATAAGCAATTAACTTGTGTTATTCGATGAGGATGAACTAAATACCTTTTAGAGATGAAACTATAAAAATATTGAATCCTTCTCCAATATAGGGTATAGTGAACATGGATGCAGTAACCAATCTCTTCTTTATCTCATGAATGCTTTCTTCATACTCCTTTTTCTAGATTAACTTGACCCTTTTCAAGTTAATATGGTTAGTTGTTTAGAAAGACATGATTTTTTTTAAAAAAACTACTATAATATCATGATAAATGAAAGTTACCATGAATGTCATTTACTATTATAGGATGAGGCCACTCCTCTAGAAGCATTGTCTTTGTAGGGCCAACTATGATTCCTTCTTTGGTTACAATGTTCCCCTAGAAAGAAACTTATTGTAACCAAAATTAACATTTTTTGAAGATTCCAAATAGCCACTTCTTACTCATGGTTTGCAATATAAACCTTATATAGTCCACATGATCCTCACAAAATTTGAAATATATTATAATAAAATAAAAAACTAATTTTTTTATCAATGTATTCTTTAAATAATCTATTAATAAAATCCATAAAAAGAGAGGGATCATTATTCAAGCCAAAGGGAATAACCTAAATCCCATAATTACCATATCTTGATCAGGAGGCCATCTTTGGATTATCTTCTTTCTTCACCCTCAATTGATGATAACCAGATTAAAGATCATCCATGGAGAAGAATTGATCCCCATGATGCAGGCCAAATAAATCATCAATTTTTGGAAGAGGGAATTTGTTCTTCACTTTGATCCTGTTATGTTCTCTCTAATCAATTCATAGCCACATTGATCCATCCTTATTCTTCACCAATAGAACAAGATATCCCAAAGGAAAAACACTAAGATGGATAAAACCCTTCTCCAAAAGATCTTAGAGATGCTTCTTTAATTACTCCAGCTCTAATTTTCCCTTTCAATATGGGGACATTGAAATTATCTCGGAACAAGGAATGAGTTGAATGGAGAACCCCACATTTATTTATATGGGAGGTCTAGATAAATCATTAGGAAATACATCAATGTATTACTGAATGAGGTGGATATTATCTATTCATATAGTTTCATTTTTTTCTTCATATACACTGATCATTTCTATAAAGAAATCTATGGGAGGTGATTCTAGACAAAGAACAAGTTGAGATATCACTCTTTTAAAGATAACTGTAGGTTTCACTTTTAGGAATACTAATAATTTCTTACTTCTGTAGTTGATATTTTCATTATACATTGAGAGCCATTCCATTCCTAGTATAATGTTGAATTCCAAAATGGGAATGAATAATAGATTTTTAATGATATTGTTCTTGTGAAAGTGAATACGAGAGTTTATATACACGACTAATTCATGGATAATCCCTCCATGAATCATGACCGATTACTATACATAAATAAGTTCAGGGATTAATTCTATATTTACTGTAAAATAGGATGAAATAATGTAATTTGTAGAACCAAATTCAATACAATACTTTCTGTCTTTGAGAGAACAATGAGAGTACCTACCACCACATCATCTGGACATTCAACTTCAGATGTCATGATAGAAAAATCCTAACCATGATATCTTGGCCTATGTTGAGGTTGATGGTGATTCCCCAATATTAATATTAGATTTGGATAGTGATTAGAAAAGTGACTGATCTATCCATACATGAAGCATAGGACTTTAGGAAGGGAAGGTACCATCTTCCCTTTGTCATTAGTGTTGAGAATTTGTGGCTTCACCTCATCATGATAGTTCCAAACAATATGGACTTCTATTCCACACTTGTATCATTTCCGTCTCATGAGAAATTAGTTCTCTGAATGTCTCTTCCCACATTTGATGCATATTGAATGTTTCAAACGCTTTTCTCTTCTTCCTTGATCAAAGAAACTTCCTAAGTGTGGCTCCAAATATTATTTTTATTTCATTTGATCTATGGGACCCTTTAATCACTATGAACTATAATTTAACTTTCATATCACTCACCACGATCTCCTCATAGTTTTCATAGTCTACGTTGGAAATTTTATTCCATAGATGAGGTCCTATTCCACCAAATAAACTATCAACCTATCCATTAGGATCCCTGAAAAAGATAGAGGTGTAATGGGGATGCCTTGTGAAGTTCATTTAATAGCTTCCCACATATTAATTTTCCTTCTTCTTCAGCTCTAGGAATTCCTTCTCCATTTTCATTTTCATCAAACATGGGAAATATTTTTTTGAAAGAATGTCCCCTGAACACTTCCCACTCTATAACATCAATACACCTATTGGATTTGTGTTTTTAACCAATTTCAACCACTGATCATATTCTCCCTCTATGTGATACATAAACAGGTTGAATTTCTCTTATTCTAAAAAATAGAGTATAATAAAAATATTTTCTCTATAGCTTATCCACTATTTAGTGATTAATAGTTGTATAGATACACTAAATGATGGTGTCCATTAATGCATAAAAGACTCAAAAATATTTTATTCCAATCGAGGTGAACCGATTACCAAAGATTGATTCAAGTTACTGCATAAAACTCAAGCTAGTTTGTTTATCATTCTAATGAGATTTTACATTTTGACTTCCATTGAAAGGACATCAACTCTTGGTTTATTTCGATCACCATTAACACAACTTCTGCTATTTCCTTCCATTTTATAAAAGAAAACAAAACCTTAGTCAGAAACATGTATCCTTTAATTATACTATAATTCTAACAATTTCATGTCTTAAAACATTATGATGAATTTTGTTATTCTTTAACATCAATTAATTTTTCCATAAATCCTTTATAACGATTCATAAAAAGATTGTGATTAACCATACAAATCCTTAAGGAGTGTCCAATAAGGAGTCCAGTAAGGCCCATTGTCATGTACTAGGTTATACCAGGTCAGGATCAATGCACCTTGTCAGAGTTGTTACCCCTAGGTACATCTGTTCTAGAGCCACATCCACTTGTTCGTATCTAGATATGGATTTATTTTTTGGAAACCACTTACATAATAATTCATCATAATTATTTTTCAATATTTAAACTTTTCCCTAGGGTTCTTCCTAATGATTTCAAATCCAAATTTCTATAAATATTAAAGCATGTTTTTGATACCAACTATGAAATCCTACATTTTTATTACATAAACCTTTAATTACTTTGTATAAAAGAGATGATATTTTCAAGTTTAGTTTAAAGGAAAAAAATTTACATAATAAATGAATATTTAAAAAATTCTTATAATTAAATTTAAATGATTCATCATAGGTTCATACAAATTACAATTACTACATCTCATAACCTAGGGAAATACATGAAAATAAAGGGTGAGCATAAGGACTAGTATGCTAAAACATGGGAAACAACTTTTTTATGATCTTGAGGAGTATCAATAATAATTTTAGGAAATACATAACCATAAGAGAAATATGTAATAATTATAATAATAACATTAATCATAAATTTCAATTGTGGAAAAAAATTTATTTTAGACATCAATAAGCATATGACCATGGTTTGTCAGAGAGGTGCCAGAAAAATTACCAAGGTTATTCAGCAAGGTGTCCTAAAATATGTCATCTCTAGAGATTAGATTATTTATTAAAGAAATTTAAGCACTATCATGGAAAAAACCTAATATTTAATAATAAATTTTATCCACATATATCATAATAAAAAATTTCATTAATAACCCATGATGAGTAAAATAATCGGGTTTCATAAAAAAATATGATGTTTTAAAAGAAGTGCTTAAAGACAATATCTTTATGTAATTATTAATCCATGAAAAAGAAAATATTGGTTTAATGTTTGTCAATACCCAATTTAAAATAGATAATTTTTATATCTAGTTGAATCCCCGGGAAAATAAAGCAGTTCTGGGATTCCAATAATAAAATAAGTAAAATTTTTGGGAAAAAGAGAGAAATTTTGAGAAGAAACTTTGGTAGCATAAAAATATTGAAACATGGATTTAGAAAACAATAAAAAGATAGGAGAAACAGGTATAAAATTAATATAATAATCTTAATACACAAAAGGTATTGAATAAAATGGATAAAAGAACATAGTATAGAAATTTAAAACACATACTACATAAAAAGGGAACTTGAAATCAAAAGAGAAGTTGATATTTCCCTTAACCGAAAGAGTGTTCCAAAAAATTGAGGATTTGGACTTTGGGGATATTATTAAACCTTTGGAGGAATAATTATGAGGTAATAATATCATATATTTGTGAATAATTAATTGTGAATGAATGCTAATGGATAAATGGGTGGATATTTATAGTAAAAGGGATGGATTTTTTAATGGATTTCCTTGGACACCTCAGAAGTGGTATTTGAAAAACCAAGGGACTCCCCATGATATTTTCTCATCTTATTGTTCATTTAGGACACGTAATATATTATGGAAATACACAGGAGTCGACCATTATTTTAAATTAATTATTACATCATATTTATTCCATTAAACATATCGAAAACTCAAAATTGTATTTTTACAATTAACCAAAAAACAAAAGTATTTGAGAAAATTATCAGAAATTTACCCAAACATTATTTAGAAGTTATTATTTTAAAAATGATATCTATTTTATCATAATCATTATCTAATTATGAAAAATTATCTTTGAAATAAGAACTAATTTTTTATTAAAATTAAAAGTGGACAAAAAATGCAAAGTAAAATACATTTTAAAATTTTAGGGACATGAAGAAAATAAAATTATATTATAATAGAAATTTACATAAAAGTGGTTTAATAAAAATATTTCATTAAAAAAAATTATAAATAATATGTTATCTTTCTATAAAAATTATATCTTTTATGAAAAGTACAATTTATGTCGAAAAAAATAAATTTATAGAACTAATTATATATTTTTTGGAAAACAAAACTCAAAACAGAATTGATGGAACCAAAATTTTATTTATACAAAGGGCTACAAAATAAATAAATGTGTCCTTGATACATAATGCCTTATAACACCCGTATACGACCTAATGGTGATGTGTGATATAGTGCTAGAGATAGGGGTAACTCAACTAACATCACTAGATTTCTAATCTCCACTAACTTGAACTTCTTCAATATGAAATTTAATTCAAGAATAAAATTTTGATGGTCATATTAGGATTGGTCAGGAGTGAATCCCAAAGATACAACCTCCTTCATAAGTTCTGAAAAATGGTATTTATACGACATGATTTTAAAGGATAAGGCCATAAAATCTTTTCTCTACTTTAATTAACCATTTTTCATTTCTATATATAATTCTAATTATAACATTAAAATTATTATTAAGAGTATTTTATCCAATGTTAAAACATACCAATGGTCATAATTGACCATCAATCAAATAATAGTCAAAACCCAATCGTCACATTTCAATTATACTAACTTAATTATAAAAGGGATATAGTTTTGTTGAGTAAAAAAATAATAAAACACGCATTTTTAGGAAAAAATTATCATTCAAAAATTTCAGGTCATTATAATAAACAAGAAATATTTTCAAAAATGACCTTGAGGTATTCACTCACCACTTTTGTTAGGTGACATCCCATGTGAGTGTCATCGACATTAAGGAATGTCTCTAAAAACTAACATAAGATCACTTTAATTTAAGGAATTGAAGGCCTCGCTCTCTAAGATCTAGAATCCCACTCAAAATGAAAGAAATGAGTGACTCTATTAAGAAATAGAAACTAAACTCAATGATAATAAAAATTGAGTTGAGCCTTAATGCGGATCAACAAATCCATGATAATAATTAGGTTGAAGATATCAAGATCAGGATCTATAAAATCAAACACCTCTTCAAAGTCAGCTATCATTTCCCAACATGTGGGAAATGTGAAATATTATATTGTCCTCTTTCCCAATGTCATGTTATTTTCAAAAAATAACGTAATATTATTTGAATACAATCCCATCACATCAATGTAACACCCTACGATTTAAAAATAAATACATCATGTTAGATAAAATTTCTGAAAAACTACACCCAGATTAAAAGAAAATATAACGCCATGATACGTTAAAAAATATACATTTTTCAATAAAATCAACATCTTTGATATCTTTCAATGCACACAACAGCAGGTTTAAATGAAATGTGATACTCTATTAATTTATTATTCTTTAAACATGACCCTTATAACCTATCCATTAATTTGGATGATATGAATAATTATAACTATATTAAGGAAATTATATTTTTTACACATGTATTAAATTAATTCAGTGGTAATATACTAAATATAAGTAAAATAATAACCATTTGAATGAGAAATAAATATTTTCTAAAAAAGGTATTTTTTTCCTAAATGGAAGTGTAGTCACACATTACCCACATAATTTAAAATTAATTTTTTTTTACCAATTTTGGATAAATAATTTAAAATAACAAACCAATTTTTAAAATTTATATTGTAAAATAATCTTTGGGGGAATATTTAATAATTTATGTAAGAGATAAATTTTTCTGTGAAGAGTGAAAAATACAGGTTTATATTAAAGATTTTCATCTATTGTAAAGCCTTTAAAAAATTTAATTTTTTTTAAGAATATTTTAAATAGAAAAGTACAACAATTATAAATATATTAATTCTATTTAGTCAATCTTAATAAATTTTATATTATGAGTTGACATTATTTTTTTAAAATTTTGAACATTTTCTCATTGATGACCTGCTATTTTGTTGAATTTGGGGGCTTAATTTTAAATTAAAATTAGAAAATTATATGAATAAAATTTGAAAAAATTTATTCCAAAATCGGAATCATAATTATATATATTATCTAATAAGTTCGAATTAATTTTTTACTATAATAAATATTAAAAAAATACATATTATTTATAGTGGTTATGGTTAAACTTTGTTTACCTGGGGTTAAACTAAAAATATAATAGTTTAAAATGAAACCCAACTTGAAAAAAATTAAAAGAAAAATTTTAAACTTATTTATTATTATCTTTAGTATGAACCTTTTATTATCCTTTTTTCATGAGGAAAATGTGGGTACAACATTTTATTTTGAAAAATAACAAGTGTGCCAGTCACTTAACATATAAATGGCCACCCCCATCCTCTCTTATTCACAATTTCAAAACCAATTGTTTTCCCCATTAGTTATCGAATAACTTCTATATATATCTCCTATAATCCTATAATATTTAACATTTTTATAATTCTATCCTAGGTATGATTACAAAGAAAATCAGAAAAAGTTGTTTGAAGAATTGGTAATGTCTCCAACTGGGAGTTTTATTTTTTATTTATTTATCAAAGTAATTAAATTATATTCAAATTAAGATGTTAAAATAAAATAATTTTTTTAAATATATTGATATTTTTTATGTTAACGGAATTACTGACATACATATCCTCTTTTATAAAATGTGTTATGAAATAATCAATTGTGTGTACGGCAAACTACTGCCTCGTGAACCCGTGTTATTTATATTCCATAAACACATTGTAAGGATGTATGTAATGATTTAGTTAAAATATTTATACATTATTTATTGGATTATTATACTTATTTAATTATAATAACATATATACCTTCTTCATGTCCATTTTGTGAGTGATACAATAATGACACTCATGTGTATGTCAGACTACCACTTTGTGAAGCATTACTATTTGTTTTAAACATATGATTTAAATTAAAGGTATAAAGGATAAAATTTAATGGATATATGTGATATTTATTTTCTAAAAATTTTATTTTAATATAATATCATATCTAACTTCTTACATTCCAACCCATTGGAAAACAATAACGTCGCTCGTGCGTATGTGCGGACTACCGCCTCCACATAGTGATGTGAAATGTTTATCATTAAATTATTACTTGGATGGTAATAAGGATTTATTTTAACAATAAAAATTATATATATAATGTAGTAATGATTTTATAAATGATAATTAGTATTTATTTTCCATTCATTACATCCATTGAGAAAAATGGAAACAACGTTCATGGATACATACGACCTACCGATTCCATAAATTGTGTATTCAATTATCTATACCTAAAATTTATAGTTTAATATAAAAAATATATGGAATATACATGATTCTTATATCATGGTTGAAATTATGGATATAATTCAACCGTGATGAAATTAAATGTACCTCAATTATCGAACTAAAACATACATGAAAAATAAAACTACTATCACCCGAAATTGTGATTTCAAGAAAGTGTTTATACTAAAAGTTTGATAAAAATACTATAAATAATAATATATGGTATGATATATAAAATAATGGTTATTTAATGGATTTCTAATAAACCTATATTTATTGTATAGGTGTTTTGGAAACATTTGATGGAAGTCGAAGGGTTTATCTTCTCACCTTTACTTTCATCAGTCATATAACATATTCACCACTTATATCTATTGTATGGTGTATATACCACACCTTTTTATATGTAATATCATGAATATATTTTTATTAATTGTATATAATGTTTCATTTGAATTTATTTATTTCATGGGGATTGTGATTCACAAGTTACTAATATTGTAAGGGTTTATTTCACAATCTCATCATTATTTGGGATTGTTTTTCAAGTCTCCATTGGGGGAAATATTTGATATTTATATTTAACAAATATATGTAATATTATCATATTGTTATTCATGAACTTTTTCATGTAATAGTTCCATTTTACTACACATTGGAAGTTAAAATGAATGAGAAACTATATTATGAAAATAAAAATTTATTTCTATCCGTAGTCAAAAATCCATTTTCATTAAAATACATGTGTTCTATAATGTTATGAAATTTTGTTATCCTTTGAAAAATTATTGATTATATAAATTATTACAAATTTTTATTACTAATAAAAAATTTCAAAAGAAATCTTCACATCATTTTCAAACTATGGTATGTTTGGATTTTACCAAAAATGTGAAAGGATCCTTTGTTTTAATCCATAAGGAATGAATAGAATTTTACACCACTGTGACACCTAAATGGTTAAAAGAATATTTTAAAATTATTCCAACGTTATTTTTAATGAAATTTATTTTCAAAATATTTTGTGAACTTTTAGTTCAATATTGATTTTAAAAGTGAAAAGGTTATATTCCAAAAAATGTTTTAGTGAATTTTATACAGTATTTATATTCATCAAATATATTAACCCATTATTTTAATTATGATATACTGAGTATATGTAGTATGGATACCATACTTATTGTTTTTATTGATGGTTTTGATTATTTTGATTCAGGAAGTAAATTTTTATGGACATTCACTATATTATTATAGATATTTTATGATTAAGTATATTGATTGAGGTTAGTAATACCATTTTGTAGGGTAGTTTTTTAATACTAACAGTTATTCTGATTATGTTTCCCTAATTTTATACGAGGAGTGAATTAGGGTTATTAATTTATTAGTGTAATCCATAATTACATAACCCCTCGATGCATCCTTTTCTCTCATGAGACAAACTGGCTTGGGTATTTGGATAAGGCCAGACCCATTTATATAAGATGTTAGGGCATGAGAAATTTACGGTATGAAGTATTGTTCTGATGCCTTGATTATATGTTTAAGATTCCCTACATTATGCATTCCATCATTATGAATTTAGTTATCAATATTCCAGGTTATTATTATATTAGTTACAATTTCCATGGCCAGGTTTTCAATCACATGTTATTATTTAAATAAAATTATTTCAACATCAATTATTTATACCATCATATGATCAAGATATTGATTAAATGGAATGTGTTACAGTTATTTACCTTTCAATATTTATTATAACTTACTAATTAATTACTTATATTTTATGTGTATCCTTAATTCACATTTGATATCACACCATTCTTGTGTTTTATTTCCGCTTAGATACTAGGAAGTGTTTTTTGATTGATATATAGGGATAAAATAAGGGGAATAATGTTCATATCAAAGAAAATTCATTATGTAATTTATTTATTAAAATGTACTATGAACAAAAATTATGTCTCTAGTATACCAAGACTAATAAAAAACTTTTTCCTTTGGTATGTTATTCCTTATAACTTATGCCAATACAATAAAGTAAAAATTGACTCTATGCTTCTAGGGCCATAGTTTCTATTGTTTGAGGAAGAGGAAGATTGTTATAAACCATGGGAACTATATTTCAGAAAACAAATATTAGGTAACATAGCCCTATTATATACATTATGGATAATAATAGAATAACAACCAAAAGTTTTGTTAAGGAAGAGATTACTTGGTATTTCCTAGAAATAAATCCCTATCCAGATACTAAAAGTGGTCGTGGTTCTATCATAGATATAACTAGGTGTAATAACTCTAAAAAGGATGAATTGGGATAGAATTGATAACCACTTGGTTCATAACAATTGGGATTACTGTGAATCTAGTTTGACACTACCTATACATCTGCTTAAGATAATTAAATATTTATTTAAAAAACATTATGAATGATTTGAAATTAAATATATCCCTAAAGAAACCATGTTTATGAATACGATATTAGTTATGTAGAGAATTTTAAAATTATTTTATGTTTATTACTAGTTTTGGGATTATACATTATGTTTAATAAAATTATGATATAATATAGTGTATTCCAATGTTTAGAAATGGATCCTAATAGAAGGAATGAGAACCGTATCAATTCACATACTCCAAGTATGGATTTCCATCATAGGATTGATAATGATGTTTGATCAATAGATGCTTCTAGAAGTGATATAATTATAACAATATTGGGGAGCAAAATTAGGTTATGATAATTCACCCTTCATGTCTATAGAATCCTACTAATCCTCCATATGGTATAACAATATATTACCACTTCCTACACCATTAGCCTCCATCGTTAAATTGGAAAACAAATCTAATTTTAGGTGAGAAGTGGATATATTTCTTAAATATGATATTTCACATTCTGGTAGGTATTGAATGAAATAAATTTGTGATTCTAGATTATCCTATATGAGGTGATTTAGATAAATGGTGGAAATTGATTCAAAATGGTAAGGATGTACACGAAATAGAAAACATGGAAGGGAAGTATTTCTAGGTACTCTTCTTGGAAAAGTATTTTCCTTGTGGACAATGAGAAGATATTAAAAAAAAATTCTAATGTCTAAGAAATAATGAACAAGAAAATGTTGCAATGTTTCAGTCCAAAATTACAAGGTTATCAAGGCATGTTGGGAAAATGTGTATAATCCAAAGAGCTTGATTGATCTTTTATTTAATGGGATGAATGTAGTCGTTCAAAGGGAAGTCATATCCTAAACTTTATCAACATAGAAGGACATAATATCATGTTCTATAAAGACTAATAAATAATTCTACATGTCAAATGGATTTTAGAGAATAATGAAAAGAAGAGAATGATAGAGAAAAAAATAGATAAAGTGATGAAGAGAAAGGAGGATTTTACAACATTTTATAGCTTTTCAAAAATCAACTTGGTATATCTGAAAAAGAAAAAGTATACTTTTTCTTGTTTGGAGAAAAAATCCATCATTTTCATGAATTACTAGGTAAAGGAGAATCCCCCAAAGTATTGTTCTTTATTTATAATTATATGAGGTAATATTTTAACCAACACCCCATCTGTCAAGGGATTATACCTCAAAAAAAGATAATAGATCAAGTTCAAGATTATGTTATAGACATTACTAAAGTTTAATGATTAATGTTATTGATTATTTAGATCAAATAAATATGTTTTTTATGTATTTTATAGATCATATTGTTGATTATATGAATATTAATATGTACAAGGATTTAAATACAACAGTTTTTCTTTATGAATTTTGATGCCTGTATTGAATATTACAAAGTAAATTGATTTAGTGTAAATTTGATATTTTGTGAAAGAACATGATTAAGTTAATATAAGTCATGAAATATGATATTTGTTTAGATAATAATTAAAATCAATTGTTTAGGGGATAATATTTGTGATAATGAAATTGGATAGTGATTTTGTGGCTTAAGTTATCTTTATTGAAACTTATTATATATATGTTTATTTGGAACATACTAAATAACCTAAGAGTTTATTATTTGGAAGAATTAGGGTTTTCATTTAGGTTTTATAGTGATCATGGTACTCACATAATTTAATTGTGTCATTAAGTGACACTTTATATTGTTTGGGGACTATTATATTGATATAGAGATCTTTATTAAGAAATTCTTAGAAATTGATTTTTGAAAGATATATTTTTGTTAAGAATTAATGTTAACTATATATGGAATCGATTAAGTTGAATTTGAGGTTTTATTAGATGATTTGTTCTAACAATTTTTATTTTAGAAAATATCTAGAGACATGTGGAATGACATGGAATTCCAGTGATCTTTTAAATGTGTTTCAGGAATAAAAATTTGTAACACCCTGAGACTTCAATAATTATTTCCTTTAAAATAAATTCAATCTATTTGATATACTGTGATGCACACAACACCAGTTTTAAATGAAAATAATCTATTAAGATTTTATTTTAACCCGATCATTATAATCTAGATATTATGTTGATGGGTATGAATTATTCTAACTACATTATGAAAATAATATAGTGTAAATAATTATAAAATAAAATTTATAGATATATATATTAGAAATAATTTTAGAATAATTTTTTAGAAAAATTATTGTTTTATAAAAAAACTATTTTCAATGGTTTTGCCGCTTCTTATGCACGAATGATAAATTTTTTTTTGACACTTGTAGAAAATGAATTTTAAAAACTGATATTGTTTTTTGAAATCAAAATATCAAGATTTTATTAAGGGTAATTTATTAACTACTTAAAGAAGATAATATAATTATTTATAATATAATATTCATGTGATTAAATGTTCATACACATATGTACTAGTGCATTTTTCAATTTGAACTTATTTTTTTTAACATTTTGTAATTTCATCTTAAAATGAACTATTACATCATAATTTTCTGAACACCTATAAAAACACCCAATAGTATTGATTTTATTTTCATATTTTAGTTTGTAGTCTTTCATAAAATGAGGAACATTATATTCTCCTTGATCATCTAATGATTCAATTCGGAATATGAAAAAAGTGGGCCTTGAACCAAGAATATTATGAGAAAAGTGATCTCGACAGTAGCTGAATGACATTACTATAAAATCCAAAATGAAAAACCAGTGATGATCATATTTGAACATGAGATAGAAGTTATCATGGTTTCTATTTCATTAATCTGTTTCAGGAGCTAATTCAAATGTTTTAATGGGGTTTTAGGTGTCCCATGATGAAGACGAAATTCTAGGCCAGATTCTATGTCTCAGAAAAACACCTTACCATTTAGATCATATAATGAATAAAAACGATCCAATTTTAATAAAATTTTACAGTATGTTATGTGAAATTTTACGATTCAATTTT
Organism: Viscum album; assembly: GCA_963277665.1. NCBI lineage: Eukaryota > Viridiplantae > Streptophyta > Magnoliopsida > Santalales > Viscaceae > Viscum > Viscum album. The sequence continues at coordinate 1,009,801,925 of OY728160.1, forward strand.
TTATTATATGAACCTATAGAATTAGGCCTTCTAAAATAGAGTTTGGACATATTTGTTTGAGGTATGCGAGCTGGCTTCCATCTCAAGAAAAGGGTGAAAATATAAAAATTCCAAAAAACTTACACCCGCCTAGGCATGACATAATCTATTGAGAATAATTTTGTTATTGGGGGTCTTTCCCAATACTCTTTAAATTCCAATATAAGGTTGTGTTTTTGAAGGAGTTACAAGATTATTGGTGTTTGTTTCACTGTAAGGTTATGTTCCTTCTTTGTCTTATTAATTACATTTCGTTCTCATGTTAGTTGTTCAAATCTGGTTAGTTTTAATAAGATTTATTCAATTTTCTTATTCTATTATATATGTATCACATTGATACCATTTTATCAATGAGGGATGTTATTCACAATTAATTTTGAAATTCTTTACACAATGATTGAGTGATCAATATTTCACTATTTGTCTTGTTTAATTTCGCCCTCATGAGTCTTATTCCCACTAATATTGATAGAATAACATCAATAGAGGGATAACCCTCTTATGGATTGATCCATGGGATCATAATGACACTGAATTGGATGTTATTTCTCACTCTATTAATGTTGAATCAATTATTTTAATTGATAATTTCATTTGATGAACTTTATAATTCTTCGTACTTGTATAATTTTAAGGCCATACACATCAAATGACAATACAAACCTTTACACTACACTACTCAGAGAAATGATCATACATGTGTATTGGTGATTAATATTTGGGTGTGTATGTATTAAATAAGTAATTATGGATTTTTTACTTCCTTGAATGAACCCATCTCAAATTTAGGAAATTTGAATTGTCTAGAATGGAATTCATCCAATACACCTTAAGAAATAACCTTGGATAAACTCATTATATAAAATTTAGTTCCCTTAGTTATCTGAGTGTTATATTTATGTATCCCAAATGAAAAAAGTTCTCCAATTCATAGAAAAAACAATCCATCAAATGAACACGCCTCCTAGTTTATTCTTAGGTCTCTAAGAATTAAACAATCCAAGTAAAATATGAGAGACTGCTTCAACCCTCAAAACATAGGTAAATTCGAACATGAAAAAATATTGGAACCGTTGATGGGGATAAAAGTAATTAAACTTGAAACTCTTTCTATTATCACTTGTTTACCTTTTATCCCATAAGTTTCTCTTATCTTTCCCCCTTTATTTTTTTCTCTTTTTTGGGTGCATGTCAGCCTATAAACATGGCTAATCAAACTATCTAGGTATGGTGATACTCTTGGGTTGGGGATTTCGTAAAAAATATGGTTCTCTTCCCATTAGATCATAATCTTCATAATACTTTGGATTAAAAAATTGAACCCATTCCATGGGATGGTCTCCAAATAAACTGAATCATATACCCAGGAATGAACCAAAATGGATATCCAAATGAGTTAGCAACTAACTTAGGGAATGTAGTCGATCAAATCGTGAATGAATACCTCACCCGAGCCTGAAAAAATAAACCCTCTTACATTATACACACTTTCCTATGGTAATGCCACTATGTATTCGAAAATTATTTCCTAAACTACCTTTAATCCATCAATGGGATGGATTCAAAAAATTCATAACTTCTTTTCAAATAGGTCAATGACATTGTTGAAAAGATGATCTATACACATTATCTTGGGTATTCTCAGATGAGGATATTTTCTTTATCACTAAATGATCAGGAAAATAATTGGTTAATCAATATGAGATATTCCAAAATACACTAACGGAACCAATTTTAAAAACAATTCTACAAAAATACCCACCATCAACAATTAATTGAACTTAAAAAGAGTATCATTTTTTTTGAAAAATGAGGGGATTCATTTTATGAAACATGTGAAAAATTCAAAGAAAAAAATGAAAATTTTACCTCACCATGTATTTTTAATCTCAGAACATGTTAGAATATTTTATGAAGGGTTGGTTATAGGAAACAAAATTCACTCACATTATGTGTAATGGAACTATACAAAAATAATGCATAAAATGATGATTATGAGTATCACAAATGTTTGGTCAAACAAAACCAAATATGGGGAACATCACCTTACTATACGAAGCCACCCAAATATGTTGGAATAGAATATATTAAGGAAGAAGAATGTATATATTAATACCATTCTCCACTCACTAGAAATATCAGAGAGGAAAATATTAGGAATTTACATGAAATCCAAACTATTGAACTTATTTTTTTACAATTTTTGAAAGACATGGCCACATGACACACAACTACCTAACCATCCCTTATATAAAGGATTTTATTTTAGGAGGACCACCAGTGGTGGTCAACACTTTATCCTTTAAAAATATATATGTAACCAAAAAACTTTCAATATAAGGTATAATGACTATCCGATATTCCATTATAAAGATAACAACAATCCCATACAATAACCTGTTCAACTACGAAAATCAAACCCATAGACTTTAATTTTTTTCTGAACCACAATTAGTCTTTACAAAATTAACTCAATACCAACACCCCCTATCCAATTACAAAATCCCAACCAACAATATATTCTATTGGATACCCAAAAAACTAAATATTCACTATGGATAAACCAACAAACTAAAAAAACTAACAAATCTATTCCTATACCAATATTTGAACAATCATTTAAATTAGTAGATAAAATTAACATAGAATAATATACCTTAAACATGAATTATAAACCATTATAATCGAATGAATCCCATTCCTACTAAATCTTTCAATCCCCAACCATAAGGGGAGAATACAATTACACACAAAACTCTCATGAACAACTAAATGTAATGACTATATTAATAAGTGACTAATCTAAAGGAAAACCTAAAAAAACCATTATAGAATAATTAAAATCGACAACATCACCTGACAATGTGGAATAACCACCCACAGAATCAGAAAAACATAGTTTAAATGTTAAAGAATAATAATATCACCAAATAATCAAACAACCTACTCCATTCTCACAATAAATGAGAGGAAATTAAATCCTGAACTAAATGAAAAACTAAGGTAAATATTATCACATGTAAAGTTTAACATAACCCTTATCGATGGAATCCAAAACATACCTGCATACTCTAAGTACTTGAAATATCTATGTACATTAAAAGTTAATTTCTCAAAAAAAAACCAAGCCCCTTTTTATACCAATGTGAGTACCACAATTTAATGGACCATTCCTCCAAAGCTAAAAGAGCCAAGATTTCCTTAAATCAATGTTTAGTTTAGAAAGATTAATTTTTTCAATGGCCTTTGTGATATTTGAGACAATGTAATCCTTATTTCATATGCTATATATTTTCATTCAAGGATCATAAGTCTATAACCCACATTATTAACAATTAAAATTATTTATCATTGGGTTTGTGTTCCCAAGGGGATATTGTTTTAATTAAAGATGAAAATTTCATTTACACCACTTTCTTTATTTTCCTTAACAATCACACAATATTAGGTCCTATGGAGAAAACATCAATTATACTCAGCCATCGTTTCTAAAAACAATAATCATTTTCATCCCATTTAGAAATGTGAACATGATAATATCATTTGGAAACATGAGACTATATCTAAAAATCTATAATACAAATTCTAAAATTGGGGATGATGAAGATATCCATGAGGTCAATTGGATATGTAGGGTTGATAACGAACTAGATAATATCACATAATTAATAAAGGATGTTTAAGTCAAGATTAGATTGATTTCTTCTATTTACATGTTGTAAATTTATCTCATTGGATTTAATATCTTTTAGTTAACACTTTTTCTAATTTTCTAAAATCAGAAATCAATGATACAATTTTATAAAGAAAAAACAACACATACTTGCCCATATTGAACACTGATTTGCTTATTTTATGGATTATAATTCTATTTAAAAGGAACCAATTCTATAATAAAATTTGGAAAAAGAAACCAAGTTCAATGCAAAGTACCATAATTATTTTGAATTAGTTAACCAACATGATCTTGAATTTACATTCATTCCTTCATCACTCAATTATGAATGCTTAGGTAATAGTAAGATCTTCCCTATTATCATTTATTATTCTTTCATGAAAATGAATAGAATATGCTTCTAGATGTCATAGGAAATCCCACGAAAGAAATTGGATAGAACATGTTTGATATTACCCTGATTAGGATACACATTTATTCTCAAAGGATTGTTTTGGAATCTAACACCAAATGATGTCGTCAAACTCAATGGAAACTCAATGCCAATATTATAGATGCGGTAAGCAATGAACACATAAAACTACTGAAGGTGGGAATCATCTACCCTATTTCTAAGAGTCTGTGGGTTATCTTATTTCAAGTTGTTAAAAAGAAGTTCATAATCACTATGATTACTGATGAGGATGTTGATCTTCTCCCCACAAGGGTGTGTAGTGGATAGAATGTGTGAATTGACTATAGGAATCTAAAATCATGTATATAGAAAGGATATTTCATATTTCCATTCATTGTCATGTATTGGAGGTAGTGGTGGGTAACTAGTTATATTATTCACTAGATGGATACTTAAGTTACAATAAAAGTTAGGTCTCTGTATAATATCATGGAAAAACTGACTTCACCAATCCATTTAAATTTATTTTCCATAAAGAGCATGCCCTTTGGGTTATAAAATTCCGAAGTAACTTATAGAAATACAAAATGGGAATCTTATCTAACATAAAGGGTAATTGTATAGAGGTATTTATGGATTGCATCTCCATCTTTGGGGATACATTTGAGGGATTATCTGTAAATGCTGAAAAGTAATTTCTTACATGTGAGGATAATAATCTCATCCTAAAATGGGAATAATGACATTTCATAGTAATGTAAGGATATTTTCTGGGACATCTGGTCAATGGTAGTGTGATTGAATTTGATAATGCTAAGGTTGATATCATTCGTCATAATTCCTCTCCGAAAAATGTCAAGTAAGTGAAGTCCTTATTAGGGAATTATGGGTTTTATTGAAGATTCATTAGTAATTTCATCCCCATTAACCAAAAACTATGATATTATAGTGAAATATTCTCTATTTATATGAAAAAAATATATGAGGAATCATTATGGACCCTCAATTCATCTATTTCCCTCCACATATCTCTATCAATTTGAATCTTCCATGAAAACTCATGCGTGATCTGAGTGACTTCACTGTAGGATATTTCCTAGTACATTTTGTGACAAAACACCATGTTTTAGTGATTACACTAGTAAATAATTAAATGATTTCAAAATAGACTATATCACCATTGAGAAAATGTTTATTTCTATTTTATTTTCTTTATTAAAATTTAGGTCCCATCTCTTAGGTTCTCCCATCATTGTCTTCATGAATCATTAATCCCTAAAGTACCTTATCCAGAAACTAGATTCCAAGGCTACATTGATTGGGAGTGTTATTCATTTACAAGAGTTTTATATAAAGTTTTTGGATAGAAAGGGTGTTAAAATTTTCTTATCTTATCCCCTATATAGGATATAATTCAAAGACAAACCACATCACCTTTCTACGTTTGATTAATTTCATGATGAACACCTTTATTTTATTACTGATTCCCCATCGTATGTTGACATATCAAACCACTTAGTTATGTCTATCATTATAAAATTATCTAGGACCCAAGAAAATATGGAATTTTATTTTGATTTCAAACATTATGTGTATAAGGATTCATACCTATTTAAGTACTGTCTTGATCAAGACATTAAGATACGTCTTCCTGAGTCTGAGCATGAATCCAATGAAAAATTCTTCTAGGGAGTGGCATGTAGAGGAAACATTCCCACATGTAAAAGAACTGCAAAGTTCATCCAAATTGTTTTATTCTTGTCTACCCTCACCGAAGATTCATTCACCTTCTTCAAAAGTTTTCCTGAATGTCAATAATAAGGATCTATAATCAAATTGTATCAAATTCCCCTTAATACTATTATAGTCATAAACATATTTTCTTTTTGGGAAATTTATTTCACAGGACCCTTCCAAAACTCGGGGGGATTCCCAAGATCAAGGTTATATATATATATTTTCTCTTAGCTATTGATTATATATCAAAATGTGCTGATTCCATTCCCACGAAGTACACAGACTATCAAAATTTGATACAATTCTTGAAATAACATATCATTCATATATTTAAAATTCATAGGGAAATCATCAGTGATCATTGAACCCATTTATACAACCATACCTTCCCGGAACATATGTCTAAATAATATATTTCTAATAAAATTTTAACTGCATAACATAATCAAACCAATGACTAAGCTAAGTTGTAAAACTGTTAAATTATGAATTTTTTTGAAAGAACTATCAAATTCATATATGAATGATTGGTCCTAGAAACTCCACGTTTTCCTTTGGTTATATCTTACCATATAAAAAACCATCATAGTCATGTCACCATATAAGTTGGATTATGAAAAATAATTCAATTTACATATTAAAATATAAAATGAGGCCTTTTAAGAAATCCAAAAAATGAACACTAAAATTTCATTGGCCGAAACGAAGATGAAATTAGAACATAATGAACATGAGGAAAGTAGGATGGGGGGCTAATAAAATTTAAGGATTTTTAAATCAAGAGTTCAACCATACAAATATTGGAATCTCAAAGTTAAACAGTTTTAATTTGGAAAATTTCTGATCCTCTATAGTTCAAATCATTATTTACACATAGGAAAGATACAGTCTAGATGGTCATGTCATTACACAGTGCATCATGTGTACACACTTGGGGATGTATAAGTTTATTATCCCACCATTGGTAAAATCTTAAAAGTAAATATTCATAGGTTTAAACAATTTATTATATAATTCAATAAATAATAACTTTTATAGGAGTTAACTTATTTAGTCTATGAATCATAATAAAATTGATTGGTTTAGGTTCTATGTAGAGCTAAGGACATTAAAAAAAAGTTATTTCTTAGAGGGAAACTAGATTTTACCAATACATTGACTCAAGTTTTGGATTTTAAAAATATACAGTTGTGTTTTTATTTCCTTTTGTAATTTATTGTTATTCTTTAAGGGAACCTTTAACGGTTTCCATGGTCTGTAATTTCAGTTGTGCATGAGAATTCAAGGATATTGAGGTTTAAGTTTTTTTCTTAGAGAAATAACTTATTTCCCGAAATTTTACACCATTTTACCATCCACTATAGGTAGTCCGTGAGTGACATAGAGATTACAGGATTAATTGGTTGTGAGATGAACATCATCATTATACCATAAGGTAACTTCATTCCATGAATCTAATTTTCAAATTTTATTTTGGAACTCCTCTCCTCTAACTTTATTTCCTTCTAATTTTTTTTGTGTAATAATTAGGTTAAATTTTATTCTTTGTTGGGGGGATTAAAAAAATAATTTTTTTCATAAAAATAACAATATTCATTTTTTAAAATTTAAATGAAAAATACAACCAAAAGGAATAATTAGTTTATTTAAACTTGAACATGATAATACACATTCCACAAACATAATCTAAATAGACAATAATTCTTTATGCCTTGATTTTGATTTTAATCCATTTTTATGTTCATGAGCATAGATTTTGGATGGTGTTTCTGTCTAATGTAAATTTTCATCATTTATATTTTCATCCATTTAATAAAAAAATTCACAATGTACATCATTTGGATTGTGGGGTACTAGTTTAAATTATTGGGGTCACATTAAAAATTGAATAGGATTTCTGATCATTTTAATGATAAAATGATTTCAAAAAAATGAACAAAAAATAAAAAAGAAACGAAATTAAATTTTCACATAGAGTAATGGGATGACCTAATGTGAAACTTTTGACACTTGGGGTTCGTGAATCCATAGTTTTCTAGCCCATAGATGGAATTTGTTTCTCTATTTGTGGTAATTTTATTTTTTCATTAAGTTAACTCAAGATGATTCCAGATTATTTTGTATTTACTTGGTGCTCTATGGCCTTTGAGCATAAGAGTCATTGAAAATGTATCACTTTAGGGGTCGACATGGTTGAGTTCAATTTCAATTACAATGGATAAACTTAAAAAAAAGAAACAAAAAAATTTAAAAATAAATACTCATCTCAAAATTAAAATTTTATTCCACCTAGAACTTCCATATTTTCCCCAAAGAATTAAAATGATACCCCATATCTATTATGATGTGCAACACATGATCATACTTAAATGAAATTAAAAGAAATAAGAAGATGAATTTGAACAAAGTAATGGGCTTGGGCATGTGATATGTTTTTGAACCCATATTGAGTTATAATATTTTGATGGGTTTTATAATTGTTCGATATGAGATATTTTGGTTAAAATTGTATATTAAAATGATTTTAGAAATGGGATTTCAAATATCAGGTTTTTGAGATAAATTTTTCCTGGGACTAGAAAAAATCAAGTTGGAGGTGTGATTAGCCCCTTAAAGCGTATAATATTCTATTTTTAAATTATAATATTCCCATGATTCAATATTCATAATCATTTATACTAGTGGATTATAATATTTGAACATGTTCTATTAACATGTTTCTAATTACATCTTAAAATTCACTATTATATGGTAAATTTTTGAACACCTCCTAGAACAACCAATGGTATTGATTTTATTATCATATTTTATTTCCAGGTGTCCCAGGACATGATGAACATTCCATACTTTTGGAGCTATTACAGATTCCATTGGGAAAATGACTGAAGTGGGTCTTAAATCATGAACATTTTGGGTAATCTGAACTAGAAATAATTATAAAACAATTACTACATTGGATAATACCTAAGCATAATTTTTTTTAAAAATTGAAGTGATATATATTAAATCATTAGAAACATTTAATTCAACCATTACTAGAGCTAATTATGATGTTTTAATGGAGTTAATTGTCCTCCATGTTGAAGATGAATGTTTGGACTAGATTCTATGTCCCAGAACGAAATCCCACAATTTCAATCGTATCTCAGAAAAATATAGTTGGAATCGAATTTTAGAAGATGTTAGGGGATATAACGAAATTCCATTTTTCTTCTATTTCCCCCCAAAGCAAGCCATATAGAATCTCATTTTGAAGCATCTATCGGAGGCATGAAAAATAGATTCCATTTCAGGTCAAGGGTTGAAAATTCCACATTATACAAGATTTCCACCACCCTAGGCATACAATAATAACGTTACAAAGAAATTATTGTTGGGGGATATTCCCAAGACTGCACAATTTTCTATCTCATGTATTGGTAGTAAAGGATATATGGGATTCTAGATGTTTGTTTTGTTGTAACATTTTGTTTTCTCCTTTTCTTTCTAATCAAATTTATTTATCATGTATGTTGTTTGGTTAAGATTATTTTCTATGAAATCTTCTTGATTTTATCTTATTATGTTATTCATATATCATGTTGATACATTTTCCTCAAGGAATATTCAATTTTTTTTTGTGTGAAATTATTCACACAATGGTTGAGTGATCATTATTTCACTATTTTTATTCTTCAATTCCACCATAATAAGTCTACTTCCCACTTCCATTAAGATAATATCATCAATTGATGGAGTATAAGGGGATATATTTGATGTTATTTCTCACTTTATTAATGTTTAATCACCAATTTTAATTGAGAATTTAATTTTTTTATTTTAATACTAATTCATCCTTGTTGAATTTTAAGGCCACACACTTCATGTTATAATAAAAACCTTTACATTATAATGCTCATAAAAATCATTCTCCATGTGTATAAGTGATTATTATTATGTTGCATTGTTATTAAACCAGGAGGTGATGATTTTAGTTTTAATTTATTGAATAAACCCATCTCAAATTTATCAAATTGAAATTGTTTAAAAAATAATTCATTCAAAACAACCCAAGTGATAAAATAGGATCAAATAATTCTCTAAAATTTAATTCACTTTGGTATATTAGTGTTAATTCAAAAAATTTCAAATCAAACACAAGTTGGCCATATCATATCCAAAACAATCTATATAATGCACCATTATATTGGTTTTTCTCTTAAAAATCTGAGGATTAAAAAGCCCAACCAATAATATGAGAATCTAATTAAACCCTAAAACCTGGGGTAAATTTGGGATAGAGTATTAATTTTTAGGATTTTACTAAAGTGTTTCATTTTTTGATGAATAATGAAAATAGTAATTTTTTTTCAAAAAGAACATTTCAGTTAAATTATTTACAAAGTAAAATTATATTATAAATTTGTTATAATGTTAAATTAGTTCAATTATATTATTATAAATAGAATTTAGGTCATTAAACTCAATTTCATAATGTTTTTTGATTTTAAAACCTTTCATACTTATGATAATGTTCTCTCTGAAAACCCAAATTTTTATCACATTTATGGGTATAAATATAAATTGGATTCCTTCACTTATGTGAATTGAATTTGTAATAATGAGTTCCTTATAAAACGAATTAGAATAATTTTTATTATATAAGATGTCCATCTTAAATTATTTACCCTAATGAATTGTGAAAATAGAAAAATTAATTAGCATGGTTAAGGTGAATGTGGGTTTATATTGTTGATCTAGAATTGACACTTAGATAGCGTAGAGTATAGACTATGATCTATCAGGGTACTCAGGATTATTTCAAGATGTTTAGAATGATTTTAATGAGTATGAGAGTACACCAATATGTTATCCACTAAAATAACTACCAATTGACCCCAACACAAATGGAGGATTCAGCTCATTAAGTCCATAAAAATAGTTGCATAATTTTCAACCTATAAGGAGTTAAAACAAACTCATATAACCCAAATCTGATCCTAAAATAATTTCATAATATATAAGAAGGTATCATCCCCAGATGATGATACCCTAACCTCATATCAATTTTGGAGAACAAAGAATCACCATTTAACTAGTCAAAATGATCATTGCTACACGAAAGACGATATTAGTTCTCTACTATCATCTGATTCAACATTCAATAATCTATGGAAAACTACAATGTTCAATCCACCTACTTTGAAAACAATACTAGATAGTTCCATGGCTACGTACTTGGATGAATAAACCCTTTATTGTCTAATTACATCAACTGAGTCTTTTGTTCCAGATGTTCAACATGTGACATTATATATGGAGGAATAAAAATGTGATCATCTCAGGCATTAGTTCAATCATGAACTGAACCACTCTATTAATGGGAATACCTAAGATGTATTTATGAATACCATCATGTAAATGATCCACTATAAAATAAATGACATTCTTACCTACTTCCTCATCATTAAGCACCATAAAATCCACTTGTGATGTGAGATCACCTGACTAATGAAGAAATGGACCTCCCAACTATGAACATAATTTTCACCTTCAGGATGCATGAATCTCACTCTCTTATGGAAACAATCTATATGATCTTGGCATGTAACGATCTAGTTAATCCCTAATATCAGTTTGTAACATGACATGTCAATCACAAACAAGTCCCAAATAAAGCGGCACCCACCAACATCGAGAGAACACTTCTTACAGTATCAGACATTATTTTTTCAAACTATGAATGATGTGTCCATCATTACAACATCAATCATATATTACCCCACAATACCCACAAATACAAAAAACCTGAGTAGATATTAAAGAATATGAGGCTACTATATCAAAGAAAACACTAGAAGTCTTAGAAGATATAAGAATATTACCATAAAAAGTCGATGGTCCATCCTCCCCACTGTCATGGATCAGGCTAGAATGAAAGTTGCTGAACTACCCCTCTCACTTGAGATCTTCTATGAGTTTATTGTGTGGCACTACCATACTGAGAAGGATTATTTTGTCTTAAATAATGACGTCCTCTACCCTGATTTGTATGACCAGTAGAACTCCAAATACATTCCATGTTTGGAGGTGTAGACCCCCTTCATATACTATTTATTAGTCTTGACCTTCCATCACTACCTACCTAACAAGGGTTCTTGAACAACCTCCGTACATATCCCATCCATCTGCATGCTCAATACTCTATTGTTGGTAGGGTACAATGAACACACTTGTGTCTTTACCTACAATATTGATAACAAAAAACCTGATCACTACCCTGAAAGGCCATCCATTTTCCTAAGATACTCTTTTTACAACCACCCTGGAGTAAACCCTAAAAAATGTGCTTCCTTATAATAGATGGAATACAACTTTACCACCTAATTGAAACAAAATTCCATCCACTAGAAGCCTCCATTAGGTTCCCTTATGAAATGTGATATTGATCCACCAACACAAAAAATGTCTTAAAATGGAAGATATTCACCTGAGACATGATCTAATATCTAATTCCATCCAAAATACTTCTCACTATACATTCCTCATCCTCTATACCTGATGGCAAAAAAGTGTATCATGTTAGTGAAGTAGTAATCCTAATCTATCATATACAATATCCACTTACTCAACCTCATAAACTCTACATATTTCTCATATCTTAGAATCTATAGATATATTTATTCCATAAAAGTTTTCTTGAAATATTTCCACAACATGGCATCAGCCTACTAAATTTGAACAAGGATGTCCCACTGACATTTCACTAATACTCACAACATATAAGCTACCAAATTGAATTTATTCTTGGATGCATTCTTTATGTGATCCAAAATCACTTGGATGGAATCTATCCAAAAATACACTACCTTAGGACCACCCTCTCTATTAAATATTGGAGGGTTCTATAGTTAGAACTCTATAATCAGATCAAACATACTTCTCCCAACCTCCCCTATGTATCATTATATTGTATTAAAAAAATAAAAAATGTTCTCATGAATCTTATGTTCCCCTATATTACTTGAAGATAAAACGTTTTCCTTCTCCACTATAGGAGGAATATTCCTGGAGATGTCCTCCTATCTCTCAACTGGTATACTTTAGTGTGGTGGTATCTCTCTAAAATAAAAAAGAAAGTATCAAAACACATAACATAAAATTTAAAATGTTAACAAAAAAGAGGACCAACCACTAGCTATAAATATCCCATTCTGCACACACTAACCGTATATATGCAATCTCATCAATATAGCTACATCAATAATCCCTATAAACATACAGACAATAATTATTCAAATTTATATTTTATGTTAAACACCAAACAAAATTCCTTTATTTAACATCCATTAATTATTGAAAAGTTAAAAATTTTTCAGTAAGAACTATTTTCATCAATTCAATTTAATCCCTTCTATTTAACCATTTACATTTTCTCTATTAGGCACCATTTCAATAAAATGTCTTAGAAACTGGATAATTTTTTATCCCTCACATCCCATTTTCTCTTCCTTATGTCTTCCTATTATGATTCATGTAACCTAATCTTATAAGTTAATATATTGATAAATGTATACAAAACCTCATGAAAATTTTCCCCACAATCCTAATCCCATAAAACAATAACAACATACATCATGTTCCCCACACAGGGTGAAATAACATTCAACAGTGACAATGTGTATCTTGAGAAACATTCCCACCCTATGTACTTTGGTTTTCCACCATACATGGATTAACTACTCCCATGCATGAGCTCATATCCAAGCTCCCCATAGAATAATATTCTTTATACCATTCCAAAATAGTAAAAAAATACAAAACTAATCTGATACAAATTTGTTATCCCCTGGTATGAGAGCCACTAAATCAGTGCCTTAAGAAGGTGTTACAAATGATCTCGGGCGCACCAATCAATACTCCAATGGATTCAAACTATCCGTAATGGTCTAATGGGATACATGGGGATATTATAACCCATTTATTAGAGTAATATACAATAGATAAAATAAGAAATAATGAAAATATTCTAATTAATAAAAATGCATCCCAAATCCATTCCATTAACTGTGTACATGACCACAACCAAATAATAATAATTCCATGTATTTTCTCATAGTGAAAGTGTAAAGGAAAACCCCAAATAACATAATATGAAGGGTATAAGCACAACCAAATGGTAAATATTACATTTTATGATCCTAGTTCATCTGTTGATTTTACTTCATGGATTTGATGAAGTATAAGGTCCCCATGGTGGTTTATTTAATAGGTTTAGGAAGAGGGTTCCAAAATATCATGATGGATATAGGTCTAGATATCTACAACTATTTTCTTGGTTTGTTTTATCGCATATATTGATCCACTTCTGATGTGGATTTCATTTTATGTGGTTTTCCACATCAGTTTTTGTGCTTTAAATTTATATTTAATGATAAAATTCATATTTGAGTAGTTAGTTATTGTTCTCAAATTTATTTTATGTTAATTAGTAACATATGAATTTTTTAAAAAATGTTTAATTAATTTTTTTAATAACGAAAGTGTGTTGATGTTTTGTTTTAATTTATTTTCAATACAACATCCATTAACAAAATATTAATATTATTTTTTATAATTTAATAATTTTGATAAATGTATTTTATTATTTATTTTCATTAATTTTTCTAATAATAATTTTTTAATGTTTTAAAATATTCTTAATTTTCCATTTATACATTTTTTTTATTTTTTTTATATTATTCGAATTTTATTATTTTCTATTATTATTTTCTTTTACAACTCCTTAATTTATTTTATATTTTATATGTGAGTAAATTAGTATAAATATAATTTACACCATCATATTTCCATAATATAATTTCTAATGTATCCTTAAAATAATATTTTAGGGGTTATGTATGATAATTTTCATTCATAAGTAAAAATTTCAAGGTGAAACACACATATTAGATTATTGGGTTTAACCATGAAATATAATTTTAAGGTATATGTTAAAGAATTTAGATAATTTGTTCTATAAGATACAATGAAAGATAGAACACAAGATATACCAAACATAGGGTAATTTATCCTAGGTGATGACCAAAATGAATAGCCGATGATAACCATAGAGTGACAAAGATATATTTGGATTTGCCATAAAATGATATGAGCTGATGTTGAGTTAAAAAAATAAGGGATCTTGGATATTTTGGATTGAACTATTTTTTAGCATGGTTGAAATATTTGTTAGAGGAATGAACTATGTACCCAAAACCAACAATTTGAGGTAGAATATTATGGTCTATATTATATTCATTCCAAATTTGAAAACTAAAAAAGATATCTTCTACAGTGAATAAGATCCATCTGAGCTCTGTAATAAATTTTCTATTTCCATTAATAAACTCATGTCTCAATAAAAGAGGATAATTCCAAACTCAATAAAAGATCCTCAAACTGTTTAAATTTTCTATTTACAAAAAATTAAATTTGACCCTTCATTGATGAGAAAGATCACCCAAAGTTGGCTCATCTGAGTAAACTATTGGACAAGTTATTTCAATTTAGTAAAATCCATGATTGATGAATAATTTATATATAATAATATTTTTCTCATATTTAATGACCAAAAAGATCAGTTTTAGGTTTTTTTTGAATTATAATAATAATATAAACTAGAGTATATGTAGAATTTGAGACCGAGGTAGATTTGAAAGAAGTTGATAAGGAATTTTATGGTTCCCATTATTGTGGTTGTGAATTTATGGGATGATTTATGATACCTTTTTGGTAAATTTTGTAAATAAGTTTGAACCGAGTGATGGATGTAATATGGATCCTAGACACTACTTACCAAAATGATGATGGTTCTAAGTAAACTAAAAAAGGGTTTTGATAAACCTATGCATGGTTTATGAGACATGTATTCTGGTAAAGAGTTTCATTAATAGATAAGGGGAATAAAAAAATTCTGAGCATGAAGATGATGTAGTGTCATGAAGAATATTCAAAGAAATATAAGTGATGTCATAAAATGTGGGAAAAATTATTGGAGGTAGATTAAATAATAAAATGACATACATGATGATGGAAGAGTTTGTTGGAGTGGTTTTAAAAAATATCATGGGAAATAATAGAAGGATTACGGGTGGAAAGAATATCAGTGATGACAGACATGTCAACATAAAAAAAAGATGTCGTGTAGTATGTTAGTGTTTGGAAGGAAAATAAAAAGAATAACTTAATAAAAATTCAAAAAATATCTTTTACTTACACATTATAAATGTGTATGAACACTGATGCTCCAGAACTGAGAGAAGGTGTCCTTTATAATCATAGGCACAAGTATCATTATATGGGAGATACAATGTTTAAGTGAAGATAAACTAACATTGAATTGAAATAATATATTCCCCATCTCCTTCTTTATTTATCATGTTATTTCCTAATTTCATATGAACATGTTTAAATCTAAAAAATGATCATATTTTTAAATAAATGGGGAAATCATGTTGTTATGGTTATTATTTTTAATATTTCATAGTGTAATCAATTCCAACTAAAAATAACTTATATATTTTTTTCATTTTAATTATTATTGTAAATGAAAAATAATAACATAATTCAATTTCTAGTCATTATACTCAAATATGTTTTTAACACATGTTTTGGAATGTTTTGTTCAATTACAGCATAAAAATTGGGGAAATTTAAAAAATCTCCCTGAACATTAAATTTTTAATGTTTTATCAATGAATTTTCTATTGATAATATCCTTTGTATGTATCCACTATTTAAGAATGTTTAGTTCATAACAAATTTTAACTCTTTATCTCAAGTCATCATCGTGGAAACACTATTCAGTTTCCTTATCATTACTTCAATTCCCAGTATTATGTAGTTTAAGTAAAATTAATTAAACATTTAGGTCAAATCCCTCACCTTCAATGTGTATTATCCATTATTTCATTTTTATTTTAGTGAGTAGGATTTTATAAATTGTAATTTTGATAGTGAACCACTAACCAGAGAGCATCAAAATGTTGGCATTATTTCCTGGGAAAGAATGTGATATGTTTTAGGGGTTTTTAAAACAATATACAACATTAAAATAGAAAAATTAATTTTTAATAAATCAATCAACAAAATTGATACCGTATCATCAACTTCTTGTGGTGACTTTAAAATTCTACGTCAATATTCTATATTACTAATAATTAAATAATTTCAAAAAAATGAAAGGTGTTACTGTTTATGAAAATGGAAATATTTATATATTGTTTTTTGTGTTTGTTTATTTTTAAAATAGATGATATTTTCTCAGGCTTGCAATTTTAGAATGATGTTTTCTGTGAATGTTGTGACTATTATGGGCACCCAACATGGTAGTGTGTTTATATCTGACAAATCCAGCCTAATTATCTTGATGATACCGATGGAAAATACAAACATGAAACTAAATATTATTAAAAACATCAATACTTAATTCTACATATGATATACAAATTTGATAAAATAGAAGAAGAAGATATAAGTAGAAAATTGAATAATGAATCATTGGATGATAAAGGAATGTTAAAAAATTAGAAAAAATGTGACCAAAGTGGAGGTGGAAATGAAATTAAATATTTTAAATATAGGAATCGGGTGGCAAGTGGGGTTGAGTTCAATAAAAAACAATGATCTTGAGAAATTTTAACATGAAGAAGAAGATAATTTCAACATAAAAAACTCTTTGAATGAAGAAAAAATATTGATAATTATGTGGTAAACATAAAGATATTAGAGATTAAAAATTTTGAGAAACAACTAGATAAAATTAAAAAATAATATCCCATTCTATGCATGGTTCCCATTTTTAAAATGGTTCACTTTTTTAGGAGTTTTGAGAATGTTATTTCTCAAGTTGAGATGAAATTTGAAATTGAGAACTAGAATGTTAAATTCTATTTAAACTATTTATCTAAATTTTTTATGGAATCTAAACATAAAATTGGGACTATATTTGATGATAAAGAAACATTATATAAATTATTTGGATAATTATGAATGGATTAATATATATTTTATTCCCATTTTTTAAATAGTAGACCCAATAATATTTGAAAGGAATTTTTATATAGAGGATGATGAATTATTATTTGAATAAAGGTTAACTAATGAGATTAAACCTCATTGATATGACATTTATGAGGTCTATTAAGGTCTATTTAGTAAAATTGAAGCTATATTTTACAACCTTATTGAAAATAGATTGAATCTATAATTTATTGAATAAGTTTTTAATGGAACTGATTCAGAAATTCTTCCACCTGAAATTTTTTTACATCATATATATGTTATTATGGGAGGATGAAATTATAGAAATATAAATTCCAATAATTTCTTGTAACAGAATTTTTGAAATAATCAAAAATTATCTTTAGGATTAGTGAGTGATGGTAGTTTTTTTAGTTGATAGAATTTTGATGAAAATATAAACTTGGAATAACAAAAAAATGAATTTTAACAACAATTAAAATTTTCCTATTTGGCACTAACTTCCCCATCTAAATTCGATTTTTAATGTCATTTTAAAGATGAGAATAATTTGGAAAAGAAAATATCTTTGATTAATAATTATAAAACTGAACATGATACTATTGAAAAAAAAATTTGGAGACGATTTTCCAATACTAAACCTCTAGCTCCCCAGTTGTTATGTCTTTGGAGTTTTTAAGTGTTTTTGAGAGTAGTGGGGATAATGTATCACATATAGGAGTACCCATTACCCTGATATCCCATCATGAAAGTTCATGTAATATCAAATATTTGTTAAATCAAGATGTGGATGATAATTCCATTAAGATTAATTTTGATGATTCATTTTCTATTGACAAACTTATGAGTTTCTTGGAAGAGATTTAGTTGGACAATTATTTTTCACCTATTATTGAATTACTTGAAATACAAATAAATGTGGGCTAGGGAGATGAATTGTCTACTACACTTGAAGATTACATTGAGTTGTCCCTTAATGTGGAAGGGTGTTTTATCTGAAAATTTTCAATAATTAGGAGAGTGTAAACCTATTTAGTATATTTAGGTTCCAACAAAATTCCATCATCAATTAAAAATAAATGGTTAAAACTCATGGGGTTGTTTAATAGATGAAAAAATACATCCCCAATGTGTCTATGGTATGTTTGTAGGAAATATCAGTTGGGGACTATAAATATTGAACATAATTAGAGGAAAATAATGTTTTTTAGAATTTTACATTCTTTTGATTATTTATTTTTTTATAAATAAAAAATACCTATTTTATTTCTTTTACATCATGAAACTCTAAACAGTATCACTTAGACTAGTTCTTTCTACCTCACACTCATACCTTTTATTAGTGTCATCAATATGATTCTATTGTATGTATTTACTATTTTCTATATTTTTACTTGCATGGAACTGTATTTGGAGAGACCATGTATAGCTAAAATAATAGAGGAGGGTGGTCACTGGGTGATCTTTACGAAGAATTGTAACAATTTTTAGGGGAGTTTAATTCAGTAATCTACATAAATACATTATTTTTTAATTAATTTCATACTTATTTGAAATTTTCATAATTAATCCATCCTATGTTTTTAATTAGGTGTTGGGGTATTTTTTTAATTTCTATATTTACTTAGTTAGTATAAATGGAAATGATAGGTGTTAATATTGATTTAATCTTACTTATTTAAAATTATTTTTAAAATAAATTGAAACACCCCGTTTTTAGTTTTAAAAAATCATTCATGAAAACATATATTTATTTCATTTGAATTCACTAATTGCAATGCTATATTTGTGTTCTATGTTTAAAATCATTTATATGATTGCATGAAAAAGAATTTAAATTTTAAATTTTATTTTTTAAATTTTATGGAACTATTGAAGAATACTATTTTAATTTCATTGTTATCTGTTAAACATTAAATTTCACTACTAGTTTGAAAATCTGTTTTTGAACCAAAATAGTTAATTATTTTCATTCTCAATAAGTCTCATTATTGAAGATAGTATTGAATTTTAAGTACGAGGAAGTGGTTCTTCTTAAATGAGATAAACTCTTAGTTAATTTTTAACTAATAATATACTCCATAAATTATTTTAAAAAATTGTGAGTATTAAACATCTCATTGAATTCTTTTAGTGATTTTTTTTCAATTTTTAAAATTTTCCTTCCACTTTGAAGGGTATATTATTTTTTACCCCATGGGGTTGGTCTGGTGTTTTATTTTTCTTCCCTCTTGAAATCATCTGTTCTTGGTCTAATATTGAGATAATGTTATAAAAAATTAGTTGAATTGATTCATATTGAATGGATAAAACATATAATAAATTCATTTACATGGGATATATAATGAAAATCCTAATCCGGGTTGAGCTTATTTTATTCATTATTTTTTATTTTGTTCTCAGGATAAAGCTAATTGATGAGTTACATATTCCTACATTTATTTATTAAACTCACTCATTCGTACAATTGTGGATTATTTTTTGTGGGATAAAATATATGTTTATAATCACTTGTAGTGAATGATTTTTTTTGTAATTTTTTGTAAAATGAATAATGATGTTTGTTTAATATAATTCAATTTTATTATAAAAAAATATTTTTTTATAAAATTGTAACAAGATATATCACTAAAAACAATTTTTTAAAGTGGGATTTCAAAAATTCCAATTAAGAGGAACCATGGATGAAATTTTTTTATCATAGTAATTTTTTTTGGTATTTTATTATTTAGATTTTCAGATTTATTTTCGACCATTGCATTTGGATCATTGACTGTTTGAGGATTAGAAATTCTTATGTGTTGTATAAGTTGATGCTGATTTATTTTGGTCCATTTTCCAAACCACTTTTAGCATTTTAATTTTATATTTAATGAATAAATATGTATTTAAGTGTATAATTATTTTGTTGAAATTTATTTGTTAATAATTAGAAAATTAATAATTTTATATTAAAAATTTATAATTAAACATGTGAATGATGAAAGTGAATCAACATTTCAATGTTCATTTATTTCATTCTCGAATATATTCAAAAAATATTAAATTTATTGTTTATAATTAAATATTTCCAAATATTAAATTTTATTATTTTTCCCTTATTTTCATCAACAATTTATTTAATAATGTTTTATATTTTGTTTGTTCTATATAATTTTAACAACATTTGTATTTTGAAATTTTAATTATAGTGTCAAGCCATTTTTGTTTATTTTTTATTTTATTTTTAAATTCCACATTTTTTATATTATATTTGGGAGCGAATTTTAATATAAGAATTTGTTGCATCCTTATATCATAAGAAAAATTCTAATGTAGCCTTAATATATATTTTTTAGGTATAAGTAAGATATTTTACAATAAAAGTAAATATTTCATGGAGCTACCTCCAGATCAGATTATTAGGGTATCCCACGTAATAGATTTTCTAGGACTGTATAAGTTATTTTTTTTTTGATAAAAGTGATAATTGAGGCTCTTACTGAATATATAAAAGTAGATAATCAATGATACATTATCCTGAAGAAGGAGACTTTATAAATGTCCCTTTGTAAGATTGGCACCAGCTCATTGGGAAGAATATTAAAACAAACCTCTTAATTTTCACCTTTATTGGATTGTACATCTATAAGAGAATTGTACTCATGATAAACATGTGTAATTATATAGCTCATTGAGGAGAGGTTTTTGGGAAAATTGGTCCATTTGGTTGTTAGATTCCAAGAAAGGTGAACCTATCTTGTTCGTATTGCATGAAGAATGGTAATGGAATCACATTCAAACTGGATGTAATTTCTATTTTGGTGTTTTAAAGCCTTCTCATAATTGTTCAATTTATTCATCTAAGCTTCTAGGGTCATTGCAATACCACAAGATCCATATTAAATGATAATAAAATTTCAGGATGAGTCTCTAATGACAAAACCAAATCCTGCTCCACTAGGATTCCCTCATGAGGATCCATCAAAGTTTCATTTTAGTCCACCCATTGAGAGGTGGATACCAAAAAATATCCATGGCTCGACTTAGGGTGGGGAGATAATTACCAGGTATCTTCAATAATCTCCGCACTATGAAATCACCCACTATATTGCTACAGAAAATCAGGTGCAACAGGTTGGAGTTTTGGATCATGAACAGAATATGGAATATGGAATCTTGAGAACTATATTTGACTTTCACATTGAGTTCCCTATTTCGATCTCCACAGATGATGTTAACAATATCTTCACATATAACTATAGAGATAGAATCCACAATTTTAGATATGTGAATGTCCAACAATGTAGGGCAATAATATTTGAACATGATAGACTTTGGAATCCAAACATCAAATAAGTCAGAGATAAATTTCCACAATGATGAATCATAATAAAAATATAGAAATAGATGATCAATATCCTCATGGAGTTTATGATAGAGCACACACCAAGATAAAAGGGAGATACTGACCTACTAATGTTTGGCATCATCTAGAATTTTATTGAGATGTAGTGTCCAAAATAATGTAAACATTGAGCATGAGATCTGACTTTGGTTAAAATCATTGATCCATTTGTGTGGCCCTTGAGAAATTGTGTTGTAAATGTTTAGAGAATTTGGCTATTCATTTTGATCCATATCCTAAACCATCATGTCTTTACAGTTATGGAATTTTTAATTGGAAACATCTGGTATAATGTCTACCAGAATCATATCTAGATTAATCATTTTTTCCTTAATGGATATATTGATGTCAAAATCATGATTTAATGACGTAATTTGGACAATAATAAGGGATAAAACCCAATTGTAGGATCATAAGTTAAGTGATGAGTAGGAATTAACCATCAAATCAGAGTGGATAAATATATTTGGTGAAATATTTTTATCCTAGGCCATATCAAATATTCTATGTAGATGGTATTTTGTGACATTAATTTACCCAGAAACTTGAGTCAGAGAAACATTAAGGAGTGTGTGTTATTATTTATGGGTTTTAAGATAAAATGGGCCAGTAAGGATTGATTGAAAAATTTAAATTCTTGACGCCCAATCTCCCAAGTGCATGAGGTAGACAACATTTCTTCCATGAGATAGTGATAATATTTCTTTCAAGGATGATTTTACTCAAATAAAATGTTTCTCATAATGTTTTTAATGGATTTTATACCAAAGGAGGTCCACGAGTAGACCAAGGAGGAATAAAACATCTATGATAAAATCACATTCTTGACAAGACAAGCTCTACCAGCCAAGGATATGGATTCTCCTTTCCAAGAAGCAAAGGTTGTTCTGATATTTCTATGAATGATGAGGAAATATGTATCATGTGTTCTTCCCCAAAAAAATTGGAACACTATGTTAGGCAAAAGGATGGGATACCTCTTTTATCCTGAAGTCATTGATCATACTCTATTTTATAGGCATTTAAATTTTCTTGATAAAGTATTTGGAGGACTTTGCCCAACCGAATTCTTGACCTGAAACTTCCTTAGAGTAGAGGATCCATTTTTTGAGATTTTTGATATTACTCCAATCACCCTGAGTTAAGATAATGATATTGTTATTAAAAATAAGTGTGAGGGTGTTGAGATACCTCAGTGTGATCTGGTGATTTTAATATCACCATTATTTTCCATGTGAAGAAGGATCCAACTAATATTGTATTCAGAAAAGGAAAAAATAACATTGGAGAGGGGGTCACCTTGTATCTCCCCTATGGAGATCCATTGTCCATGATGAAAATGTATGAATATTCCAGAAGAACTCTAATATAGCTGACAAACAAGGAACTAAATCCAATGCTCAGAAGGACAGTTAAAAATAAAGCCTCAATCCATGGTATCAAATAGTTTTTTAATGTCATTCTTGAGCACAATATTGCCTCATCTAGTGAATTTCATAACAAGACTCATACATTGAGAGGTAGTAATCGAGAAATCATGGATGTTTCTTCCTTTGAAATATCCTAATTTATTTGGAAATTATTTTAATTGAGATCCAAGAAAATATGTTGGCTAGGATTTTGAGATGATTTTATGTATGATGTTGATAAGGGCGATGAGTCTAAATTGTTTAATGGCACTTGCATTAAAAAACATTGGGATGACGAAAATAAATATAGCATTGAATCCTTGAGTGAGATAGCTTCCTTTGAAAACATTTCAGACTATATTGCACACATCGTGATGAATATCCTCCCAAATGTGCTGGAAAAAATTGTCAGTGAATCCATAAGAGTTTGGAGAGATTCCCAGGTTGAG
Organism: Viscum album; assembly: GCA_963277665.1. Taxonomy (NCBI): domain Eukaryota; kingdom Viridiplantae; phylum Streptophyta; class Magnoliopsida; order Santalales; family Viscaceae; genus Viscum; species Viscum album. Next base: position 1,009,826,019 of record OY728160.1, read on the forward strand.
ACCAAAAACAAACTCTAAAATTTCAAAGAATAGGGGATTTGAAGTAATGGTCAAGTTTTTAGCGTCAATGAAATGATTTTGAATAATTCACTCCAAGAAATTAATATTTCATTGTGGTCTATTAAAGGGGTCTTCATAGATATATAAAACGTGATTGGAGATATGTTGTCTTTTTCTAAATATTTGATCCCTATCTTTCAACAAAGCGAGGGGATTGTTTTCTCTTCTTTCCCATTGAAGAGTAATGAAGAACATGGTATTTTTATCTCTATTATTAAGACATATTTCCTTGATTTTTCCTTTTAGAATATTGGCTTTATGTTTGAGGGGCATTTAGAACATAGAAGACAACTCATCCTCTTGGGATAGTCCTTCAGGGATGTTTTTTTGGTGTCAAATGATTGAATTTCATGATGAGAACCTCTGAGAGCCTCAATCTCTTCATCAAGTTGGATGAAACTATTTCTGCTCCATTCATTCATGGTAGTCTTGAGTTTTTTAATTTTGGAGATGTGACTTAGTGGGGTATTAGAATGTCCGGACGTGGTCCACATGTTATGTACCATTCTTCAGCATTCAGGTAATTCAGTCAAGGCATTGTTGAATCGAAAGGGAGGTTATTTTCGAGTAATTAATACCCAGTCCACATTTTAAAGTCAATGCGATCTAGGATTCAGGTTGAGGTTCCCCAAACACCAGGATAGATTGAAATCCTATCACATTTCAAGAATGATGTAAAAATACCCTTTTCTAATTGTAATGAGTCTAAATTTGGTAAATCTCCAATAATGTGAGGTTCTATTTTTGGGTTTATCATATGGCCATGGTTTGTCCCCTAATTTATAGGAAATGCATCCGAGAAGAGAATAATTACATAGATCCATCCACTTATTGATTTTATCTTGGACAAAAACAATTTAAATGGGGCCCTCCCAGGATATTTTAAGGACTACAGAGTTATTGGAACAATTTAGGGTTCATAATGATCCAGCAAAGGCTTCCGTAAAAGTGATTCCATTGAGTTCTTCAATAAATGTGTGATTCCGTGATATAGATCCATCAAGAGGGTCAGAAAAATATCTCCTCCAACAGGGATCAAATGAGTCCATTGATCAATGATTTTTCATGTTGAAGAAACCCTATCGCTTGATCAAAAAGCATAATAACTTTCATTCGACACCATCATCATTATTTCATAATGGAATTTAAATAATGTGTCTTATAAGACATTGTAACACCCGAGACTTTTATGTTATATAAATCATCAAAGGAATCTTTTTCTACACAACACTTGCTTGGCTTGCTTTACACGCAATCGCGACCTTCCTCGATAGCTTGCGTCGTACGCAATACCGAGTTTCACTAAACAATGATATGCTATTAAAATATTATTAAAACTAGCCGTTATGAATAGTGTTAACTAAATTTTGAATTTTATAACATTATTATTCATCTTACACATTTCTAGAACATGTTATAAGAACAAAATAATTTTTTCGGGTAAAATAAGTATTTTTCAAAAAATGCAGTTTTGCCGCCTTTTGATGGCGCACCCACATTAAATCTAGTTTTTGACATGTTTATATATTCAATTTGACAAAATAAAATTTTTCATTTGAATCAGTATATAAAAATTTACATTAGATAAAGTTTTGATATTTTTCCGATAACTTTCATATTTTAATGAATAGTAAAAACACGCTATATTTTAATTAAAAACAACTTTTTTTCATCATAATATATTATGTGGTTAAATTATAATATTGAATGGTTTTAAAGTATAAATAGAATATATTTTTACCATTTAATATAATGTATGTCATTAGCATTGATTTTTCCTTGAATTCGTAGGTTAAATCAATTCAATCTTTTGCAATGTTTTAAAGAAAAACCCGTTTTCCTTCGACAACAGGATTATTTTTAATTTCATTTCTGCATATTTTGTGTATTGAATTTGGAAAAATGGATTAAATATTTGGAATCAGTGGGTCCAAATTATGTTAATAAGCTACTTTTTATTTTTGGGAATTATGAATAGTAATTATGGTAAATTTTATTTACCATAGTTAAAGGTAAATCAGGTAATTAAGGGTAAATATAATATTTTAAAATTACCCTAACAAATGTCAAAATCCTATTGGATGACTAAAAGTCGACCCATATCACCTAAGGGTCAGATTAGATTCATTTAATTAAATTTTGTCAATGAAAATAATTTAATTATTATTAAAAACAAAGAATGTGACAACATGTCACTTTCTTAAATTATATAAGTATAATAATTTTAATCTAGTGATAAACTTCATGAAACTTCGAACATGAATAGTCTCCAGAAATATAATACAATTATATAAATCATAGGAATTTATTTAGAATTTTTAGGGATTAAATAATTATCATTTATTATGATACAAAGATGATGCAGTAATTATCTTATTAATGAAATATTGACATAATTGATGTTATAAATACCCAAATAAATGTAATTTGAGACTTTTTATGAATTACACTAATTTTCTAGGATACTATGATATATTAGTGTTGCTTTAATAAACTTGGTTCGAACATATAATTCTGTTATGACTTTCAGAAAAATCATATATCAAATATTGTCAAAATTGACACAAAATAGTTTTTAAATCAAATATTATATTACTAATTGTTATTTTATTCCTAAAAATATAAGGTTCGGCCAAATTACTTATATAAGGATATATATATTAAAAATAAACAATTTGGGGTTCGTTTGGCATGTTATAGTAAGTGTATTAACCATATAGTGAAAGAAAACAAAAAGACACGGTAAAAGTAAACTTATTTAACTTAGAGTTAAATCTAATTGATAAGGTTAAAATAATACCCTAAACTTGTCTAAATCTTATTGGTTGATAGGATTTCGACCCATCCCCACTTTACCTTCAAAATAAGACCCTTTGGAACCATTATAAACCGATTTTGACTTTAATATAAAATAATATTTTGAGATATTCCTAAGGTGCCCCTCTCCTCCCTTATAAAAGGGCACCTCCTTCCCCCTCCTCCTCACACCAATTTGAGCACTCAAGCTCGGCCAACCCCTGCCATTTTCTCCTCTCCACTTCCCTAGAATAATCCTAGAGGTCCTGGTCTTCTTCAAAGACCAATCTTAGTTCCCTAAGTGGAGGATTCAAAGAGACATTCCAAAGAAGAGGTAATATCCATTACCGATCTTTTCAATTTCTTTCTTATTCAACTTCTTCTTCTTTAGTTGTTTCATGATAAAGTAATAAAATCAGTATTACTTACATACTGATATGTTATTATAAATATGAAACAACCCTAATTCACCTTCTATCCATCCTACGGAAAAATGAAATCACCGCGCGTGCGTACGTACGAAATACCGTCTCCACGCCGTGGTGTAATCTATTTTCCACCATCACCTTACAAGGATGGGTATAATGGTGTAATGAGTAACTATTTATGATTATTATAAAGTAATATTGATACTGAAATAATATACATATACTCCAATACAATTCCAGGATCATAGGAACGATATCATCACTCGTGCGTACGTACGGAATACCGTCTCCACGATGTGATGCGACTCATTCTACATGATCATCATTACATAGTAATTATATAAATGAATTGAATGAATAAATATGATATATGTTACACTAATACCATTCTGGATATAAGGTATCTATAACCTTAAAAGAAGAATAAGAATTTATTCGGCAAAACACGCATAAGAACAAAAGGCAATAAAGACCCGAGTAACAAGTAACAATGAAATATTACTAACAAGAAGCTAAGAATATGACCATATATGATATCATATCAATATGTATGATTCTGGAATAAGTCAATAACATTATTTAAACCATTATACAGGAGCTTCGGACACGTACAAAGAAAATCGGACCTAAGGTAAGGGAAATATCACAATCTCATTTTTTATCTGAGATTGTTTATACTTTGGTATTTAATGGGGTGTATTTTATCATCCACATCCATGTTTTCTCAATATGTAATATTATTTTCATCCACCTAAAATTGTTTAAATCCAATTTTACCCTTCGATGAGTTTTTAGTAAAGGATATGAAAGGAATCTTTTGTCGTTTTTCGTACGAGGTATTTTTTTGACTTTTTCGACAAAAGTACGAAGAATGTTTTTTAACTTATACGGAAAGAATGGATTTTTAAAACATTATTTCCAAGAATCTTCCTTTACAAGTTTTCAAGTTTATTTTTAATCAACTTCTTTTAGTTTAAAGTTTCATGACATATTCAGAAAGGAAAAAATGTTTTTAAAAAAAGAAAGGATATTTTCCTCAAGAATGAAGTTCAAGTGTTTTATCAAAATTATTTTCCATCTAAGATAATAAAGGGTTCTGTTTCTATCCCTATTATTACATGGATTTGATTATGTTGTGATGGAAATATTTTTATGAATTCCTTTATCTTATATGAATTGTTTTATGATGTCATGTTGTTTAAGAATTCAATTTTTATTACATGGGTTACGCTATGATGTATGGTTTATGATTATGTGGCACACATAAGAAAGGATTCATTATAAGATGGGTGGGACCTATATCTCCCTCCAATGCATTGGGTAAAGATTTTATATCTCATGAGATAGACATGGCTGGAATGGTAGGTTATACCGGTTCAGTGAAACAGGACTGGAACGAGGGTGACTCAGTTCAGAAAGGGACTCTGTCCACTAAGATAGTCTTGGAAATGAGTCATGACTAACAAGAAATGATGTTTCATGATTATGTGTGCATGCCACAAAGTTTCAAGTTTCATGCTATGATTATGGGGATCTCATTTTCAATTCTACGATTTGTTCCATGTTAAGATATTATGATCTCTTTTGCAGGTTATGATTTTCAAAAAGATATGATATGATTTTTATTTCCTTTATTTGCCCTTGCTAAGCATTTGAGCTCGCCCTTTTATGTTTTCTTTTCCCCAGGTTAGGAAGATGGATATTAAGTAGAATATGATAAAAGGGATCCTATATATGATGAAATAAATGGGAGACACTGTAGAAGATTTATGAACCAGTTGTTTATGTTTCCCAGTTTCTAAAGACACTATACCTATACGGTCCTTTTTGGTTTTGTCATATGTTGTAATAAGTGTACTTCAATTTTGAAGTATTAACAATGTATGTAAAGTATGGGTCATTATAGTTGGTATCAGAGGAAATGTATAGTCAACCTTTAGAAACTAGGATGTGAAAGCCTTAGTAAGAACCCTAAGGATAAGTCTAAGCATAGAACACAATATTAGTGTTTAGAAATGGCCATGAATACCCTAGGATAAGACCTTAAGTGTGAAATTTTATTCTCGATTATGTGGTTTTCCTATTATAATTAGTGTTGCTCACACTATTCTTCTTGGTTTTAGTCAATGGCTGGAACCTGAAGGAACCCTGTTAATGCGGAATGCGATGGGCAATGCAATGATTGTCCCCCTGAGCAACCAAACGATATGGGAGCTGGAATGAAAAATCTTGTAGCCATGCTCACACAACTTTCTCAAGCTATGAATCATGCAGGACTTCCAAACGAGCAAAGGAAGGAGCAACATTCTGTTGAATCCTTCATGAGGCAGCGTCCACCTTCTTTCAGTGGGTCTACTGATCCATTAGTTGCTGAACAATGGATTAGTACTACTGAAAAGATATTTTCAGTTCTTCAATGTTCTGAGCATGATAAAGTCATCCTAGGAGTGTATCGTTTTGAAGGAGATGCTGATCAATGGTGGAATCTTATTAAGAATACGAGGCAAAGGGATGAAATTGATTCTATGGAATGGGAAGAGTTCAAGAACTTATTTTTCAATAAGTACTTCCCTCGTATTCTCCGAACAAAGATGGAGAAAGAGTTCCTTGAACTGAAGCAAAGGGATGATGAATCTATTGGTACCTATGAAGCAAATTTTACAAGACTTGCAAGGTACACTTCTGGTATTATTATCCAACCTGAGACTAAGATCGATCGATTCATTAGTGGCTTAAAACCAAGTCTTCGAAGGGCGTTAGCCATAAGGGACTTCAATAGCTACGAGGAAATCGTTCGATGTGCTCTCAAAGTTGAGATGGAGATTGGAGTAACCCATCAGTCACATGGGTTTGATAAGAAGAGGAAGATGGAATTCAAAGGAAAATCTAAAGAGCACACTGAAAAGAAGATGAGCTTTCCCTTATGCTCAAAGTGTGGAAAGAAACATGGAGGGAGTTGTCTTAAAGGGACAAGTAAATGTTTCAAATGTGGAAAGGAAGGTCATCGGGCATTTGAATGCTGCGATAATGGGAAGAAGATGTCTAATGATGCAAACAAAGGAAGGGATACAGAGAATGAACCTACTACACTTCAATGTTTCAAGTGCAAGGAGATGGGGCATTATGCCAATCAATGCCCAGATCCAAGGGTTGATGATGATGGTCGACGTCAACAAAATCTTAAGGCTAAAGACAAAGGAAAGTCACATGCAATTTCTATCAGTGATGTGGAGTACGATAATGAAGTGGTGAAAGGTACACTTACCATCCACTCTAAAGTAGCAAATGTTTTATTTGATTCTGGATCCACACACTCTTTTATTTCTGAAAAATTTTCTAAGGGTATCACCGTACTACCTCAACAATTAGATGTTGAGTTAGCTGTGACAACACCTAATGGCACAACAGTCGCATCAAAAGTTTATAATTCTTCTCCGATCGAAGTTTTTGGGAAAGTGCTTCCTGAAAATCTTGTGATCCTTCCTTTAGTGGAATTTGATGTGATTCTTGGCATGGATTGGCTTTCTCTACATGGAGCTCATATCAATTGCCAAAGAAGGGAAGTCATATTTCATATTCCAGATCAATCTACGATCGTCTATCGATGCAAGGATGAATATAACCTTCCAGTAGAAATTTCTTCCATCTTATGGGTCTTGATTCCACTAAATGAAGGTTATTTATCTCAAATTGTTGGCGAGAAACTCACAATTAAGAATATGCCCATAGTACGGGAGTTTGATGATGTCTTTCCAGAGGAATTACCGGGTCTTCCACCAAATCGTGAAGTTGAGTTTTCAATAGAACTCGTACCGGGTGCTTTGCCTATTTCAAAGACACCTTATAGAATGGCCCCAATTGAGTTGCAGGAATTGAAGAAGCAACTCCAGGAGAATCTTGATAAGGGATTCATACGCCCTAGTGTGTCACCTTAGGGAGCACCTGTTCTATTTGTTAAGAAGAAAGATGGATCAATGAGACTCTGCATTGATTATCGAGAACTTAACAAGATCACTATCAAGAACAAGTATCCTCTCCCACGCATTGATGACTTATTTGACCAACTACGCGGAGCTCAATACTTTTCCAAGATTGATCTTCGTTCAGGGTATCATCAATTAAGGGTCAAAAGGGAGGATATACCAAAGACGACTTTCCGTACAAGGTATGGACACTATGAATTTATAGTGATGCCATTTGGTCTTACTAATGCCCCTTCTATCTTCATGGATCTAATGAATAGAGTCTTTAGAGACTATCTTGATCAATTTGTGGTAGTATTTATAGACGATATTCTTGTCTATTAAAAGAGCAAGGAAGAGAATGAAGATCACTTGAGAATTATATTGAAGACCCTAAGAAAGGAGAAGCTTTATGCCAAATTTACCAAGTGTGAATTTTGGCTTCAAAAAGTTGCATTTTTGGGTCACATAATCTCAAGAGAGGGGATATCTGTGGATCCAGCAAAAACAGAGGTTATCGAAAGATGGTCAAGACCAACAACAGTAACTGAGATCCGATGTTTTCTTGGTTTGGCTGGATATTATCGACGTTTTGTAAAGGATTTTTCACGATTATCTAATCCACTCACCAAGTTGACTCGGAAAGGAGTTAAGTTTGTTTGGACAGAGGAATGTGAAGAGAATTTCAAGGAGTTGAAAAGAAGGTTATCCAGTGCACCTGTGCTCACACTGCCTTGTAGTGGAGAAAGGTTTGTGATATACAGTGATGCATCCAAGAAGGGATTGGGGTGTGTTCTTATGCAAAATGATATGGTGATAGCTTATGCCTCACGACAGTTGAAAATCCATGAGCAAAATTACCCAACACATGATTTGGAGTTGGCTGCGGTAATATTTGCATTAAAGATTTGGAGGCATTACCTTTATCGTGAAAGGTGTGATATTTATACTGATCATAAAAGTTTAAAGTATATTTTCACACAAAAGGAGCTGAATATGCGTCAAAGAAGATGGTTGGAGCTGATTAAGGATTATGAGTGCTCAATCCATTACCACCCTGGGAAAGCAAACAAGGTGGCAGATGCATTAAGTCGACAAGACCATGCTAGTTTATCCATGATGAGGATCACAAAGGATCCAATATTTATGGATTTACAAAGGATGGATCTTGGAATTATAATGGAAGGGGAAAAATCATATCTTTCTCAAATGAATGTTCAACCATCTATACATGTGAAGATTAAAGAGGACCAGAAAGAAGATGTCGAGTTACAAAAGAAGGTGAGAAATGTTCCTGAATTCAACCTTGATTGTGATGGGATAATAAAGTTCAGGAATAGGGTTTGTGTTCCTCCCATCCCCGAATTAAAGAAGGAGCTGCTGGATGAGGCTCATAGTTCTTCATTCTCTATTCATCCTGGAAGCACGAAGATGTATAGGGACCTGAAAGAGTACTTCTGGTGGGATGGCATGAAAAGAGATGTTGCTGAATATGTCTCTCGATGCTTGGTTTGTCAACAAGTTAAAGCTGAGAGAAAAAAGTCTAAGGGGATGTTAAAACCATTACCCATACCAGAATGGAAATGGGAAAACATCACTATGGACTTTGTCACAGGACTTCCTAAAACATCCAAAGGCAATAATTCTATTTGGGTCATAGTTGATCGTCTTACAAAGTCTGCACACTTCATTCCTATTAGAGAGGATTTCTCTCTAGATCAGCTTGCCAGGATATATGTAAAGGAAGTGGTAAGATTGAATGGAGTACCACTTTCTATAATATCTGATCGGGATCCGAGATTTACCTCGAAGTTCTGGAGAAGTCTTCAGCATACTCTGGATACAGAGTTGAGTTTCAGCACTGCTTATCATCCCCAGACAGACGGTCAGTCTGAGAGAACAATTCAAACCATAGAAGATATTTTGAGAGCTTGCTCTATGGATTTCAAAGGAGGTTGGGATCAACACCTACCTTTGGTGGAATTTTCTTATAATAATAGCTTTCACTCCAGTATTCAGATGGCTCCTTATGAAGCTCTCTATGGAAAGAAATGCAGGACTCCAACTTACTGGGATGAAGTTGGGGAAAGAAAGCTATTAGGACCTGATCTCGTTGATGAAATGGCAGAAAAGGTCAGATCTATTCAACAACACATAAGAGCAGCTCAGAGTCGACCGAAATGTTATGCCGACAACCAAAGAAAAGACCTAGAGTTTGAAGTGGGTGATAAAGTGTTCTTACGAATATCTCCCTGGAAGAGGGTTATGAGATTTGGAAATAAGGGGAAGTTGAGCCCTAGATATATCGGTCCTTTCGAAATACTGGATCGTGTTGGAAAGGTAGCTTACCGATTGGCGCTTCCACCGAATCTCTCTCAAGTTCACGATGTGTTCCATGTATCTCTCCTGAGAAAGTACATACCTGATCCTTCACATGTACTCAGCTCAGAAGTTGTACCGCTGGAGCAAGATCTTTCTTATGAAAAACAGCCGATAGAGATTCTGGATCGTAACGAAAAAGCCCTACGAAACAAGACCACTCAATTGGTGAAAGTTTTATGGAGGAACCACCAACTTGAAGAAGCTACATGGGAGCTTGAGGATATGATGAGGGAGAAGAATCCTCATCTGTTTGTTAAAAAGTGACAAATTTCGAGGGCGAAATTCTTTTTAAGGGGGGTAGAATGTAACACCCGAGACTTTTATGTTATATAAATCATCAAAGGAATCTTTTTCTACACAACACTTGCTTGGCTTGCTTTACACGCAATCGCGACCTTCCTCGATAGCTTGCGTCGTACGCAATACCGAGTTTCACTAAACAATGATATGCTATTAAAATATTATTAAAACTAGCCGTTATGAATAGTGTTAACTAAATTTTGAATTTTATAACATTATTATTCATCTTACACATTTCTAGAACATGTTATAAGAACAAATTAATTTTTTCGGGTAAAATAAGTATTTTTCAAAAAATGCAGTTTTGCCGCCTTTTGATGGCGCACCCACATTAAATCTAGTTTTTGACATGTTTATATGTTCAATATGACAAAACAAAATTCTTCATTTGAATCAGGATATAAAAATTTACATTAGATAATGTTTTGATATTTTTCCGATAACTTTCATATTTTAATGAATAGTAAAAACACGCTATATTTTAATTAAAAACAACTTTTTTTCATCATAATATCTTATGTGGATAAATTATAATATTGAATGGTTTTAAAGTATAAATAGAATATATTTTTACCATTTAATATAATGTATGTCATTAGCATTGATTTTACCTTGAATTCGTAGGTTAAATCAATTCAATCTTTTGCAATGTTTTAAAGAAAAACCCGTTTTCCTTCGACAATGGGATTATTTTTAATTTAATTTCTGCAACTTTTGTGTATTGAATTTGGAAAAATGGATTATATATTTGGAATCAGTGGGTCCAAATTATGTTAATAAGTTACTTTTTATTTTTGGGAATTATGAATAGTAATTATGGTAAATTTTATTTACCATAGTTAAAGGTAAATCGGGTAATTAAGGGTAAATATAATATTTTAAAATTACCCTAACAAATGTAAAAATCCTATTGGATGACTAAAAGTCGACCCATATCACATAAGGGTCGGATTAGATTCATTTAATTAAATTTTTTCAATGAAAATAATTTAATTATTATTAAAACCAAAGAATGTGACAACATGTCACTTTCTTAAATTATATAAGTATAATAATTTTAATCTAGTGAAAAACTTCATAAAACTTCTAACATGAATAGTCTCCAGAAAGCTAATACAATTATATAAATCATAGGAATTTATTTAGAATTTTTAGGGATTAAATAATTATCATTTATTATGATACAAAGATGATGCAGTAATTATCTTATTAATGAAATATTGACATAATTGATGTTATAAATACCCAAATAAATGTAATTTGAGACTTTTTATAAATTCCAATAATTTTCTAGGTTAATATGATATATTAGTGTTGCGTTAATCTACTTGGTTCGAACATATAATTCTGTTATGACTTTCACAAAAATCAAATATCAAATAGTGTCAAAATTGACACAAAATAGTTTTTAAATCAAATATTATATTACTAATTGTTATTTTATTCCTAAAAATCTAAGGATCGGCCAAATGACTTAGATAAGGATATATATATTAATAATAAACAATTTGGGGTTCGTTTGGCATGCTATAGTAAGTGTATTAACCATATAGTGAAAGAAAACAAAAAGACACGGTAAAAGTAAAATTATTTAACTTAGAGTTAAATCTAATTGATAAGGTTAAAATAATACACTAAACTTGTCTAAATCTTATTGGTTGATAGGATTTCGACCCATCCCCACTTTACCTTCGAAATAAGACCCTTTGGAACTATTATAAACCGATTTTGACTTTAATATAAAATAATATTTTGAGATATTCCTAAGGTGCCCCTCTCCTCCCTTATAAAAGGGCACCTCCTTCCCCCTCCTCCTCACACCAATTTGAGCACTCAAGCTCGGCCAACCCCTGCCATTTTCTCCTCTCCACTTCCCTAGAATAATCCTAGAGGTCCTGGTCTTCTTCAAAGACCAATATTAGTTCCCTAAGTGGAGGATTCAAAGAGACGTTCCAAAGAAGAGGTAATATCCATTACCGATCTTTTCAATTTCTTTCTTCTTCAACTTCTTCTTCTTTAGTTGTTTCATGATAAAGTAATAACATCAGTATTACTTACATACTGATATGTTATTATAAATATGAAACAACCCTAATTCACCTTCTATCCATCCTACGGAAAAATGAAATCACCGCGCGTGCGTACGTACGGAATACCGTCTCCACGCCCTGGTGTAATCTATTTTCCACCATCACCTTACAAGGATGGGTATAATGGTGTAATGAGTAACTATTTATGATTATTAGAAAGTAATATTGATACTGAAATAATATACATATACTCCAATACAATTCCATGATCATAGGAACGATATCATCACTCGTGCGTACGTACGGAATACCGTCTCCACGATGTGATGCGACTCATTCTACATGATCATCATTACATAGTAATTATATAAATGAATTGAATGAATAAATATGATATATGTTACACTAATACCATTCTGGATATAAGGTATCTATAACCTTAAAAGAAGAATAATAATTTATTCGGCAAAACACGCATAAGAACAAAAGGCAATAAAGACCCGAGTAACAAGTAACAATGAAATATTACTAACAAGAAGCTAAGAATATGACCATATATGATATCATATCAATATGTATGATTCTGGAATAAGTCAATAACATTATTTAAACCATTATACAGGAGCTTCGGACACGTACAAAGCAAATCGGACCTAAGTTAAGGGAAATATCACAATCTCATTTTCTATCCGAGATTGTTTATACTTTGGTATTTACTGGGGTGTATTTTATCATCCACATCCATGTTTTCTCAATATGTAATATTATTTCCATCCACCTAAAATTGTTTAAATCCAATTTTACCCTTCGATGAGTTTTTAGTAAAGGATATGAAAGGAATCTTTTGTCGTTTTTCGTACGAGGTATTTTTTTGACTTTTTCGACAAAAGTACGAAGAATGTTTTTTAACTTATACGGCAAGAATGGATTTTTAAAACATTATTTCCAAGAATCTTCCTTTACAAGTTTTCAAGTTTATTTTTAATCAACTTCTTTTAGTTTAAAGTTGTATGACATGTTCAGAAAGGAAAAATGTTTTTAAAAAAAGAAAGGATATTTTCCTCAAGAATGAAGTTCAAGTGTTTTATCAAAATTATTTTCCATCTAAGATAATAAAGGGTTCTGTTTCTATCCCTATTATTACATGGATTTGATTATGTTGTGATGGAAATATTTTTATGAATTCCTTTATCTTATATGAATTGTTTTATGATGTCATGTTGTTTAAGAATTCAATTTTTATTACATGGGTTACGCTATGATGTATGGTTTATGATTATGTGGCACACATAAGAAAGGATTCATTATAAGATGGGTGGAACCTATATCTCCTTCCAATGCATTGGGTAAAGATTTTATATCTCATGAGATAGACATGGCTGGAACGGTAGGTTATACCGATTCAGTGAAACAGGACTGGAACGAGGGTGACTCGGTTCAGAAAGGGACTCTGTCCACTAAGATAGTCTTGGCAATGAGTCATGACTAACAAGAAATGATGTTTCATGATTATGTGTGCATGCCAAAAAGTTTCATGTTTCATGTTATGATTATGGGGATCTCATTTTCACTTCTACGATTTGTTCCATGTTAAGATATTATGATCTCTTTTGCAGGTTATGATTTTCAAAAAGATATGATATGATTTTTATTTCCTTTATTTTCCCTTGATGAGCATTTGAGCTCACCCTTTTATGTTTTCTTTTCCCCAGGTTAGGAAGATGGATATTAAGTAGAATATGCTAAAAGGGACCCTATATATGATGAAATAAATGGGAGACACTGTTGAAGATTTATGAACCAGTTGTTTATGTTTCCCAGTTTCTAAAGACACTATACCTATACGGTCCTTTGTGGTTTTGTCATATGTTGTAATAAGTGTACTTCAATTTTGAAGTATTAACAATGTATGTAAAGTATGGGTCATTATAGACATTCTCAAAGGGGGGTCCTTATGATAAATCTGATGCATGATAATTTATCCTACCTAATGACCAAACTGAAGATGATGATGAAAACCAAATCATAACATTGATTTATTTAAATAGTATAGAAAATTTTATGAGATGAGGTGAAGTTAATAAAAACTTGGATTATTGGATTTATCAATAGATTTTTTTTTATTTCGGTTGAAATATGCAATATTGGATCAAAATGGTTACCCGAATTAACTGTTTGAGAAATAATTTAATATTTTTTTCTATCATTTCCAATTTGATGATTCAAGAAGATATTTCCTAGGATAGAGAATATCTATATGAGATCAGCTATAGATGTTTGATATCTATAGATGAAACCATGTCTTGAAAAAAGGGATGAATCTGAACTTGATCAATGAATATCAACCCTCCTGAAATTTTAGATATACCTAAAAGGAAATCCATGTTTGCATTGATGATGAAGAACACCCGAGGTAGAGTCAACATGAATAAATTGAAGGATGTGTAGGAAGACTTTTATTCGAGGCCATGGTTAATGAAAAATCAATCTTCTTTTAAATTTATATCTAATTATATGAACCCCATGTTCAGTTTTATAGAATCTTTGAATGGAAGGAATCATCTAAACATGATTTTTTTAGATATAGAATTGTAGGTAGATCATAAAGAAGATCTTTGGGAAATTTTATTATCTATATTTTTTGATGTTTGTAGAAATGGAAGGATTTAAACCACAAGTTTAGTGAATTTAGTAAACAATATAAGACCAAAATATGAATGTGTCGTGGAGCCTTGACAATACTTTTTCATAGGATAACAGTGTTGAGTCAACTGAAAAAAGAACCCTGAAAAACATGTACAAGGTGGTCGAATATTGTATTCTTGTGTATACAGTCTTGAATTGGTAAATGAATTTGAATTTTTCTATGTTTGAAGAGGATTATATGTGAAGAATAATATTAAAATATGAAGGGGTGATGCCATGATGTCACCTTGGGGGAATAATTTTAGTGTTAAATGGAATTATTAAATGACATATAAGTGTGTGGAAAATTTTGTTGGAGGGATTTTATAAAAAATGGGGAGTGAAAATAGGTATAATGGAATAAAGGAATCAATGATGATATAATTTATGGCTTAGCAAAAATACGAAGTGTAGTAAGTCAGCTATTGGAAAGAAACTAAAAAGTAGAACTCAATGAAATTTTTTAAAAATAGTTGATGCACAAATTATAGAAGGGTATAAACAATAACACTCCACATCCAATAACCAATGATAATATTTTGGAGCCTAAAAATGATCATAAATAAATGAGATATACAAAGATGAAGTGAGGAGAGACTAACCTTGACTTGAGATATGAGACCTCCTCTCTCCATTTCATTTTCTTCTGTTATTTCTCAATTTTATGTTCTCTTGTATCAAACTGTAAAAACAAGTGATATGATTAAATGGAAGGTAAAATTTTATTTTCACTATTCATAATATTTATATTAAATATTTAGATCATTTTAAATTGAAACCAACTTCTTGGATTTTTATAGTTTAATGTTTTTTATGTGAAACAATTTAAAAGTATCCTGTGTTTTTGGTCAATCTACTAAACCGAGATTTTTACTACATTTTTTTATTGTTTATTTTGATTAAAAATTATAAAATAAATAAATATAATTATTTCATTGAAAACTAATTTTCTTTAAGCTTATTCATCAAATATCCTCTTGTTATTATTCTTTACCTATCACTTCTCTTTAACATAGTTTAGTTATTAAGAAATTTTACCACTCTATTTTAGAATAGCATCATGGAAACAATGTTCACCTACCCGATCATCACATTAATTATATATTTTATATTTTTTATGTAAAATTAATAAAAACATTGGGTTTTCTCTCCCATAAGCCATGTCGATCAAACCTACTTGATACCATCCAGTAATGAGTAGAAATTCTTAAATAATAATTTTGGTAGTTAACCAATGAACACATTAATTCAAAATTTTGAGACTCATGTGAAAAAGAAGAGATTTTATCATGATCTACCCTGAAACTATTTATTGTATCAATATAATATGAATCCTAAGAACTAAAATTGGTAATAGTTCTATATACTTATATATTTAAAATAGATTTTACCCATTTTGAATTTTCATAAAGGGACAACAATTCAATTGTTTCTCTTAGAGGAGAGATATTCTCCATAAATATATATACCTCACTTAAAAACTCTAATATCTTATAAATTATAGATAAATCTGATGATTTTTGTAAAAAAGCTTCAATAAGATGGTTTTCAATAGTATCATTTGTAGTTTTTAAATTAATAATAAAAATGATTCCTTTAATGAATTATTAGAATATTTGAAATGAAATTCATTACCCAATTCATATGATGAAGGTAGTGTATAACTAAGAAGAGTTTATTTTTGTCCACCCTAACACTTATGCTCGTCTTTTATTACAAGTATTACTCAAATAGAAACAAACTACAATAAATCCCGAATCCTATATATTTTTTTATGCACGGTTGAAAATTTTTGTGCTCACCACATTTCACAAATGGTGGCCTCACTTCATCACCAATTTATATTTTAATATTTTTATTTTCATTGATTCATATTCAAAATCATACAAATATAAATCCCTTTATCTATTTAAGACACTCTACACCATAATACATGACCCATCCACTATGAATAGGTTCACCAAGACACTTTTTCAGTTGACTCAACACCATCATCATATTAATAAGAACAGTCAATTCTCTATAGTACATCTTCCTCTTTAGTGAACCACACTGATAAAATTTACCAAATAGGTGGCGCACAACATACCACATTTCATAATAAAAATGTTGGGAACCATAAATGTTCACATATTTTTATTCATGACCTACTTTATATATATTATTTTTTATAATAAACATTAGGCACCCCGCTCAATATTTGGATACTTCAAATTGAGTCCGTATTAGGTAATATATTTCATTAATGAAAACAAATATTTTCTTTTTTCAAAACCACCAATTTCAAGCAGTTTTATATTCAATTATCGAGTTTAGCATTGTATGCCCCGTTCAAGTCACATGTTCATCCATGGAATCAGGAACTCTACTATCATTTACATAAAAATATTATTTATTAAAGGGAATATCTCCTTCAGGATTTCAATTAGAATTAAAAACAGCATGATCCATCAACTTCTTCAAAAAATATTTTATTTTGATATCATGTTTGAACCTCTCATGGATTTTTCAACCAAGATTGATCTTATTTCTATTGAGAATATCCAATCTCCAAGATTTGTTTAACTAAACATTATCTTAGATCATATCCTGGATTCTTAAAATTAATCTTTTTTATATGGTTTGGATTAGTGGATTCTGTTTAGTCATGACATTGGATAAAATATCCTATGTTAGATTTATCTCTCTTTACACCTTTGAGGATATCTTACGAGACTCCTCATTTTAATTATCTTACACAAAAAATAAAACTCTATTACCTAAACTACCATAATAATCAGACATGGAGGATGAACCTAGGAATTTGTACTTACATAGAAAAATTATCTTACGAATCCCCCAAAATATTATCTTATAACCACTTTATAAATTATCTCATAAAAAATAGAAGAAGTAAATTATTTTTTTAAAATATTCTCCCAAATAAAATATAAAAGCAAGATGAATTTAAAATGAAAAATAATAAAAAAATAGGTTAATATTTAAAATTAAAATTAGGAAATAAAAAATGCGTTAAAACGGTAAATTAACATAAAATATAAAACATTAATAATTTATTTTTGAACAATTAAAAAAATTAAATAAAATTTAATAATAATAAATAATAAATTATGAATCAAAAAATTAGTATTTTTTATGAAATATGAGAATGAAATAAATAATAATACAAACCTCAACACAATTTCATTATTCACACATTTTATTAAACATTTAAAAGAAATCAAAAATTTAATAATTAACAAAAAATAAATATCAACACTATAATTAACCACATAAATACATATTCTAGAATTAAATATATATTCATAACATCAAAACCAATATGGAAAGATGCATCAAATGAAATTCAGATCATAAACCTATGTGAATTATTTTACATTATTTTGGGCTATGTGATTGGAATTCCATATTTTATATTTCGCGTGTTAGTAAATTATGTCTACACTATTACATGGTGATTTATTTATTCATGAATTATTTACCATTATTGTTATCACTTCCATTTTATACTATTATGATTACCTAATACTAATGGAATAGTATCCCCTTGATATCCCTATGGGCCCTCACCGCTTCTTAGTAACTTCTTGCATATAAGGAGTCACACATGAGGTTGTGTGTCATCATTTATTGAACTCTATGATTTATATTAGTGTGTTTCACATATCCCAATCCTGAAGATGGTATATGCGTTTTCAGAGAAATGCTAACATGTGATGAATGTCTTAGTTGGTAGCCTTGAAATAATATATCTTTTATTATTATCGTGACAAAATCTTTATTCAACTCTTTGAAATATTCATATGCATATGGTAGGAACCCATGGATAATGATCACTGATTATGATTCTTGTATTATGATATATTAATAAAATTTGAAATGAATATGATCCATATATTATTAGGTATGATTTTAATTTATTAATGTCATGGTATCATACCCCTTTTATTAATATATGATTATTTATGATTATTGATCAATATATCCCATAATTACTATTACTAAGTATAGAATCTCACCCTTTATTATGTCTCCTTTTAGTAGGTTATTATGAATTCTTTATATGCATAATGAAAAATATGTGTACTATTTGAGAAGTGAATTTAGGGAGATGTTGAAGATATTCAAAAAAATAAAATGATTACTTATCTATTATTCAAATACCCATAAAATTTGTGGTTCTAAATTGATTTTTAATATGATATGTGTGAATATTCATCTAAAATGATTTAAAATTTATGTATGTAATTTATGGGTCACAAAAGTTGGCATCAGAGTTGGGTTTAGTTATTTTTAGAGATTAGTATTATAAAACTTATGTTGAAATCCCTAAGAATAATTCTATGTAAATGATAACAACAAAAGTTATGGTAATTAAAGAGTGTGGTTTTCCTAGAAAATACAACACAATATATATACTATAATGTTTATGCGACTTTAGAACATATGAACCTATGGGTAATAACATTTAAATGAAAATATTTGTTATTAACATGGCCATTATCAATGCATGATGAGTGGGCCTAAGAATGAACATCGAGCTAAGAACTCTCAGAAGATAATCCTTCGTTAATTCTTATTCTATTTATAAAATAATAATAATGATTTAAGAGGATGATTACCATGGTAGACCTAATAAATACCCTAATTATAAGATGATGATAACAATGTGTAAAAAATATGGACATATGAAGAAATATTTTCATGATTATATGATAATTCACACTAATTATTATAGATTTATTCTTACAATGTAATTTTTGGTTTTAAAAGTTTGATATAACCCTAAATAAACACCCTATAATGTAATGTAATATTAAATTTAATGAGAAAATAATCAGGAAAGAAGCTAGAGTGAAATATCTTATTGTTAGGACTGACTACCTATTCCATTTTATGATTACCAACATAATCATAATTGATTTATTGACATTCCTAATAAGAGTAAAATGGAGTTTAATGGGAGTTTTGGTGATGAGAACTATGGATGGAAAAATATTTTATTTTATTAATTTACGAAATGAGGAATTAATCACCTAGGGAGATGACTTAAATTAAAAGGAAGATGTTTTATATCTAGTAATGGAGGATATATAGCAATAAAATGCTGAAGAAAAATGATCATTTCATTTAACTCTATATAGAGGAATAAATTTCTCCCAAAGGTATTAATTATATTTCATAAATTGTGAGAGTATGTTAATTAAGAAAATCAATTTCATATGAACAAAGGCCACGATGCGGACAATAAATATTTTAGGTTTAAAGCTTTATAATGGTAATATACTACTGAAAAAGAAAAAGAAAATACCATATAAAAGGTATAGATTATCATAAATGTTTTTATTATGTTTCATTTTAGAATAATTATTAGACTGATATTTTTGAATATAAAGTGGTGACTCATACTATTTATTGTAGGAATGAATTTTTAAGTAATTAGATGAAAAAATATAGTTAACGGTCTATAAAGGTGTTTGAATGATATAAGTATATAGATACAGAGTTCCAATATTTATAAAGGATATTGAATGATTTAGTTTCAACCTATTGGGTTTAAAATAATATTATGTAATTGTATTTTAGTTAAGGGTTGATAAATTTAAGGCTGATCCTAAGATTAAAGTCATTGTTACCCTTTTGAGGTTTTATTTGATTGGAGTTTAAGATGATTTAATATTCTTTGGGAGACACTTATTGAGTATTATTTGATTATTGAGGTGTATGTAACCCTTAAAATTATCTTCTGTTTTTGTGAAAAGTTTATTTATGGAATAATGATACACGTTGACATGAATTGATATACATTGGGGTTAATATGATATTTGATACTGAGGTAACTACGGTTAAGTGGTATAAATGTTTTTCATATTGTGGGAAACTTATGGGATCAAGGTGAATGTGTGATTATTGGATAATGAAACATTATATCGAAGTGGTTGATATTATAAACATTGGTTAAATTTTGTAAGAACATATGATTTTGTTGTTTCAATTGTATAGAATATATTGTACATAATATACAAGATTAGCATGTGATTTATGAGTGATTAATGTCAGTTAGGGATAAATACCGTGTTTGTATTAAAAAAACATGTGATCAAATATTTTTGATTTATAGATTTTGAATTTGGTCAAACATATTCTGAAATAGTTATATGGTTAATTATATATGGAATGATTTTAGTTAAAATTTGGGTGTTATTGTTGCAGTGTTTTAGATTAATTTATTATTTCATCATAAAGTGTTTTATTCATACTGGATAACATATACTAACCATTTTGGTTTTTGAAAATATGTATAGACATGAGGAAATAATTATAAATATTTTTTGGATCTCATGATCTATTATAAAAGTTTTTTATTCATTCAACAAATAGAAATCATCATGATTTTTATAATATAGAATATGAGATGAATTAGGGATGGAATAATACTCAATAAACAAACATTATATAAAATAATTCTTATTCTATGGAAGGAAACCAGGTTATTATGTTATCTTAGATTCTCTAACCTGATGATAAATGAATTCTTCAAGCCGAGAATGATGAATAGGAATCTATAATGAGTTTTGTGGAAAATACCGCTCTTCTATGAACATATGTTTTTTTGAAAACACTATGTCTAATAATGATATATAATTCTTATTATAAATACAAAATTTTGAATTTAAAATTTTACTAGTTTCAAAATAGAAATTAATTATCAGTATTAAATATTTATAATATTTTATTAATACATCATTATATTCTAAAAATTGATAATTATAAATTATAGGGACCAATTTATATAATGGGGTAAGAATATATACCATGATATTTTAGAATATATCTATCTAGCAAATTTTTAAGTGTTTTATATCTTTAATTATATATGACATTGATCGTAAAATAATAGTGACATATAATTAAAATACTATTATTTAAACATGAAAATTATAACCTAGGAGTTTGTTTGAATTGTATCAATAAGAGTAACCAGATTTAAAAATATATGTAATTTTTTTCCTTACTCAAATTTATTGATTAGTTGATAAGAAATATTTACTCAACTTTCTATGATATTAATTTGGAATAATTAATGTTTTCAATTTTATTTTTTCAATAAAATATTTTTTTATATATTTAGTATTTTTATAATGATAAACATATGAATTTAATATTTAAATTTGACAAAATAAACATAATATTTGGATTCGTCCTATATCATTTTTCTTAGGGAGTTTTTTCTTAATTTTTTAAAATGATAGATTTTTGGGTGATTGATGAAAATACAGTTTTTTTTGAAACAGTAATATACTTTCTTAAAATAACTTAGTTTAAAAGTCCTGTTAAAATTTTCATATGGTTTTAATATAAAATAGTTAAAAAAAATTAATTTTTTTAAATAATTCAATATGAATCATTGTAATATTTTGTTTTTGAATAAGTATATTTATTTCTTAAAAAAATTCACTATAAAATGTTCTTCATTGCATTTTCAGAAGTTATATCAAAATTATTTTATAGAACTTATAAACAAATAATAATGAAAACTGGATTTACTATTTTTAATTAGGAGATTCAAATTTATTAGTGTTTTCAATTTCAATTTTTCTTGAAATAGGTCTTGACCACCGAAAATTATTCTCACATTGGTAAATGATAAATCATTTAAATTATGGTTAAAAATAAACTGATAAGGGTTAAAAAATATATGAAAAACATGAATTTATTCTATTGGAAATTTTTATTTCAACCACAGTTATAATATATTTGAGGATATGAAAACATGGTCCTATTTTTCTTTGATAATAACAAAAATATTATTTTAAGTAAATAAAAAATAAAAAATGTCACTATATTGGTTATAATTTATCTAAAATATTTACATTGAAAAAATGAAGTTAATATTATTTATAAAAGGATATTTCGATAATTAAAAAACTATTTTTGTTATTTTGAATTAATTTTAATTTTTAGTGAGTATATAATTAACTATATTTCTTATAAAACCTAGATTCAATGCTTGTAAAATCAGTATAAAATAGAGTAACTTATCTTTTAAAACATTAAAAGTGATATGATTCTGATTAATTATGGTGTTAAAAAATACCATGTCTATTAATAGTTTATTACCGATAGTTATATTTTTCATATTCAAATTACATTTTTATATTAATGCTTTTAAAGTCAGGTTTTATGAAAAGCCCTAAAAAATACTTTAAATGATATTTAGTTTTTAATAATAATTTTTAAATTATCCTAATTTAATTAAAAAATATAATTACTCCAGTTTATTGTTAAATTTCTTTAAATAATTAATATTCATTTTATGTGACACTTTATATTTTTTAAATTACTTTTACAACCCCTATTGAAATATTTTTTTATCATAGTAATAATGAAAAGGGTTAATGAGGGTTTAAACCAATGGGATATGGGTAAAAATAACACATAAAAGTGTCTAAATATTATTGGCTGAAGTTATTTAGACCGTATCATATCATAAATTAAATTTATTATTTATTTGAATCAAAATTAATATTCAAATGACTTTAAATTATTTTTTTTATGTAATTCAGGTGTGTCCATCTCCTCACTTATAAAAGGGAACCTCTTCTCCCCCATTATTCGAAAATAGTGAGAACTATAGGACAAAAAATATGTACCAAAAAATAATCTTTAATTCATTCCATTAATTAATGAGCTTATGGTATTCTCCCCATACCATTATAAGAAGGCCTATGCCATAAGAAAAAAAGATTTTTTTCAATGAAAATGTAATTATCTTACCCAAATCCTTCAAAGGTTATTGGTTCTTATACATTCAATAAATATTTTAAACCCATAATAACAGAATTAATATAGTATGATTAATATATTTATATGTTGTTATAATTTTTATACAACCATTTTACACATTCTTTCTATCCAAATTAAAATGAAGGTATCGATCACACATATTTGTGTACTACCACCTCCACATTGAGATATGATTTATCTTCCATCACCCTCACATTGATGGATATAAATATTTATTTAATAAATATATATAATATTTATGATATAATTATGTTTTTAGTGTAAATATATAATGTATATTTTATAATTTCTTTTCATTATAAAATGAACACATTATTATGCATATGCATGAACTACCGTCTCCATGAATGATGTAATTCATTTTTCAATATATTAATTTTATAGATGATTATAAATATGTATATAATATTTACAATATATATTTATATCATGATTGAATTTATGAATATGATGAACTCATGATCAATATTCAAGGACCACAACCACTAAATCGAAACATAAATGAAAAAATGAACTAGTTGACACCTAAAAAGTTGTTGATAATGAAATACTGTTAATGAAAGGGTTATAATATATTATAAACAAACCATTTGTGGTATTATATGTATGAATATGATTCTGGTATTGAAGTATAATAATTTTAAATTTATTATGTGGGAGTTTAAAATTAGTTAGGATGAAAGTCAGACCTGTGGTAAGTGTTTCTCATCTAGATTTTACTTTTGTGAGACATATTCCATGATTAAAAATTATTTCATTCATATGATATATATAATTCCAATATTATATGATATATCAGGAATATATTAATATTAATTGTATTTAATTTTTCATTTGATGTTAATTCTTTCCGGGTGTTTTGATTCAACACTACCAAAGCGGTAAGAGTTTTATGTTACAATCTCACATTTAAATGGGATTGTTTATTATTAAATTTTCATTGATGAAATTATATGATTTATCACCCATAATGTTTATTTATTATCTTCATTACAAGTTATTTTTGTAATATAAATTCTTTCCACTAATTTTTCTACTAATAATTACTCAAAATTTTAAAAGAATGTCTCTAATTAAAATCCAATTTATTTTTTTATTTGGTTGAGAATATTTTTTATCTAGGTCATAATTTTCTTTAAAATGTTATAAATAATTGTTTTAACACAATAAAGTCTTTGACTAAAGTCATTTTATCTATTTATTAATTTCGGTACAAAATGATTAAAATGAATCTTATTGTCATTTTCTAAATGAGGTACCTTTTACCGATGGTGTGAACTAAATAATTGTTTTAATGGTTATTGTATATATTCATTTTCAAATACTGATTACCATTATTTATATTAAAACATACATTACATGTGTCACTTTTTATTTTCAAATAAATTTTCATCTTATTCTGGATTTGTTTTGATTTTGAATAGGCGATTTCATAATAAAAATTGTATTTTCCTCATGAAATGTTTTAGAGATCTTTTTAAGTAATCCTCATTTATAACATGATTTTTCATTTTTATGAACTAACATGAATCTGATACAATTTTACTAAATTTATTATCATACTAGACTATTATTGATTATGATAATGAATTATTTTTCTAACCTGTTATATTCTCCGTAGGATAATCCATGAAAAATGATATATACTTTCATAATAATTTGTAATACATATGAAAAGATTTTGATTTTGTGATGGGTTAGTCGGTTATATCCCACCAATTAATTTGGTAATGAATAATGTTTTTTGATCTCAAAGGGTAAATGAGTAATTATCCAAATCCCAAAATAGTATACATGGCTAGTACCCTTGACATATGATTTCAATTATTATGATTTCACCACAATTTTCATTGCTCTACCTATAAAATGTTCTCAGGTTTATGATAAGGTCTAGTGAAGAATGATCTTTGATTCTTCTATGATTCATGTTTTATGATCTAGTAAAGCCTTTTTTCAAAATTATGTTCTATAAATTATTTGGAATGATTTTCTTATATTAATCTCATTTTCACATACCCCTAAGCTCATGATATGCTTACATATGAATATTGATTGATATATACCATTTTTATCCAAAATCATAATCCAAGATGAATAATTATTATGTCTCCTTTCCTCAGGATATGAAGAAATTTTTTTAGTTTGGTATCACCGACAAGTGTACAATTTTAGAAGAGATATGTTGGATTTGTTGAAAATATTTAATGAAATAAGATTATTATGTATTCATCCTTCAAATACAATAAATCTTTTTGGTTTTCTGTTGTGTAATATTATAATATGTAATTAGTGTTAAATGAAAATGATGTTGTATTTATCTATGTAATAATTGGGTTGCCCCTGGGTATCCCAAGGAGATTGTTTTTAGGTTCATTCCTTTTATATTTTTCAGTTAAGAGTCGATTAAGGAAGAACAAAATAATTTTCTTGATTATGATGTACTTTTATTAAATTGATCAACTAAACGAGGATAAATTGAAGCTGATACAAAAGGAAGTTTGAGAAATAATAATTGAGCATCATAAATTTAATATATATGAAAATTTCATGACTTATAATTCATTCTAGATGCAAGGTGGTCTCACTGTGAGTATGTATTAAATAAAGAGAGTTATGATTTTTTTGAGGAGTGCAGGCAAAATTTTTAAAGAAGAGGCTGAGGAAGAATATTCTATGACTCATAGGGATTTATTGAGTATTAAAAATTATTGAATTATAAAATTATATCAAATTAATAGGTTGAAGAATTAAATGGGAAAAATACAGTGGGTTAAAGAAGAATAAAATTTATTAGTGGTTCCAAATTCATAAAATTAAATATATCTGATATGGAAATATTGAACAAGGAAAACATATAATTGTGGAGGATAGAATGATAATGATATCTTAAGACTGAGATATACAAAGGAGAGATCCAATTGATATAAAAATTAGTTTCAATATTCAAAATTATTGAATGATATCTCACATATATCATAGGTTTTATATATGAAGAGATGTAAAAGAAAAAAAATTGATTAATTCAGTTTCTGAAATATATATACATATACATATATATATATATATATATATTAAATGAGGATAAAAAGGTAGAGCTCGATTATTTTCAAATCCTGTTAAGGAGAAAAAGAAAAAGGAAGAAGTAGTATGACTATAATCTCCAATTATAAAAAATATGAATGAGTTGAAATATGAGTAGATGGAATTAAAAAACTATGCACAAATGAATAATAAAGAGTGAATTGCTCATTTATAGTAAAATAGAAATTATAAAAATTCTATTTTTTCGAATGGAGTAATGATATAATAGAAACTTCCTGAATATATTTCAAATAAAGAAGAGGGTAATGTTTTTTGTGGTGACTCATGAAAAAGTGATAATGTTGTTTAAAATTGAATTTTAAAACATCAAGTGAATTTCCATCCTATAGATCAAAAGCACAAATCCATATTCATTGAAAAAACAAAAGTGAATAAGTCTACATTGGATTTTTTTGCTAATGAAGTCTTTCCTATTAAGATATGTGATTGAAATAGAGGAAGTGAGAGAGGAGTTCCTTGGGATTCAGTGTAATATTCCATATAATAGTAAGGGGAGTCACAATAGAAATAGCATAAACCCAAAACCAATCAATATAATTAGTGCATTATGGTGAATCAACATATCATTTGTTGCACACTCGATAGATTATTCCAATATGGGTGAATAAAGAAAAATTATTACATCTATTGTGAATGTTTTTTATTTCCTACGTGACATAAATTGGGGAGTGTTGGTGAAATAATAATTTAAAAACATACTGATGGATATATGTAATGCGGTTAATAACTAGGTTATCAAAAAATAATATGTTAAGTGTGATCTTAATAATAATGAGGTCAGAATCAACCTGTGAATTTAGAGTTTGATAAAATAAATTCATATATTTTTTTTTTACATTTCACAAGAATAATTCATTATTTATTATATAATGCGTGGATTTGGGGGGGGGGTTATAGGAGATAATAAATCAATTATTGAAGAAGGAGTTGGTATAATTTCAAAATTTTCATATATTACATGATGTAAAACCTACTATCGATGTGTATTCTTTGGGAAAATAATCTATTTAGAATGAATTAAAACCCAGAAAACTAGTAAAATTTATATATTATCTAGGCCAAAGAAATACACGATGCAAAAATATTCAATGATGTGAAATAATCAATTTTTGTGTCCGCTGAAAGACATAAGCCATGAAATATAGAATATATGATATTTATAATGTTATTTAATGATTTTATTACTTGAATTGATTTTTTCTTAAAGGTTATAAAATATTTGGGGAATAAATAATTTAATGAAATATAATGACATGTAACCTTTACCCATCATAAGATAATTGGGATTATAAATATTCATTCACCCAATGTTGGAAATGTATTGCTGAACCTTTTATTTATTTATTTTGTGATTTATTTTCTATACATTCCAAACCTAGTTTTTTAAATTTTCATTCCTATTTTACTCATCCTGTACTCCTAAAATTTCATCAAATGTGTTTTGGATATCTCAAACATGTATTGATTTCTATTTTAGTTCATATTATAACTCATAATGTTAAAAATTGTGTGTTATTATGTCTTTTCATTTAGAGTAAGTGCATTGATTAATTTCAGTTTTTTTTAATTGTTAATCAATTCAATCATGAACTTATTTATAAATATGATAAGCAGGTTTATATTTCCTCTTTCATATAAAATCATTGGTATCAAACACATATTATCCTCTAGGTTTAGGGGTTGAGAATAGGTGAATATTAAAACTAATGCATCCTTAAATAAAAGGTTTGGTTTTTCTTTAGATGTTAATTATTTTAATAACTCATGTCAATATCTTTATTTTTCATAACCCGGATCTAATTTTTTTTAGTAGAAGGACCCTTAACTAATTGGTGTTGAGTTGGATAAGACTAATAGATTGTAATTCATTATTCCCTTAAATATAATCTTATTGCACATTATTTGTGGACTACCTTTAGACCAAAGAGTAGTTTTCAGTCTCGGTAGATCTAATTGGTATAACCAAAACCAACTAGTTACCACTGCACTACATCATAACCTAATCCATAAGACCATCCCATGAAATATTAAGGAATATCTTTTTCCAAATCCATAAAATATTCGTAGATCCCATCTATTTATTTTAATGTAAATATATAATTCTTAACCTAATAAATACAAACTGATGAGATTCCCATGAGGAATATACCTATCAGGATCCGACCACTAGATCACCATATTTTCAAGCTTATACCTGTTGGTCTCACCCTATAGTACCAACATACCATGCCTTTTTAGAATGTGTATTTTGGTATTTATAAAGTTCAAATATGACCAAAACCCATGAAAAATCAACAATAATTCATGGGCTGGTAATAATTTTTCACCACTATACGGGATAGACTATTACATTAGCAATGTGACCTTCAATACGAACATGGGGTTGAATCAAAACTATTTCCCCAACCCATTTATTTTTACTTTTTGGTTTTAAATGATCTAGGACCTGAGTCACTATATTGTTTGTAGTCCATCCACCAGGGTCCTCTAACTTATTCTAGGAACCTAAATGCTAATGATTTTTTATATTTTGATCTTGAGATCAAAAGATATATTTCTATACATCAATGATCCATCATGGATGATAATTGAAATCTCACACTACTCAACCCAAAAAAAATTCAATATGCACCACCATAATAGAAGGGATGCAGAGCACTACTATAAGAGTGAACAATTATAGACTAGGTATTGGCATCCATTAGGGGTGATGCACCGAACATAGTTCTTCCTCCTATCTAGGAAAATAATTTAAAAATAATAAATGAGCTCATTCTTATGTTCAATAACTGGGGAAAATTCAATGGACTGTAGATTGTAGATCTGCATAGACATATTTCATGTTTCTTGGAAGTCGGTGACACATTTAAGGGTTATGATGTGGTGTTTGATGTAATCCAACATAGATTTTTTTACATGTCATTCATGACAGATAAAACGATTTACAGAACATCCAAACTTTTAATTCCAATATTACATGGGTTGATTTAATGAATAAAAATTTTAAAAAAATTTTCCAACCTATAAAAACATGGAAACTTAGAAATAATATCATGAAATTTACCCATGTGGACTATCAGTCAACATTGGAAACTAAGGATAACTTCAATGAATTGACCTTGATGTTTTGACATCATGGAATTGATTTTTTTTATATTTTATCAAACATTTTATGAAGGACTACAACCAAAATCAGATAATGTAAGGGATTCCACTAATGTTTGTGGACTCATGATAAAGAATCTAGAAGATGGAAGAACTCTTCTGAAAAAAAT
This sequence comes from Viscum album, assembly GCA_963277665.1. NCBI lineage: Eukaryota > Viridiplantae > Streptophyta > Magnoliopsida > Santalales > Viscaceae > Viscum > Viscum album. Next base: position 1,009,855,847 of record OY728160.1, read on the forward strand.
ATCCTATACTAAAAATCTATGGTAGTGTGATCAAGGATGGTCCTAATGTTGAATTCAAGAAGTGGATGCTAATAACCACCTTTTATCCAATGTTTAATCCCTCAGAAAAATTCTATAATCCTTTCAGTATCCTTCTCCACCACTACCACCACCATCCCCAATTATTAAAATTTATGCCTATGAAATTTGAAAATGCCCATACCCGTACAGTTACTGCAGAGTATGAGCAAAATAATTCCAAAATATGAAGTCTGATGATGAAAATTACAAAAAAAAATTATTTCAATAACTTCATCAATATGAGTAGATGTATTATCAACAAAGACAGACTCAAAATATTCAACAAACCAATCAAGGTTATTACCAACAAAGGATTGGTCATGAATTTCCTTGAAAACATAGACCACCTAGGTTCTCACCTCAGAATGAATCTCCTAAAAGTATATAACAATTTTATCAACAACCACTTACCCATAGAGATCAACAATTTCCACCCTCTTAGCAACAAAAAAATCAGCATGCTCCCCCAAGGAATCCAAATAAATACCCACCTCTATAATCAAATCATAATAACCTACTAACCTCATTTTTTAAAATGTGGGATATGAGAATGACTGCCTAAGATGCTGAGATATTGAATAAAGGGGACCACTTCTAAAAAATTGAGCACCAAGTAGGGATCTATCCCACATAATTCCTAGTATACTTCTTGATAATATCAAGAAAAATCCGAGAGAGGATGCTAAATATGTAGCCCTTAGGATTGAAAAAAATATAATTTTCATCTTCCATGCATAGGATGCAAATTATGTTAGTGGAACATAAAATACATCGAATAATCAAAAAAAATATAGTGATGAAAACATATGAAAATATGGTGAAGGAAAAAATCTAGAAACCAAGAAAAATAATAATTCTCATATACAAGATCTTCATAGAAAAGATGTTGGTTATATAGAAAATCCACCATATAGACCCCATATCCCCATTCTAGAGATAATGTGACAAGGAATGATAGAGGGGAAATACAAAAAATATATTATAGAAGTTTAGGAATATAAAAAACAATATCACCTTTGTTTACACCATCACTTTTTTTTGAAAAGGTAGAGGTGAATCCCCTTTATTATAAAAAATAAAAAGAGAATGAAAAGGACAAGGTCTTCTAAATTTGTAATTTTGGAAAACCCTTTTATGATCCTGGAATAAATATTAATACCATTACTATGAGTGTCTTATGAATGTTATGGCTCAAATATTTGAAACCAATAAGTGTTTCACATCACATTACTGACCGATGGGTCAAGTAACATTGAGGACTTCCCGAGGATGTTTCAATAAAGGTTGGTAATTCATTTTATAGCTAATTTTCTTATATTGTCTACGGAAGAATAATTAGATGTCCCCATAAATTTTGGTAGACCAATTATCACCACTTATATGGTCTTTATTGATGTGAATCGAGGGAAAACGATTTTTATAATCGGTGATGTTAAGGTAGTGATCAAATTCGGGTAGTCCAAAAAACTAAGTGGAGTTTCATTTTATTATCCAAAAATCATTTAGAAAGATGAAAAATGAAGATTACATAATTATTGAGAACAAGAGGGAGACCCTGTCTCAAGATGAAAAATGGTGTAGTGAATTTTAGGATGCGGATTACATTGATCCAATGATAAGAGACACCATCCTACTATTCATACCCTTAGTTATTAAAAAACCGATATTATAATTGAATCCTTTAATGTGAACATTGAATTAATCATTATTAGAAAATGATGATATAATAATGGTTATCATTAGATTAGAGACGAATTAGTAGAAATAAGAAAAACTAATTGAAGTCTTAAATAAGGCATAAAAACCCAATAGCTTGGGCGTGTGGCTGACGTCAAGGGGATCAACCTACAAATTTAAATCACAAAATACAACCTATAAAGGTAGCTAAAATCAAAATGCAACCACATAGAAGAATCAATACTCAAATTAAATCGGTAGATAAAAAAGACATTATGAATCTTCTAGATTCATGTATCATATTTTCAATTTCTGACATTGAGATGGTAAGGTCATAGAATTTCATCCCATGTAAAGTCAACCTGAATAATATAAAGAACAATTATTATAATTTAATCTCAAATTGAACGGTTAACATTTTTAGATAATGTATAGACTATAGAAATATCAACACTGTAACTTCAAAATACCATTTTCACCTCCATTAATGGATCATATGCTGGATAGATTAATTTTATTGGAATTTTATTATTTTCGAGTTGAATATTCCATATACAATTAAATTTATATTGACCTTGATGAATACTCAAAATAAAAAATTCACATGTACTTTTAGAACCTTGACATATTGATGGATTTCTTTTGGAATGTGTGATTACCACAATACATTCCAACTTTTTTATTCACACATTTTTTATAATTTGGTGGAAGAATTTATTGTTATTTTTATAGATGTTTTATCTATATACGGACATTCCTTCATGGTTTTTGTAAAAAATATAAAGCTAGTTCTGTAGCACTATAATGAGACGTTTTTAGTGATTAAATGGATGAAATTTCATATAATTGTATAATGAGGCATAGTAGTCTGAAAATTTTTTAAATCATGGCATGTAATTCATTCTAGAAAAAATAAATGTGTTTAATGATTTTTCTGAACCCCTGAAAATGATTGGTAGGAGTTATTTTGGCCAAATGGGATTTTATGAGAGCATTACCCAATATGTTGAAAAAATATCCCACTCTATGAGACACCTATTTTCTATGGACACTTAATAATATCCCAATAAATTGTATGAGTGGGAATTAAATAACCCAAAGAATAGCTTGGTGGTCACACCTATCATAGTATCATCTCACTGGGATAATGATTTTGAAATAATGTGTGATGTAAGTGACATCATTATGGGAACTATTTTAGGATTGATGTCTTGTCACATTTTCCACCCCATTTATTATACTAAAAATTATCTAAATGAGGCTCAGATTAATTACACAATTACATAGAAGGAGATGATAGTAGTTTCCTTTTCTTTTGATAATATTTGGTCATAGATTTTTCTTCATAAATTCATAGTTCAATATAATCATGTAGCACTGATTTACCTTCGTAGTAAATATATTTCCAAACCATAACTAATATGATAGATCCCAAAACATTAGGAATTTTATATATTCATCAATGTCAAAAAATGGACTTCAAATTTCATTGAAGAACATTTTACTATACTCCCATTTATATGTACCAAGGATGAAGAAGATAAGTGTATTGAGGAAGTTTTACCCAATGAAACAATTTTCATTATGGATATGAAAGAATGACAATAGTTTTATAATATTTCAATATATATTACTATGATACATCTTTACCCACACTTCTGTTATAAATAATAGAAGATGTTCTTTATTGATGCCTCATGCTACTACTGGGATGATCAATTACAATTTGAGCTCTTTCCTGATGTTTTGATGCAATGATACTTCTTGGGGATAAAATTATAAGCATGCTCAAAAAAATACATATGTGTCCAACCAGTGGACACTATGGGCCTATGAAATCCATTGATATGATTCTAAAAAGGTTATAATTCTGTCCTACACATCATTGGGATATGTGGAATTTTATAAAAAATTTCATTTTTTTGAGGACGGGAACCCTTAGAAAAAATGAAATTTCCCAAAATCACATATTTTAAGATGAAAAACTTGATATGTGGGAAATTGAATTTATTTTCTTATTTATCAATTCACAAGGTAAATATTAAATCATGATTATCATGTACTATGTTTTAATGTCGGTAGTAGCCAAGGCCACTACCCATGAAACAACAGAGGTGTCCATGAATTTTTATTCAAAATAATTCTCTATATATTTGGATTTCCCCAATTAACAATTTGTGATTGGGGAAAACACATTTAAAATATTTTAATTAATTTAATTCTTGAAAATTGTAAAATTTAATGAAGAAATTGAACTCCCTACCACCAACATACATGAAGGAATGTTGAATTATCCAATAGAGAAATTAAATAAATCATTAAAAATAATTAATACAATTAACAAGGGTTTAATATTCAAATTGGATAAGTAACTTTTAGAATATCTCATAGATTATAAAAAAACCAAAGACAATACTTAGTTTTTACTAGTTTATGAAAATACTTTTCACTTACTTTTAGAATTAGGGCATCTCTCTTATTAGACAATAAAAAAGCTAAACATGGATTCTAAAAAAGATGGATAAAAATAATTCTACAAAATAAAGATTTGGAAAAGATAAAATGAGACACCAATAAATATTTACTATTTTATAATGAAAAAAATTATCAAAATTAATGATGAATCACATGATGAAACATTACACCAGTGGATAACATGGCATTATTTAATTCCAACTTAAAATTCTTCCCTGGAAAACTGAAATACCAATGTTTGGGTCCTTTTTAAGTCATTAAGGGGTTTATTTATAGAATAAAGGAAAACCAATGAGGTGAAAGACCACACTTTAATGTCAATGGAAAAATATAGAAAATTTATAAAGAACTGTTTTCGGATGGGTGTGTTATTTATTTATAATTTAGTTGAAGTAATGTTTTTATAGATATCGACTATGAAAGATGCATTGACAGGGAGGAAACCTGGGCTATGTTCCATGGGTTAGAGTAGTTTTTTTTAATTTTAGTAATGCTTAGTAACTTTGGGTTAGGCTTATGAGCTCATTCTACACTTATAAAAAACACATCGTGTAATACTTACACGACATGAGTTATGTGGGAAAAGGAAAATTTTACACTAATATTTTCATGTCATGAATTATTAACACATTGTGTGGAAATCAAGGCCATTTTAAAATGAAGTGAAACTAATTTTTATATGTGGTTCACATTCCTATAACTATCTAGATCATCGACATACCTCTTTAATTTGACAATCCCATGATATTTCCCCATCCATATTCTTACTCCCAATAACACAGTTGAGCCTCTAGTATTATTCTAATACCATCTCACCTTGATTATTCAGATTTTCATGGCCCATATGAAACTATCGATGTTACAAATTCAAAAATAGCATCCCAAAATGATGATCATACCACACCCTAGTTCCCAATGATTTATCCTCCCCACCTCATAGTAGATACACCCCCACCATTATTCCTATATCATTCAACAACCCCCACAACCTCCATCCGTCACCACCCTTCTTCAATCGAGTCATAGGTTCCTTTGCAACACCCACACCGATGACCCTTTTTTACAATTTTTTAGCTTGAGCATCATGTTTTCTTAGTCTATATTTAGTCAGAGACCATGATGGCCAACAAGACCCTTGACCTGGACGTTCATGAGAATATATAGTGTTCATGGGATAGATTCACAATTCATGCATTTTTTAGGTACGTGCAGAGATTTACCATGATATATTTATATATTTCCTAGCATTGTTGGAGCTTGAAATTACACACATAACCTTTTTATTGTTAGTAGGACTTGGTATCTAATTTTGGGATAGCTTGGTATTGGGATAAGTATTTATAACTATAATTTCATTACTTCTCTAATTTATACTACCCTGTGGATTGATTCGAATGATAGAAACACACCATGGAGCTGCAAATTGATTTTCCACAACTCACAGATAATTCATGACCCACGTATGATGAATAGAACCCAGCTGCGGTGTTCCTCCTTAAGTATTGTTCATTAGGATCTCCCCTATGATGGGATAGTCAGAGGAGATGCTCACTGGGGTATTAGTAAAAATGAGGTGATCAATTCTTCCTCTCCCATGGGCTAATTTTCCATCAATAAGGCCAAATAGTTCAAACTCTACAATGGGGCCCAAATGAGGAGGGATTTTGTTACTTTGATGAGGGAAAGATTCATCACTCATCTCACATGTCATCAGGGAGTTTTTTATAAGCATCTCATCTCATTTAGTCTCATGGGAAGATGGTGTTGATTGATCTCTTGTTGCTACACATAATGTGGCTATTTTGGGAATTTGGGAAGCACTATGTGTGGTCTCTAGAGTATGTCAAGGATGCTGATGAGGACCCTATCCCTCGGGATGCATCCCCACATTCTCTTGTTCATAACACACCTACTACTACTACCCTAACTATATATCCTACCATCCACCTATCCTATACTGATAACAGGCCTACACCACTAGCTTCCCCAAGAACTCTATCTAAGCTACCACAATCTTCCAAATACAATCCAGAAACACCTACTCTTTCTACCATACAGGAGGTGATTCAAAATCATAATAGTGTTATCCAGTGTATTTCAGAGAACCATCGATGAATCATACTTCACATATTCATTATCTTCATTGATTCATCTTAGGATTTTTCCACTACCCCAACTCATTATTTTACCAATGACACACCAACTACTTAAAATGATCATGCTTGTGGCTATTTTATATCACCTTCCACCGTTTCCCATCCTATACTGACTGTTCACATCCATCTAGATATTATAGTTATTTATTTTCGGTGAGACTTTTTATTATATCATTATAGATGCAGTATAGTCTATGTGTTACCTTTTATTTCTGAGGTGATGTTTATAAATCTATCTTATAGACACATAACCATTGCACAGATTAAAAAATCACTACTTAAGACTAAACACATTTCTTGCACCATGATACTAGATTTATAGGCCAAGTCATCCACCATATCTTGATTGTAGCTATAGATATGGAAGGGAATATCTTAACACCCACTATTTAGTGGGTATCTTTGATACTAATAACAGAGAGTTTAACCATACTATTTGGTCTTTTCCTCATTTCACGTTCACTATGGTACTCTATTTCTGGGTGTATTTTATACTCACTATATTCCTCATTCATAGATGTATCATTTATTTTATCTAATTAAATAGATATTATTTTCTAACATAGGTATTTTTTATATTCCTAGTCTCATTTTTTCCTTGAAGATGATATGTCTGTATCTTCTACCTCTGATATGACTGTCGATGAATCTGCTAGGCCACATACAGGACATACCTAGGATGTATTTCCTTAGGTATAAGATTTATGTATACAACTTGTATAAATAAAGGTATAAACTTCCCAAAATATACTAATTCCACATGATATGGTTGTTTGGGACATTCCTTAGGTGGTGATCCCCACCATGTGTCCCCATGAGCAAGAGGATACAACTACCAGTTCTCACAAAAGACAATGGGTGAATGAGCTAATGGATTCACCAGACTAATAATTTTTCTATTTGTCCATCAGATGAAATAATTATTAGATATTTATGGGAGGAAACCCATATATATATAATTTATTTTTTTCTGAGCAACATAGAATCATTTCATTTTCATTTTCTAGAACATTTTTGTGTGTAGTTTGTTTGATATTTCATTATATCCTGATCCACACATATATTTGAGCTACATTTTAGTAATCTATACTATGTTAACCTACCCATTTTCAGCCTACAAAATGACTATATCCTATGTAATATTATATTATCTAGTGCATTTATATTTTTATTCTAACTTTTTTTTAGGATTCCTAGTTTTATATCACTATCCAGTATTTTCCACCATGGAATGATCTTCATTATAAAAAGATATAAATTTTTGGATTTGACTTCATAATTTACATTTCTATTCTATATATGCTATAATTACATTCTATACCATATTGCATTCATAAATAGTGATAACACAGTTTCATTTTGTGTGTGTGTGCGGGGGGGGGGGGGATTCATAAGTTTTATTGTGTTTAAACAAGGAAATTTTTTTCCCTGAAGTAAAGGAGAATGTTTTCATTAAAAAAATTCATTAACATAAAATTTTATTGAACCCATGTCAATAAAAGGAAAAGTTAATATGGAAAATGTTTAAATAATTTCTTATTCATACATATAATTTTATTATGATAGTTGTGTTGAGTAATTTACTTCTGATTCTGGATTCTTACAATTACATTTTTATTTCTTATTTCACGGTTTTATGCATTGAGTGATAGCCATATTTTATGTATTCCCATTATCAAGAGGATTCTAGACCTACCTTGTCATATTATTTTACGACCATATTTATTGAGATATACTTTGGACATATAAACCTATTAGAATATTAATTGGCATCTTTTGTAGGAAATAAATGAATAAAAAAACTATTTAAATGATTTTGGAATTTTTGTTGATCCATTTTTCTTGAGACCCACTTATAAATTTATATTTCTTTAGCCCGTAGAAGCGATGAATTTTCTTGTAAGTATTGATCTATTTTACAATCCATTTATATACCTTTTAACCATAATCTTCATATAACTCCATTATTTTCACTTGAATATGTTTTGGAGATATAGTCATTTTCGATGGATAAGGGATGTTTGTTTGTGAGGAGACATGTGATGATATTTTTAGATGATCGAAGGGATGTGGTACATGTTTCTTCTGATATAAAATTTATTATTATCGTATTCATAAATGGGACGTGTATTAGGAAGGTCCAAAATCAACATTACCAAAATGATGGATCTTATTATGGATCATATTTTTTTAGGTGGTTGATGTGATATCTAGCGTAGATATTGCTTTTTGAATAAAAAAAGAAGCTTGTCACCTTCATTTCAATTTTTTTACATATCCACATGCCTTACCTATGCTATTAGAGTTTATAGATACTAATTTTATATAAGAATATTTATTTAAATATTATATATGATTATGTATTATACCTGTAAGTTTACCCTCCTTTTTTTCTTTATTTTTATCATCTACCCACCCACCCTCATCCTCAGAGTCATTTGATCCTGATTGTTAAATCCCTCATGATTAATTGTGTGTTTCTTATTTATAGAGAGGATATGTTAGAACCAATTCAAGACTATGGTTATAAATATGTATTTAGGGTTTTATCATAACTCTAATTTCATTTTTCATTGAGTGATGATAAAAAATTCTTGGTGAGTTAGATTTTAACATGTGTAAAAGTTCTAAGGGACAGTTTGAAAATTGAAAATAAAGGATGATTGGGTATTAATGAAGTACTTAATTATGATCTGTGGTTAATTTTTTCTGCATTAGTAATTTTCTATGGAGTTCTTTTTCTACTAACACTTAGTTCTATTTTCTTGGTTTTAATGCAAGCTTCATATTAAAAAAAAATTTCATTCAAAATCCTTTGTGAGATTCTTTTTTTACTTTACGAAAAGATATTGGTCATGTTTGGGGGGATTTGATAATTTAAATTAATATATATATATATATATATATTTGATATATTTACTTGGTAATTATTCATGATTTATTAGATATTTCCTTGGGTTTTGGTTGATTTTCGCATGTAATTAGAATTAATGTAATACAAAGTTTATTATTTACTTTCTATAATATCAGACATTACACGTCATGAAACCTCTTCACAACATGCTTTATTTGGGCACATGATACCTGCATACCAAAGGCCAATCCATCAAATTATAAGGATAATTTCTTTGTGAAAATTTTGACAAGGGGAAGTTCAATGGGGATGTTTTTAAGGATCATTTACCTTATCGTTTTATTGAAAAGTTGGCTAAATAAAAATATAGAATTGTATAGATCATGAAATATTTTTATTAACATGGCCAATTACATGAGGTGAAATTCACGTTAACAATGATGTAGATTTTTATAGAAATATTTCATAAAATTAAATGTGTTATTTGTGTAGATTTCATGATCCCCAATTCATGAAAAAATTAAGGTGTCCAGTTTTATATTATCTCTTAAATAAATATAGCATCATATTTTTCAAGATTAATTGATACCCAGGTTTTTTATGAAAATTGTAAGGAATATTATTCCAAGTCACATATGCAGTATTTGATTATTAAATTTGTTGTGATTTTTTGTATTAATTTGTGAGGTCATGTAGTATAGTTTAATTGAAACAGATAATTATTTAAAGATGAATACGATTCTTATGTGTTTCCTTATTCAAAATATGTAATATATTTCATGTAGAAATATTAAAAATACTCAACCAGGAATATTGGATATAGAAATGAGAAAGAGGTGTTGAGATAATTATTAATAGAAGTGTTATCCTATTAAAATGTTTACAGTGATATCTATCTAGTTACTCATATTATTTAAAATTGGAGAATAAGATGAAAATAAAGTGATCTGATTAGCTACCGATCTTGATAAATCATTATGTTTAAGTAATAAAAAAAGAGATCTTGTGAAATATTAAAAATAAATTTTCAAGGAGAAAAATAAAAAAGAATTATAAGGGTTAATGACTAATATTTTTATTAAAATAACTAAGCTATAAAATAGTATTTGAGGGAATTCCTGAAATTTGAAAGGAATATGATGAAAAGGTGAATTATAACTATACTATAAAGGGGAGATCACTCTAGATCTGTGTGATGTAATGGATTAGGGATAGCACTGAAACCTACTTGATATCTTTATAATTAAGAATAAGGTAAAGTATTACATGAAAAATCAAGGAAAATTGATTATTCTTTTCATGATGAAATTTATAGATAGCCTGTGAAGTTGTATCATTAAGATTTAAGGAAAAATAAATATTTAGTAAAATAGAAATAGAATATTATTCTACAATAACATGTATTGCTAAAGAATATTTCATATTTAGAGAATTGAATCAAATAGGGGAAGTGATGGAGGTTCTCTACGGGAGGGAGTGAGATGTTCCTAAATGTTTTAGAGGGAGTGGACATAGGAATAACTTAATCCCACCAAAAATAAATGTAGTATGTGGATTTTGGTGTGTTGAAACATACCTCATCACATGCTCTCTGGATTAGACCAATGATGGTGAAAAAAATATAATTATTATTTCCTATGTGCATTACTATTACATGACATGAAATAGTGAGTGTGGGTGAAGAAACACTTAAAAAAACTTATTAAGGGATAAATATAATGTGAATAAGGATCAGATCAAAAGCCAGTGAAGAACATAAGTATAGTCTTACAAATATTGAGGTCGAGATAAAAAATAATGTGCCTTTGAATAAGAATTTTGTTTAATAGGTTAAGTTTCTTACCCTATCTCACCCACCTATCTTTGTATCACTCACTATTTTCCCTTGTGGGAAATATAATTTTTCTATAATATTTTTTTGATATCATTTTAATCATTTCCTTTTATGGTATTGGAATATTTGTTATACAGTTGATATATTTTTATACATAATGGAAAAATATTGATATAATCTATACCTATTATGTTTTTAGGATTATTATTATTTATAAATGAAAAAATGTAACTAACTTTAAACAATGTATAACTTTAAAATACTATATAAAATGGTATATTATAATACCCTTCCTCAAGCGGGATATGCACAAAATGTTTGCTTAAAATGGACTAGAATAGAGCCAATAAAAAATTATTATACACCTAGAGATTGTTTTGTTCTATCATACCCAATGTTACCTCCCAATTTCAATAAAAATTATCAATTTAAGTCATAAAGACTATTATTAAATAATATATGGAAATAAATGAACTCTAATAATGATGGTGTTAATTGAGTGAATATGCTGGATTAAACAAAGACTAATGAGTGACCAAAAAATGACAAGTGGAAATGATGTTTGACTTCATTACCTAAATACTTGGGTAAATAAATAGTTGTTTTATGAGCCCAAATTACTTGGTGAAATTACATCTGTTGTATGGATCTAATAGGTCGGGGGAAATTTTTCGTTCCTTACAATTCCATATTTTTTGGTGAAATGAAACTTTTTGTGTAGACCAAAATAAATTGGTGAATTGATATTAAACATAGATATACAAATGGTTTAGTGAATTGATTCTTGAGTTATAGATCCAAATAGTCACAAAAAACATTTATTTTTCTTACATGATTAAATTATCAGGTAAAATAACACCCTTTATGCAGGACCAATAAAATTATGGTCATTAGTAGTGTTCATGTAAGGACGCTTATCAATGGTCCAAGTAGCCTGATAGAGATCATGATATTTTTGAAGAGTATATTTTATAAAATCACTATTTGTATTTAGTAATAAATTTTTATATGACATATTATAGTTATATCATGCATCGATGAACATATTTCCCCCACATTATTTATATTATAGTTCCAAGCAGCTTTTGGGAAGACGTAGTTCTTAGATGAGATGGTGCGTCTATAAGGAGGCGTGGATGGATGATAAAATTCTTATAAAATTCTGTGCAATATATGGATGGGTGTATTGAAAATCTTGGAACACAAAAATGGGGACGATTGGTCAAGCATGATAGGGGGTTCTTGGGATGACACAAAATAGTTGTTGTTATGTGAAAAGATATAAATTATGGACCCAATTAGGAAATCTGATATCAAGGAAATAAATTTCCAATAAAACATGAACTAAGGCCCTTAATTGCTTTATATTTACAGAATAATATATGCACACCCACATTTTTTGTCAATAACATTAATCTCATATATTTTAATCACTATATAAGGAACCAAGAATGTGAGTTAATTCAATGTGAAGAAAGATTTTATATGAGACATTAAAGAATCCAACATACATTGAAACTATAATTTTGAAAATTTAATTTTATTTTGTTAAAATTTTATCCATTTAAAATACTTAAATTCATTAATCTTCATTAATATTTTTTTGATAATTTGGGACAAAATAAATGACTTATTGAAAAATTTAATGGTTCGATTTATGTTATAATTATTTTGGTGATCCATTATCATTTGTGAAAGAGTAAAAAGTGTTCATCTTATGTTAAATTACATTGAAAAATATTCAACCCATTCATGGATATTTATTATGGGGTTTCCATAATTTTAATGGAAAAGAAAATCTAAGAGCGATTAAAGAATCTGAGAAACCATCCTCTAAGAATTTATTAAATGTGTAAATTTATTCAAGACAAAATACACTTCAATCATTTTTATCACAACATTTATCCTCTCAGGAGTATTTTGAATCCACTAGATTCATTGAGGGAAACAAAAAAACTTATCAATCACCCTTAACAATTAAATTTTTTTTTCATTATTTATTCTACCTTATATTGTTATCATAAAAAAGTTTCAGATTTTATTAGGTGGAGATTTAACAAGAGGATTATCACCAGATGAATCCAAAATTCATGGCATCCAATAGAGATATTAATAAATGATGGAGAAAGTTAACCGTATTTCTAAAATACATGAATATATGGGTTTGAAATAAAAATATTCTTAAGTAAATATGTAATTTATTGAATATAATTCCATGGATTGGGAATATTTTAATAATGAAGTGGTAAAACCTCTAATAAGTCAAAGGGAACCAGAATAACTCCCTAAAAACATAAGGGTAAATATTACTCTATGGTATGGGCTCTCTTGAAAAATATTTGTAGTTAGTTCTATGTGTAGAGAAGAAATTTAAAATATAAGAATAATTAAAATGAATCAAAATTTTAGTTGGATACCATGAAATTGATTAATTATTATTCTTTATGGAGGAAAAATATTTAATCTCAATGAAGAAGAGATAAATAATAATAGGTTATAAGTAAAAGGTGAATAAAAAGTCTCAATCATCAATTCATTATTTCATAATATAATATAAAATGATAAAATGATATATATATATTAAAGGCTATGTAAAAGATTTTAAATGATAATAATAATATGTTGGTTTTAGGAAATATATTATAAAGTTACTGCATGATTTTGGTAAGTATCAAATAAATAAACTATTGACTATGTTGAATTTTAACATTTATATGTAATTTTCTATAAATATTTCCATAAATTTTAAAATGTAAATAATGAAAAAACATTATTGGTAGTTTGAAAATCACACTTCCAAGTAAAAAGCCAAGGGTATCACATCATCACATCCTCATATGAGTCTTACGACCAAGGAAAGTAACTAACATCTCAATGAAATTAAGATGAAGGAAAAATTTTGTTACTTTGATTCCCCCCTTGCAAAAGAGTCATGATGTAAAATACTTTTGTACATATTAACACCCAATATACAATAAAAAGGATGATTGTTACGAAATACACATAGGATACAGTTGAAATTGAAGATGAGTAAATTTCAAAAAAATAGGAGGGAGACAATGAAGATAGTAAAATGAATAAGAAAGTGTTTGTGGAGGAGATATTGGTAATTCAATGAGGTATTAATTCTAAAGAAAAAATTAATAATTAGTAGAGAAATATCATTCATATCAGGTTCACTATCATATGAATGGTAATGATTGATAGGGGAAGTTAGACCAATGTTTCATCTACAATAATTGTTGAAAAATTAAATCTGAAAACTATGGGACATCCTAAAACATCATAATTACATTAGTTGAATAATCAATTGGAAAAGAAAATATTAAAATATAAAATTATACTATTTTAAATTACCAAATCATGTTCTTTGATGTGTTATGTGATGTTTCTCCCATTAAAGTTGGAATCCTTTTTCTAGGATGGCCTTCAAAATTTGATTGGAGGGGTAATCCTAATGGGTTCATGAAATCATACACTTTTATTATGGAAGGAAAAAAGTCCTATTATATCCGATTTCACTAAAACGTGTTTTGAATTACAATAAATTATTTACAATTAATTGGGGATTCAATTTTTTTCTATAAATGGAGAGGAAGAAATAAAATAACATAATGCCAACATAATTTTTTAAAAAAAAATTCTTGAAATGTGAGTGGGTTCTTCTTCCAACATCAACTATGGATAAACTAATTATCTTTATAGACCTAATTCTTGCAGTCTTTTCTAATAATTTTACTCTACTCTATGGTTTATATAACTAAATTTATTTATTTTCAATAGAGTCTATACATGGAAAACCAATATATTGATGCAATCCAGAAGAAGTAAATGAGATACAATGACTTATTCATTAGTTTTAGATTAGGGGTTTATAAGGGAATCGATTTTCTATATGTTAGTTCCAACATCACATGTTATAGTGAGATATGAAATGATCTAGATGTGTATTGATAATAAAAAATTCAACAATATAATTTTAAATAATAGATTTCTCATTCTCCATCTTGATTAATTTCTTGATAAATTATGAAGTTTAATTAAATTATATAATATTTTTAAAGTGGGGGTATCATAAAAATTCAATTAATGATATAGATGAACGATGAAAAGATTTCAAGATAATGAATTGGTATTATGGGTGGAAATTGATCTCATTTGATTTTTACAACTCCCAACACTTTTAACAGGCCAATTAACAGCATATTATTTAATTTCATAGGTACATTTTTATGGTATACTATGATGATATGTTTATTTATAGTAATTTTATGATGATAATCTATCTCAAATAATTTTTTTCCATGTTTTTCATCATGGTTTTTTGTATGTGAATATAAATAGGTGATGTTATCTTATATTTGTTAACTATTTTATAATTATTGGAAGTAGAAGAGTATAGAATAAAATTAATTATGGAGTGTCCTATTCCAAGCCCATTTTCTAGGGTATGTAATTTTCATGGGATTAATTGTTTTTATTGAAGGTATATGAATATATTTCTACACCATGCCACTTCCTCTGATATAATTCATATATAAGGGTAAATAATTAAAATGCAATGAAGTTTTATAAAATGGTAACGCGATGGAAAAAAAGAAACATTTTTCCTTAATAACTCTTCCTAATTTTTTAATTAAATATTAAAGTTAGTTTAATTATTTTTGAACAAAAACTCAGAAATTAATTTATATATGAACCATTTAGCTTCTAAATTAAATGAAAAATTATTAAATAAAAATAGAATGATCCATTTTTGATAAATAATGTTATGTATTTATTCATCATAGAAGAAATTTAGGGCTTATACCTAGAATCCTTCTTTACTATAATGGAATAATTTGAGAGAAATTATTTTTCTTAGGACATTTTTCTGCACCATCTTCTCGCTTTATTTTATTTAAACATTGAGTGATTTTAGGTTACCAACGCTTCATTCTCAATTCTACTAATATCTTTTCACATAACCCATCATATTGAAAACTATATCTTTCTAGAAAAATATATCCTATTTTGGCTTGGTATGGTGATAGAAGAGTACTAGTTTGGGGTCCTTAGTCTCTTTGGTTTTGGGTTTTCTAGGTCAAGTGGCTATACTTTTGTAGTTGTCACACATATTTTGGGACCAGTTTCACTTCTTCTATTATCTGGTTTCTTGATTAATCAGGTTAGAGAATAATATAATATTGTTGGATTGTTTTATTAGTGTCTTAGGATTTTTAATGGGGTGTTTTTATTAGTGGATCTTGTGTGCAAGAATTTGGTTATCATATATTTGTCAATATTTGGTGATTTTTAGTTATTTTGTGGTCCCATTTAAATTTATTTTGGTTCATTGGAATTTCACCCCTCAGAAATTTGGTTGATACTAGAATCCATGGTTGGTCTTTGGAGGTTTAACAGTGGGTTTCTGGGGTTATAGTTTGTTCCTTATGGTTTTATTGGTGTTGAAAATGTTGTAATATCCCCTCTTAGTGAAAGTCATCATTATTTTGGTTTTAATAAAATATATTGATATGGGAACAATAATGATGGAATGAGTTGATGGTTTTGGTGATGGTTTCCACCTAACTATTTCAAAATGATGAGGTGGTTTTGGATGTCATTATTATAGGATTGTGAGTTTGTGTGGGAAAATTGGTGTGATTTGATGACGTCAAGGTAATGGTGTTGTGAGAGAAAGACAATATTTTGTTGTGAATATTCTGAAAGAAGGTTCTCTTAATTATATTTTCAGGTTTAGATAGATTTCATGAGCTAATGAATTAACATTAATGGACTTGGGTACCTCATAATATAATGAATCTATCACTTTAGGGGTCCCTCACCCCTATGCACGTGGTTTCTATGCCATTTGGGTGGCCTATCTTGGAATCAAAGTGGCCTCGTATGAATAATATCTTATATATATATATATATATATTTGTGGGTTTTACTGTGTAATCAAACCCAGTGAAATATAAATTTTTTATTTTAAAATACCAAAAAAAGAGATGACATGGAGACAATGGAACACTTCTTATGGCCCATAGAGATTGTGATTCATATTTATCTTGAATCAACGAAGTACCTGAAGAGTCGACAAATGTTAAGTAAGAGGCATATAAAATGGGTTGTTTTACTGGAAATATTCACTTCCAATATAAAAATATTCAATAAATGGAATTATATTGTTATTACTGATGTTTTTAAGAAATAAATACAATAATATCTATAATAAGTTAAATATTAATGGGATTTGAAATGAATATATATCTATACCTAAAAGACCCATATTTTTAGAAAATTAATAATAATTATTTGAATGTCTCTTTTATTAATGTGTATTTTTTAAAAATAGTCAGGTTTAGTTTTTAAAATTTTGGGATTATATATTCCATTTATATCCTTACACAATACCTTAGTGAGAGAGGCATATAACGGTGGGATTCCTAGACATTTTAGTGAAAAAGGGATATTGAAGATTTGAAACATTATTTTTATTATCCAGTAATGAATTGATATACACATAAATTTTTTCAATGATGTTTGACATTCAATTTGGTGAAAGGTAAATATTTGTAAAAGGTGTTATATATTTCATTACCAATCCCCAATCTACATTAGGTTGACACTAGCATGAAATTCACTTTGGTAAATTCCAAAAAAAAAATCATGGTATAAAATTAAGTATGATTTTTGATTAATCATTAGTGATATAATATTTTATTCCATCTCATAATATGGATGATTACTTATATATGACAGATATATTTTTTTAATAGGTTGTTTAAATACATGGATTTGTAAATAATTTCTTTTTATATCATGACATTTTTTAGTTTTTTATATAAATCATGTTAGAAGAATTTCTAAGGCAAAATATTATTTACCATGATATACAATCCACAAAATGATGGAAAAATAGAGGTAGTGAATCAGAATCTCAATTCTTTTCATCTAAATGTGACGAAAAAATTTGATACTATGTAATAAATCCCTACCACATGTTAAATTTTCCTAATATATATGTGTTTAAAGTAAAAAAGGTCATTATACTTTTAATGTGGTCTAGAAGTTTAATCTAAAAAATCCCATTTATTTGATTACATTTCCAGTTAGTGCAATGGTTTGAATGAATATTTAAAATAATGATTAATTTTTAAAAAATTACATAAATAGGTCAAGGAGAAAATTTATAAATATAATTCCTCAAAACAAATGGCCATAGTAAAATGAAGGAAATATGTTCATTATTGGTCAAGATATGTTGTTTGGATCCATATTTGAAAAGAAAGTTTTATAATGAAATTAAATCACGTTCTTTGATAAGATTTTTCTTTTTATGTAATTAAAATGATAAATAACAATTATTTAAAGTTAGAGATTTTAGGAGATTATAATATAAGATAGAAATTTAATATTAAAGACATTTCTCCATATTTCAAGAATGATATTCAAATTAATAAATGACATAAATTGAGGAAAAATCCATCACTAGAAGGTGGTGGGGGTGAGGTGATGTGTAAATTCAATAAATTATTGACCAAATTATCAATCAATGGTTAAGGAAATAAATGAAAAACCAAACATACATTAATTTCCCATAAATACTCTATGTTAATATAAAATCATGTATCTACCCATATTTTTCATTTATAGCATTAATTTTGTATATTTAAAAAACTAAATGGGAAACAAGAACGTGGGAGAAATAAATGTGAATAAATTAGTGGTATATGTATTTAAAGACTCTAATATTACATGTAACTATTATTTTTATGATTCATTATTCATTTAAATCCTTAAAATAAAATAAATTGTCCATTCGACTTTTATATCAATTTTTAGATTTGGGAGAAAGTAATTTATAACTACTGATAAATTTAAACGACATCCTAATTATTTATTAATTTGGGAGTCTATTATCATTTTTACAAATAATCAGAAGGGTTCATTTAAAGTGTATTTATTTTAAATTTTTGTACAATCAACCATGAGGATTGTCCAAGGAATTATATTTTCATAACTTTGAATAGGAAAAGATGGTTTTGAATACTTTTATTAGTCATTCAATGACCCCTAATGTATTTTTTCTATGTTCTTAACATAGTAATGAAATTCCCTCTATTTATTCATATCACAATTTTCCAATCCTCATGTGTGTGGTGAATCACATAGATTCATTAAGTGTGGTGGGAAAAATTATATCTCATTATTTTGAGATGTATCCTTTTAATTATTGATTCCACATTTGCTTCTTTCTACAAGGATTTACAGTATCATGCTAAAATAGGTTCATGATTGAAATAAGATCTCTGAACAATGAAATTGGATTACCATGATAATAAGAAGAGATACAATTATATAACATACTTTGTTTAGGTCACTAACACCTCCCTTCAAGGGGAATCTCTTAGGCATTTCTCTTAGAAAAAGAAATATAATTGAGGAGTGATTCTGGCGGGGAACCTATATTGATACACAAGTAGAAAAACGACATATAATACATACCTTGTCAATGAGGTTAGATTGTTATTAATTATAGATATTAAATCATTATATTCATTAAAATATAAATTATTTTTAACCCATTAAACTTTGACCAAGTCAACCCATTGACTTATAAAAACCTATGTATAAAATTCTACACATTATAATGCATAAAATTAATGATAACTTAATTTTTATGGTTATTTGTAATAGGATTAATTTTTTTCATTTTTAACATGGAGAAGTAAATCTCTGGGTAAATAAGTCTAAAATATGGGTTTATGAGTATATATCTTCATATTATATCTTATTATTCATGAAGCGAATAAGTCATACTATATTATAAATATTTGTATGATTAACATATGATTTTTAATAAATATACGAAATTAAAATATATTCATGGGAAAGTGAAATTTATAAAAAATAAACTTGTCTGAGTTTTATAGTTTTTTTATCTTTGTTCATAGTTGATGCTTTGTTTGTTGATAGAGGTTGGAGATAAAATAATTTTATTTTTTATTTGTCATTATCATAAAAATATTAAATTATGATTCATTCAAAGAATTTTATTTTTTTGAGTTATTTTCATAGAGTTATGATGATTAATTAAATCTAAGGTATCAATACTTATCACTCAATGGCGTGAAATTTTCACTCTCCCTAAGTTTCTAATTAAGATTATCTATATTTAATGATAAGATTTTCATTAAAAGAATGACTTCTGAAATATAGTGTAAGGATTTGAAATAATGTTTCATAAAGAACTAGGGGCTTAAAGAATAAAAATGGAATAGCTAGATATATAAATTAAGAAAATATGATTATAAAAGTTATTGGATATAGTGGAAGTCTTTGAACATGTGTACACAAATATTTTTCATTTATTTCTTCAGAGTAAATTTTTAGAGGTAGATGAATGGAACCCCAAAATATATATAGATTGGGTGTTTCCACATAAAATTTATAACTAATTTATACACAACATTTATAATTCATTGTTATTTATTTCTTTATAGAGGAATTTGGTTGACCTTCTTTTCAGGACATCATTACAGTGAATAATCCATATTATAATTTTTTTTGTGTCATCCACACATAGAACATGAAACTAAGAACATTTTCAATGGAAATCAAGGTACTAGCACCTATGTACCGACCATCTGGAAATATAGGATTTTTATCTCAATAATAATCCTTAAATCCTTTTTATATTTTATCTTTTTTCTCTTCCTTGAGAGGGAGGAGGTGGATGATTTTATCATGTTCTGGAGGTATTCGCAAAAATATATCTATTCAATTTGTATGTAATTAACCTTAAATAATATGTCATACTCAAATAATTCCTACCTTTTTTCAGAAATAATAATATTTAGGTTATATACAAATTGTTTGAAAATTATTCATTTCACAAATCCACATAATTAATTCTATTATTCTATTTAATCCCCACATATAATAATTAAAATAGTATTTTTAACATTCACTAAACTCATGATTATTTAAATACCATTAATTTAATAAAAAAATGATATTTATTTAAAGAAAAAAAACACAATATATCATTTCCATATATCCCTTTACATGGAATTTGAATCCTCTATGATATTTATGAAACCTCAATAAGAAATAATTATTTTAAAAAATATATATCACTGTATTATTCATTCAGTATTCACTAGGCAATGGATTAATAATTTTTTAATATTAAAATCTAATATATTAAAATTTTAAATAACTAGTTATTGAATTTATGTGATCAATATAAAAAATATAATTATTTTTCCTCAACCTTGAGAATATTATTTTCAAAAATATTAATTGAAAATATATTTTAACTATGATTTCGTATACACTTAGCATGTGCCCCTCTAAGAAAATTTCATAGATACATTATGTGATATATCCAAATTTATAAGATTCATATTGAGAAACAAATAAATTCACCATTTAAGAACGAAGCTAATTTAATAATCACAAAAACATCATATGAAGGATAACAACGTAATAAAATTCATTTGTATCTATATTTCATCAAATGTGTTTTATACTCATTTCATAAACCAATAATCTTGATATATATTTATTTTTCCATCTAAAGAAAACTTGTCAATAACCCCCATGTACATGGACATAATAAACAAATTCTATTTCTATTAAAGTTCCATAGATATCTACTTCCACTAAAAATAAGTGATATATCCTTTATTAATGTATTCAATAATATCATATCACTTATGAAACACCCAATGTATCCATCCACACTATAAACATATTTCATTAGGGTTCTCATTAACACATAAATATATGTAATTTATGATATAGATTAAAAATAATCCCAAATATCTGGTCTAATAAAGAAATTTATATATAGGACTTTCCAATGACACCTAAAATATATGGAATTACTATTTGTGGGTTTGTTCTGATATCCTCAAGTCTTTGAGATTACCATGTTTCAACATTAGGAGAAGAAGTATCAATGTTTTATGAACCTCCATCACTTGATATGAAAATATAATTAGATTTATATAGGATATATTTCATATGAATATAGAACAAATGTTTATGAATATTATAATAGCACTTTGAGGTTTGTATTATAGCAGGGAAGTACTTTAAGCACATATTATGAAAAATACTCTAAAGAAATTATCAAATTAATTATTCCAAGAATAAAAATGATCATATGATATTGTATTTATTAATAATTATAATTTTTTATATATCGGTAATCTCATCTAAAAAGTAAGTTGGTTTTGGGTAACCAACTTAAACATACTCCAATTTACACTAGAGACAACTACTGAGTACTTCTATTTTTTCAGTTCATCTTATAAGATGAGGATTTAGGAAATTGGTCCACCATGTTATCTTATAAGGAAAATATTCTAACTTTGATCATCACATTTAATGAAAAATCCACCATGAAATAATACCTCTCAATTCGATGAATCATCCTTTGATGTGATTGTATCTGCTTCTCTAGGACAACCACTACAATATCATCACAAAAAAATGTGTTTTCATCTTTACTACAAAGAACCACAACAAAATACTTGATAAATTTTCATATAAAATCTACATATTTATCATTATTATAATCTAATATACGATCAAAATATTCTATATAATTCTTTATCACTAGTTTATAACAGATATTCTAGATTACATCCTCTCTATTATAGAAGAAGATGTATCCAAACTATGAATTTAAATCATCATTGTCTATATATAAATAAGAATATATGTATCCATTTATGAAATGTTCCCATCTCCTATATAAACAAAAAACATATCCTTGGTATGCCTTAAAAACCTTTGCATTGTCTTTGTAGAATTTAAATTATACTCACCAAGATATTCTTGAAATATTCCTTCCAAGATCAAGGCTTAAACAATATTAATCGTGGTTCAATCCCCACATGGACTATTGGATTTTGAGTTTCTATAGTCCTATGTATGCTTACATACCCAAACATATTCCAAAAGTACCTTTACACATATCTGATTGAACTTGATCCATATAATATAGATTACATCACCTACGTCTTATATAGAGAAATATTTATTTAACCTTGTCTTAACAGATTTTAATAGTGAAAAACAATTTTTCAATAGATATATATCATCGATATATGATACTAGGAAAGAAATTACACACCCTATAATCCAATTATATAAACAAGTCTTCCTTTAATTATTTTTGAAAACCAATTTCTATATAGACTTATGAAAATTAATTTTTAATAATATGGATGTTTTTACACTATAAATTAATATAACAAACATGTATATATTATATTAATAATTCAGTTTCACAAAAAATTCTGTTTGTGTCATATAAATTTTTTTCACAATGTAATCAATATGGAATTCTTTTGGACATCAATTTTCACAATCTTATTATCATGGAATGATTCAAAAAATTAAAAATTATGGGGTATGTTTGCAAAATGTCTAGTGAAATGGTTTCATCATAGTTTATCATTGTATGTTGTTTAAAACCATTATCAACCTTTCATTATTTATAGGTATTTTATTTAAAACACCCATTTAATTTCTTCTTCTATACACATTTTTACCAAAAAGTATTTACATAAAATATAGGATCTACCACAAACTATACATGGTTATGGAAAATGGAATTAATTTCCAATTTTAACAATTCTTGCTACTTCAAAACATTTATGATTCTTACTATTTCCTTATAGGGAGATAGTTTATCATTTTGACTAATAATGATTCACTATAACTGTTCAATAAAAATCCATATCTCTATGGTTATCTAAGCTCTTAAATGTTCTAATATTGTAATTGTGTGTATGGAATAACTTTTTCCATGGGAATTCATACAATTTCTTATTATGCCAAATTTTATGTATCTTAATCGAGAAATTCATCAATGTAAATCTTGATACAATGATCACTTTAGAGATATGACCCCACTCAATATTAATCTATTGTATTTCCACTATAAAATTTCCATATGATGAGTTTTATAGATAATGCACCATTATTTCCTTATGATATCCTATAAAGATATAATTAGTCACATATGATGGACATTTATCTCCAAATAAATCCTTATCAAATTATCTACATCCCCATGCATGAATATACAAAAAATTATTCCTTCCACTATAAAACAATAATTAAATTCCATTTTTACTTTATATAATTCTCTGTTCAGTGGTATTCTATTGTTGTAAATTCATATCATCAAAATAATAATGGAATAACACAACAAATTATCATTGATTTTAGCATGTCTAATATGTTATGGATCCTCATTTCACCAAAACAATTCAGCTATGTTTTATAATGGGGAGTGAGTTGAGATATAATCCCAAATACACTAAGATAATCGATTTACACTTGGATAACATATTCTCAACCATGGTCTGAATGGAGTTTTTTATCTTCTATCCATGTTTACACTCTAATTTATTCTTTTATTCCATAGATTTTATAAATTAATAAGATATATACTTCATTAGTAAGTCATATCCATATCTTGTAGAGTTATTTTTAAATGTTATGAATAAGGAGTATCCTCCCCAAGCATAAAAAATAAAACTTCCACACAGGTATATATAAAATAATTCAAGAATATATGTACATCATTCACCCATTCTACTAAATAGATCGTAGGAAATTTTCCCTATGAATCAAGCTTTTAATATATTAATTGGGTTTAGTTTAAAACAATATAAATATCCTACTTCATATAGTATTTTAAAATTATTCTCATTTACATGAATATGCTAGTGATTCCACGATTATGTGTGATATGAGTCATGTAAACATTATTTTCTGTCAATGCCCCTCACATTATTTTAATATTATATTATATAAAGACTTATATTCAAATGTGTCAAATGATAACATGCTCTATCGTTAAACAAGTGGATGATTTTATTTAGGAATATGAAAATAAAACCATCCATATTTAATCGAGATAAACATTTTATGTTTTTAGTTGCATATGGAACAAAAAAATCCAGAAAAACTAAAATGATTCCCTTCAAGAAATTGATAAGGTAGTATCAAATAGAAAGTGTAGTCAGTATTAATTATTTGGTAGCTCAATGAGCATCATCATATATGTGAACCTTCTTGAATAAATTTGGTATCTATATTTGGGGAAATAATATTTAAAAAAGAATTGTATCAAAGACCCAAATTTTAGAAATAGATTTTTCACATTTGATAAAAAATAGGAAAAAATCATCCCCTTTATTCAAATCTGAGGTGTATTTCTATTTCCAGTGGACCTTATTGTCACATGAAAAATAAAATACTTCTTATTTATTATCCTTACCCTTGATCTTCACACTCTTATTATTTTAGTGAAAGGGATCGTTAAACATGGTGTTAGTATTGGGGTTTCTTGACCCGCCCTTCGTCCTTTTCAATTTAAGGACTATAGTTTTGTCATCCTTGATATCCTTTTATACTTGGTGAATACAATTTAATTGATCTTGGATTGACATATAAATATTATTCATATGAAAATCCCTATAAAAGTAAAGAATCATCGAGTAAGTGAGGCAGGCATGGGGTCCGTGTACAATGCATTGTGTTTATTGAAACCCAAAATTTCTTGACACTCATTATTTCCTATCGTCTAAAATACATGAGGTTTAGATAGTGAACATTTTCTACGTTTATAGGGAAATAGGTCCTTGGAGATCCTTTCATCTCGTGTATTTCCTTCTTCTAATAAATACAACAATGTTTGGACAATATGGTGTACACATCATTATCTTCATAATGCTTCTTTACATCACTAATCATGGATGGAAACATGATACATTGGACATGAAAATCACTATCCATATGTTTCTTGATAATTTTATGATCCTTCTCAATTTCCACATTATAAGGATCATCAAAATCTAGGGAATATTTCATGTAAAACACCTTCTCTTAGAATAGTATAATGCCAAGAATCTTCAATACACATGGAAGTTATCATTAGTTAAAATATTTTATTTTTTTAATATCGATCATAGGGATTATGTTACGGTTTAATTAATTTATATTTTCTATATTAAAGAATCATATTTTTTTACTTCATGTTGATTACCAGGAATGACATAATAAATTTTATTTTATTAGTCTACTACTATTTTACCAAATCTAAATAGCCTTCAACATTAGGACTAGAATATGTTTTCTTGTGATTATTCTAGTATAAAGGATCCAAATTACCATTTAAATAACTCATATTGAGGAATTATCAAAATAAAATAGAGAATTTAGGTAGTAATTCTTTCCAACTACATGAAATGGTAGTAATTTATCCTTTTATATGATTACACAATCTTTAAATTACAATTTGGATTTTGCAATGCTTACCTCCACGTTACATCATGTATTTTGGAGAAAATCATCCGATGATGATAACTTTGTTATGTCAGCCGAATTTTATTAGAACTCCTTGAAAATTTAAATAATCGTGATAGTGTCCATACAAGTAATTTGATGTATGGTTTCATTCAAAAATAGTTAGTGAAAGATATTTTAACTGAACATTTCCTTGGAGGGTTTTATTTATCTTTTCCATATATATTCTTTAGACTATATTTTACAATATAGTAGATATTATTTTGATTTTATTTAATTAATTACCATATAATGAAAAAATATTTTTTTTAAAATCAATGTATTTTATACTATCATATAATGTTTGTTTTTTTATTTACATTATGTCTCCATGTTTAAGCATCAAATAAAAATCACATCTTATAAAAAAATAAATAAATAACAATGTGATGTAAAAAATAAAATAAACTTTTGTTATGATCATGATATTTTATCTACTGGTTTTTTTCAAGTAGATGATAAAACGACACTTGATCCTAGGGGAATCACTCCTTTAGTTTGTCTGGAGATGAGTTGAAACATTCCACCTTTGTCTAGTGTATCTCTTTGGATAGTTTCACCTCAGTTCGGTCAAGAACTATCTCCTATCTTCAGGGAGGTCCTTCCTTTACATATTCTAAATCAGATGTAGGTGAAAGGAACATAGGTTTTAGGTTTACATAAAAGAAAATGTGGATTGGAAATACCATACACAATAAGGAGGAAGGGATGATACAAAGATTAATATATTGAATTTTAGAAAAAAATTATCACAGAAACTGTGTAATAAATAAATAATTTATATAGAAACCAAACACATACAATGTTTTTCAAGGTCAGGATCATTCACAAAATAAATTACTAATACTATAATGAATTTTAATTTAATATTTATTAATTATTTTTTTTCTAGATTAATATATAAATTATCTTATTGGTCAATTAATTTATTTATCATAGTTAACAATCTACACAGTTGTTGAGATTTCCATCAATTATAATTTAAAATAGATTAAATAAAATAATTTTAATTTAAAATTAATCTATTACAGGATGTGGACTAGAGGTATCATATCTTGTTCCCTTCTATGTATTAATAAAGAAATTTCTAGAATAAAATTGATACATGACATGTACCATCAAACAATACAGTGATGGACTAACGATGTGTATGGTCCGTATTATTTATAGTGTACTTGCATGAAGTTTATTCCTACATGATAAATCACGATATACACAGTTTATTGTTCAATGAGTCTTGTAATGTAGTTTTCATAACATTCATGACTACACAAACCACCTTGGATATACATGGAATATGAAACTAGAGATTCCCATGAAGTACATGACGTGTAAAAAAACAATACATCATATGTATCTGCAAAATAACATAAAAAATAATTATCAATGCCTTAGAAATCATGCAAGGCCTTCTACAATCACTCAATATTTAATTTATGCAAGAAAGTGAGCACATGATGTGTGTAATTGGAGACATGATATTTATTTTTTTAATTTAATTTCTTTATTTTTTCTACACACATTTTTAATCACACAATACACACATGTTAACACATTCCATGGTGGAGTTAGCATAAATTACATGAAATAAACATCTAGATACACAACATGTTTTTTGTTTCTCATTATCCAGGAAAAATTCCTAGGGACTCAGTGTGTATTTCACATGGTTTGATACATGTTGCACGATGTGTATATCCCACTACATTTTATACACTACACATAATACAATGTTATATGGAGTTTATTAATTACATGATGCTTAATTTTATCTTATAGGTTTCATGATTTTTGAAGGGAAAAACTATGTGGGGTTACATGGTTTTTATTCGTGCTACAAATGGTGTACCCATATCATATAGTGTTCCAACCATATTTAAATAAATGTCATGCAATGACATTATATACCAAACCCCCACTATATGTGCTATTATTTATGTGACCCACCATAGTGTGGTTGACCATGAGTACGCAACATGTACTTTTTTTACACACCATGTATATTTTTCCAATATCTTGAATCCTTGGAACATTAATATGGTACCCTCATGTGTTCTTCATAATCTATTTTTCCAAAAAAATGAATCTTTAAATTATCTCGAATTTCTAAATAAATAATTAAAAACTAAAAAAATCATATTATCTATATTATAAATCAAAAAATATATTCATAAATTGATATGTCACTCCTTTGATACCACTCAAATGGTATGAGATAAAATAGAAGTGATGGGGTAAATGACCAATAATATTTTTTATCAACTTATTGAAATAAAATACTAATATTTATAAGAATATGAACCTAGAATATTCATATAGAGGATATTTTCACATATAATTTATAATTAATTTAAAACATTAATTACACTGACTTGGGAATTCATTCTTCCTCCATGAATTAGGATGGAATTATTATCATACAATAATTGAAATGAATAATATAAATCATAAATCATATAGTAATATAGACACATCTTCCATGAATCTTAAAACATTGTTTTTGGAACTCTGATTTCTATTTCAAATAATCTAAATTTCTTTCATCTTTCTCCCCCAATCGTAATATGAACCCTTTCAATCATAATTTTTTTTTCTTATTCTCTCAATTAGGAGGGGATGGTGGATGAAGATATCATGTCATTATTGATAATGTTATAGATGTTGTTCTCTTCGATATGAAGACAATTATCTTAATAGAATATGTTGTGCACACACAATTTTTAGAAATTCATAGAAATAATAATAATTAGTTATACAAACGGTTATACAATTATTTATTACAAAAATATCATTAACTATAATATTTATTCTATGTAATTATAATAATAATTATATGAATGAATATATTATTATTATAATATTTCATTACATGTGCTAACTTGTGATTGTTTAAATACCATATATTAAAAATTTAATTAATTTTTATTTTAATTATATTAAATAAAATATATTTTTTCCATTTGATCCTTGACCTAGCCCTACAATTCTTAACATCACTTATGAAATAGGAAATATTAAATATTTAATTAAATAAATTAATATTGTCATATTATTCAAACATTTAATTAGTAGATAAATATTATATTCACTAACAAGTGAATAAATTATTAATTATTCAACTCACATACTTTACAAACTAGAATAATTGGTGATTGAATTAATACGATCAATAAATACTGAATTATTATTATTCTTCTGTCAGGAGAATAATATTTTTTATAATATTAAATTCAAATAAAATATAACATAATTTTTAGATATACATATTGTGTGACCTCTAATTTCTCTTTCTCATTGGAATTAGGCGAGATATCCTAAAGTAAATGATTATAATAGAGCAATATATCATTACACCCATAGAGAAATAAGATAATTTGACAGGGATAAAAAACTCAAATGAATGCTTTGTAATATAATCTATTTGTCTAAATATTTCATTAACAAGATTTCATATTTTTGTCATCATCCATAACACTTGGTATATATTTCTTTGAATATGTGTAATAAACTAATCAATAAACCACCATGACCATAGACAAAATTATATACTTCTATATTAATCAAAGTGATATAGATATTTATATAAATTAAAATAGAAGGGAGAAAACCATATTTAACTTATCCATTAATATCATATCAATTAAAAAACACCCAACATACCCTACCTCACCACATGAATACATCATCATGGTATTAATCAATACCTAAAAGTACCTGATTCAACATAAACATTAATAATAATCACAATTCTATGGAGCAATACAAACATGGATAGATAAAATTATCCAATTTAACCCAAAAGATGTCGAATTCCAATTGGAGGTTCTATTCTCACATATTCCTTTATTTAAGATTACCAAGTGTAAATTTTATGATATGATGTCTCATAATCTTATTACCCTCCATCACCCAAGATTTAACCAACATCATTACCCTACTATATACCATATAACTATAGAACACAAATTTATTAATATTTTCATAATCATAAAGGTTCTCATTATGGAAGGAAACAACTATAACATCTTGATGTGAAAAATAATCTAGGGAATTTAGAAAATTAGTGTTTGGTAGAAGAACACACATCTTGTGATTCAATATTTATTAATATTCATGACTTCAAATTTATTGGAAATAAAAATTACAATGTAGGTAAGTTCTAGGGAACCAAATCCAACAACAAGCCAATACAAAATAATTATATTTGGAATAGAATATGTAATCATAAATTATAAATTGAGTCTTCCAATTCATTACCTTCCCAAAAAGTATGCTTAATTTCTACCTCGAACTCAATCAATCTTCAATAAGAATGATCTAAATATAAATAAACCAAAAAACGATAAATTGAATAATTTTTTTTATAAAAAATATAAATGATATGATAAATAAAATAAAGAGTACGATTGTGAGATGCACAAATAAAAAATACACATAATAAATTTTTGATTTATCTTGTAGAGAATATCAATGTTTGAAAAAATGATAATAATTTAAATATAACTGAGAAAGAGGATAACCTTAACAAGCCACCACCTATCATTACTACATGAAAAAAAGTCATTTGTGTCTAGATTTAGAAATATATAAAACATATGACCCCAAACCATCTAACCATTTTCTAATAAGTAAAATTATAAGACACATTAAGTGTTTTCAACTTAAATAAGTCCAAAAAGGACCACTAACCTCATTAAAATTTGTGAATATGTCCCAATTTAAAGAATATAAAATTTTATTATGAAATGAAAAAGGTAACTTTTGAACCATGATTTTTACATTAAATGAATTATGGTACTATGCAATAAAATACAATTTCAGTGATCAATATCATTAATTACATGATTCTTCACTGTCTTGTATTGTTATTTAATCAAGTAAGCCATTTAAAAACTATACAAACCCATAATATAATAATAATTTTAACCAACTAAGATATTAATATCGTAAGAGTCAAAAAATAATTATATATAGAGGTATTCCACTAAAAATAATTAAATAAATGAGAGATTAATTATGTTTTAGGTGTATATCAAGGATTAGAACAACAAGTTAACATGAATGTGAGAGTGGTATATTGTATTTAGATTTGATTAAATATGAGATGGGAAACATTCATGATAAAACAAATTAGATAGTTTTTACTAGATAAATGAATTCCAAATATGTATTTCTGACATATAATGAGTATTAATAGTATGAATCAAATTAGAATGGATTAATATAGTTAATTTAATATATAATGTGAAGGTGAAATCCAAATAATCCCCCGTTCCATATAATTTAATGTTCATGATGGTAATTCTATATATATTATAATGAATAGTATATTGGAATACCCTTTGAAGAATGGAAATATGAAAATGGATATTTTTTTCATGGTTTCATGTAGTAAATAGAGGTTTTACCATTCAATTTTACTTAATAATAATGTTAATCTAGATAATCATATAACCAGAGTTTAGGATAAAGGTCGTTAGGAATGTATATAGTAGCATTTTATAAATATTATAAACAAAAAAACGCATCTCTCAGGTCATGAAATATTTTGGATGAAAAAAATATTCATCGGATTAATCAATAATAAGAAATTATCATTTGATAAAATAATACAATAACATGGCTTATAATATTTATATAGTGTCCATAATACTATAAATAGTTAAATAATTATTCATTTAGTGGAGGAGAAACACACTTATAATATATCCAAATGTAAATGATTACTTCTATAGGTGACTAAAAAGAAGGCAAAAAAATAATTTCAATAGATTTAGTTATCTTTTTGTGAATATAAAAAATTAACTAGATGTTAATGGATAGAGAATTTAATATACCATAGTAAAAAAATTCCCTCTAAAGGGTAAAAAATAATTTTCTTGTTCTGAATACGAGCAAAAATATTTTTCACTAAGTCACTAAGATAGAGAAATAAAATACAACCATGTATAACTAGGATAGAGAAAATAATTCTTGGATTAAAGATAAAATGTTTAAGTAAGATTTTATTTGGTTGCGGTGGGTGGTGTTTTTAGATTTTTGGAAGATTTGCGATTGTAGGGGATATAGAAGGGTGTATTTGAAGATTTTTTATAGATAAAATTGGGAAATTTTAAAGGGTTTTTCATTATGATTTTAGATGTGAAATAATATGGGTATATCATATTGTATGAAATACCCTGATTCATAGCATATAAAATAAATTTGTCGTATATTATAGATATTGACATAATGACAATGTAAGGTCCTAATATGAATTTATTGTAGTGTATGATGGGATTGCGATATGGTTCCTTGGATATTGTAATGTTTTTTTCATAGTATCCTTATTTTATGTATCAAATAGTATATACATTTATGGATAAAAAATGTATTATCGTAATTGAAATGTCAGATACATAAAAATCTCAAAAAAATTCATTCTGGATAACGTATGGGGAATATCATGCATTGGTAGTCAACCCTCAACTCGCTTAATTAAATTAAGGGAGTATATAAAAGGATACAATACTACTTTTTGTTTTCTATAGCAACAATATCTATTCATATAAAAAATCATCTTCTCAATTTTTCCCCATTTTTCAGGGATTATGAATGCGATAACACAACATTGGATATCTTCATATCCTCTTGTGGCATACTTGAATTGTAGTGGTCCATTTCATCCATGTAGAGGAAAGAGTCCATAAGTTATCTCTCAGTGATATCCTTAAAAAATATGATTATTGAAAAATATATCGATAATTGTGATAGAGGTATATTGTTTTATTTAGGTTCATCATTGCTTATAGATTCGATGATGGTAGATTAGTAACAAATTGGGGTCCTTCCATTCATTGATCATGTGATGATTATACAAAACTCATCAGTGGTATCATATCCATGGTAATCATTTAACAAATATTATTTTCTAATAATTTAATAAAAAACACACATATATTATTGTTCACGAGGCTATTTCATAATATATTACATGAAACAGTGTAATATAAACTGTTATATCGCTTGTGAGATTCTATTTTTCCATAGTCAAATGGTATGAATTATTTTTTAAATAATATATGGAAGCTAAAAACAAAATGGATTTTAATTTTTTTTCCATTTGTTATAATATCAGATAAATTATGGGCTACAAAATAGGTGATATCATAGGTTGTGATGGAACCATTAATATTTAAAAAGTATACAA
The DNA here is from genome assembly GCA_963277665.1 of Viscum album. Taxonomy (NCBI): domain Eukaryota; kingdom Viridiplantae; phylum Streptophyta; class Magnoliopsida; order Santalales; family Viscaceae; genus Viscum; species Viscum album. The sequence goes on from OY728160.1 coordinate 1,009,889,455, forward strand.
TTATAATAATTATATTTTTTATATTTACGATTATGATTGGGAACTGCATAAGATTCATTTATCCAACTATAAATGGTATGCAGAGAGATCATTATTATCCTTTATTCAATCATCCACTACATATCATCTCTTGAATATTAATGGGAGGGAAACCCATGTATGAATTAATAGTCATCCTCTAGTAAGTTACATCTTATGAAATGAAGCCTCTATAAGATATGTGGGAACTTATATAAGAGTAATATTTGATCTCTATTATAGATTATGATTGATAATTAATATCTCAATCATAAATTACGATATAATTTTCAAATAAAGAAGTGTTGATATTTAGGAAAAATGAAAATAGTTTATAAACAATTTAAACATTATAGATGTTAAGAATTATACAAAGAATATTTTTTACTCCAAATTTAAATATAAAATGTTCATAACAATATCTCATGTTAATTATATGGGTAAAATATCAATTTATTTATTTATTCCTTTTAAATATTCATATTTATTAATTTTCATTGAATTTTGATTATTGTGTATAATTTAGTTTAAGTGATAAATCACTTCTTACAAAAGTTTCATTCTATTCATTACATTCTTTGAACAATTACATATTATTTAGTTTTGTAAACCTCGAATTTGGTCTATAATTAAAGTTATTATTTTGAATTTAGTTATTGAATAAAATTTATACATGTTAGGTTATATCATTATGAAGAAATTAAAATCTCTCTTTATTAATATAACTCTAGGTATATGGAATTTGGAATCGACTTCCCACTGGTATAGAGGCTAATGATTAATTCTAGAAATGCACGGGTTGGCTATTCATATTTCTATGCTTGCACATTCTTGGAATACAGATTTCATATAATTCAATACCTATACATGAAATGTTCATATACATTATACATGATATTGATATGAATGTGTTTAAATACATTTATCTTTTATTATTGGTTTATTAACAAAAACCATGTGTTGTTTAAATATTCACACATAAATATTGTTTCAGTTTACAAATTTGGTGGTTGGAATTGGGATTCAATAGATAAATCATTATAATCATGAATACATGAAGGAGAAAATGAGGAAATAATAAATATTGTATATGATGAAATAATTTTGGATTTAATATACATGTGATGAATAATAAATTTGTATGACTTTAAAATAAACACAATAAAATTATATGTTTGAGACTCATTCCAAATAAAGCACATGTCATGACCTCGGTAATGTAAAATGGTTAGTCACTCAATATCTGGGTTCTACTAGATTATGATATTTATGAAATAATGGGATTGGGTGGCCTTAATCTGATTTGGAACCCATATTCAACTATGGGATTTGGGATACACATGGCTGGGAAACACAAATTATATTAGGATACTAAATGAATATTGTTGAGTTTCTGTATATGAAATATTGGGTAAAAAGGTTGTCCAATAAACTATTCAAGAGTCAATAGTGGTATGATTGGAATGATTTTCTATCTAAATAGATAAGTTATGGGATAATCCCCATAACAAACCTATTAGTTTGTTAAATATTGATCTTGGATCAATATAGTTAATTATGTAATCATTCATCATTTTGGTGGGAGTAACCTTATTAAAATTCCTGGATGAAATTTTTTTAAACATGATACTCACCAAAAGATATGTTTTTTAGACTATGAAATATATCATGTTTATCATTTGGAATTATATTATAGGAATGACCAATATAACTACACTCGATTGGAATATAAGGGTGAAAAGTAATCTGAAAGAGATCCATTTTGATAATTTTAATGATAATTTTATAGAAAACAACTTCTCCAACTATTACTCAGGGGAATTAGATACTAGTTATGCGTCACATATTTATGCTCATAAATATTGACTCACAGATAAGAGATAATTGAAAAAATTAATGTAGATAAATATATTGAATGTGGGGAAATAGTTACTCTATTTATTTTTACAAATTATGATATATGTATTCTAGGTTCACCAAGTGTATTATCTATAAAATTATATTTTTTTGTGTTCTTACTATAAATAATAACTTGGTTTCAGAATCTTGTTTGGATAAGAATAAATTATTATTCATTATTACGTAAAAAAGTGTTTTTATAAATATAATTAAAATGTTTTATAGAATCACGAATATCCTAAATGGTTTAGGAATTTCAGATGTGGATAATCCTAACTATAATTTTTAGAATAAAAAGTTCATGGTTAATTCAAATACGACGTAACATTGGAAATAATGTCTATGACTTATAAATTAGAAACACATTCAATGAATGACAAGTTAATTATATACTCCTTATTATAAATTATATTATGACATTACATTCTTTAATGATACGGTCAGTAAAATTCTTCTTAATGAAAGACATGGGTGTAACATCATATATAAGGGGTACAATGATCTATATAGATAGACCACATAGGCTACATGAAATAAGTCTAAATATATATATTGGTAAACTACTAAAGTAGTATTCTTTAGTGTTTCAAGACATGAATCATGGGATGATTATAAATACATCTAAAGAGTCCTAAAGTATAGATATTATTCAAGATGTATCCACCATATGATCTTTCATGTATTCCATGTGGGGTACTCAACCCAATGTCACTTATGCATTGATAATAACTATTATATACCAATCTAATCCTATCGATATCTTCTATATTGCTATAAAAACATTAAGTACTTAAGAATATGAATTGATAACTTTTTAGTCCATAGACGCGGGGATGATCTCATAATTAGTGGTTACATAAATGCTAGTTTAAAATATAAAAAATAGAATAATATATTTCAATTTGGTTTCAAGTTCTATATAAATGGTGGTGAAATTAGTTGGATCATTTTTAAATGAGAAACTATATTAAACTCAAAAGAATTGTAAAAGTACGTCAATATATCAAATATTGTAAAGTGGTATATTCTGATCAAGAATTTAATCACTATTATTGTGGTTGTTCATATAACTATTTGAGTAATTAATATTTACATTTACAATGATAGAGATAATTTATTGGAAAAGGATCCTTGATATCACGAAAGGATAAAACAATCAAACAGCAACATAATATCATTTGAGAGATTATTGATAAATTACATGTAAAGATCTACGGGTGGGATATAGAAGAAAATTTAGTAGGTCCTCTAAAAAAACAAATAATATAGTAACAGAAAATTGGATATGTTGGATGTCTTTCTTTCAAATATAAGGGGTATTTTTTTGTAAATATTGTAAAATTCATCACGATTTTATAATTATGGTAATCTCTATTACTAATTTATTCATATTTTCTTTATTTAATTAAATAATTAATGTAATTAAAATATAACATAAATGTATGAATTTGAGTTTTACTTACTTGATGAACTTCAAGGAGTTTCATGGGTTGTGCTGATATGATAATATTAGAATAATTATAATAACATACATTATATAAAGTGTTTAAGTCAATCCAATGATTAAAATAATTTGATAATCAATCAAGACTTATTATTCAGGTTGACTCAAAAATTTATATCACATGGAATGTAATATGGTCCAGATATACATAAGAATCGATTTTTATGTCCAACAACCAATATTGGGTTGAGGGGAATTATTGATAGGATATATTGGATTGGTTAGAGGTTAAACAATACGAAACATTTTGGGTAGTGATGTGAGGATACATTAAGGTTGTGTATGAACCACTATGATCCATTTTTATTGTGTTTTATTGTCAAAAATCAACAATTGGATTCTTAAAGCTGGTGGAAAATTCATTTTTACAATGTTTGAGGTCCAATCTGTAAAAAGAACCATGATAATTGGTGATTCCAAGAATTCTACCAAATCAGGGCTCAATGATGTGATCACAAGGTGGGTGATCTCGAGACACATGTCAGGTATCATCAAAATAGTATGGGATAAGTTTTTGATATAGTAATGTACGGCTTGTTGTGTGACTATGGAATACACATTGTGTTTTCCTAAGGCCAATGGTATGACGTGTACGAGGATTATACATCCAATTTTCCATTTGGCCACAAATGAAGTGTTGGTCTAGGACCACATGTTGTGTATCCTTTTCCATGCATGACTCTTCTTCCATAGAAGTTCTAGAAAAGTTACCCATATAAGTCCAGAAGACATGTAACCACCCTAGGGAACCCTGTGTATATCTACCTTTTCATGGAATGAGTTATTATGGTACACATTAAGAACCATTCCAATCCCAAACACTATGTATCCTATATTTCACATCTTGTAGTTACACCCATATATTCCCTATAGTGATGAAATGGTTAAAATAAATACTATTGAGGGGATAGACACGATGTACCATGTAGTAAAAGTTTACTTTTTCCAGCCAGAGTGGGATTTCATATCTCCTTTCCCAAGACATTGAATTGCATGAGTGAGTAGTATATAATTTTCATTTTTCAATAGAGAACATGATGGGACACTTTTGAGTAGTATCAAAGGTGAGGTCAAAGATGATATGTGTGCTTTAGTCTTTTTATCTATATAGATCTATCAATTTGGTTTTACAGAGATGGTCAGAGTGGGAATATGGAGAGAACTCTAATAGTGAGGTGTAGATGATAGGGTGTTGGTCCTCTATGTTCTTTATTGTTTTTAGTACTATCCCACACAAATGGGGTGTCAGTCTTCAAAATCATGCATGGGATTAGTAGTCCCTTAGTTATAATGAGGTACATTCCATCTACACACAATATATAGAGTTTGGTAATCCCCCATATATATGGGAAATAGGTCCTCGATCCATGGGGTTACAAGTCTTTCTAATTTTATATGTACCATTATATGGGTCATTTTTCTTCTGTTACATACTATATGAGGTGCACGTGTTTTCATTATAGATTAGATATGATTGTAGGGTATAATAATCCCTTGACTGAAATCTATCCATGGTCATAGTGTTGTTCATCTTATAGGTTTCTAGAATTATGATATGATAATGATGGATATAAATGAGTAGTTCTCATCCCACTTATGTGCATACCCCTGCAAGGAGTGTGTTCACCATAATAGATTATATTAGTGGTGTAGAAGAAAGGATGAGAAAATGGAGTAATTTATGACTTGATACTCCTTGGAAACATCTTAGTTTCTCATAATATATGAAATTAATGTACTCTATCAATTTTTTACCTTTTTAGTATTTTGGTACTCCGAAAATCCCAATATTTATATGAGATAAAACCTTCAAGTATTGGATCTGAGATGAATTGAGACTCTTTACATCCATGAGACTTCTTTCAGAAGAGAATATAAATATCATTATTAATCATAATTCCACCTACTATATTATTCTAGTGTTCAAGATATATTGTCTCTTGAATTTATATTGTGGTTTCATGGAATCCCATTGAGTATTTTTATACTCACCCCTATATGGGATTTGTTTACACATGGTTTGTGTTTGTGTAGATTCCACTAGGCATGGAGTGGGTCCTAGTGGATACAGAGGGGGTTTTCATTTATTGTATATGATTCATAGTGATGAATGGTGGTACATGATAGTGGATGGGGTCATTAAATATATAAGTCAATATAAGAGCACACTTAGTAAGGAAGATCTACCCAGTGTCTCATTTACATCTACTCTAGAGGATTTTAGTTCGTATAGTTCCTTTGCTATTTGACTATGTGGTGTCATTTCAGTATTTTATATCTCATGCATGAATTAAATATGATTTAGTTTCTTATTTAAATATATAATTCATGTGTTTGTAGTTATTTTTTTCATTATTGATAAGTGTCTATTTTTAACATGCAATTATACCGACTTTTGTTTCGATTTGATGTGGACATAACTTACAATGGAAGACGAACACCAGGACCATACCAGTGAAACATAAAAATGCTCATTGGTTGAGTAAAAAATATTTAATTAATATACGAAACTTTTTGTGGTGGAATAATTTAATACTCCTAGAACTTCTTATTGATTTAAGATGTATTTTGGAATCCTTATCAAACCCCTATGTGAGATTGGCTTCCCCTATAACCTTGGTTTGATCAAAACCCTGAATTGATGTTAAAATATTTATTATCAATGTTCCTAAAACATTATATTATTTATTACTGGTTTCATAGTTTATATCCATAGTTGTGAATTGTGGAATTTATCACCATCCAAGTAGGCCTTAGTTGTTGTAGTTTTGAGATTTGGCCCCTAAAAGGGGATTCCTACATATCCATACGAATGGAATAAAATCTAATTTGGTTTTGTGAAGCTTAATTAGACACATAAAAACTTTTAAGGTCATGAGACAAAAAATATATTAATCCATTTTAAGGTCATGTGGATAACCCCAAGTGGAGTTACTATTAAGTTCCTATGAATAAGAACTATAGAAGACAAGTTGAATGATGGATAATAATATTCATTGTGGGACTTATTCTTGAACGACCCTTTAGAGTTCATCCATGGTTGCTAGAAACTAAACAATAGAGGCTATGATTAGGGGTTAAAAATATTCAAATTCCCATGTATGATTAATCTAAGTAGACAATCACAATTCAAGGCATGTAAGGGAAACAAAAAAAGTATCTCAAATCTAGGTTAATATTAAGAAATAAAGGGGAGTATTTTCATTCATGGTATTTAGGTAATGTGGTCCATCTTATTCTCATTAAATAAGATATATGTTAAGTTTTAGGATGTTGGAATTAAAACTTAGAGAGGAGTCCTCTGTATCTTAGATAACCGGAATCAAAGGCCATGTAGTTTGATCTGTACATTTTTAGGTTAACTGTAAGGACTAGTAAATGTAGTTTAACATCTTGTGTTAATGATGTTCTCTATATTATTTAGTGTTATGAATCTTGGAATACCCGGTATTCCCTATGTATTACAATGATGCATATTAGTTTTGATAATAAATTATTCAACTAAAACCTCTTATCCCATGTTATTAATTACCAGTGTGGGAAGTAAGAGACAATAAAAGATCAACCATATTTCATGATCATACACATTAGGGGATTGAGTGGGGATTGAATTACATGATACCCATTATATATAAGCCTCTCCATTGGAAACTATATATGAGAAGATCTAATTAGGAAATAGACCTGGTAAGAGTCCCATTTTATATTTTCCTAACTATTTTTAATGAAGATGAATGATGGTAATGGGGGAGGAATATACCATGGATGAGGTCCATATGGGATGATTGTTCTATTTAAGGGGTGATAATAAGAGACTATGTAGGGCATACAAATAACCTTCCATTATGTTTCTAACCTGATTGGTGACTGAGGGGAAGAAACGTTTTGGGTATACACTAAATATGAGGAACATATATGGTGTGTATCTATACTCATGTAACACAATATATGTATCTATAATCATGTAATATTATGAAACTAAGAGGAGTATCTTGACTCAAGGTATTTCACAAAAAAACAAGTGGAGTATTTTGAGAGTATGTATAGTTGGTAAATAAAAAGAAGTATCAAAAAAATGTATTTTTGGTGTGATGGTTGGGGTTATAAGTATTTAAAAAAAATATTGTCACACTTGGTAGAAAAAATTTGTTGTTAGACTATTTATTTTTCATGGGGTGATTTATTAATGTGAAAGGACCATGCCAATGGCCCAGGACTAGAGCCCATCACAAATAATAAATGATGGGGTAGGGGTGTATCTCCTATGGTATGGATTGATGGATGTCTCATAGATAGGACCTAATGAGGCACCTCACATTGGGTCTTCACAATGTTACCCCACATATGAGCCATTTGAAGGAACTTTGTAGACATGGCTCAATAAAGTAACTTCACATACATGACATTGCAAAGGCATTTGGAAAACATGACCTACAAGAGGTACATTGTGTAGGGGACTCATGAAATAAATTCATGGAAACAAGCATAATGATTTATTTTTAAAATATTTTCTAATGAATAGTGTTTGTCAGTTTCAACTTGTTTTGGAGGTTAAGATACTCAACCGCATGAATAAAGTTCATGGGTTCCAATCCACAATGAATTTTTTTTGCGGAAGAGGAAATTACAGAGAGGATATTACATGATTCTCTTTGGATAAAATATGATATTCTTCAATAATTTTCCTCCCCCTTTTGGAAATGTGTAAAAATATTTATATAAAATTGGTTGTTAGTACATTTCTAGAATGGGTCAATGTGTGAGAAATGAGAAATCCATGAAGGATACATGTAATTACCCAACTTTTAACTGTATAATTTCCATTAATAAATAATGTTTTGAATACCTTTCACCACTAGTAACACCAGACTAAAATGAACCATAGAATATTAAAATTACATGAACTATATAATTATTTATTGATAAAATGATAATAATCAAGTAATATAATGATATATTATGATTAACTTTTATTAATATTTTGAAAATGTTCTATATATGTAAACTATTAAAAAAAGATATTTTATATTACCTTAAACATTTTATTTTATCATATTTTAAAAATTATATAATATTTAATGCTTTAACTTTTAAAATATTAATTAAATATTAAAAAAATTATAAATTTATATGAAATAATATTAAAGGATCTTGATGTTGAAAATGACAATTTTTAATAAAAATATAATTTTTGTAGGTTTAATTTTAATTTAGAAAATAGTTATATAAATTTAATATTTTTAATTTCATAAAAATAAATGCATTTTATTGATTTATAATTTCAAAATTGTCTTAAGAAAAATTTTAGGATATTTTCTAGAAATATTGATTTTTAGGTCGATAGTGAAAAATTCATTTTTACACATAATAAGACTATTATGATATTATTATTTTAGTAGAATGAATTTTGAATTCGAGGATCCATATTAGAAGATCATATATGTATTTTATAACAGAATAAATAATTTTAAAAAATGTTGATTTCATTTATAATCTATTATTTGAATTTTTTTGAATTTTTGTTATATTTTTCAATAAATTTTTTTTATACATTATTAATTTAGAATTTTGAAATTAATTTCTATCAATTATAAAAAGTGAAACCAAATTAGTTCATATATAATACCATTATATCCGATTTAGATATTAATTAACATTTTATTTTTGGGTATCAATGATAGAATAATAGAATAAGAAATAGTTATTGTGGTGAAAAACAAAAAGGTAGAAATGAGTAACCAAAGAGGTAAAGGGACTAACATGTTTAAAACATGTTTTTACCATAGTGTTTGTGCTTTGGATTCAACTAATATTTTCCCCAATTTACTATTTTTCAATTTTTAGGAAACATTAAATGAAAGGGACTTACCATTAATGTAAAGTTTTGGGTATTTATAAAAATTCTTTCATATTTCCCTTATAGTAGGTGAACTCCTCTCATCAATTACACTTACACTAAAACACCATATGTTCCACCAAAATTATTCTTTGACCTCTCATAAAAACACTTAGAACTTTATTAAGGTTATGGTCTTCTCGAAATAGTATCGTCTAAGGGTTTAACCCCCTTTTTTAAAGGAGTTAACCCACGTACTAAGTTATATATTTCTAACAACACATTCCTTTATTTTTTATGGGAATTTATTATATTGTAAAATATTTTCTCCATGTAAAAAATATAAAATTAATATCATTATTAGTTAGGAATATTATTATTTTGATGGTACCTGAATTTACCACCCTTCCATTTTCTCCCCAAGAAAAGTGAAAACAACATATTTGTGTGCACTAACTACCCACCCCATAAAACATCATGTTTAATATTAATTAACCCCTATAAATGGATGGTATTAATTTTTAATTTAATAAATAATTTTGATATTTATAAAAAAAAAACTTAACTCTTAAATTATAAAATATATTATTCATCTCTCTTATTCTATAGAAACAAATAGTCACCCAGACATATGTGTAGAGTACCACCACAATGGGATGATTGATTTCCATTTTTTATTATCATCATTAACTTACATGGATGCCCTTGAGAATGGGTTTAATGGATGAAAATGAATTTTATAATATTATCCATGGTTTTTATGTCAAATTATTGAAACTATTAATAATATTACAAAGAAAATATCACCATCTATTCAACCACTTAAAAAATCATACTAATAGGAAATTTATTAATTCAAATTATGTAATAATTTCTTATAAATTACAAATTATTCAAAAAAAATTATAATTATAATATATCACACAAATAAACACAAAATTATATCATTATTCTACAAGTGTAATAATATTGAATCTAAATCCCATTATAATAATCAATAATCATGGAATGTTCTTGTTTGGGTCAATTTGAACACCAAATTGAAAAATTCAATAAAAATATTTGATGAATTATTATGAAAAAATAATTAATATTATAATATGATATTTATTTTTATATATTTAATTTTTTTGATTTTGGAAAAGATACATCAATATTTAATTTATTAATTATGAAAACACCCTTTTTAGTTCGAAAACAACTTGAAACATTTTTTAATGATTTAATATTCAATGAAAAAGGGTGAATTACTCATGAATGTTAAATTAGAAATCAGAAATCATTATAATTTTTACTCTATAGTGAGGTTATAATGATGATATTTTGGAAAGAACCAATAGGAACACCTCTATTATTGAAGTAGTTCAAAGAGTTCAAGATTTCCCAGACCCAAAATTGAAAATATTTAATAAATAAGTAAGGTATGTTTATAGAATAATTATAAATTGGGTTTATAAAAGTTTATATGTTTATAATATATTCTATAATAGTTGATTATGTTATTTATGTTTTTAATATATTATCTTATAGTTCATCCAACTATGTGGGGAAATAAGGTAAGGGGTTCTATGTCACAAATATAACTTCCTGGGACATATTTCATACTATGCATGATGAAACATTTAATATGGTGTTATTAATGCCTATTTAATTTATTTTAACATACTCATGGGGTTTTAAGACCCACATAAGGAAATTTCATTGAATGATTTTCAATTCAAATGATACTACATTTGAGTGGGTTTTTGATTAAAATGTTACTCAAACCAAAATGTTTTAATTTTATAATATTAATTTCTAATAAATATAGTTTCGGAAGGATAATCCATATGGATAATTTTTATTCCTTATAAAACCTCTCATAATTTTCATATTATACTCATTGGTTTTTATATGTCCCCTCAAAATTTCATTTCCCGTTGACTCATATTTTCTATGAATTGTTTCTTTTATCTAAAACTGACCAAATATATTATTCTCTCTCAAGATCCTCCATTTTAAAATTTCTATAGTCATTGTATAATTTTTAATTTTTACTTATCTATGATTTAAAAATTTATGAACGTTATTTCCAACTACATGACATTATTTTGAAAATATGGAATAATGAATTAATTGTTATGCATTTTCCATTTTCACCAATGTCAAAAAAGAATATATTTTAATGTTCTCTATGATAACATCACTTTCAACCATATTTTTCATTTTCCATGATACCTCAAGTCAAAAATTTAATGACTTTAAAAAATAAAACTGTATTATTCATTATTTATAAAATATTTCTATCTAAAATATTTTTGAAAATATTGTTGATATTTATTATTCCCAAATTGATGATTTCAAATGCCCATAAATATAGTTTTCATATAAACCCACATCCTTTGACATACATTATGATTATTCAAGTATCATATTTTGATTTAACCATCCACCTTATTTCAATGGATGAAATCTATAGTATCCTTATATTTAAGAGGAATGATCTATCACTAATTTTTTCTTGACTAATGTTCTACTTTGTATGATCCCAAATTTTAATATAATAGATTTCCATTGTGAATACCAAACAGTTTATTTCTTTAGTAAAAGGGTGTTCACATAAATTCCCTATATAAATATATTTGGTTAAATTGTTGACTTAATCAAATACCCTTTTGTATATAATGTAAATTCCATAAGCTTTATTATCTAGATTGAATTATATTTACATATAAGGTTATTTAATTTCATTGGATACCCATTTATATTCAATGGGATTATCAGGTTATGATTATAGATGCATTTATTAATGATTTCCATATATGAATCCATAAGGAACCCATTTCAATTCTATGAGTTCATTATACTATAAAAGTGATTGATTATTATTTTAATGCGTTTAAGAAACCCATTATAATTTCATGTATTATTTATAATGTTATATGTGATTGTTTTCAATTGTCACTCATAATAATGGATGATGATGAGTGGGGTCAAATATCACCCTATAATGTATTGGTTTAATTTTTATATCTAATGACATACGTATTCATGAGTATATCATATTTTCTCATAAGAATGGGTACTCATGCTGTGCAACATGAATGTAATGTTCCCTATATGAATTTGTGTTACATATTTGAAAGAAAATCCATGTTTTATGCTTATTAATAGGACTATGTAATTCTCACATGGATCATGTTTATTTACTCACTCCTATGATTCATTTCTTATTTAATGTTATGTTTTACTACATTATAAATGATATATTATTTTTTGGGTATAATTTAATTATGTTTCATGTTTATACCCATATGACCTTGTAATGCTCACTTGTGATATTTTAATGTTGTTTCTTATGTTTACACTAACAGCGAATTAGATATCAACCATTTCTAAAGTTTCCATTTAACTAGGTTATAATGAAAATTAAATAATTATAGGTTTCTATAAGGGTATAATATTTGAAGAAATTTTGGTTTATTTTAAAGAGTTGTTATTTATTAAGAAGTTGTTTATATAGTGGGAAAATGTTCATTTGTTGAAAAACAAGAGTTTTTTAGTAAATGTCTTATTATAATTATCTAAAATTTTAAATATATAAGGTCTATAGAATTCGGTATAATGAAAAAAATTTAGGTTATATAATTAGATCATTACGTTAGTTGGATACATCAATGCATGTGGTCACAAAGGAAGTTGTAGTCATGAATGAATCATGTTATCCATTGAAAACAATGCCCAACTATGAAGCAAAAACATGAAGTCAAATGTTTTATATAGAATGTTTATAACTGATCACAAAGTAGTTATATAAAGGATGTATATTTGATCCTCAAGGAATTGTGTTCCATTTTCACAGAAAAATATATATAATTAAAATATGTCGTGGTTTATAAAGGGACCCTCACCTCATTTTTTGAAATCTTTAGCCATATTTGAAATTTCAACATGATTTTGATGTGAGTGTGTGGTATATGAACTATATATGTGACCATAAAGGATTGTATTTTGGGTTTTATTCATTTTTCAATATTTTACTTTAATGAAGTCCAAATAAGAGTGACACTAAACATGTATTGTTAATTTCATTCAGGATATACAAGAAGATAAATTAAATCAGGTGAAATGAAATATAAATATGGATATAGATCTCCCCATAACAAGTTCTTTTAAAAGAAAAAAATCTACAAAAAATACCCTCAAATATTTTTTGTAAGGATTTGATGCACATTTTTTTAGTAATGTTTGAAATCCACAATCTACTCCCTGTGGGATATTATAATAACCATATCTCTTGATTAGGAAATGTTTTTGAGAAAATTGAATCACATGATATTTAGTAGTCTTGTATGGTATTGATATCCCATTTTCTTTATCTTTGGGCTTGGATATAATTTTACACACAAACTTGAATTATGTTGTCTATGTGGGCAACACATCCTAGGTTCTGTGATAATGTAACATCCCAGGTAAATAAAGAATAAATAATTTTCATATTTATTAAAATTTACGAATTAAATATTAATTTTAATTAAAAGGGGTTTCTACGTTCGATAGCGTACTCGGTACGCAACGATGAGTTTCTTTGAAACATACGTAGCACACTAGTAATAAAATAATATTATTTTAAATGTTATTTAACGAGTAGCCGTTGTACTGGAGGGAATGGATAGAAATAACTAAAATATGATTATATATGTTTTTAAATGTTTATACATTTACCCAATAAAAGATAAAGGCTTAAAATACGGAAAGAGTTCAAATTTAGGGCATATATACTCTAATTTTCACTAAAGGTTCACTTATCACCTTTTAATGGTGAACCGTCATTAAATATAGTTTTGATCACTCTTATACTTTATTTTGGACCAAATATAACTCTTCTTTAGAATCGGGACATCAAAATTTACTTTGTGTAAATTTTTGGTACCTTTCTGATAAAGTTCATTTTTTTATGAATAGTGTAAAATGTTGTATTTTAATTCAAAACCTCTTTTTAATCTAAATTATTTATATGATTAGATTATTATATTAATTGTTTTTAAAGTGAAATTAGAAAATATTTTTACCAGTTAATCCAATGGTGGTCATTGGAATCAATTTCACTTTGAAATTGGACTTAAACTGGTGTCAATCTTTTGATACTTATTATTTCACAAAAACACGCTATTTGTCATGACAGCGGGAATTAATTATTAAATTAATTAATTTGACTTATATGTTTTGAATTTTGTAAAATGGACTTCATTTTTGAATTCGGAATATCAAATATAGCTTAGGGTGAATTTTTGGTAATTTTCTGAAAAACTTCAATTTTTGATGAATAGTGAAACCACTAAGTGGTAATCAAGCAAACTGATTTTTCAGTTAAATGAAAGTTTACCACTAATGCGTATTGAATTTTTAAAAGCTGACATACATGGTTGTCATTAAGAAGTAAAATGTGGTTCAATGAGATTAAAATAATTTTTTGGTGAATAGTAACTTATTAAGTTTTTAATCGCGATTAGAGGTAATTAGTGTAATTTAATGTAAAAATGATATTATAAAAATGTGAAAACACCATGACACTTGTCCTACACCTATTGGGTGAGTCATGGCCGACCAAGACAAGCCATGGGCCAACTTGGGGACCCCATGGAGCCACTTTAGTTGGAAAATGACATTAATATATTTTTATTTAATGTTAAAGTGAAAATGACACTAACATAAAGTGTTTTACTAAAATAATTTTTGAGTGGGGTTATACAAGTCCAAATTTTGATTATAAATAGTAATTGGAAAGCTAAAAAGATTTCCTACATCATAGTATTTTTTTTATAATTTTTAGACATTAAATAGATTAAATTATATATGACATAATAATGATGCAGCGATGACATCATTATTTGACGATTTAAATAAAATGGAAAGATAATAAAAAATATAAAACCTACACATGGCCAAAACCAATTGGATGAGTGGATTTCGAACCCTTATCACATTATCCACGAATTATATCAATGTGGGACCTTTTAAAACCGAAACACATTTTCAAATAAAGTAATATTTCTTTACTTTCCAAAAGTGCCCCTCCTCTCCTCTTATAAAAGGCCCCCACCTCTACCTCATTTCACACACTTCTCAAGCCTTTGGCTCGGCCAACCCCTGACCAATTACTCTCTCCACATCCCTCTCCTCATCCTAGAGGGTTTCCTTTGGGCATAATCCTTTCAAAGGAAGCCTTTAGGCTCAAATCAAAAGGGAGTTACACTTTTAAAGGTAATTCATTCTCTCTTGTTCATTTGTTTTATTTTGCTTCTCCAACCCTCTAAACTATTTTTATTTACATATTTTGTAAAAAAAACAGTATATTAAATATACTAGGATGTTGTTATAATATTTATTTGAGCTACACTCTCACACAACTACATCAAATGGTTAAAGAACATACGGTTTCCGTGGATGGCGAAATTCTGCCTCCCGAAACGATGATTGTTCAATACTCATTTAACACCTTCAAAGGTGGACATTATGATGTCACTATTTTTATATATGATATATAATATGTTTATGTTTTCCTTAAGCTTCTGTTTTTTTCATTTTGGGAATACCTTTATGGTTTCCATTATGGGTAAACACGATATCTTCATTTTAGGAAGTGCGGACTACCGCCCCCTCAAAGTGATTTGATTCGTTAAATACCATATGTGGGACATATAAAGGATGGAACTATGTTATTATATATGATGTTATACTGGAATTATAATATACCTCTATATAATTATTATTTCTTTCCATTAAAGTATGAGATAGAAATGAAAGTAGCGTTCATGCGTACGTACGGCTTACCGTCTCCATGAACGGTGCATTTCATTTCTTATCCCCAAATGTAATGTACTATTAAAAGTACATGTATATAATGGATATATATAATTAATGATATATCTAAATGATGAATATAATTCTGGAATTAAAATATACATACCTCCCATTTAGTTTTAATTCCACTAATATGACAAAGAAATGAAAGTAGCGTTCATGCGTACGTACGGCTTACCGTCTCCATGAACGGTGCATTTCATTTCTTACGTCTAAATGATTATGTAATATTATAAATGCATGTATGTACTGGATATATATGACATGTATGATATCTACATCATGAATACCATTCTGGATATAATGAACCTTTGACCAAATTAACAACATGTAAGTGTAAGAAGTCTATTTTTGACTTAAGAACCAAATACCGACAAAATGAACATTATTAACTTAACTGATTAAATGATGTTCATAACATGGTATAAAAGGAATAATGAACTTTAAAAAGATTCATAAGCAAGTAGAGATTAACTAATGTTTATTATTCAGGAGAATAAAGAACGGTCGGGTCAAGTCGGATACGAGGTAAGGGACTTCGTCTCAATCTCCTTTCATTGAGGCATATTTCGTTTTATACACAAAATTATTTTATACGGTGTATAAAATCCTTTTACTTTTACTTTTATACAAAAGGAATCTTTTTCTACGAAGCGTTTTACTAAACGACAAAAAGGAATGTTTTTTTAACGTACGCGGTGACAATGACTTTTTCCGCCGCCGCGAGTATTATTTGGTCTTTGGCTTCCTCAACAAGCCGTAATGTTTTTAAAATAAAATAAATACCATATAATCTTTTATGTATTTTGGTATTGAAAATGGTTTTGATAAAGGATTCTATTATGTCAATATATTTATGATATATTGTGATTGAAATGTGGAAATGTTATCTTTCCTTTATATTGGTTTTATTTTTTATGATTTTATATTGGTACTTGGACATTTTAACGGGTGGTTACGTTATAAACCATATGACGGGTGGTGCCGTGAATACCAGGACGGGTGGTTACGTTATAACCTCCAATGCATTGGGTATGGAAGTCGGCCGTATGGCTATTCCATTAAGTATGTATGGAAATTGGCCGTATGGCTATTCCATTAAGTGATATGTGTGGAAGTCAACTGTATGGATATTCCACTTAAGTATGTTTATGTCCCAAGTTACCTTTATATATTTTATGTGTTCTTTATATGGGTTTTATGGTAATCCTTTGGTTACAAAAAGGTAAGTAATGATACTTTATTCAGTGAAGAGTTTTTATTACTACCTAAAGGTGAAAAGTATTACTTTGATAAAGTATACATGGTTTACTTGTTGTTTTGATAAACTAACAATTTTCATTCTTTGTGTATCCCTTACTGTGCTTTTTATGCTCACCCCATGTTTTTCGAAATGTTTTTCATAGGACTTAAAGTGGAATAAGGTCAAGGATGGGATCAAGGGAATTTCATGCTATCTAAAACATGGAATCTAGACATCTTTCTTTTTAAGAGTTTTTATTTTATGGAGACTTAGTAGAAGTGTCTACTTTGTAATCCATTAAGATGTAATATTTATGTTCTAATTCTCTAAAACTCTAAACCTGAAAAGATCCTCAATGTGAATTATTCATTTAATTCAATATTATGTAAGGTTTAAGGCTGGGGCCTTATAGTTGGTATCAGAGGACGGTTTAGACAACTATAGGAGTTAGAAAAGTGTTAAATTATAATATGATTGAAATGATATAGCATTTAAGGATTACCATGTTGCTTCTCCTAAGATATTTCTGTGTTCAGAATGTTTTCCGCAGAGGAAACAAAGCAGCTATGTTGGGACGACATCAGGAGAAAGATAACCTTCCAAATCAGCAACCTGAGATGGTCGGAATCGGAACTAAACAGTTTGTTACAGTGATGGCACAGTTGACTCAGGATATAAATGGTGGTGGTATCCATGCACGAGATCAGCGAGATCAACCACAGAGGAACATGTCAGTGGTGGAACATTTCATGAGGCAACATCCCCCATCATTCAGAGGATCATCTGGCCCTGTGCAAGCTGAAGGGTGGATTAAAGCACTGGAGAAGATTTTTGATGTCATGGGGTGTTGAGAACATCAAAAGGTTAGTCCTGCTGTTTACCGTTTTGAAGGTGAAGCTGATCAGTGGTGGTCGATGGTGAAAAATATAAGGGATAGTGATGAGATTGAGGATCTTCACTGGGACGAATTCAAAGGTATATTTCTTGAGAAATATTTTCCTAAGGTGGTTCGTCTTAGGATGGAAAAACCGTTCCTAGAATTGAGGCAGGAGGATGATTCAGTGGCTGCTTATGAAGAAAAGTTCACTCGATTGGCAAGGTATGCTCCAAACTTCATACGAGATCTTGATAGTAAAATAAACCGTTTTTACTCAGGGTTAATGCCAAAGTATCGATGGGCTTTAGCTTATCGTGAGTTCAAAAGTTATGAAAAACTTGTTCGATGTGCGGAGATGGTGGAAATGGAGTTTGCCGATGATTAGGTGTTCTATGACAAACAACAGAATAAGAGGTCTAGTTGGCAGGAAATGGGGAAGAATTCATCAAAGAAGCAAGGAGGTAAGAAAAACAAATATCCATCCTGTGAGAAGTGTGGTAAAATGCATCCTAGAGAATGTTTATCCATGTCTGGTAAGTGCTTTCGGTGTGGTAAGTCTGGTCATATTGCTCGTAACTGTAAGGAAGATGATCAAGCAAGCACAGAAGCAAGACAGTGAGTTGCAGAAAAAGGTAGAGCTGGTTCAGAAAGGTAAGTTGCCTAAATTCAACATTGATAATGATTGTGTTTTGAGATTTGGGAAGAGATTGTGTGTGCCTTGTGATTCATAGTTGAAGAATGATTTGTTATGTGAGGCTCATAGTTCCCCATTTTCAGTTCATCCGGGCAGTACTAAGATGTATAGTGATCTGCGGGAGTATTACTGGTGGGATGGAATGAAAAGAGACATTGCTGATGTTACTGTGAAGTGTATGACTTGTCAGCAGGTTAAAGCAGAGCGGCAGGGATGCTTCAGCCTTTACCAGTGCGAGAGTGGAAATGGGAGAATATATCCATGGACTTTGTTGTTGGATTACTAAAGACATCTCGAGGTAATAATGCAATCTGGGTTATTGTTGATCGCTTGACAAAATCTGCTCATTTCCTTGCTATACGAGATAATTTCTCTCTAGATCAACTTTCCCGTTTGTATCTTAAAGAGATAGTCAGGTTACATGGAGTTCCTCTCTCCATTGTATCGGATCGTGATCCCAGGTTTACTTCTAACTTTTGGAAAGGCCTTCAGAAGTCGTTGGGTACTGAATTAAATTTTAGTACAGCTTTTCATCCTCAATCAGATGGGCAGTCAGAACGAACAATCCAGACATTGGAGGATATGCTATGAGCTTGTTTTATGGATTATCAGGGAAGTTGGGACCAACATCTTTCTTTGGTTGAATTTTCTTATAATAACAGTTTTCATTCCAGTATACAGATGGCACCATTTGAGGCATTATATGGGAAGCGGTGTCGAACTCCAGCTTTCTGGGATGAAGTTGGTGAAAGGAAGTTGATGGGACGAGAATTGGTAGAAGAGTTGGCAGAAAAAGTTCAGCTGATTCAGAAACACATGAGAACAGCTCAGAGCAGGCAGAAGAGTTATGCGGATAACCGGAGGAAGGATCTATCTTTCGAGGTAGGTGATCATGTTTTTCTCAAGGTTTCTCCTTGGAAAAGTGTGATGAGATTTGGTAAGAAAGGAAAGCTGAGTCCAAGGTTTATTGGACCATATGAAATTCTGGAGAGAGTTGGATCAGTTGCATACCGGGTGGCTTAACCTCCGAGTTTATCTCAGGTACACAATGTTTTTCATGTTTCAATGTTGAGAAAGTATATGCCAGATCCATCTCATTTTTTGAGTCCAGAGGTAGTTCAGCTGGAAGAGATCCTATCTTATGAGGAACAACCAGTCCAGATTCTTGACCACAGGGAGCAAGTGTTACAGAATAAGGTGATTCATCAGGTAAAGGTTTTGTGGAAAACCCATGTGATTTAAGATGCAACGTGGTAATCTGAAAATGCTATGAGGGATAAATACCCCCACTTATTTTGATAAGTGAATAAAATTGCGAGGACGCAATTCCCAAAAGGGGGGAAGGATGTAAAATCCCAGGTAAATAAAGAATAAATAACTTTCATATTTATTAATATTTACGAATTAAATATTAATTTTTATTAAAAGGGGTTTCTACGTTCGATAGCGTACTCGGTACGCAACGATGAGTTTCTTTGAAACTTACATAGCACACTAGTAATAAAATAATATTATTTTAAATGTTAGTTAACGAGTAGCCTTTGTACTGGAGGGAATGGATAGAAATAACTAAAATATGATTATATATGTTTTTAAATGTTTATACATTTACCCAATAAAAGATAAAGGCTTAAAATACGGAAAGAGTTCAAATTTAGGGCATATATACTCTAATTTTCACTAAAGGTTCACTTATCACCTTTTAATGGTGAACCGTCATTAAATATAGTTTTGATCACTCTTATACTTTATTTTGGACCAAATATAACTCTTCTTTAGAATCGGGACATCAAAATTTACTTTGTGTAAATTTTTGGTACCTTTCTGATAAAGTTCATTTTTTTTATGAATAGTGTAAAATGTTGTATTTTAATTCAAAACCTCTTTTTAATCTAAATTATTTATATGATTAGATTATTATTTTAATTGGTTTTAAAGTGAAATTAGAAAATATTTTTACCAGTTAATCCAATGGTGGTCATTGGAATCAATTTCACTTTGAAATTGGACTTAAACTGGTGTCAATCTTTTGATACTTATTGTTTCACAAAAACACGCTATTTGTCATGACAGCGGGAATTAATTATTAAATTAATTAATTTGACTTATATGTTTTGAATTTTGTAAAATGGACTTCATTTTTGAATTCGGAATATCAAATATAGCTTAGGGTGAATTTTTGGTAATTTTCTGAAAAACTTCAATTTTTGATGAATAGTGAAACCACTAAGTGGTAATCAAGAAAACTGATTTTTCAGTTAAATGAAAGTTTACCACTAATGTGTATTGAATTTTGAAAATCCGACATACATGGTTGTCATTATGATGTAAAATGTGGTTCAATGAGATTAAAATAATTTTTTGGTGAATAGTAACTTATTAAGTTTTTAATCGCGATTAGAGGTAATTAGTGTAATTTAATGTAAAAATGATATTATAAAAATGTGAAAACACCATGAAACTTGTCCTACACCTATTGGGTGAGTCATGGCCGACCAAGACAAGCCATGGGCCAACTTGGGGACCCCATGGAGCCACTTTAGTTGGAAAATGACATTAATATATTTTTATTTAATGTTAAAGTGAAAATGACACTAACATAAAGTGTTTTACTAAAATAATTTTTGAATGGGGTTATACAAGTCCAAATTTTGATTATAAATAGTCATTTGAAATCTAAAAAGATTTCATACATCATAGTATTTTTTTATAATTTTTAGACATTAAATAGATTAAATTATATATGACATAATAATGATGCAGCGATGACATCATTATTTGACGATTTAAATAAAATGGAAAGATAATGAAAAATATAAAACCTACACATGGCCAAAACCAATTGGATGAGTGGATTTCGAACCCTTATCACCTTATCCACGAATTATATCAATGTGGGACCTTTTAAAACCGAAACACATTTTCAAATAAAGTAATATTTCTTTACTTTCCAAAAGTGCCCCTCCTCTCCTCTTATAAAAGGCCCCCACCTCTACCTCATTTCACACACTTCTCAAGCCTTTGGCTCGGCCAACCCCTGCCCAATTACTCTCTACACATCCTTCTCCTCATCCTAGAGGATTTCCTTTGGGCAGAATCCTTTCAAAGGAAGCCTTTAGGCTCAAATCAAAAGGGAGTTACACTTTTAAAGGTAATTCATTCTCTCTTGTTCATTTGTTTTATTTTGCTTCTCCAACCCTCTAAACTCTTTTTATTTACATCTTTTGTAACAACACCAGTATCTTAAATATACTAGGATGTTGTTATAATATTTATTTGAGCTACACTCTCACACAACTACATCAAATGGTTAAAGAACATACGGTTTCCGTGGATGGCGAAATTCTGCCTCCCGAAACGATGATTGTTCAATACTCATTTAACACCTTCAAAGGTGGCCATTATGATGTCACTATTTTTATATATGATATATAATATGTTTATGTTTTCCTTAAGCTTCTGTTTTTTTCATTTTGGGCATACCTTTATGGTTTCCATTATGGGTAAACACGATATCTTCATTTTAGGAAGTGCGGACTACCGCCCCCTCAAAGTGATTTGATTCGTTAAATACCATATGTGGGACATATAAAGGATGGAACTATGTTATTATATATTATGTTATACTGGAATTATAATATACCTCTATATCATTATTATTTCTTTCCATTAAAGTATGAGATAGAAATGAAAGTAGTGTTCATGCGTACGTACGGCTTACCGTCTCCATGAACGGTGCATTTCATTTCTTATCCCCAAATGTAATGTACTATTAAAAGTACATGTATATAATGGATATATATAATTAATGATATATCTAAATGATGAATATAATTATGGAATTAAAATATACATACCTCCCATTTAGTTTTAATTCCACTAATATGACAAAGAAATGAAAGTAGCGTTCATGTGTACGTACGGCTTACCGTCTCCATGAACGGTGCATTTCATTTCTTACCTCTAAATGATTATGTAATATTATAAATTCATGTATGTACTGGATATATATGACATGTATGATATCTACATCATGAATACCATTCTGCATATAATGAACCTTTGACCAAATTAACAACATGTAAGTGTAAGAAGTCTATTTTTGACTTAAGAACCAAATACCGACAAAATGAACATTATTAACTTAACTGATTACATGATGTTCATAACATGGTATAAAAGGAATAATGAACTTGAAAAAGATTCATAAGCAAGTAGAGATTAACTCAAGTTTATTATTCAGGAGAATAAAGAACGGTCGGGTCAAGTCGGATACGAGGTAAGGGACTTCGTCTCAATCTCCTTTCATTGAGGCATATTTCGTTTTATACACAACATTCTTTTATACGGTGTATAAACTCCTTTGACTTTTACTTTTATACAAAAGGAATCTTTTTCTACGAATTGTTTTACTAAACGACAAAAAGGAATGTTTTTTTTAACGTACGCGGTGACAATGACTTTTTCCGCCGCCACGAGTATTATTTGGTCTTTGGCTTCCTCAACAAGCCGTAATGTTTTTAAAATAAAATAAATACCATATAATCTTTTATGTATTTTGGTATTGAAAATGGTTTTGATAAAGGATTCTATTATGTCAATATATTTATGATATATTGTGATTGAAATGTGGAAATGTTATCTTTCCTTTATATTGGTTTTATTTTTTATGATTTTATATTGGTACTTGGACATTTTAACGGGTGGTTACGTTATAAACCATATGACGGGTGGTGCCGTGAATACCAGGACGGGTGGTTACGTTATAACCTCCAATGCATTGGGTATGGAAGTCGGCCGTATGGCTATTCCATTAAGTATGTATGGAAATTGGCCGTATGGCTATTCTATTAAGTGATATGTGTGGAAGTCAACCGTATGGATATTCCACTTAAGTATGTTTATGTCCCAAGTTACCTTTATATATTTTATGTGTTCTTTATATGGGTTTTATGGTAATCCTTTGGTTACAAAAAGGTAAGTAATGATACTTTATTCAGTGAAGAGTTTTTATTACTTCCTAAAGGTGAAAAGTATTACTTTGATAAAGTATACATGGTTTACTTGTTGTTTTGATAAACTAACAATTTTCATTCTTTGTGTATCCCTTACTGTGCTTTTTATGCTCACCCCATGTTTTTCGAAATGTTTTTCATAGGACTTAAAGTGGAATAAGGTCAAGGATGGGATCAAGGGAATTTCATGCTATCTAAAACATGGAATCTAGACATCTTTCTTTTTAAGAGTTTTTATTTTATGGAGACTTAGTAGAAGTGTCTACTTTGTAATCCATTAAGATGTAATATTTATGTTCTAATTCTCTAAAACTCTAAACCTGAAAAGATCCTCAATGTGAATTATTCATTTAATTCAATATTATGTAAGGTTTAAGGCTGGGGCCTTATAGTTGGTATCAGAGGACGGTTTAGACAACTATAGGAGTTATAAAAGTGTTAAATTATAATATGATTGAAATGATATAGCATTTACGGATTACCATGTTGCTTCTCCTAAGATATTTCTGTGTTCAGAATGTTTTTCCGCAGAGGAAACAAAGCAGCTATGTTGGGACGACATCAGGAGAAAGATAACCTTCCAAATCAGCAACCTGAGATGGTCGGAATCGGAACTAAACAGTTTGTTACATTGATGGCACAGTTGACTCAGGATATAAATGGTGGTGGTATCCATGCACGAGATCAGCGAGATCAACCACAGAGGAACATGTCAGTGGTGGAACATTTCATGAGGCAACATCCCCCATCATTCAGAGGATCATCTAGCCCTGTGCAAGCTGAAGGGTGGATTAAAGCACTGGAGAAGATTTTTGATGTCATGGGGTGTTGAGAACATCAAAAGGTTAGTCTTGCTGTTTACCGTTTTGAAGGTGAAGCTGATCAGTGGTGGTCGATGGTGAAAAATATAAGGGATAGTGATGAGATTGAGGATCTTCACTGGGACGAATTCAAAGGTATGTTTCTTGAGAAATATTTTCCTAAGGTGGTTCGTCTTAGGATGGAAACACAGTTCCTAGAATTGAGGCAGGAGGATGATTCAGTGGCTGCTTATGAAGAAAAGTTCACTCGATTGGCAAGGTATGCTCCAAACTTCATACGAGATCTTGATAGTAAAATAAACCGTTTTTACTCAGGGTTAATGCCAAAGTATCAAAGGGCTTTAGCTTATCGTGAGTTCAAAAGTTATGAAAAACTTGTTCGATGTGCGGAGAAGGTGGAAATGGAGTTTGCCGATGATCAGGTGTTCTATGACAAACAATAGAATAAGAGGTCTAGTTGGCAGGAAAAGGGGAAGAATTCATCAAAGAAGCAAGGAGGTAAGAAAACCAAATATCCATCCTGTGAGAAGTGTGGTAAAATGCATCCTAGAGAATGTTTATCCATGTCTGGTAAGTGCTTTCGGTGTGGTAAGTCTGGTCATATTGCTCGTAACTGTAAGGAAGATGATCAAGCAAGCACAGAAGCAAGACAGTGAGTTGCAGAAAAAGGTAGAGCTGGTTCAGAAAGGTAAGTTGCCTAAATTAAACATTGATAATGATTGTGTTTTGAGATTTGGGAAGAGATTGTGTGTGCCTTGTGATTCATAGTTGAAGAATGATTTGTTATATGAGGCTCATAGTTCCCCGTTTTCAGTTCATCCGGGCAGTACTAAGATGTATAGAGATCTGCGGGAGTATTACTGGTGGGATGGAATGAAAAGAGACAATGCTGATGTTACTATGAAGTGTTTGACTTGTCAGCAGGTTAAAGCAGAGCGGCAGGGATGCTTCAGCCTTTACCAGTGCGAGAGTGGAAATGGGAGAATATATCCATGGACTTTGTTGTTGGATTACTAAAGACATCTCGAGGTAATAATGCAATCTGGGTTATTGTTGATCGCTTGACAAAATCTGCTCATTTCCTTGCTATACGAGATACTTTCTCTCTAGATCAACTTTCCCGTTTGTATCTTAAAGAGATATTCAGGTTACATGGAGTTCCTCTCTCCATTGTATCGGATCGTGATCCCAGGTTTACTTCTAACTTTTGGAATGGCCTTCAGAAGTCGTTTGGTACTGAATTAAATTTTAGTACAGCTTTTCATCCTCAATCAGATGGGCAGTCAGAACGAACAATCCAGACATTGGAGGATATGCTATGAGCTTGTTCTATGGATTATCAGGGAAGTTGGGACCAACATCTTTCTTTGGTTGAATTTTCTTATAATAACAGTTTTCATTCCAGTATACAGATGGCACCATTTGAGGCATTATATGGGAAGCAGTGTCGAACTCCAGCTTTCTGGGATGAAGTTGGTGAAAGGAAGTTGATGGGACGAGAATTGGTAGAAGAGTTGGCAGAAAAAGTTTAGCTGATTCAGAAACACATGAGAACAGCTCAGAGCAGGCATAAGAGTTATGCGGATAACCGGAGGAAGGATCTATCTTTCGTGGTAGGTGATCATGTTTTTCTCAAGGTTTCTCCTTGGAAAAGTGTGATGAGATTTGGTAAGAAAGGAAAGCTGAGTCCAAGGTTTATTGGACCATATGAAATTCTGGAGAGAGTTGGATCAGTTGCATACCGGGTGGCTTATCCTCCGAGTTTATCTCAGGTACACAATGTTTTTCATGTTTCAATGTTGAGAAAGTATATGCCAGATCCATCTCATTTTTTGAGTCCAGAGGTAGTTCAGCTGGAAGAGATCCTATCTTATGAGGAACAACCGGTCCAGATTCTTGACCACAGGGAGCAAGTGTTACGGAATAAGGTGATTCATCAGGTAAAGGTTTTGTGGAAAACCCATGTGATTTAAGAGGCAACGTGGGAATCTGAAAATCCTATGAGGGATAAATACCCCCACTTATTTTGATAAGTGAATAAAATTGTGAGGACGCAATTCCCAAAAGGGGGGAAGGATGTAACTTCCCAGGTAAATAAAGAATAAAGAATTTTCATATTTATTAATATTTACGAATTAAATATTAATTTTAATTAAAAGGGGTTTCTACATTCGATAGCGTACTCGGTACGCAACGATGTGTTTCTTTGAAACTTACGTAGCACACTAGTAATAAAATAATATTATTTTAAATGTTAGTTAACGAGTAGCCGTTGTACTAGAGGGAATGGATAGAAATAACTAAAATATGATTATATATGTTTTTAAATGTTTATACTTTTACCCAATAAAAGATAAAGGCTTAAAATACGGAAAGAGTTCAAATTTAGGGCATATATACTCTAATTTTCACTAAAGGTTCACTTATCACCTTTTAATGGTGAAACGTCATTAAATATAGTTTTGATCACTCTTATACTTTATTTTGGACCAAATATAACTCTTCTTTAGAATCGGGACATCAAAATTTACTTTGTGTAAATTTTTGGTACCTTTCTGATAAAGTTCATTTTTTTTATGAATAGTGTAAAAAGTTGTATTTTAATTCAAAACCTCTTTTTAATCTAAATTATTTATATGATTAGATTATTATTTTTAATTGGTTTTAAAGTGAAATTAGAAAATATTTTTACCAGTTAATCCAATGGTAGTCATTGGAATCAATTTCACTTTGAAATTGGACTTAAACTGGTGTCAATCTTTTGATACTTATTGTTTCACAAAAACACGCTATTTGTCATGACAGCGGGAATTAATTATTAAATTAATTAATTTGACATATATGTTTTGAATTTTGTAAAATGGACTTCATTTTTGAATTCGGAATATCAAATATAGCTTAGGGTGAATTTTTGGTAATTTTCTGAAAAACTTCAATTTTTGATGAATAGTGAAACCACTTAGTGTTAATCAAGCAAACTGATTTTTTAGTTAAATGAAAGTTTACCACTAATGTGTATTGAATTTTGAAAATCCTACATACATGGTTGTCATTAAGAAGTAAAATGTGGTTCAATGAGATTAAAATAATTATTTGGTGAATAGTAACTTATTAAGTTTTTAATCGCGATTAGAGGTAATTAGTGTAATTTAATGTAAAAATGATATTATAAAAATGTGAAAACACCATGAAACTTGTCCTACACCTATTGGGTGAGTCATGGAAGACCAAGACAAGCCATGGGCCAACTTGGGGACCCCGTGGAGCCACTTTAGTTGGAAAATGAAATTAATATATTTTTATTTAATGTTAAAGTGAAAATGACACTAACATAAAGTGTTTTACTAAACTAATTTTTGAGTGGGGTTATACAAGTACAAATTTTGATTATAAATAGTCATTAAAAAGCTAAAAATATTTCCTACATCATAGTATTTTTTTTATAATTTTTAGAAATTAAATACATTAAATTATATATGACATAATAATGATGCAGCGATGACATCATTATTTGACGATTTAAATAAAATGGAAAGATAATGAAAAATATAAAACCTACACATGGCCAAAACCAATTGGATGAGTGGATTTCGAACCCTTATCACCTTAGCCACGAATTATATCAATGTGGGACCTTTTAAAACCGAAACACATTTTCAAATAAAGTAATATTTCTTTACTTTCCGAAAGTGCCCCTCCTCTCCTCTTATAAAAGGCCCCCACCTCTACCTCATTTCACACACTTCTCAAGCCTTTTGCTCTGCCAAACCCTGCCCAATTACTCTCTCCACATCCCTCTACTCATCCTAGAGGATTCCCTTTGGGCAGAATCCTTTCAAAGAAAGCCTTTAGGCTCAAATCAAAAGGGAGTTACACTTTTAAAGGTAATTCATTCTCTCCTGTTCATTTGTTTTATTTTGCTTCTCCAACCCTCTAAACTCTTTTTATTTACTTCTTTTGTAACAACACCAGTATCTTCAATATACTAGGATGTTGTTATAATATTTATTTGAGCTACACTCCCACACAACTACATCAAATGGTTAAAGAACATACGGTTTCCGTGGATGGCGAAATTCTGCCTCCCGAAACGATGATTGTTCAATACTCATTTAACACCTTCAAAGGTGGCCATTATGATGTCACTATTTTTATATATGATATATAATATGTTTATGTTTTCCATAAGCTTCTGTTTTTTTCATTTTGGGCATACCTTTATGGTTTCCATTATGGGTAAACACGATATCTTTATTTTAGGAAGTGCGGACTACCGCCCCCTCAAAGTGATTTGATTCGTTAAATACCATATGTGGGACATATAAAGGATGGAACTATGTTATTATATATGATGTTATACTGGAATTATAATATACCTCTATATCATTATTATTTCTTTCCATTAAAGTATGAGATAGAAATGAAAGTAGCATTCATGCGTATGTTCGGCTTACCGTCTCCATGAACGGTGCATTTCATTTCTTATCCCTAAATGTAATGTACTATTAAAAGTACATGTATATAATGGATATATATAATTAATGATATATCTAAATGATGAATATAATTCTGGAATTAAAATATACATACCTCCCATTTAGTTTTAATTCCACTAATATGACAAAGAAATGAAAGTAGCGTTCATGCGTACGTACGGCTTACCGTCTCCATGAACGGTGAATTTCATTTCTTACCTCTAAATTATTATGTAATATTATAAATGCATGTATGTACTGGATATATATGACATGTATGATATCTACATCATGAATACCATTCTGGATATAATGAACCTTTGACCAAATTAACAACATGTAAGTGTAAGAAGTCTATTTTTGACTTAAGAACCAAATACCGACAAAATGAACATTATTAACTTAACTGATTACATTATGTTCATAACATGGTATAAAAGGAATAATGAACTTGAAAAAGATTCATAAGAAAGTAGAGATTAACTCAAGTTTATTATTCAGGAGAATAAAGAACGGTCGGGTCAAGTCGGATACGAGGTAAGGGACTTCGTCTCAATCTCCTTTCATTGAGGCATATTTCGTTTTATACACAACATTCTTTTATACGGTGTATAAACTCCTTTGACTTTTACTTTTATACAAAAGGAATCTTTTTCTACGAAGCGTTTTACTAAACGACAAAAAGGAATGTTTTTTTTAACGTACGCGGTGACAATGACTTTTTCCGCCGCCACGAGTATTATTTAGTCTTTGGCTTCCTCAACAAGCCGTAATGTTTTTAAAATAAAATAAATACCATATAATCTTTTATGTATTTTGTTATTGAAAATAGTTTTGATAAAGGATTCTATTATGTCAATATATTTATGATATATTGTGATTGAAATGTGGAAATGTTATCTTTCCTTTATATTGGTTTTATGTTTTATGATTTTATATTGGTACTTGGACATTTTAACGGGTGGTTACGTTATAAACCATATGACGGGTGGTGCCGTGAATACCAGGACGGGTGGTTACATTATAACCTCCAATGCATTGGGTATGGAAGTCGGCCGTATGGCTATTCCATTAAGTATGTATGGAAATTGGCCGTATGGCTATTCCATTAAGTGATATGTGTGGAAGTCAACCGTATGGTTATTCCACTTAAGTATGTTTATGTCCCAAGTTACCTTTATATATTCTATGTGTTCTATATATGGGTTTTATGGTAATACTTTGGTTACAAAAAGGTAAGTAATGATACTTTATTCAGTGAAGAATTTTTATTACTTCATAAAGGTGAAAAGTATTACTTTGATAAAGTATACATGGTTTACTTGTTGTTTTGATAAACTAACAATTTTCATTCTTTGTGTATCCCTTACTGAGCTTTTTATGCTCACCTCAAGTTTTTCGAAATGTTTTTCATAGGACTTAAAGTGGAATAAGGTCAAGGATGGGATCAAGGGAATTTCATGCTATCTAAAACATGGAATCTAGACATCTTTCTTTTTAAGAGTTTTTATTTTATGGAGACTTAGTAGAAGTGTCTACTTTGTAATCCATTAAGATGTAATATTTACGTTCTAATTCTCTAAAACTCTAAACCTGAAAAGATCATCAATGTGAATTATTCATTTAATTCAATATTAAGTAAGGTTTAAGGCTGGGGCCTTATAGATAATGTGTACGGATTGGATTTTTTCTCAAATAATGTCTATTTTAGGTTGTTAATGGATAATAGATTCCATATTTGGGGATATTCCTACATGGTTTTTTTCACTAGATTATATCCTATAATGGATTGGATTGGGGTATCACACAGAGTTTTCTACTCGCTCATGTTGGGCCGTGGTGGGTCAGGTCATGTAATATTTGTATTAAAGTAGTTGATTCCTAGGAATTAATTCTGTAGTTAATAGTCCTATAATAACTCAATTGGTTATTTTAATTGATGACATTGAGGGTTCCATGAGTTTGGTTCTAAAACCAAGTATATTAACCTAGATTTTAAAATCAAAATAATATTATACCATTTATTTGATAAATTATTAGTCATCCTATATATCTAAAACATCAATTTAGGGTATAATAATGTTGTTATATGCATCATATATTTTTCATTTATGATTGTTTGTGTACATACAATATCATTTCATATAGATATCATAAATTATATGCTATATAATCATTATTTATATTGGTTGGAAATTTTAAATAAAAAATTTTGGTTTAAAGACATGTTAATGATGAAACTATACTTATAGTTGGGCTCTCACAACTTTTTACTAACTGATAGAATATTTTTAATAGATTTAGTTTAGATATATACATTCGCATTGATCTAATGATGTTTATATACCCTTTATTATATGTTTATACTTTATTTTCGAATAGATGGTAGTTCATGTAGAGTTATATGAGATTACTCACTATAGAGATAGGTTTCGTATGTTCGGATGATAGATGCTTCATGGTTTTATGATAAGATATGGATCCATGGGTGTTAAATGTTTAATTATATCCTTATAATTGCATTTCTTTTTATTTTGGACTATAAATATCCAAAAAATTACTCTTTAAATGATATCCATAGGTGAAATATTGATCTATTAATAGAAAATACCTTTTATGCAGTCAATATTTGGAATGATATACCCTGGTTGGTGTTTGAAGCCTTTTTTAGGAATCAGTATTATATATGGTTATTTGTCCTTATGCATGGTATACAGACATTTTATACACCATTTGTAGTTTTCAATAGTCTTGATTCATGGTAATTTTTTTAATATTTGTATCTTTTGTAAATAATCTAGACGAAGAGTTATTGAGGTGTTTTATTCATGAAAAATCATATATCTCAAAGTCCCCTCAATAAACATTTCCAGTTGAGTATTATTATTGTGGATACACCATGGATTTTCTAATTAGGCTAGTTTCTTCAATAATGATCCCATGAGTGTTTTATTGGATGATCCCCATATGGGATACAACGTTGATATTAGGGGCATATCAATTATATGATCGTTTTCCTTTTGGGAAGCTATTTAGTGGATGGTTTGGTGGTGTGAGAGTTGTCAGAGAGGGAGGTTGAATCGAATAACTCCCAGGATTATGACCTTTAGTTAGTTCCTATAACACATAAAGTGATAATCATATTTTTTGGAGCTTTAGATTGTAGTGGAACCCCTAATTAAGACCAAATCAGCTAAATAGTTTCCAATGATGGATAGCAACTTTCATCCACCAACTTAGGTAAATTGAGTGTATCTATATCAAATAAAGTATAATTTCATGAGATTTAATTAATTAATTGTATATATCAACGGGTACTGACCATTATATGGGTCAGTTTAAAATGATAGTAATACATAGTAATACATAGTTGAGTAAATGAGGAAAAAAAATCTCCCACCCTACAATGAGTTGGATCTCCTTAGGTATGGTAAGTATAGTTCTCCTTCATGAAATTTTAATAAAATACCCATCAAATGATAAGAAAGAATTCATTTTATAAGTTCAATGATATGAATTTAGTTTCTATTATTGTATAGGGAAACACAATTACTTCAAAAATTCACCCATGGGGTCCCCTTAATGGGATACCAATCTATACGCCATTTGAAATTATATTATTGGAATTAATGTATTACTTAGTGGAATGATGAAAACACTTATAAAGGTCATCGAACGTGTATATAAAACCTTTCAAGGAGGTAGTTCATTATTGAGCCTATTGAGAATTCATGGATTACCCCAGTCTTACCAAAGGGGTAGCAGTTCTACTGTAAATTGTCATATTTTTAGATCTGGATTCATGGGGCAGTGTTTTCTTTCATATAGATAAAGTAATTATAGTTTATGAGATAATAGTGTAATATAAATGGAGTATTTGTGAATTCTTCAAGTAGAGGAATATATGTCTCGATGATTTAAGATGAACATGAGTAGCTACCTTAATAAAAGTTGATTATTGTGGTGATAGAGACATATTTATTACATTTAATTAGTTGTGGTGACCATTACAACATTCATTATATAATTTAGGAATGTGGAAGTGATGTCAAAATAATGGTCCAGTTTGACCTTGAATTCTTAAGTGATGAACCAAAAGGTTTTTCCTAAAGGTGGGGGGAACATCAAACAATCTTTTAATATGATAGTGGTTTTATCTTAGTATTAATTATATGTGTTGTTATATACATCAGGTGTGGGAACCCTATGTAGAACATAACCCATAATGTGGTATGTCACCATGTTCATTGGGGGTGTAACTATAATATGGAAACTCTTTATATGTGATTAGGAGGAGGTTTTCTCAAGAATGTGTAGTTATTGAGAACATTATTTTCATAGGTACCATACTGGGGACTAGAGCATTGTATCTCTATCAGTCATTATATTTTAATGATGAAAAACACTCTACTATGTATCTAATGTTTTCTTTTAATTTTTTAGTCACATTATTTTATATTAAGGTGGTAATATTTTGATACCTTATAGAGATTTTTAATTCAATTATAGGTTGACATGTTGATCATATCAAAGGCTTATTATATCCAATACTCTTACATATTTTCATTTAACCATGTTTTTATAACCATAAGAGGATTTATGAGGAATATTAAGATGGATATCTTGATGATATTCATGTGCTGAAAGCACTTCATGGCCAGTGTAATGTACCGTCCATTCAGTTCCAGGATTTCAGTAACCCTGGCCTCTAAAAGGATCCCAAACTAGTCAGTGTTTTCCCTCTATAAAATCTGTGGTGAATGTAAAAACATCATCTATAGGAGAATTCAACCAGTAAGCTGGTGGAGGTGTACCAATTATCTATTTCCGGTTCCATAAGCATCCCCTACTCTAGGTAGGAAACTGACTACTAGTAGTGGCTTCCAAGTATCTGATGGAATTGAAACATCTTGTTCAGGAGTGAATTAATTATGTTAAAAATGTCCATAATAATTTCATTATTTATCTTCAATGACTCCTTGTGAATTATATATCATTTCTACCCTCTTGGAGGCTATTAATCAAGTCCCCCTGCCCCATGTAATAATTACCATATTACATCTTTCTCCCATCGATTCCCTTAAGATTGAATCAATAATGAATTGATAGATCTCAAAAATCCAATAAAAGATCTATTCTAAGTTTTCGATCTATCTTTATCTAAAATTTACTCTTAAATATTTAATCTATAATTTTATTCATCCATATATGATATTTATGAGGTGATTTGTAACTGGTTTTCCAAAATAAAACTCCTCTCTTCTGAGAACCTATCTCTAATGGCTTCTCACTTTGTCAATATGAAGGCCCGATTCCTTTCCTATAAGCAAAGCTCAATGAAGTTCTAAAAAAACTACGAGGGATGTTTTTATTGATCATTAACAAGATCAACAATTAAAAATATTGACATCTGGAGTTGAGCATTGGAGATATAGTGTATCACGTCATGAATTATCCAAATTCCTTATCAATTGTGTTTTAACCTATTTAATTTTTCACATCACATAATTTATCAATGATTCATAAACATTAATACATATAGAAAGAATGTTCCTATGAATAATTTACATTCAAATTTTCTTTATAATATAAGTCAAATTTATAAACTATCACTCAATTGATTCATTACATTATTCTTTCTTGTCATTTTAATTTCAAATTTACCATTTAAATTGTCTGTAATTTTTAAAAGGGCCAATCACCCCCTCTTGAATTATTTTCTCTGACTAATAAATTTTATCAAAGGAGTTCTTTTTTTATCAAAATATTATTATTTGAAATTTTTTTTTTAATTTTTTTTAACAATCAGTTGATTTCAATGATTAATCTATATATTGTGTAATCAAGAACATATTTTCATACTCTATTTTTGAACAATACCAAAAATTAATCTTAGAAGAATCAGATGTCGAATTTTCACAGTAGTATTAGTTATCCTATTCAAAAAATGGTAATGTGTGAATATGTTTCGACTAATGAATTTTAACAATAGTGTACTCCTAATATTGTTAAGAACATTGAACTAAATAACAATCCTACAAATATCATACATTATGGTGTTGATAATAGTGTGTTTAATTACATCTATATGGAAAAAGTGGTTTAGAAAATATTGATTTTATTATATATCACACATGAATCATGAATAATGTTTGGTAAACCAGATTGTGTATGCGTTATCAAGACTTTTGATTTTTATCTATGCTTCCTAATAAATTTTTTACTAGCTTTTCTATTTGATTTTATGATAGTTTTAGTGGTAGATATTTCCTCAATGATTAATTACTTATAGAAACTCAAATACAGAATCACCTATGGGATTTAATTATCTCTCGAGATCCTAAAGAGACAACCATTCAAGAAGAAAATGACGTGATGAGGAAATCCATGGAAGAACTCATCAGATCTCTAATTATATATGAAATAAAAATAAAGATACACACAAAAAAGTAGGATAATCAATCCATATAGGAAAATAAAACCATAACCTTCAATGTTATTAATGGTGAACTATATGAAGGTCAATTTCTATACTATTATAAAATTTCTATTAACATAAAAAATTAATTGAAATTGGAGAAATTCTAAAACAAATCCAATAAGGTATGTCAAAATGTTTTACTAGAAGAGATATGCTAGAAAGGTAAAAATAACGATCAAATAAATGTACTGTGATTTTAAATAAAATAAAAATGTTAATAAGGATTTAAATGTCACAATATAGAGTGAATGTGATGACTTTATGTATTCAACTTCTTAATCCACTTTTAGTGACTCAATACCTATCTTCCATATGGAATATGATGATGAATACATTCGTGTTATGTAACCCTATATCTATATCATCATCTTCATCTACACTAAATTATTCTACGATGCCTTCTTCAAATTTCTCCCCAAGTATCTGAAATTAAAAAGGCATTAAATATTATAATAATCAATCTGAAAATGGGTTTCATCCACTATATTCCTTATACATATAACATAAAAATACATATGTGAAAATTATTTAGGAAAACAAATCCAAAATTATATAGGACTTATCATTTTGTAAAAAATAATATATAATTATCAATGCTAAGAATCAAAAAAAAATCGATAATTTAAAATACACTACAAAATACATAAAAAATTCTCTATCCTATTTCACCAATTGGGTAAATTTTTTTAAATTAAATTTGTGCGCTAGAATACATTGAAAGGTATGGTTTGGCTTCGGTTTCCCAATTCATGCATGCACCTAAATAAATCAATGGGAGTATAGTTTTTAAGGGTTTATCAGTAGATAATTTTTTTGAATACTTTAAAAGAATTGAACATTTAATTTAAGAATCTAACATCATGACTGAATGGTAGAGGAGTTCAAAGTCAATCTATATTTCTTACAGTATTTCCAAAATAAAAATACATTTCAAAAAAAATTGGAATCCAAAATCATTATTCGATAACATATGAAAAACCAAGTTCGTGTGGGTAAAAATATTATTAGTCCATTTATTTTTCATTAAAATTGTCTTATGATCAAAACCTAAGAATAATCATTGTTTATATATAGTAGTTTTTCGACAAACACGTTTATTGAACTATCAAAATTAAATCAAATCAATAAAATTGAAGGAAATACAGTCATATTATTTTATAGTTCTATGGTTATTATAATTAGTTAAGGAAAAACATGTTTTTCTATGTAAACTATGATAAAAAATATTCTATTTTTAGAAGTATGAAAAAGAAATTTACCTTTTTTAGTCAATTATGTGATATAGGTTTTAAAATTTATTTCATAGATTATTTTTGAGATATTTATAACTTATAAGTAAGAATTTATTTACAATATATCAATTACAATTTTTTTACAATTAATTTTAATTCTCATACCTTCCAAAATATAATATGTTTGTGTGACCAATTTAGTGAGTCATGGATTTGGCATAGACAACTTGATCATTTTTCCCAGAATAACACATCAAATAAAATTGTTATCAACTAAACAAATACCTTCCATTATTGAATTTCAATGATGACATCATTTGTGATATATGAAAACATATTAAGCAACAAAAATCATCTTTTAAATCTAAAAAAGACACCTATTATTAAAAATTTGTTGAATTAATTAATCTCAACCTTTTTGGTCCTTTTAAAATCGAATTTTAAACATCCCTATATTTTAGAATATATAAAATCTAATTGATAGTTTGGGTTGTACACAACACTGAGCTTAAACATATCATAATATACTATTAAATATTATTATTTTAACATGGTCATTATAACCTAGACATTAAATTAAAAGGATGGAATAATATTAAATATATTTTAAAATATATATTAATTTCACACTCATTGATATTTTTTTAATGATTAGTAAATAAACCCAAATTTTTAGTGTTTTCCTTTTATTGTTCAAATATATGGTTTCCTCGAAAAGAGATTTATATTTCTTTCTTCAAGAAAATAAATAATTTTTTTTACTTCTAGAAATTGAATTTGATAAAATTAAACTATTTTTTGAAATTTCAACATCAATAATATCTTACTATGAATTTTGGTACTTTTATGAAAGGAATGATTTTCCTATGAATAGTGAAAAATATTATTTTTATTTAAAATTTAATTATTATTTCAAGCATTTTAAAATCAATATTTTTATTTAAATGTTTAAAATGTTAAATTTGTTATATTATATAATCTAAAACAAAATTATGTTCATTAGTATCAATTTTATGGTTGAATTTGGGTTAAAATAATTTTATTCAAAAAATGACTTTTTCTGAAGAATTGTTTTTCATTTTGTTTTAGAGAATCAAGTTTAAATTAAATTCCTCAATTTTTTTTCATTTTATAAAATGTATTACATATTTTTATTCATGATATTAAAATTCTATAAATATTTTCCTTTTATTTTTGTTCAATATGAATGGAAATCTTATTCATTTATGTTACCATGGTAAAGGGAAAATCATGTATTTAATGATAAAAATAGAAAGACAAGGACACAGAAATGGTCATATCACATGAAAAAATTTATTTTATGAATTATTGTTTTCAGTAAAAATTCATGGTTGAATTACTTATCCATTTATTTCCATTCAGAAGAGACTTTGGCATTTATAATATTTTATTTTAAGAAATGTTTAATATGTCATATTTATGTTTTTAAAAACAATAATATTTTCAATATATGGTTATCCAAAGCTTAAGTTTGACTGTAAATATTGTATTGAAATATTAACGATTTATATTAAGAAGGGTAATTTATTTTTACACTTTAGGGAGTAAATAATTACATTAAATCTTACACAACACTAATGTATCAATTATTCAATTATAGGAATAATAAAATAAATGAATAAAAAAATAAAATTGGGATAATTAATGAGATACACTAATTTTCAAGATAAAAAGTCTTATTAGGGATTTATTAAATGTTTTATTTGGAATATATATTGTTATTTTGATATTCATAAAGTCAAGATAATTAATAATGTCAAAATTCATTATAACGATATTTTATAAATATAATATTTAATTAAATTATTAAAAGTCGTAAAAATAGTAAATAAAGACAAAAGGGAAAATATATGGTCAGAAAAATAATTACCTATTCATTTATATTCCATTTAAAATATTTTTTTCTCTATAATAGTTTTATAACATTTTATTGTTTTGAGTAATTACAAGAGTTCCCCTTAATTCAATTATAAACAGTCACATCACTCCTCATTTATTAAGACCACTTTGATCAATCTAACTCAACCAAACCCAACGAAATTATCTCATAAACATTATTATACATGTTTTTAGGTTCTTTTATGTAACACCCCGACCCCAGTTACACAGATTCGGTGCATTATGTTAATACATTGGCATGATTACAAGGAATCAAATCCCAAAGGACCGATTAGTTTAGCAGTCTTGGAAAATAGATTACATACATGAATGTTACACTACACTTCATAACATACAAAAAACATAAATAATCCATTATGAATGCCATTATTTCGTTTTCTTAACCATGCATATCAATCACAATATACTTCTTGGAATCCTGGAAAAAATAAAACATAGAAAGGGGTGAGCTCAAACGCTCCGTAAGGGTAATCAATACAACAAAAACTTTCATAAATAAGCATAAACATTTAAGGCAATGTATAACTAAAACGAAATCCTTTTAAACA
Organism: Viscum album; assembly: GCA_963277665.1. Taxonomy (NCBI): domain Eukaryota; kingdom Viridiplantae; phylum Streptophyta; class Magnoliopsida; order Santalales; family Viscaceae; genus Viscum; species Viscum album. The sequence goes on from OY728160.1 coordinate 1,009,928,861, forward strand.
TAAACTTCAACATAATATGGCAAAAATAAAATGAAATAATGCCATTTACTTATTCACATGGATATTCTACTAATCGAATAATCACATGCAATATCAATAACCACTTTCATAATGATGGAATGCATAATGCCAGACTATTATAACCACATAGCTAAGGCCTCATGCCATGACTACAAATAATATTTTGTCAAGGCCTTGTGCCAAGACACTAGTCTGTCTCATGAGACCTACCGATGCATCGAGGAGCTATAGCGGGCTCCACCCGTCACTTACTAAGTCCAATTCATTCCTATATGAAAAGATTTAAACATAACATAAATATTCGTATTAAAACTAGCATACAAAATGTCAATACTTTCTCCATAAACCATGAATGTTATAAAAATAACACATCCACAGTAAAACATATCACAAAACCTTCAATACAATACAAAAGTTTTTTATCATAATAAATCAACTTCAAATAAGATTAAAATCCATCAAAGTATGTTGACATAGATGAAATCAAAACCATTTGAGAGAAATACCTCTTTTCTCGAAATCATTGAAAAGTCACACATTTATAAAGGAAGTAACTTAAAATAGATTTTTGAATAAAATTTTCCCATACCACTTTGAAACATTTGAAAATAAATATCATTTCAAAACATTCATGTCCATATAAATAAATCCATAAAATCATTTTGAAAACATGGACAATAATTAAAAATATTTAGAAAGACAAATCTTTAAAACATTTAAAATTATGATCTTGATAAAGAGTACCTATCACAAAGTCTTAAAATATTCATTTTGAAATCATTTAAGAGTCACATGATTATAAAATAAAACATTTACTTTGAAAATATCCTTATAATCTTGTAAGGTATGCTTCAACGATTTTATAACGGCGGAAAATAACTGCACCCGCCATATAAGTTTAAAAAGACATTCTTACCTTAAATTTTTCGAAAAGGTTAAAAAGTACCTTGTCTGGAAAACAACAGAAATATTCCTTTAAAACAAATAAGGGTATAAATGACTTTAACCCATTGTATATCCAATATAAAAAATGTTTTTAAATACATTTTTAAGGAACATGGATGTGGATGATAAAGAGATCCTAGTATATGATTACGTATAAACAACTTCAGATAATGAAGAGATTGCGAAATAAACCCTTACCTTTTAATTTTCCTTGGTTGGGGGTACGTTAACCTCCTGTATAATTGTTAAATAATTGTTATTATATTATACAAGAATCATATACATTAATATGATATCATATATGATCTATTAACATTGCTTTGTTAATAATATCTTAGTATTATCGTCGTTTCGGGTGTTAACTTACTCATTTTCTTTTATATGTTTTGTTACGTAAGACGTGGTTGTCATGGATAGGATGTATCTTATTCATATCCAGAATGATATCAAGTCCTTAATTTTTTTTTAAATCATCAGATGATAATTATACTTGAATGGATACGATGGAGAATGAATCTAATCGCGTTCGTGGAGACGGTAGTCCGTATGTACGCACGAGTGACAATATCATTCTTTTGATATTAAAATAATATATAATTGGATGATATATCATATAAAAAGAATAATTATCATGTTATATTTATTATTTAAATGAATTAAAAATCATTATTATACCCATCTAAATAATAATATATTGAATAACAAATACACCACGACGTGGAGACGGTAAGCCGTGTGTACACACGTATGGTGACATGTCATTCAAAGGATGGATCTAATACTGAATATGGTTGTACCATATTTATAATGACATCATAGTATATATAAGATACTAGAGTTATTATTTTAGAATGGTAATAACAGTGAATAAAGAAGTGGAAGAAGAAAGGAACTTGAAAAAAGGATGGTGAAAACATTACCTCTTCTTCAGGTTCATCCTTTTGATTTGATCAAAAGGGCTCCATAGGTTGGCTTTCTGACTAAAGTAAGGCCTCTAGGATGAAATGAGGGAAGTTTAGAGAGTATTTGGGCAGGGTTTGGCCGAACCAAAAGGCTTTTAAGGTGTGAATTAATGAGAAGGGGAGTTCCCTTTTATAAGAGGGGTGAGGGGCACCTTTGGAAAAGCTAGAAATATTATTTTATAATAGATTTATATTCAGTTTCTAATGGCTCCAAAGTATATTATTTACCGGTTAAGGGGGTTATGGGTCTTAAAAAACTCAACCAATAGTATTTAGAATGGTTTGGGTCACTATATTAACCTTATCATTAAGTATTAACTCTTAGTTGATTAGTTTCACTTTTACAATGTCTCTTTATATTTTTATATTATATGGTTAATAAACTTACTATATACATCCAAGAGACCCCCAAGTGGTCCATTAATTATAAAAATATCATTATATAAGTCTATTGGCCGATCCTTAGATATTTAGGAATTGAATATCAATTAATAATAAAATATTTGTTTTTAAAACTCTTTTATGTCAATTTTGATTCTATTCATTAATTGATTTTTGTGAAACTCATAACAGAATGATTACTTCTAAAAAAGTTAATTAAGTAAATAATAACATGTCATATTAACCTATAAATTTTTTTTAATTCATAAAAAGTCTCAAATTATATTTATTTGGGTATTTTTAATATCAATTATTTTAATTTTTTACTATTATGGTAATTACTGCGTCATCATTGTGTCATAAATAAATTAAATTATTTATTGTCTAAAAATTATAAATAAAATATTATTATGTAGGAAATCTTTTTATCTTTCTAAATAATATTTATAGTCGAAAATCCAACATATATATCCCTAAGTAAAAATTGTTTTTCTAAAAGATATATGCTTATGTCATTTTTGTATTTATTTTAACTTAATTAATATAAAGTGTCATTATCATTTACAAGTGGCTCCATGGGGTCCAAAAATCGACCCAATGATTTCCATGGTCGGCCATGTTACAAACAATAAGGTTAGGACACGTTTTAGGGTAATTTGTTATTATTATAATATTATTTTTTAACCCTTATTTACCGGATTTACCCTTTAACCATTGTAAATAAAATATATACCGATGTAATTATTCAAAATGTCTAAAAATAAAAGTTAACTATTTACACAATTTAAACATCCTGATTCCAAATACGGAATCCATTTTTCCAAATTCAAAACACAGAAGTGGAAGAAATTAATTTAAAATTAATTCCCGTTGTTAAAACAAAACACGTGTTTTTAAGAGATAATAACTATCAAAAGATTGACACTTGTTTATGTCCGGTTTAATTGTAAAATTATTTATAATGACCAATATTTTATTAAATGGTAAAAATATATTCTAAATATACTTTAAAACCACTCAAATTCATAATTTATCAATATAAATTATATCGATTAAAAAAGTTGTTTTTAATTAAAATTTAGTAATTTTCACTATTCATCGAAATATAAATGTTATCCGAAAAGTTCCAAAATTTCATCCTAGGATAAATTAGATATTATGAATCAAAAAATTAATTCCATTTTGAGAGATAAAATTTATAAATTTTAAAATGTAGGTATTACTATTCATTACGGCTAGTTTGATTGGTTGTAGTGTGTTAGAACTCGAAGTTGCGTACAACACACGCTGCTGTATTATTCAAAGGGAAGCATAACAAGGAAGCATGGGGTGTAAATTTTTTATGTCCCCATTATAAATAATATATTTATTTAGTCGAATAAAAGTTTAAAATATTGGATTTAAACTGGGTTCACTGTTAATGTCGGTAAAAGTGCATTTTTGAAAAATACTTCTTTTATCTGAAAAAAATGAATTTGTTATTACATTATGTCTAAGAAACTCATAATATGGATTCTAAAATTATAAGGATTATATAAAGTTTAAAATTTAGTTAATACTATTCATAACCTCTTTTGAACAGCTTGTTTGGTAAGTCATGGTGCGCTTGAACTCGGTGTTACGTGTAGTGCAAGTTATTGAATTGTTTTGAAGAAGTACATACTATGAAATCTTGGGGTGTTACATTCTTCCCTCCTTCAATAAATTGCGTCCTCACAGTTTGATATTCTTCATCGAAAATAAAGGTTGAAAATAGAAAATATCTTTGTGGGAAAACCCACATCGGAAATTTGGTTAATAAAATTTAGTATTAATAAGAGGAAAAGAGAAATGAAAGGGTCACCACCAAATGATGATCTCGATTAGGAGAACATTGGTGGAAATTAGAGACATATAATTGGAGGAAAAATGTAAATATTTATAGGTGGTGATTGAGGTCATCAATCTTAAACAAGTTTAAAATTGAGGTCCTCAAATTCAGTAATCTATGAGGATTTAAAATGCCATCGGTTCAACAAAACATAAGGTATTAGGATAAAACATTTTTGGTTTTAAGATCCCTTAAATAAAGTATAAGAATTAATTTTTTCATAGAATAAGAGGAGAAGAAAAATATATACATGAAAAGTAGTGTTCCATCTTTTAACTAATTTCTACCACATACTCATATTTCACTCTAAAAAATAATAGAACTTAAAAAATATATTCTATTTATCCAATTCGTTTGGGGTTAAAAAAATGAATTTATAATTAATCTACTTGACATTATTAAAATAAACTACATTATTTAATCCAGGACATCTCGTGCGCTAGTGGTAGCTGATACACCCTTGCCACCCTTCGGTTGCGGGTTCAAGTCTCGCGGCCTTGCTGGTCGCGACGGGTTTCCGCCCGACCTCCGTGTTGTCCTTTTATGGCAATCGAAAATCAATCTCAAACTAGAATTATCCAAAATAATTTTTTCCAAACTCACAGTCCAGCATTTATAAGGAAGGTAAACATAATGTAGATCCCTTTTACCACGTAATAGCATATAAATTCCTTCATCATGTATTCTTTTTAAAACACTGAAACATCCTGAATTACCATAATCTTTATTGATTACATTCATGCTCCCTTATTCCATATAAAATGCTGGATATACTTCATCCATCCAAAAATTTTGTAAACTCAAACAATTATGGAATATAAAAATTGTTAATCAGTTTCAAGGCAGTCATGAATATTCAATATAATTTACCCAAATCAACCATATCTTATTCCAAAATAAGTACCTCAACATTAGGACCATATTATGGTTTATCTTTCCTTCAACCATGTAATTTACAAAAATCTTAACTTGTTGTAGAGTCACTTTTCTTAGTACCATAAAATCTCAAATCCTCAATGAAATTGTACAGCAGTACAATCCTTATATACTCCATAATTATTATAACAAGTACATTGCTGATACAACACTCAAATGACATAATCAACATAAGAACTCTAATCATTCATCTTCATTTGTGCTATTATCATAACATGATTGTTATCCAATAGCATCATTTGCGGCATAGTCTGATGATTGGTTTGGGTAGTGTCCAAACTCTTTGCAAATGAAGCATTGTACATTGGAAACCATTTTCTTACCCTTATATTCATGTACTTGGTGACCTTTTTCCTACACACTTATAACAAACTCCCATTCCTTTTAGGCAAGTTCCAGGGTGTTTCTTTTGATAGTTATCACATATGAGGAAATTCTTCTTTTCCCTCTTCCCTTTATCCATCTTTCTCTCTTCCATCCTTTTCTTATTTTGCTTCCCTTCAAAGCCAAAGGACTCAGTAAACTCTTTAGTTATATTATACACACATGATACTATTTCTTCATATGATGATAATACATGGGAGACTATTTTCCTTCTAAATGATGGCTTAATAGCATGAAATATACGATCCTTGTTACTCTTTGGATCATATGTATTACTGGAGTTCACATTCCTTCTACTGGGCGCCATTTCTATACAATAGCATAAACTAGGTCAGTTTATGAATTGCAATGAATAATTCCAAACTTGTAAAATACCTAACGAAAATTGAACAGTTTATGGATATAATCCATAATCATAAAAAAATTTCTTTGAGTATGTATATACTCATGAGCCCTTCATAATGGTTTGTAATGAAAATGATAATTATCCTAAGCATATCCCCTAAGAGTGTCGTAACCAAGAGTGCAACGAGGCCCGTTGTCGTGCACCAGTTCTCGTTCGAGTCTAGCTCAAAGCGGTATTTTTGGGTTTTAACCCTAGGTACATCTGTGCCAGAGCCGCCTCTACCTTCTCATATCCAGAAAAGGATGTATTGCTCGGAAAACTCACAAAATCTCTGCAATAACAAAAATATATGAAGTTCATCTATACTAATCCTCAAAGTCTATCTTAGGGCTATGTGCTCTAATTAGAGTTTATCTAAATCTAGATTCCATGGTTATTGCTAAAATTCCTCTGATACCAACTGTAACACCCCGACCCCAGTTACCCAGAGTCGATGCATTATTTTAATACATTGTCATGATTACAAGGAATAAAGTCACAAAGGACCGATTAATTTAGTAGTCTTGGAAAATAGATTAAATGCACGAATGTTACATTACACTTCATAACATACAAAACAACATAAATAATCCTTTATGAATTCCATTATTCCCTTATCTTAACCCTGCATATTAATCACAATATACTTCTTAGAATCCTGGGAAAAATAAAACATAGAAAGGGGTGAGCTCAAATGCTCCGTAAGGGTAAGCAATACAGTGGAAACTTTCATAAATAAGCATAAACATTTAAGGCAATGTATAACTAAAACAAAATCCTTTTAAACTTAAACTTCAACATAATATGGAAAAAATAAAATGAAATAATGCCATTTACTTATTCACATGGATATTCTACTAATCGAATAGTCACATGCAATATCAATAACCACTTTCATTGTAAAGACCCGTAAATTTCAAGGAAATTTTTTTTCTAAATTTTATTTGGAATTTTACAAGAGCGCAGTCTCTGACGGCACCTGATTCCGAGGCCCGGTGTGCCCGGAATCATTTTCCGAAGTTTGGCTCTGGTACATTCAGGGAACGGACGAGCGGGTTTTTCTAACTTTTGAACCGGTGCCCGGAATCGAATTCTGACGGCACTGATGAAATCGTAGCGTCGGTATTCGCTTAGAAACGCCTCTTCCGGAGTTGCGTTTGCTTGGGTGTGGTTTTTAATTTTCGGGCTTAAAGTAAAGAAATAAAATAATTTTGTGACAACATTATTTTATTTCACTTAAGCCACTTGGAAGCCAGATGAAGCCACTTAAAGGAGGCTTGAACTGAGTTGAACCAGATAGGATACTATCCAGAAATATCCTACACTCTTGGTAGGATATTTGTGAGGTGGGGCCCGCACGAGCCCCGCCGTTTCTTTCCGCTAAGTAACGCACCCGCGAAAACCCGTCATTATGAAAGTCAACTGACGCGTTTTCTTAATTCTTAACAGACCATTTAATTGGGTGGTTTATTTCGTAAATTAAATGAGCTATTTCTTTCGTTGAATTAATTCAATGAATTGATGGGTCATTTCTTACCTGTTTTCGTTTGTTGGCATAATAATAAAATAAGACCAACCTATCTTTTTTGGAGGATTACTCGTTGAGAGAGGATCCTTGAACCTTCATCCTCCTTCGCGAAGAACGCGAAGAACACGAAGAACGCGAAGAACGCCGAACCCGGAAATTGACGACGCGACGCCGTGATCCGCGACGCTGACGCTCCCTTCCTGCAACGTACTTCTGCGACGTCTCTTCCTCCGCGACGGATCTTCAATCGGCTGCTTGAGGTAAGAGCCTCAGTTTTTCTATTAATCTCCTTTGTGGTTCTTTACCAAAACATGGATTTAATTAATTAAATTAAATCTGCTGTATCATGGTCCGTTGAGTTCGTCGACTCAACGCCGTGTTTCGCGACGACGCGACGCCCTTCCGCGACGACGCGACGATCTCCACCTTCCGCGACGAGCAATTCCGCGAAGAATGCTCGCGAGCGACGACTACGAGGTAGGGGTTTTATTTCTTGGAAATGCCTCTTTTTCCCTTGTCGTTTCCGTTCAAATTGAGGATCCCGTTTTATAAAACAATTTTATTTCATTCAAAATTGTTTTCGGTTATGCGTTCATGTGTTGAACTTTATTCCTCCCGTTGTTTATCTCTAACGCGGAGGGCGCGGGCCAAACGAACACGGCCCGACGACCCTCCGCAGTTCTTTGTTTTTATGCAGATTTGACGGGCGACGACGGAACGTGCCGCAACGGAGGTTTGATGATTCCACAGTGAAGAAAGAGTCCCGATAGGAGCAACGGTGCAGACGGGAAGAAAATCAGGCCACCGGAGCGACTCCGGCGGCCCGTGGAAGCCGCCGGCGGCGCCACCAGCGCGCCGCCGGACATGCCCGCCACGGCAAAAGCCGCGTCGGCGGTGCTCGCGGACCCGCGGCCGCGTGGGTCCAGCACGCGCGGGACGTGGCTGAAGCCGCGTTCGGGTGTCCGAGCGACACCCCGCGGGTGTCGCGGGGTTGTCACGCGGGGGCGGCGGCTCCCCCCCGCGTCGCTCGGCTTGCCAGGAAGACACCCCGCGGGTGTCGTGGGGGTGTCACGCGGGGGTGGCGGCTCCCCCCCCCCCCCGCGGCGCTCGGCCGAGCCAGGCCGGTCTGACCGGTCGGGCCACGCCCTCGCAGGGCCGGACCGGGTCCGACCCAGTTCAGACCGGGTTGACCCGGTTCGGCTGACCCAGGGGGGGGGGGTCGGCCCGGGCCCGGACCCCCCCGTCTTCGGACGGTTTTCGTTCAAATGGCCGTGTCTTGAGCTACGCGCCTTCAAATGACTCTCCGTCAGCGGCAACGCGATCCTTGGATCGAGACGGTCGTTTAGGTATATCGCACTCAAGGATTCGGAATACTTTGAGTTCGGCCGGGTTGGTTCGTACACGAAACCAACCGGGCCCTCGGAGCGGAAACACTCATATCTTGAGCTACAGACGTTCGATTGACGTGCCGTCAGCTTCGTTGAATTTCTCTAAGTGAGACGGATCTTTTGGTTCACTCCGATAGAGGTTTGGACACAGATGGTGTATGGTCGGGTTGGTTTTGCCTTAAAAACCAACCGGGCCCCTGGGACGAAAAGCCAATAACTCTCAGACTGGGCGTCCGATCGACGCACCGTCTGCGACGTTGGTTTCTGTTGACGATACTGAACTTTTGGATACATCAACTTCGGACTTTGTGTCAGTTGATGTATCAGCCTCTCGGCTCATGGAGCGGACCCTCCCGAACGAGTTTGTTGTGTGCGGGAACCCTAGAGCTGTCTGCGACTGCTTCTTCGACAGCGACGACTGTGCAGAGATCCTCCGTGGACTCCGACGATGACCGTGCAGAGAAACTCAGTGGACTGCGACGACGACTGTGCAGAGATCCTCTGTGGAATGCGACGACTACTGCACTCAGCGATCCTGCGTGGATCAGTGCTACAGGTCCTGTGTGGGCCCGGTCCTGTGTGGGCCCGATCCTGTGTGGGTCCGATCCTGTGTGGGTCAGCGCTCAGCGGTTCTGTGTGAGCCAGCGCCTACAGGTCCTGTGTAGGCCCGATCCTGTGTGGGTCATTGCGGGGGTTAGGTATCTATCGATCCATCATGGGTCCGACGACTTAGATGGATCAGTGATCATCTTTATCGTCATCCGAAGAAGTATACCTGTGTGAACTGAATCTTGTGTTACTCTCCTTTGTGGATTGTGTTGAGCTATCCTTTGTGGATTTACTGTTTTCTCTCCTTTGTGGATTGTGTTGAGCTATCCTGTGTGGGTATACGTTTTGCTTTCCTGTGTGGACTGGGTTGTGCTTGGGCTCGGACGTTGGTACCGAACGAGTATTGATGACTTAGGTATATGTATGGGCATATACCTAACCTGTGTCAGATGTTACTTCGTGATTGTATCTTTCCTTTGTGGATTATCCTTTGTGGATTTCGGGAGACCTTCGGGGGTCTCGGGGTCCCTACTGAGTAGCTTATACTCACCCCTGCACGGGCTATGCCCGGACTACGTTGTGTTGGTTGCAGATGACGGACAATGCTGATCGTGGTGGGGGCGTGCAGAGCAGGACGGTACCTGGAGGTGGACCACTGGGCGGGATGTACTCGGAGCGGTCAGGTGGACCCGAGGAGCAGTGGAGGCTATCTGTACACACCCTTCAGGTGGGGCTTCTAGAGGACGGCTCGACGCTGCAGTTTTTTCCTTTCAGTTGCTGTTTTTCCTTTCAGTTGTACTTTACAGTTGGGCTTGTATTTCCGGCCCCTTTTACTTTCAGCACAGCTTGTACCGTTTTTACTTAGTGTTTACTTTTCCGCTTGCTTACTCTGTGGTGCTTGTTTACTTTTCAAAGGCAATGCCTTCCCTTTTTGTTGGTATTTACGCCTTGGTGCTAGTCGCCAGCCCCTGGCCTATGGAAGGCGGGCTTGGGTTAGTCACGGCATGGGCCCCGAGGACGGGTCGTGACAAATTGTTATCAGAGGTGGTCGGTTCTACCACAGACTCTGATCTTTCTTCTATGTGAAGCAATAGTGTTTACCATATTGGGTGTGGTTATCATTCTAGGGAGTCCAGTGTTGGTGCGGCGGCCGACGTATCCGTACACCAGGGCCCTGACTTCTGATTTCTGACATAATGCACGAAAACATTGATTGCATGTGTGTTTCAAGTTTTCATTGTGATTACTTGTGTCAGCTCATCGGTTATACTATTCTGACCGTGGCGCACTTGTTTCCTTTTCAGGATGGCCCGACGACAGTGGCCAGCTAGGGTTTCGAGAGTAGAGTGCGACGATAGCCCGCTGAGTGACGAGGCCTCGGTACAGGGCCCGTTGACAGCAGAGGCACCAACGGTACCTTTACCCGCCGAGCCCCCGATGCTTCCAGCACTAGCAGCTGACGACGCACGATGCCTCGTAGCTCTGCACGAGTTCCAGCGCCAGCGACCACCCAGGTTCCGTGGGGAGATGGACCCCCAGGCCGCCGAGGGCTGGCTGGAGGCGGTCGTCCGAGTTTTCAGGCTAGTGAGGACACTAGCAGACCTCATGGTGATCCTCGCGGCGAGCCTACTGCACGCAGCTGCAGGGCGATGGTGGAGCTTGATGCTCCAGGTACACGATGAGGCCTCCCTCATCTGGACGGACTTCGAGAGCCTCTTCCGCTCAGAGTTCGTCCCGGACACCCTCCGTGTGGTGCACATTCATGAGCTTCTTCAGCTGCGGCAGGGCAGCTTGACGATCGCCCAGTACGCGGCGAGGTTCACCGACCTTTCTCGCTACTCGACAGACATGGTACGAGTCGCTTTCTTCCGGGCCTGGACCTTCGATCAGGGATTGAGACACGAGATCAGGGCATCACTGATCTCCCTCAGCATCCCGACCCAGGGAGGAGTGCTGGAGCGAGCCCTTCTGATCGAGAGCTTCCTGGCTGAGTCCACAGCGAGACCTACCGCAGGGCGGCAGGTAGTAGAGTCTTCGGCAGCTGGTAGCCGATGGACGACTCAGGGTTCCAGGCAGACCAGACCTTCCAGAAGACGACCTCGGGACACTAGCTCAGCAGTGTGGGGCACACAGCGCGGGGCTAGTCTTCTGAGAGTCAGGCAGTGCTACTCCTGCGGCGGGTAGGGCCACATGGCTCGTGACTGCCCGACCCGTCGTACCGAGGAGCAGCAGACGGTGGAGGGGCCACCCAGGCAGAGGCAGAGGGTCGACCGTGGCGGTCCGCATGGAGGAGGCGGACGAGGCAGAGGAGTTGGCCGAGCAGCAGGTGGTGGGCGACGATTTTTGAGGCTCTGCCACCACCACCACCAGGAGGCCCGCCCCGACCTCAGGGAGCTGGCGGGCAGAGACAGGCACAGCTCCAGGCAGCAGAGGCCTACGACCACGGCGCGCCAGAGATGATTCGAGGTATGATCTGTGTCTATTCCACCCTTTCTGCAGTTCTTATAGACACAGGCGCGAGTCACTCTTTCATAGCCACTGTCCTTGTTCGGAGCTCGGAGATTCCGATAGAGCCGTTGGCTCGATCCTTACGGCTAGAGACTCCTACGGGAGCAGACTCGACGATTACGCACTGGTGCCGGCAGTGTGAGCTTACTCTAGGAGGAGAGAGCTTTGGCTGGGATCTTCTTGTAGCGGCGTCGAGGCCTTACGACGTCATCTTGGGCATGGATTGGTTATCTACGGTCCATACACAGATTGACTGCATTAGGCGCAAGGTGCGATGTGTGCGCACCGACGGGAGCAGGTTCACCTTCACCGGCGAGAAGGGAGCCTTATCAGCACGGTATGGACTCACGCAGAGGAGAGGACAACCCATCACTCATCAGTTGGCTAGCCTAATCCTTGGAGCAATTGACGTGCGAAGTCCTAGTTTTCCTGCAGTGGTGTATCAGTATGCAGATGTCTTCCCCGACGACGTTCCAGGGCTACCTCCTCGTAGAGAGGTAGAATTTTATATTGATCTGTACCCTGGGACAGCCCCAATATCCACTCCAGCATATCGGATGGCCCTCGCCGAGCTTCGAGAGCTATGGGTACAGTTGGAGGACTTGCAGGGCAAGGGGTTCATCCGACCCAGTGTTTCACCCTGGGCTTCGCCGATTTTGTTCGCCAAGAAGGCGGACGGGAGCTTGCGACTGTGTGTCGATTATCGTCGCCTGAACCAGGTGACAGTGAGGAACAAGTATCCGCTACCGATGATTTATGACCTCTTAGATCAGCTCAAGGGAGCACGATGGTTCTCGAAGATAGACCTCAGGTCAGCATATCATCAGCTCAGAGTTCGAGACGAGGATGTGCAGAAGATGGCCTTCAAGTATCGGTATGGCCACTATGAGTTCTTGGTTATGCCTTTCGGCATAACCAATGCTCCAGTAGTGTTCATGAGCCTCATGAACAGGATCTTCCATCCATACCTCGACTGATTTTTCGTGGTCTTAATCGACGACATTTTGGTGTACTCGACGACGGAGGAGGAGCAGGCCTACCACCTACGGGTTGTACTAGACACACTTCGGGAGCACCAACTTTATGGCAAGATCTCGAAGTGCAAGTTCTGGTTACGTGAGGTCCACTTCTTGGGGAACGTCATTTCTGAGGCGGGAGTTGCCGTGGATCCCGCGATGATCGAGGCAGTGCTAGCTTGGGAGCCACCCAAGAGCGTGACAGAGGTGCTGAGATTCTTGGGCCTAGCTGGATACTATATGAGATTTGTGCCGGACTTCTCCAGAGTTGCGGCCCCACTCTCAGCATTGACGAAGAAGGGAAAAGCCTTTGTGTGGTCAGACAGATGTCAGCAGAGCTCCCAGGTGCTGAGACAGAGATTGATCAGTGCACCTATCTTGAGGTTGCCTGAGGAGGGAGTTGGATACGTAGTCTACTGCGATGCATCAGGGACCGAACTCGGGTGTGTCCTGATGCAGGAGCGGGCCGTGATTGCCTATGGATCACTTCAGTTGAGGCCGCATGAGCAGAACTACACTACCCATGACCTGGAGTTAGCAGCAGTGGTCTTCGCCCTGAAGACATGGCGGCACTATCTAATAGGCGAGGGCTTTACAGTCTTTTCCGACCACCAGAGTCTCAGGTACATCTTCTCTCAGAAGGACCTGAACCTGAGACAGCGGCGATGTCTCGAGTTCCTCCAGGACTATGACTTTGAGATAGTCTATACTCCTGGGAAGGGGAACATGGTAGCCGATGCCCTCAGTAGGAGGACGAGCATCCAGCTACTTGAGGAGGAAACAGAGCATCTAGCCGCTTTGAAGATATCCTTCGTGGATAGAGATGGAGCAGCCTTCCTTCAATCTCTCACAGTCACCCCTCCACTACTGCAGTGGGTCAGAGAGGCTCCGCGTGGGGACGCTGACTGTGAGACACGGCGTGCACAGATATCCTCAGGAAAGGCACCTGATGGTTTCTCCCTTGGAGCAGAGCACGATGTCCTTTTCAGAGGACGTACCTTGGTACCAGTTGCTTTACGAGAGGAGGTGCTGAGAGAGTTTCACACTTCTCCTTTGGCGGTACATCCTGGAGTGGCGAAGATGTACCAGGATCTCAGACGACATCACTGGTGGCCGGGCATGAAGAAGGCTGTGGCAGAGTTCGTTTCACGGTGCCTCACCTGCCAGCAGGTGAAGGCAGAGCATCAGGTACCAGCAGGCTTGGTACAGCCCTTGGTGGTCCCGGAGTGGAAGTGGGACGGGATATCTGTGGACTTCGTGACTGGACTTCCACGCACTTCCAGAGGTCACGACTCCATCTGAGTGATTGTCGACCGACTCACCAAGTCGGCACACTTTTTACCCATCTGAGAGCAGGGCTTAGTGGAGAGCTTCGGGCGTCTCTACGTCCAGGAGATTGTACGGCTTCACGGCGTGCCATCGACTATCGTCTCCGATCGGGACGCTCGCTTTACTTCCTGGCTTTGGAAGGGGTTGCAGGAGGCGTTCAGGAGGCGACTACGTCTGAGCAACGCCTTTCACCCTCAGACGGATGGTCAGATGGAGAGGACCATTCAGACTCTCGGGGACATGCTCCGCGCATGTGTCCTCGACTTTGGTCGCAACTGGGAGGACCACCTACCCTTGGTGGAGTTCGCGTACAACAACAGCTACCACTCCACCATCGGGATGGAACCCTACAAGGCGTTGTACGGCAGGCCTTGCAGATCTCCTTTGTGCTGGATAGACCCTGGGGAGTCAGCACTTGTGGTACCAGAGATGGTCCGGGCCACGACAGAGAAGGTCCAGGTCATCCAGGAGCGGATGGGGACAACACATAGCCAGAAGAAGTCATATGCTGACAGGAGGCGGAGGCCACTAGAGTTCGAGGATGGCGACCACGTCTTCTTGCGGGTCTCACCTCGACGTGGTTTGCGGAGATTTGGACGAGGCGGCAAGTTGTCTCCACGCTTCATCGGGCCATTCTAGGTCCTCTGCAGGGTTGGCGAGGTGGATTATCGCCTGACTCTTCCACCTAAGTTGCACCGGGTGCACGACGTCTTCCACGTATCCCAGCTGAGGAGATACGTGCACGACCCGACACACATCATTGACTATGGGGAGCTAGACGTGGATGATGGGGCGACTTTTGCAGAGGTCCCAGTGGAGATAGAGGATCGACAGGAGCGGGTCCTACGTGGGCGATCGATTCATCTTGTGCGCATCAGGTGGCAGCATGGGAACCTCCAGGAGAGCACTTGGGAGCGGGAGGCTAAGATGCGTGCTCAGTACCCACATTTGTTTCCCTAGTTTTTGATGTATCTTTACGGGGACGTAAAGCCCTGAGGTGGGAGTAATGTAAAGACCCGAAAATTTCAAGGAAATTTTTTTTCTTAATTTTATTTGGAATTTTACAACAGCGCAGTCTCTGACGGCACCTGATTCCGAGGCCCGGTGTGCCCAGAATCATTTTCCAAAGTTTGGCTCGGGTACGTTCAGTGAACGGACGAGCGGGTTTTTCTAACTTTTGAACCGGTGCCCGGAATCTAATTCTGAGGGCACCGATGAAATCACAGTGCCGATATTCGCTTAGAAACGCCTCTTCCGGAGTTGCGTTTTCTCGGGTGTGGTTTTTAATTTTCAGGCTTAAAGTTAAGAAATAAAATAATTTTGCGACAACATTATTTTATTTCACTTAAGCCACATGGAAGCCACTTGAATCCACTTAAAGGTGGCTTGAACTGAGTTGAACCGGATAGGATACTATCCAGAAATATCCTACCCTCTTGGTAGGATATTTGTGAGGTGGGGCCCGCACGAGCCCTGCCGTTTCTTTCGGCTAAGTAATGCACCTGCGAAAACCCGGCATTATGAAAGTCAACTGACGCGTTTTCTTAATTCTTAAGAGACCATTTAATTGGGCGGTTTATTTAATAAATTAAATGAGCTGTTTCTTTCGTTGAATTAATTCAACGAATTGATGGGTCGTTTCTTACCTATTTTCGTTTGTTTGCACAATAATAAAATAATACCAACCTATCTTTTTTAGAGGATTACTCGTTGAGAGAGGATCCTTGAACCTTCATCCTCCTTCGCGAAGAACGCGAAGAACACGAAGAACGCGAAGAACGCCGAACCCGGAAATCGACGATGTGACATCGTGATCCGCGACGCCGACGCTCCCTTCCTGTAACGTTCTTCTGCGACGTCTCTTCCTCCGCGATGGATCTTCGATCGACTGCTTGAGGTAAGAGCCTCAGTTTTTCTTTTAATCTCCTTTGTGGTTCTTTACCAAAACACGGATTTAATTAATTAAATTAAATCTGCTGTTTCATGGTCCGTTGAGTTCGTCGACTCAACGCCGTGTTTCACGACGACGCGACGCCCTTCCGCGACGACGTGACGATCTCCACCTTCCGCGATGAGCAATTCCGCGAAGAACGCTCGCGAGCGACGACTACGAGGTAGGGGTTTTATTTCTTGGAAATGCCTCTTTTTCCCTTGTCCTTTCCGTTCAAATTGAGGAACCCATTTTATAAAACAATTTTATTTCATTAAAAATTGTTTTCGGTTATGCGTTCATGTGTTGAACTTTATTCCTCCCGTTGTTTATCTCTAATGCGGAGGGCGCGGGCCAAACGAACACGGCCCGACGACCCTCCGCCATTCTTCGTTTTTATGTGGATTTGACGGGCGACGACGGAACGTGCCGCAATGGAGGTTTGATGATTCCGCAGTGAAGAACGAGCCCGGAGAGGAGCAACGGCGCAGACGGGAAGAAAATCGGGCCACCGGAATGACTCCGGCGGCCCGCGGAAGCCGCCGGCGGCGCGGCGGCGCCGACAGCCAGGAGAGGCGGCGCCACCGGCGTGCCGCCGGACAATCCCGCCGCGGCAGAAGCCTCGGCGGCGGCGCTCGCGGACTCGCGGCCGCGCGGGTCCGGCGCGCGCGGGACGCGGCTGAAGCCGCATCCGGGTGTCCGACCGACACCCCGCGGGTGCTGCGGGGTTGTCACGCAGGGGCGGCGGCTCCCCCCCGCGTCACTCAGCTTGCCAGGAAGACACCCCGCGGGTGTCGCGGGGGTGTCACGCGGGGGTGGCGGCTCCCCCCTGCGCCGCTCGGCCGAGCCGAGCCGGGTCGGCCGAGCCAGGCCGGTCCGACCGTCCGGGCCGCGCCCAGGCCGGGCCGGACCGGGTCCGACCCGGTTCGGCCGACCCAGGCGGGTCGGGCCGGGTCGGCCCGGGCCCGGACCCCCCATCTTCGGACGGTTTTCGTTCAAATGGCTGTATCTTGAGCTACGGGCCTCCAAACGACTCGCTGTCAGCGGCAACGCGATCCTTGGATCGAGGCGGTCGTTTCAGTATATCGCACTCAAGGTTTCAGAATACTTTGAGTTCGGCCGGTTTGGTTCGTACACGAAACCAACTGGGCCCTCGGAGCGGAAGCACTCATATCTTGAGCTACGGACGTCTGATTGACGTGTCGTCAGCTTCGTTGAATTCCTCTAAGTGAGAAGGATCTTTTGGCTCACTCTGCCTGAGGTTTGGACACATATGGAGTACGGTCGGGTTGGTTTTGCCTTAAAAACCAACCGGGCACCTGGGATGAATAAGCCAATAACTCTCAAACCGGGCGTCCGATCGACGCGCCGTTTGCGACGTAGAGTTCCTGTTGACGATACGGAACTTTTGGATACATCAACTTCGGACTTTGTGTCAGTTGATGTATCAGCCTCTCGGCTCGTGGAGCGGACCCTCCCGAATGAGTTTGCTGTGTGCGGGAACCCTAGAGCTGGCTGCGACTGCTTCTTCGACAACGACGACTGTGCAGAGATCCTCCGTGGACTCCGATGACGACCGTGCAGAGATCCTCAGTGGACTGCGACGACGAATCTGCATAGATCCTCAGTGGACTACGATGACTACTGCACTCAGCGATCCTGCGTGGATCAGTGCTACAGGTCCTGTGTGGGCCTGGTCCTGTGTGGGCCCGATCCTGTGTGGGTCCAATCCTGTGTGGGTCAGCGCTCAGCGGTTCTGTGTGAGCCAGCGCCTACAGGTCCTGTGTGGGCCCGATCCTGTGTGGGTCATTGCGGGGGTTAGTTACCTATCGATCCTTCGTGGGTCCGATGACTTAGATGGATCAGTGATCATCTTTATCGTCATCCGAAGAAGTATACCTGTGTGAGCTGAATCTTGTGTTACTCTCCTTTGTGGATTGTGTTGAGCTATCCTGTGTGGATTTACTGTTTACTCTCCTTTGTGGATTGTGTTGAGCTATCCTGTGTGGGTATACGTTTTTCTTTCCTGTGTGGACTGGGTTGTGCTTGGGCTCGGACGTTGGAGCCGAACGGGAATTGATGACTTAGGTATATGTATGGGCATATACCTAAGTCGTTCCAGATGTTACTTCGTGATTGTATCTTTCCTTTGTGGATTATCCTTTGTGGATTTCGGGAGACCTTCGGGGGTCTCGGGGTCCCTACTGAGTAGCTTATACTCACCCCTGCATGGGGAATGCCCGCACTACGTTGTGTTGGTTGCAGACGACGGACAACACTGATCGTGGTGGGGGCGTGCGGAGCAGGACAGTACCTGGAGGTGGACCACAGGGCGGGACGTACTCGGAGCGGTCAGGTGGACCCGAGGAGCAGTGGAGGCTATCTGTACCCACCCTTCAGGTGGGAGTTCCAGAGGACGGCTCGACGCTGTAGTTTTTCCTTTCAGTTGCTTTTTTTCCTTTCAGTTGTACTTTACAGTTGGGCTTGTATTTCCGGCCCCTTTTACTTTCCGCACAGCTTGTACCGTTTTTACTTAGTGTTTACTCTTCCGCTTGCTTACTCTGTGGTGCTTGTTTACTTTTCAAAGGCAATGCCTTCCCTTTTTGTTGGGATTTACGCCTTGGTGCTAGTCGCCAGCCCCTGGCCTATGGAAGGCGGGTTTGGGGTAGTCACGACACGGGCCCCGAGGACGGGTCGTGATATTCATAATGATGGAATGCATAATGCCAGACGTTCATAACCACATAGCCAAGGCCTAATGTCAAGACTACAAATAATATTTTTTCAAGGCCTTGTTCCAAGACACTAGTTTGTCTTATGAGACCTACTGATACATCGAGGAGCTATAGCGGGCTCCACCTGTCACTTACTATGTCCAATGCATTCCCATATGAAAATTTTTAAACATAACATAAATATTCGTATTAAAACTAGCATACGAAATGTCAATGCTTTCTCCATAAACCATGAATGGTGTAAAAATAACACATCCACAGTAAAACATATCACAAAACCTTCAATACAATACAAAAGTTTTGTATCATAATAAATCAACTTCAAATAAGACTAAAATCCATTAAAGGATGTTGAGATAGATGAAATCAAAACTATTTGAGAGAAATATCTCTTTTCTCGAAATCATTGAAAAGTCACACATTTATAAAGGAAGTAATTTAAACGAGATTTTTGAATCAAAGTGTCCCATACGACTTTGAAAATTTTGAAATGAAATATCATTTCAAAACATTCATGTCCATATAAATAAATCCTTAAAATTGTTTTGAAAACATGGACATTAATTAAAAATATTTAGAAAGATAAATCTTTAAAACATTTAAAATTATGATCTTGATAAAGAGTACCTTTCACAAATTCTTAAAATATTCATTTTGAAATAATTTAAGTGTCACATAATTATAAAATAAAACATTTAATTTGAAAATATCCATATAAGATTTTAAGGGACGCTTCGGCGATTTTATAACAGCAGAAAATAACTGCACCCATCGTATATGTTTAAAAATACATTCTTATCATAAATTTGTCGAAAAGGTTAAAAAGTACCTTGTTTCGAAAACAACGGAAATATTCCTTTAAAAAAATAAGGGTATAAATGACTTTAACCCATTGTCTATCAATAGTAAAAAAAAATTTAAATACATTTTTAAGGAACTTGGATGTGGATGATAAAGAGATCCCTGTAGATAATTACATATAAACAACCTCAGATAATGAAGATATTGCGAAAGAAACCCTTACCTTGTACTTTTACTTGGTTGGGGGTAGGTTAACCTCCTGTATAATGGTGAAATAATTGTTATTAAATTATACAAGAATCATATACATTAATATGATATCATATATGATCTTTTAACATTGCTTTGTTAATAATATCTTAGTATTATCGTCGTTTCGGGCGTTAACTTACTTGTTTTCTTTTATATGTTTTGTTATGTAAGCCGTGGTTTTCATGGATAGGTTATATCTTATTCATATCCATAATGATATCATGTCCTTAAATATTATTTTTAAATCATCAAATGATAATTATACTTGAATGGATACGATGGAGAATGAATCTAATCGCGTTCGTGGAGACGGTAGTCCGTACGTACGCACGAGCGACAATATCATTATTTTGATATTAAAATAATATATAATTCGATGGTATATCATATATACAGAATAATTATCATGTTATATTTATTATTTACATGAATTACAAATCATTATTATACCCATCCAAATAATAATATATTAAATAATAATTACACATTACGTGGAGACGGTAATCCGTACGTACGCCCGTATGGTGAAATGTCATTAAAAGGATGGATAGAATACTAAATATGGTTGTACCATATTTATAATAACATCACAATATATATAAGATACTGGGTTTATTATTTTAGAATGGTAATAACAAAGAAATAAGAAGTGGAAGAATAAAGGAACTTGAAAAAGGGTGGTGAAAACATTACCTCTTCTTCGGGTTCTTCCTTTTGATTTTATCAAAAGGGCTCCTTAGGTTGGCTTTCTGACTAAAGGAAGGCCTCTAGGATGAAGCGAGGGAATTTGAGAGAGTATTTGGGCAGGGTTTGGCCGAACCAAAAGTCTTTTAAGGTGTGAATTAATGAGAAGGGGGGGGGGGTTCCCTTTTATAAGAGGGGTGAGGGGCACCTTTGGAAAAGCTAGAAATATTATTTTATAATAAATTCATATTCGGATTCTAATGGCTCCAAAGTGGATTATTTACAGTTTAAGGTGGGTATGGGTCTCACAAAACTCAACCAATAGTATTTAGATAGGATTGGGTCACTATATTAACGTTATCTTTAAGTATTAACTCTTAGTTAATGAGTTTCACTTTTACAATGTCTCTTTATATTTTTATATTATATGGTTAATAAACTTACTATATACATCCATGCGACCCCCAAGTGGTCCATTAATTATACACCTATCATTATATTAGACTCTTGGCTGATCCTTAGATTTTTAGGAATTGAATATCAATTAATAATACAATATTTTTTAAAAAAACTATTTTATGCCATTTTTGATGCTATTCATTAATTGATTTTTTTGAAAATTAAAACAGAATTAGTACTAATAAAAAAGTTAATTAAGTCAATCCTAACATGTCATATTAACCTATAAAATTATTTTAATTCATAAAAAGTCTCAAATTATGTTTATTTGGGTATTTATAATATCAATTATTTTAACTCTTCACTATTATGGTAATTACTGCATCATCATTGTGTCAAAAATAAATTAAATTATTTAATGTCTAAAAATTATAAACAAAATATAATTATGTATTAAATCATTTCATCTTTCTAAATAATATTTATAGTCAGAAATCCAACATATATATCTCTATGTAAAAATTATTTTGCAAAAAGACATATGCTTATGTCATCTTTGTATTTATTTTAACTTAATTAATATAAAGTGTCATTATCATTTTCAAGTGGCTCCATGGGGTCCAAAAATTGACCCAACGATGCCCGTGGTCAGATATGTATCAACCAATATGGTTAGGACACGTTTTAGGGAAATTTGTTATTATTATAATTTTATTTTTTAACCCTTATTTGTCGGATTTACCCTTTAACCATGGTAAATAAAATATTTACCGAAGTAATTATTCAAAATGTCTAAAAATAAAAGAAAACTATTTACACAATTTGAACATCTTGATTCCAAATACTGAATCAATTTTTCCAAATTCAAAACACATAAATGGAAGAAATTAATTTAAAATTAATTCCCGTTGTTAAAACAAAAAGCGTGTTTTAAGAGATAATAACTATCAAAAGATTGACACTTGTTTATGTCAGGTTTAATTGTAAAATTATGTATAATGACCAACATTTTATTAAATGGTAAAAATATATTATAAATATACTTTAAAACCACTCAAATTCATAATTTATCAATATAAATTATTTCAATTAAAAAAGTTGTTTTTAATTAAAATTTATTAATTTTCACTATTCACCAAAATATAAATGTTATCCGAAAAGTTCCAAAATTTCACCCTAGGAAAAATTCGATATTCTGAATCCAAAAATGAAGTCCATTTTGAGAGATAAAATTTATAAAATTTTACAAAGTAGGTATTAGTATTCATTACGGCTAGTTTGATTGGTTATAGTGTGTATTAGAACTCGAAGTTGCGTATAACACACACTACTGTATTATTCAAAGGGAAGCATACTGAGGAAGCTTGGGGTGTAAATTTTTGATGTCCCCATTATAAAGAATATATTTATTTAGTCAAATTAAAGTTTATAATATTGGATTTAAAAAAGGTTCACTGTTAATATTGGAAAAAGTGTATTTTTGAAAAATACTTCTTTTATCTGAAAAAAATGAATTTGTTATTACATTATATCTAAGAAAATCATAATATGGATTCTAAAATTATAAGGATTATATAAAGTTTAAAATTTAGTTAATACTATTCATAACCTCTTTTGAACAGCTTGTTTGGTAAGTCATGGTGCGCTTGAACTCGGTGTTATGTGTAGTGAAAGTTATTGAATTGTTTTGAAGAAGTACATAGTATGAAATCTCGGGGTGTTACATTTTACTTCTAAAATATGAACTCAAGATTCATTAAATAATAAATCTTAATTAATTCCACCAAATAAGAGTTAATCATTTTTACTTACTGTTTCTAATTTATTTTCTCTCATGCTTCTTCTTATTATATTGATTAAATTATGAATTAATAAATATAATTTCATATATATTATAATATATTATTATTATTATTATTAGAAATTATTTAACCTTCAATCCATTCTATGAAAAAGTAAAGAACCTCACATGTGTACATATGACTTACCATATCCCCATAGCAGTGTAATTCGTTTTTTATCGCCACATTACATGGATTGTTATAATGATGAAAATAATGGACATATATAATAAATATTACACGGAATTGACCCTATAAAATTAATATATCACTATTTACCTACCCATCCACCATTAATGGAATGATATCATTGATCATTGATATATACGACACACTATATCAATGACAGGATGTGATCCATTTTTCACGGTCAAAATTATAGAATTTTTATATAAATTTATTTAATTATTAAATAATTTATTTATTAATTTAATTTAATTATGTACATGAATTATCTATATCCTATTCAAGGGAACCCTGACAATCATGACCGAACAAGCATAAAAAAACAAGGCAATCGACAACCAAAGTAATGAGAATATGGAAATTTTATCAACAAAAAGGTGATAAGATTACATAAGATGATAATATATAATAATGAATAATACATTTATAACTTAAATTAATAACATGATTAAAACCAATATATATGAGGTTAGATCATGTTAAACTAAAAGCATTCTTTTAGTAAGGAAATATATCTCAATATTATTTCGTCGATGTATATTTTGATGTAATTGACCTATATTTTTTATAAGGTAAATATAATTAAAATTTTACTCATTATATCATTAATTTGTTTCTTGTAATTATATATAATGTTGTTTATATTTAATTCATTCATTTGGTATATGATTCAACTGGTTAAAATGTTACAGGGGTTTCTTTTCTATGTTTTACTTCCATGGGAAATTAGTCTTATTAAGAACTTATTCCATTTATTTTTTGAATATATTTCCCATTTTAGGTGTCATGTAATGAATTTATTTATCTTCACATTATTTTAATTTTAAATTTATTTTGTATATTTCATGGGGCTTGTGATTAAAAGGTACTACAATTGTAAGTGTTTATTTCAGAATATCATCATTAATCAGGATTGTTTGTGTTTAAGTATCTATAAGAGAATATTTCTCTTACATTCCCATGTTTTATAAATATATGTTCAATTTTTTAATAATCTACAATAATTTATTAACTTTATTTTTACCCTTTTTTTTGAAATTTTATAAAATTTATTGTTCTATCATTTTCTGATCAAGGTAATGTTTTATATTTTGTACAAGAGTTTGAAAGGAATGTTTTATTTACTTATACAACATGAACCTGATATTTAGAATTCATAAAGCCTTAACACATTGAATCCCCCTCAAAAAATTTTCTAGATTATTTTCTTAGAAAAAGAATTTGTTATTACTTGCTTACTTTTTATATTTCAAAATGATTTTCAATGTAAAAAAGGTAATTTTACTCTCAAGAAATATTCTTGTAATATCTTGAATGTTTTCATCTATGTCAACATCATTTGTTTAATCTTTTTTTGAGGTTTTACAATAATTATAAAATTCAATATATTTATTTTTATGTTTTATGATCCATTTGACTAGAAAATGTATTGATATTCCATATTTATAGTTCTTATAATGCAGAATGTTATTGATTTTGTTGATTAGGTATTTTAATTAATGAATTAAATAAATTATTTATTATACGAGGAATTATTTGGACATGAATGTATATTTGGTGACCATTTATAGAAATCCACTCGAAGCATTAGTAGTTCTCATGAGACAAATGAGTTGGTAAAACAAGATTGGTTTATACCTAGTATTAATTAAAAATATTATAAAAGGTCCTGAAAATAGATGTAATGTTGGACAACATGGATAATTTTTAAAAAAAGATAGTTTTAAAATGTATTTTAAAAGATCATAACGGTATATGTATCATGTTCATGACACATGACATCCTATAATTAACCATTTTATTTTTTAGAATCCAGTAATTTTTTTTATCCATGATATTTTCACAATTATATTATCTCTAAAAGAATTTACTTCATATTTTTCTGTAAAATGGAATGTGTTTTCAATTTTTTTCCTTTTCATATTGATTATGAATTTTCTTTTCAAGATAGTAATGTTTTTTAAAAGACATATGCTTTCAGTTTCTTAGCTTTTCGTATTGTTTATTGTGCATCCTATCATGATTGTAAAATCTATTTAGATGGGATGTGTGTTTAGTTATTTAACATTCCATGTTGATTATAATAATTGATTTATGAAAGCATCCACTATACATAAACCTTACTAAGAATTTTACCTCACCCTCATTTTTTTCTGTCCCCTAGGAATACATTAAGTGTATAAATATTATTATACAATGATATTTTATATAGATTAAAGTTATTATAAAAAAAATTATGTCCTAATTTTTGTTTTCAAATGTAACCACTGAATCTTTTATGTGTCTAGTTTTTTAAGAGTACTAAACTATTTTTTCCTTCGGAATGAGATTCTTTTTATCTTATTCTATTGTAAAAAATTAACCAATAGTTATGGTCTACTAGTTTTATAATTTTTAATGTGTGAATCAGAGGATGTCTAGTACGAACATTGGGGAAAATATTCAGGGAACCAAAGATTAGGGAATTTAACATTTTGAATGAATTTGGTTGTAATTATATATATATAATAACCTCCTATATATTTGGAAATTTTAATAGATAAACTAGATAAAACATATGGAATCAATGATTTAGAAGAAGGTGTCATGATTTAGAAAATATTTTAATAACATTTAATGATAATTTAATTACTTACAATGAGTATTATAGGTTGATTATTACACTTTGAATTTTGACCTTAGTCAATGGGGGGAACCATAAGTAATGAATTTTAAAATTTATTATGATAGATAATATGATGAAGATGTGTTTCCCCAATGGTAATATGGTTAGATTAATCATAAAAAATATATAGAAATATGTTTATTTTGGAAGCATCCATGTATTTATTAACCTAAGTGTTATAAACACCATCACGGGTTTCTGAGCATATTTATAATCAAAAGTTTTAATTATTAAACAATTTTTTTGTGTTTTTATTTTGGGATTGTTAATTAAGTTTGATTATATTTTGTGAGACATTTTCGAAATACAACCCATAGGTTTTGTACGTGTTTTAGTAAAAAAATAATATTAGGAATTCTAACGTTAAATTGATTTGACACAATTTGAAGGGTAATGTGTAATGACATGGATATTCTCCAGTTTTATTATATTAAAAGTAAATTGAGAAAATTCATAGACTAGGAGATGAGATTGCATATGATTTTGATACCCAGTGTTCTCAATAAATAACCATGAAAAAATGATAATTCTTTTAATAAAATATGTAAGAAATTTTTATTTAAAACAGAGTAACTTATAAATGGTTATCCATATAAAAAATATTAGGGAACCATTGAGTTAATAATGGTAAATTTAACCTAGATGAGGGCTAATATAGGCCAGCATGGGTCAATTGAGAAATATAGATTTTGGATGTTTCAGTAAAAAAATATTTAATAAAAATATTTTAATTTGACATAGAGATAGTTTTTGTTATATTTTAGTTTTTAAGGAATTTTGGGATATCACCTCAACCCTGTAATTCCCCTGACATTAAGAGAAATATGTAATCTCAAAAGGAAGATAGATCAGAGATTGGGACTTGGATTTAAGATCAAACGATTGGTGAAAGAAGAAAACAGAACATTTCACTTTGTCAACAACCAATCCAAACCCAAGGTAGGGTGTTGTTGTTTCGTGAATCATTCCCCATTATAAAATTAAATGATAAATGTGAAAATAACCATGAGATGGTTGATCCATGGTTTGATCATTCTAGAAATATGGATAATATATGCTGGTTGATTATCGAGGATGATTCTGTTTAGAGATTCATTTTATTTTTTATCTGTTCTTCATTCTAAAATGAATGGATCGTGGTCGACAAGAAAAAGGTCAAGATAATTATTCGAGCATTCCTCAGAATTTATATCATTCCCCAAATCATTTGGAATCACATATACATTGAGAAATATGAACAGAGGATCATTTCACCATGGATCCATGGCACAATGATCAATGATTAGGGATCCAACACTATAACAACATCCCATATGTGTGATGGTGAAGGCGTGACACGATTCAACAGAGGCATCAGTTTATTGTGGTGCACGGTGGCACACAAATAAGTGGATTAATATGTGTTTAGGAAGAGAATGAGGTGGAAAAAGAGTCATCGACATGGTGGTCGGTGGCATAGGCGGCAAAAAACCCAGTGGGGGGCCATGCCAGGCAGATCGTGAGGTGGACGAGCCACCAGTTGGCTAGCCGATGATGGAGCACGAGGCTATAGAAGACAAACATAGACGTGTTAGGGATAGGATGTGTATGCAGATAGGTACATCTAGAGCCCATATTAGTGGAGGCTATGAGGGAGGATGGGGACACGGTGGACATCCATATTGACCATAGATTCACCATTTCGAGCAGGCGTACGTGGTAGGTTCTGCTACATGTGAGAGAAGGGGGTCATGCACACCTGTTGCGGGCCAGGACGGATGTGCCAAGCTTCTCTATTGAATCGATAAGCTATGTCCAGTGGTCCATCGGACTACTACCCAGTGAGCAGTAGGTCTGGTTGGGTTAGTCGAATGGATAGGGTTGGGTTGATGGGTCAGGTAGGGTACATTTTCTCTAAATGGGCATAAAATTCAAACGGAAGGTCCGTTTGACGAGATGTATATGGTTGTGGGACCCTTTAGGTGACGTCGTACTTTTGAGATGGCATAATAGGTTTTTAGTATAGAAACATATAGGTTGATACTTTCACATGGTTCATTCATTAAGGGTTTAGTACAACATTACGCCCACATCGTAGGATAGTAGTCCCCTCTAGAGGCTGAGTGCAAGATATAGTTTTAGTATCCCTCATTAGAAATCGAGTGATAATTTATCACCACTACGAGAAAAAGGGTTTATTGCCACAAGTTATTTGTGACGGGACATATTCCCATCACAATAGGTTTGAAGAAAGGGATATTTGTGATGGGAATATATTCCCGTCGCATATAACTGATCATTTGCGATGGGGACAGTGTCACCATCAAAATAGGTTTGGCGCGGATTTCAAGCCAAAACACGGGAAAGGTATTTGCGACGGGTGGCTACTCCCCATTGCAAATACCCTGCCGGGGTAAATACTATTTGCGACGAGTAAAGTCGCCCGCCGCTAATGTTATGTTTATCTATAAGTATTTGCGACAGCCTCGTCGCAATAACCTTTTCACAGATGAGGGTATTTGCGACGGTCCATCAAAAATACTATTCGACAGATATAATACTAGCAGTGGGCAGCTTTACCCTTCACAAATAGTAATTACGACGAGACTGTCGTAAATAAGTAAACAGTAGCGATGACAGATTTACCCGTCGCAAATAATATTTACTGCGTTAGGGTATTTACGACGAGAAAAACCGGCTGTCGCTAACGTTATGTCAGCAGGTAAGTATTTGTGACGGTTCCCACCGCAAAAGCCTTTTTAAATGCTGACCTTAATTAATGCGGGTGGTGAGAATTTGCGACGGGTCCCATCGCAAGTAGCAGTATTTGCGATGGGTAACCCGTCGTAAATAATCCCATCGCAAATACGTTAACCTATATATACCCCCAACCTTTTCAGTTTTGAAGACATTCAAATCTTCTTCTTCTCCTCTATTCTCCTTGAAGCATAGTTTTAAGCAAGAAACTTTTTTTGATTCTTTTTGCGAGACCGTCAGAAGGAAATCAAAGGGGTCCATAGCTTCACGATTTCAAAGGTATTTACGCTTTATTTAATTTTATATTTATTTCATTTTTTTATATTAATTTTAATTTTTGTTCTAATTAAATTAGATTTAAATTAATTTATTATTTATATTTAGTTTTATTAATAAAATGATATTGTTATAAATAATTATAAATAATTAGTAATAATTAGTCATAACTAATTCGGTATAATTAGTAGTTAAGTATAGATTTTGGTTTATCAATCAAATAAATCCTTGTCTAGATAAGAACAAGTAGAGGCGGTTCTGGCACATATGTACCTAGAAGTGAAAACTCTGACAAGGAGTTTTGGGTTTGACCCAGGGTATCCTGGTACATGACAACGGGCCTTGCTGCACTCCTTGTTTGACACTCCCGTGGGATATTTATTTGGTAATAATTAGATTTAATTAGAAATTTGAAAATTATTAAAATAATTTGTAAATAATTAAAATAATTTCCAAATATATAAAATAATTAGATTTATTCAAATAATTTGATTAATTCAAATAATTAGAAAATAATTAAAAAAATAGCAACTTAATTCATATAATTTAAATAATTAGCAAATAATTAAAATAATTAGCAAATAATTAATATAATTATCAATTAAAATAAATAACTATTTAATTAGATTTATTCAAATAGTTAAAATATAATTAAAATAAATAGTGATTTAATTCGAATAATTAATTAAAATAATTAGCAAATCATTAAAATATTTATCAAATAAAATAAATAGTGATTTAATTCAAATAAGTAAGAATTAAAATAAATAGAGATTTAATTCAAATGATTAAAATAATTAGCAAGTGATTAAAATAATTATCAAGTGATTAAAATAATTAGAAAGGGATTAAAATTATTAGCATGTGAATAAAATAATTATCAAGTGATTAAAATAATTAGCAAGTGATTAAAATAATTATCAAGTGATAAAAATAATTAGCAAGTGATTAAAATAATTTTCAAGTGATTAAAATAATTATCAAGTGATGAAAATAATTATCAAGTGATTAAAATAATTATCAAGTGATTAAAATAATTATCAAGTGATTAAAATAATTATCAAGTGATTAAAATGATTATCAAGTGATTAAAATAAATAGCAAGTGATTAAAATAATAAGCAAGTGATTAAAATAATTTTCAAGTGATTAAAATAATTATAAAGTGATTAAAATAATTAGCAAGTGATTAAAATAATTAATTAGCAAGTGATTAAAATAATTAATTAGAAAGTTATTAAAATAATTAATTAACAAGTGATTAAAATAATTAGCAACAAATTAATTAGAAACAAAGTAATTAGAAATAAATTTATTAGCAACAAAGTAATTAGCAACAAAGTAATTAGAAACAAAGTAATTAGAAACAAAGTAATCAGCAAAAAAGTAATTAGCAACAAATTAATTAGCAACAAACATGATTGACCACTCGTTCAATGGAAAGGAAAATGTGATTGACCACTCATCCACCTCAATTCTCTTTTCATCTATGTGTTGAGGCTTGACATGAAACTTCTGTCTCCACATGTAATATTTGCATTCACTATCAAAATCAACCTGCCAGTTAATGTGAATATTACATGTGGAGATAGATGTTTCCTTTCAAGCCTCAACACATAGATGAAAAGAGAATTGATGTGGATGAGTGGTCAATCACATTTTCTTTTCCATTGAACGAGTTGTTAATCACCTGGTCTCTTCATATCTTCCCATTACTAATTAGTAATATAATTAGTATATAATTAGTATATAATTAGTAACATATGTTATTATTATATTATTAATATTTATGAAAAAATAATATTAATATTTTGTTCATGTTCAATAAAATTTTTGTGTCAGTCGTGTCGAATGTAAAATCTATAATTTTCCTTGCTTGGTTAATCACCTTGTAAGTAGCGTTGCAATAAGACGATCCATGTCATGTCTTTGTCATCTATAAGAATCATATCACATGACCCTTTACACACCATTTTTCCATGAATGCTTAAGGGATTAAATTTTTAAGGAAAATGATCTATGTAAACGGTAATGCGAGATGATTCTTAGAGACATGAACGACATGACTTCGGTCATCTTATTGCAATGCTACTTGCGAGGTGATCAACCAAGAAAGGACAATTATAGAGTTAACATTATACACGGTTGACGCAAAAAATTTATTTAACATGACCTAAATATAAACATCCCTTTAAGATATGAACATGTTAAGAATTGATCAAATCATGTTTCGAATAATTATCAGTAATTACCGATAATTACCAATAATTAGCAGTAATTAGCATTTATTTCACTGAAAATTGTGTCGCTCGTAATTAGTGGTAATTATTAAGAAGTAGTTCTAATATCTTCTCTTTTTGGGGATATTTCTAAGTTAACATTGTACATAGCTGACATAAACATTTTATTGAGCATGACCTAAATATTAAAGACCCTTTAATATTTGAACATGTTAAGTATAGATCGAATCATGTTGTGAATAATTATCAGTAATTACCAATAATTAGTAATATTTGCCGATAATTACCAATAATTAGTAATAATTACCAATAATTACCAATAATTAGCAGTAATAAGCAGTAATTTCACTAAAAATTGTGTCTCTTAGTGTAATTATTAAGAAGTAGTTCTAATATCTTCTCTTTTGGGGAATTTTTATAATATCAAATTATTCAAAACCAGTAATGTTTTAATGTTTTGTAGAAAAATATGGAACAATGAAATCGGTAATAGTAATTATTAAAAGACAGTGTATGGATAAATCAAAGTAGAAATCCAAATGGTTCTGGTTTAAATCCTGTATAAATTGAGGGTGTAGAGACTTTCTTATCATTTGCATCATCAAATCCATAATTTGTTTCAGAAGGCACAATAAAATGTCCTTGTAAAAAATGTGCACTGAGAACGTTGGACAGATTTGATAAATTTGGGGGACATATCTGGCATTTTGGTTTTCAACCGGATTATGTTTTTTGGTATCAACACGGTGAACGCAGTTCCAGAGAAGGTGATACAAACTTGATTCCGGATCTATCACGGTTTCAAAATTTAGTACTTGATGTTGCAGGTCCATATGTTCAACATACCGAAAATAAGGATTATGTTGATTCAACTCCTGAGTTGGCACCATCTGAATTTTATGAGTTGATGAGGTCTTCTGAGGATGCATTATATCCTGGTTGCAAGATAAGCAAGTTTGAAGTAGTTGAAAAATTTATGGCTATCAAATCAGATAATGGAATGTAAAACAACTATTTTGATCAGATATTTTCTTTGGTTAAAATAGTATTACCTGAAGGAAATGCTTTTCCTGCAAATTACTATGAGAGTAAGAGGCTGGTTCGGAATTTGGGACTTAGTTTTCAGAAGATTCATGCATGATCAAATGATTTCATTTTATATTCTGGTTAAAACGAGTCATTGGATAGTTGTGCTACATGTGGACAACCGAGGTATAAAGAATCTCAACATGGTAAGTCTGGCATGATTCCTGTAAAATAGTTGAGATATTCTCCGCTTACATCCAGACTACAACATTTATTCATGTCTAAGAATACAGAGACAATGATGTCATGGCACAAAATGAATATTTCAACCAGTAAAAGTTTGAATCATCCAGCCGATGGTGATTCATGGAAACATTTTGATTGAGTGCTTCTGTCATTTGCTTTAGATGATTGAAACGTGTGACTAGGTATTTCCATTGATGGTTTCTGTCCGTTTGGATCTTATGGTAGTTAGTATTAATGTTGGCCTGTATTTATAACTCAGTACAATTTACCTCCATGGATTCTGATGAAGGAGACTTATATCTTTTTGACCTTATTAATCCCAGGACATCCGAAAAAGAATATTGATGTATATTTGAAACCATTGATTGATGAATTCAATTTATTGTGGATTAATGGTTTCAATACATATGATGTTGCTGTGAAATAAAATTTCATACTAAGAGAAGCATTGATGTGGACAATTAGTGACCTCCCGGCATATGGCATGTTATCTGGATGCAGTACCCATTGATCGAAATCATGTCCTTACTGTATGGGAGAGAACAAAGCATTTATGCTTTTCCTTGGAAAAAACCCTGTTATTTTTATTGTCATCACATATTTATTTCAACTGATCATCCTTTTCGGAGAAACAAATCTCATTTTATAAAAGGTACAATTGAAAGGGATGGAACTCCTAAAATTCTATCAGTTACAGAGTTAAAATCAGTTGTATTTTCATTACCTCCCATAACATTTGGACCCACAATAAACAAACAAAAAATTTCTGGCTTTGGGAAAGAACACAATTGGATAAAACGGAGCATTTTTGTGGATTTTCCATATTGGTCTGATTTGTTGGTCTGCCACATGATGGATGTTATGCATATTGAGAAGAACTGTTTTGATAAGTTATTCCATATAGTTTTGGATACACCTCCTGATAAGAGAAAATATAATGCAAAGGCATGATTATATCTTGCCCAAATTTGCAGGCGCCTAGAACATGAACTTTTTGAGAATGTCAGAACACAAAGTTAATGAAGCCAAAAGCAGCTTATACACTGTCCAAAGAAAGTCTCTTATTATTTTGTCATTGGATTCCAGATTTGAGACTTCCATATGGATGTTCTTCAAATTTAGGTAGATGTGTAAAGAATGGTTATATAAGCGGATTAAAAAGTCTTGATTGTCATGTTATAATGGAAAGACTTATTCCAATTGGATTAAGAGGCCTGTTTAATTCCATGATTTCGGATTCGATAACAGACATGTCATATTTTTTTGAGACATTTGTGTAGCAACAACAGATTATGATGTTCTAAGAAATCATGAAGAAGATTTTGTTGTAATTATATGTAAACTAGAAAAAATATTTCCACCATCTTTCTCTGACTCAATGGAACATATGATATTACATTTACCACATGAAGCAAAGTGTAGAGGTCTAGTACAATTTTTATGGATGTACCCATTCGAAAGATGCATGCAGAAGTTGAAAAAAAAGTATGTAACAAAGAATCTGTTGAAAGATCAATTGTTGAAGACTATATGCAAGAAGAAATATCTTTTTTCTACTCTCACTATTTTGAATATGAGTATCCCTCAAAACACAACCGCATGGGACAGTACGAGGGGAATGTTGACGATGGAATGGACAATCAATTATCAGTTTTTAATCAGTTAGAGCTTGGTTTCGGTGGAGTTCATGAATGATGGCTTTCAGATGATTAACATCACATAGCTCATACGTATTTTTTGCTCAACTGTGAAGAGATGACATAATTTATACAGTAAGTGCTTCTATAACTTATTCTATAATTTATGTTACAATAAGTAACTATATTTTTTTAGGTTATATGATAATAATATCAAGAAACAACTTCCACAAATTACAACATCTTCTCTCGAAAAACGCCGACAGAAAAAGTTTTCTCGGTGGTTTCAAAAACTGGTAACATAAATTCTTCCTGTTTTAACATCTCATTCAGTTTATTGTTATTATATTGATAATTATTTTACAAATTTTCAAGTGTCTCAACATGATGTTAAAATTGACAAAAATCTGTGTATATTAAGTAACCCACCATCCAAAATGGTTAAATCTTATAATGGATATGTGGTGAATGGATTTCAATTTCATACACGTGCATATGGGGAATCAAAAAAAATAATGAACAGTGTAATTTTCATGAGAGGATCTCATCATAGAATAAATAAAGTGGAATTTTATGGCATGATTGATGAAATTATTGAACTTTGTTATCTAGGACATCATTACATAATGATGTTCCAATGTCGGTGGTTGGATACTCAGAGAGGAGTTCATGTTCATCCTACTCATGGAATCATCTATATTAAATATAAATGTCTTCTTACAGTAAATGAACCATTTTACTAGATTAACATGCACATCATGTTTATTGTACAAATTACTGTGCTACGTCAAGAGACCTGAGTGATTGGTGGAGCATAATTAAAATCAAAATTTGAGAAAATAAGTTTTCTCAAAGTGAAGCTTATTTCACTGAAGTGCAAGGAATTGATGTTTTTCAAGAGACTACTCAAAATCCTTTTTTTCACAATGAAACATGAGTATCGATGATGACATCCCACAATTAAGATTTGATGGTGACGATGATGTTAATGATGTGAAAAATGAATTTGAAATGGTAAGAGATGATGGAACTAAAACTCAAATGGGTATCGATGACTCTGAGGAGGAATATGAAGATGATATCGTCAGATATGAAGATGATGATGAAGGTGGACATTAATACAATTCAATGCTTGTTATATATAATCATAACTTATATATATGTATATATAATAATAATTTTTAATTATTTCATAACAACATTCATTTTCTGTTTCAGATGAATGATGAGCTATTTCATCAGTTGTCAGAGGCTGACCTACCTTTGGATGAGGTTGATTTCAGGTCATCTGACCCTCAGCCAACTGGAACTTCAGGGAGTTCACGGAGGGGGTGTGGTCTTGCACGATTGATGATCGCTGACCCCATCCCTGAGCGATGGCTGCATCTTAGGTTCGATCAATGCACGTGGAGGTATGATAACATGTGCATTTTATTAAGATTTTATTAATTTATTTACATTGTAAATGTTCGATTATTTTTTTACAGTTTTACGCAAATAGCAGTCGACAGGGTAACGCTATTTTGCACAACTATTTTTCTTAGCCATGGACCACATGGGAACAGATTCCCATTGATGTGCAGCAAGCCATGTTTGGCCATTGGTTGGTACGTAAATAAATAGTTTTTATTTTAAAATTTATTTCATTTATAACATGATATTGAAAATTATTTGTAGGGTTTATGGTAGTCGATCGATGATACCATGCGTGACGCCATCCACAAGGCATGGGAGGTGGTGATGCATCAGCGATTGCGTCAGTTTTTACACAATTTAAGAAAAATGAAAATGAAAAAAGCAGGGGTGACCGTGTTTGATGAGTCCTATAGAGCCCACCGACCAGAGTACATTTCATCCCGCGTATGGGATGGATTATGTTCACATTGGTTGAGTGGTGGATTTCAGAGGATATCATCGTTGGGGAGGCAGAATCGGGGGAGACAGGAGGTGACTAATCGAGCTAGGTGTCGTACATTCAGTACGCATAGAGAGCATCTGGTATGTACATTTTTTAAAAATATTTTATATAACTTTAAATATTAACAGTTTATTTTATATTCTTATAGGTTGTCGAGCAGCCTGATATTACAGAGTACGACGTATATTGGAGGATGTATAGTGATCCAGTTACTAGGGAGATTAAAGGTGATCACCAACGTCATATTGTGGTAGGTATTATTTTTTTTCAGCTTGAAAATTAATTGCATATAATATATTCACAATTTTAATTTCAAATTGCAACTGAAGGAGTCATATGAGGCTGCAAAGTCACAGACCCAGGCTGAGGGTCA
This sequence comes from Viscum album, assembly GCA_963277665.1. Classification (NCBI taxonomy): domain Eukaryota; kingdom Viridiplantae; phylum Streptophyta; class Magnoliopsida; order Santalales; family Viscaceae; genus Viscum; species Viscum album. Next base: position 1,009,965,007 of record OY728160.1, read on the forward strand.
GTCCGAGACATCTGATCAGACCTGTGGCCATCAATTTGATGAGGCCACATGGATGCAAGCTACCCAGTATGGTTTTGTGAAGGGCTGAGTAGTTGGTATCAGCTCTCAGTTGACTCATGTGGCTTATTATGGTAGTGTTGCGATGTCGGTGTCCAGTTCGAGAGGAGCTCGTGCGTCATCTTCCACATCACAGTATGAGGATCAGTTGCGATAAAAAACTGAGCTGATAGACTGTCTCTGTAAGGAGCAGGAGGAGATGTGTCAACAGCAGCAACAGCATGAGGATAAGCTCCGATGACAACCGCAGGAGTATGAGGAGAAGGTGAGTCGGTGACAGCAGTAGCATCAGGAGAAGATGGAGTACATGCGTCGTTTGAATTATGCATTAGGGATAGATTTTCCTCCACCAGCTCCTCCAGATCCTTCAGCTCCCCCCTCCTTCGGACTGGTGACCAGCTCCCCCCCCCCTCATTCGGACAAGTGATTTATTTTGATGTTATAAAGTTTTTTGAATTCAAAATATGAATTATTTTCTATTTATAGTTTCTATATTTTTTATATTGGTTTTAATGTTGCATTATTTAATTCATATATATTTTTAATAGTTTATTATTTATTATTAGTGTTATTTTTTTAATGTTTGTATATTTTATTAATAATAATATTACTCTTACTATTTTTTTTTATATTTTTTTGTTGAAAATATTGATAAAAAATTATGATTTATTATTTAAAATAATTATGATTTTAACATTAGTATTATTTATTTAATGTTTTTTATATATTTTGTTTGCAAATATTGATAATTTTAATTTTTTAATTATTTTAATAATATTAATAATAGATTTTCAGAAATATTAATAGTAATAATAATATTATTATATTATATAATATAATATTATTTATATTATAGTATTAATATGATTGTTATTATTTTTTAATATTATTCATATTTTATTATATTAAGAATTTTAAATATATTTAAAATTATAATTAATTATAATGTTTTAAATATTGGAATTATTTTTTATTTTAATATTTGATTGAATTATAATTTTATTATTATTATTAAAATATTATTTTTTTATAATATTATTATTTCATTATTATTATTTTTTATACTTATTTTCGACGATAATAAGGACCGATCGCATAAGGTATTTGCGTCGGGCCCGTCGCAAATAGTTATTTTGAAATAACAATTTGCGGCGGGAAAAGAGGCCCATCACAGAAGTTATTTGCGACGGGCCCGTCACAAATAGGGTTTTTTCGAAAAGGTATTTGTGGCATGAATAGGAGCCCGTCACATAAGGTATTTGCAACGGGCCCGTCACCAATAGTTATTTCGAAATAACTATTTATGGCGGGAAAAGATACTAGTTGAAAAAGTTCTTTATGACGGGCCCGTTACAAATAGGTTTTTTAAAAATAACCTAAGAAGTATTCACGACGGTAATCTTTCCCATCGCTATTAATATTATTAGCGATAGGACCGTCGCTAATTGATTTAATTACAACACTGTTTTCTGCGACGGGTTATTTGCGACCGTATCCCATAGCAACTGTCCATTTGTGATGGGATCCCATCACAAATACTCCGATTTCTTGTACTGCACCCTCATGGGAGTTTTTTGGAAATCGATTTGACCTCTAAGTGTAGGGTGTTAGTCATCCATCTAGTGGGTCATATCTTTAGGTTTTTTGGTTAACTATGAGAAGGATTCCTTAGATTATGTACTGAATCAGTAGGGTTGTGAGTATTCTCTAAGATGGATCCCCTATGTTGTGGGATAATAACAATTGGGTTTTTCTTACTCTCAAGGAAGGTTCCCCACTATATATAAAATGATCCTTGACACGTGTATTCTTTTTGGAAGGGCCCCAAATTTTACGGACCTCTTTTTAAGAGTCTCTAGAGACACCCTAGTTTGAGGAGTGAGTTATAAAGGAATGGGAATTCCTTGAGAAAAACCAAATGGCTGGTGATTGTTTGTCACATACCTCTTTATATTATGGCTTGTTATGGGTATACCTCAGAATCAGTGATATATGTTCTACAGACATATACCATTGTAGACTAAATGTACTTCACATATTTTATATTTTGATATTCTTCGTGTATTTCTTTGTGGTTTCGAGGTGTCATACTGGGTATCGTTTTACTCACCCCTTCATAGGCCTTTCTGTCAATTTTCATGATTTATTCATATGATCAGTGATTTTACAAAGCCCTAGCTGGATGAGGACTTGGTGGAACTTTGAGAGATTAGAGAGACATGGTGTTCTCCTACGGATTCAGATAGCTTACATATACCAAGAATTCTGGAAGATTTTTTTGGTGGATGAGTTTCAAGAACATTTACTTTCACTTTTTCAAAACCATTCATTTAGTGGGATTGTTTTTTTACATGTTTACTTTTCATAATCCAACTATCATACTCTGTGGTTGGTATCTCAGTGTATTCATGCATTTTTTTCATAGTGTTTCTAGAGTTCAACACATTGGGATTGGAGATATGTGCATGTGTACATGTACTTAGGAAAATGCCTCACATTTTTGGGATACACAAATTCTGTGATAGTCATTAGCCCATGATCTATTAGAGGCGAGCATGGGGTTATCCTGGAATGGGCCCCTCTATGGTAGGTTGTAACTTACGAATGACCATTATTGTTTATCTAGTCAATTATTTTTAGGTAATTATGGTATTTTTTATTTATTGGGAATGAAAAATGAAATGTATAAGGTAACCTTTGATGTTAAAATATTTATTCATTACTGAATATATTATTGTTAATTTTTATGATGTTTATCACATTTTTGGGAATGTTTTATGTATTATGTAAATATATATTTAAAAAAAATCCATTTATTTGGATAAAACTCATTGTAATTGGAAAATTTGTGAGGTTTAAACCCACAATCGAAGAGAAATAAGGGATAATTTACTACCACGATCCAATGTGATTTCCAAGTTAATATGACATAGGTTTTATTTATTTAAATGATATAATAGGAAAATAATATGTTCACTTTTGGAGAATTTGTTCTATTATACAAATAACCATGGGATTGGAAATTAATTTGGTATTAAATAACTTATGTTAGAAGATGCTGACTATTTTAGTAACCCTATATTATTAATTTAAAATTGAGGAATAGAGGTTGAATTGTGTTTGATAGGAATATATGATTTTATTGGGGAATCATGGTGATTGAGTTTATTTATGGAAAATGTTAGCATATCCTGGTGATTAAATGTTTAGGTAGTTTATATTTTTGGAGATAAATATTAAATTTATTCATTGAAGAATATGTGATCAAATATATATGATTTTTTATTTTCATTCATAGGATGGTATATTTTTACGGGAATTTAAAAATACTTAATTATTGAATGATTTAAGTTAAATTTTGGGAATTACTATTAAATTTTGGGTTAATAATGTAGTTTTCATATTATGATTGATCATTATTTTTGAGAATTATCGTATATCATACATACCATTGGTTAATTCATACATATATGATAAATAAATAGTTATTTTACCATGGTTTTTATGGTCAATATAATTTGATTCATGTGTGGTAGGAAGGAAGAAACCCCAGAATCTTCATTTGGATAAATATATGATTTTTGGTGGAAATTGATTAAAGGATGAAGAAATAAATTTAATGTATGTATGTTTAATAGTGTTGTCAATCTAGGAATGAAAATAAATCCTCAACTATAGGAAAAATATTTTTTAACAAAAACATTATCTATATAATTTTCATAATGAGAAATTAATGCCCTTTTAAACCTACACAATTTTACTGTTTTGTGATGGTTAACAATATAATAACAATGTCATCTATAACTTCCTTTCCATAGTTGGGAATTATTTATTATCTTTCATGTCAATGTTTAAACTTCCCACATATGTTCACCTACCTGTAATTCTATTATGTGATGAACATTGTACTTCCCTTTCTCTATTTTTCAAGTGTAAGTTTTATTTATCCTTTTTTACAATGTTGGATTCCCAAAAAATAATTTTAAAATATAAATCCTTGATTAAATAAGTACAATTTAAAATTGAGAGAATAAAATTTATTTAGTTTGGGGAGAAATTTATATCCCTATATTGTATAATATAACAAATTTAATTGATTTCTTTTATTGAATGCAACACTGAGCATAAATGATCCACGATATACTATGAAATTTTATTATTTTATCATAACCATTAAAGCCTAGAAATTAATTAGGATAGTGTAAATTAGATTAAATATATTATGAAATATATATTAAGGTCATATTATATATAAATTTATTTATTTTTAAGAAATAAATAGACAATTTCTTGTATTGTCATTTTTCGCCAAATATATTTATTCTAAAAAAATTTATTTTTATTGATTTCAATGAGGAATGTAATATACATAATATTCTAAAAATTTATAAAATTTATTTGAAAATATATACATCATTTTTAAATTATAATATCCAATGTTATATATGGTAAATGTTTGGTATTTTTTAGAAAATATTCATTTTTCGATGAATAATGATTTTTTGGTTCTGAAAATTGTATTTTTGATTCAAATATTTAAAAATAATAATTTATTTAAAATGGAAAAAAATTAAATTTAAGTCTATTATAATATTAAAAATAAAATTAATTTCCTTGAAATAAATTTCAATTATAATTTGGTAAAAATTATCTTTATTCTTATAGGGTTTTTTTTTCAAAAACTGTTTTTCATTGCATTTTCTAGATTATTTTAAATTAAAATCTTCTAATTTTTTTTCAAATTTTCCAAAATTAATTATATATTTGGATTTTTGAGGTCACAATTTATTAAATATTTCCCTTTTATTTTCTGTCATTATGAATGTCAACCTTTTTAGTTTTCGTTACCATTGTAAAGGGTAAATCAGGTGAGTAATGCTAAATAAAAAACGATAAGGACTAGAAAAATATGTTAAAACTTGAATTTTTTTGGTATGAGTAATTTTAATCCATAATAATTCATTGATCAGTTATATGAACATTTATGAATATTTGGATGATATTATGACGTTTAAAATAATTTATTTGATGAAAAGTCAAAGATATCACATTAATATTTTTATTAATTATAACATTTTTAATATAGGGTCATCAAGATTATATTTTAGTCTATAAATATTATTTTGAAGGTTGATATATTAATCTAAAACGTGGTAACATATTTTTAAATTTTAGTGAAAACATATTTTCATAAATTCTCACCCAATCTTGATGCAATAATTATTCAGTTACTTAAAAATCAATTAAATAATATTAAAAATATTATAATAAATATTATATGAGTTAATTAGAGTTTTACAAGAATTTTCATGAGGAATATGATGTATTTTGGATTTATTAGTAGTTATTTTTAAGTTAAATTGTTATCTTTATATACTTAATGTCAAAGTAGTGAATAGTATCAAAATTGATAATAATGATATTTTTTGAAGATAATATTTTAATAAATTATTTTAAAGCCATGATATATTAAACATGGAAAGGGGGAAAATTTATAGTAAAAATATTGATCCCATGTTTGTTAACAGACCATTTAGAACCATTTGTCTCTAGAATAGTCTTATTATATTTTAATATTTAGATAAATTCCAAAAGTTCCCCCACTTAAATTATAAAACAGAACCTCCACCCTCACATCACACCACATTTATCCTTATAGTATGACCATACCATAATGAAATATCTCTTAAAATTCTATATACATGTTCTCGAGTTTTTTTTACTTCCAAAAGTCAAACTATAGACCCCTAAAATATGAGATCTAAAGGAAGGCCACCAAAGAAGAGATTATCATTTTTACCAACTGTTTCAAATTTATTTCTTCTTCTACATACTATTCATGTGTTTTATCCATTATGAATTAATAAATTAATAAATTAATTTTAAGCATAGATGTTATAATGATTATGATACAACTATATTCCACCTTTTATCCATCTTCTGAAAACATATTTGTCACATGTGCATACATACGGTTTATAGTCTCCATTTTGCGGTATAATTCATTTTTCATCACCACTTTAAATTTATTATTACAAGGATGTAAATTAATGATATATATAATAAATAATACACGATATTTATTTTATAAAATTTATATATCACCCATTTTCGGACCCATAAACCATTAAGGGAATGATTCATGGCACATGCATATGTATGATCAACAATATCCACGATGCGATGCAATTCATTTTCTATTTTCACCATTATAATTCATTTATAAAAAAATTATTTAATGACTAAATATGATATTTTTACATTATTATTGTTATTTATAATATTTATCTATGTACTAGAACATATAACCTGGACTTTTATGAAAAACATGAATGATAAAAAAATGAAATTTACACCCAATTAGTGAAAATAAGGTAATATAATTAACAAATGGGTGATAATATGATATAAGGGGATCATATATAAAAAATATTAGTATATATATATATTGTTTAAAATAATAATATTTTTAGATTCATTATACAGGAGTTTAAAGAACATTCAACTCTGGGAAATTTCAAGGTAAGGGACTTCGTCTAAATTTTCATTCCTTGAACAATATTTTGATGTTATAAACCTATATTATTTTACATGTTTTACATAATTCCCCATTTATTTTTTATTCAATGAAATTATTTATTCCATTTTTTTTAAATTTTACTCATTTATGGTGCATATGATTTGACTAATTACAATGTGGTAAGTGTTTCTCATCTCACTAATAATTTTATTGGACATCAACCTTATTGACAAATTAATTATTTTTTTTCGTGAATATAATTCCCCATTGAGGTGTTATATCATGAAATATTTTACATTAATGTTGTTTAAATTTTCATTTGATGTTATTTATTTCACGGGGCTTATGATCCAAAATTCCCACAATAGTAAGGGTTTATATAACAATCTCATCATTAATCAATACTATTTTAGGTTAAGTATCCATTGGGGAATATTTAAATTCCATTCCCATGTATTATAAAGTTTTTTATTTTTTTTATTTCCTCTTGTGATTTTTTAATGTCATTTTAACCCATATTATCTTTATTACAAATTTTTTTAAAAGGAATCTTCTGGTCATTTATTGAATAAGGTACTTTTTAATTTTCATACAAAATTATAAAATGAAATTTTTTCAATATTATTGGGAATGAATAGATTTTTAAAACATTATTAAACATTAATTATTTGAATCCTCAGTTTAAATTTCACAAGGGTATTTTCACTGAATATGATTTTGTTATTAGGGGCATAGTTTTTATATTTTAAACATTATTTTCAATTCAAAGTGAAAAATTTCCTCAAAAAATAATCCAAAAATATAATTAAATAATTTTCACCTAAGTCAACATACATTTTTGAATATTATGTTGAGGTAGAAATATAATGATACAATTCATCATATTTCTTTGGATGGTGTATAATAATTTTTACTAAGAAAAGTATTGATATAATTTTTGAAAATTTTATCCAATAAAAATATTTATTGATTTTCGTAATATGGAATTTTGATTTATGAATTAAATCAATTAATAGATATAGGTGGAATTATTTTTATAGTATATTATGGGAGAGGGTTGTATATAAAAATCCATAAATGCAGGAGTAGGTATCATGAAATATATTTGTTGTCCAATATTGATTAGTTTGTACCTACTAGTTTTAACCTATGTTCTGAAATATTTTGATTGAAGTGGTAATGTTACCCAGACAAGATCATCTTTTATATAGTAGTTTTAATCCTTCTTGTAAATGGTATTTATAGAGAAGTATCATGTTCCCGAGACACTACCTCAAATAATTAGGCATTACCTTCTTTTATAATTCATTTTTTATTAGTATCCATGAAATGTTTTCTATGATGCATGTTATACAATAGGAAGATAAATGGGAAATTAAAGGAATATGAATAATAAAGAATGATACAGGATGATAATTACAACTTGGGAAATGTGGAAACAACATAACTCAATGCATCATAAGCATAGGTCAAGGATAAATTGAAAGACATCATAATGGAAAAATTCCCAAAAAGGAATCGGGTTCACTCTCTATCCCAACATGACATCTCATGAGACTAAATATTACCCAACGAATTTGAGAATTATTTAATTTCGGGCTCACCAACCACATTAATTTCATTATCATGATCTGATTCACTACAAATATGACACAACATGAATTCATTCATAATCAAAATTTATTCCATGATCAAGAAGGATATTGAATATTGACATCACATAAAAATTCATCAAATTTTTAGATGAGATATAAAGGGGTATATAATAATTTTCAAATGAATTTCAATATAATGGGGATATGTAATAACATATCCCTTTATAATTAAATTATGATAAAATACATAAGGTAAAGAAGATACTTGAATAAAGGGGAGGAAGGAAAATATCCCTAACTTTAGTGTGTGACTCCATATGCTTGGGGGGAGCTTTATGAGAGCTTGGGGGATCATTGGTAAGAATCAATAAATTGGAGAGCAGAGAGAGGAAATTATCCAAATATTTTTTGGAAATATAATTGAGATATTTGGTGGGTTTATATATGAGATGAGTGGGTAATTATTTGTCATTTCTCAGGCATATGGTTTGGAATCTATAAAAAACCAAAACTAATAAACCACCAACGATTTTCAACATGGTTTTGATAAAAATGGGATTGGATTCCATTAATTTTTATGTTCAAGGGAAGAACATAATATAATAATATCCATAATTAAGTGGAGGTGAGTCATACTATTAAGGACATGATTTTATAACTATAAAATATATTAATGGGTTTTTAGGATTCAGAAAGGATTAATGAAATTAATGAAATAAAAATAAAATCAAATTATTTTGAGTTTAAAATATATTTTTGGTCATTAATTACATTTATATTTTTTATTAAATAACATTGGAGTCATTGTGCTGTCATACTACACAATGTATATTTATATCGCATTTAATTTTTACACGGAAATTCAACTATCTCTGAAAGGTATGAAAAACTAACCATTGGATAATTCATATGTTCTAATTCCAAAAATAATATTCATTTTATCTAAATAATATTATAAACATTTTTATTTTATCTTTTAAAATAATAACCAACATTTATTCAAAATTGATGGGTTTTTTTGACAATAACAGTTTTCTAACCCCTCAATAAATTAAACTTTACTTCATAAAAAGTAATATGGTCATTTATATTTTATAAAAATTATAGAATAATAATATTTTACTAAAATATTATTTATTCAAAAGATCAATTAATTCATCAAAATAAATTCTTTAATTGAATTTTTTATTCCTCAAAAATAATATTCGTGTTTTATTGTATCAAAATAAAAAACTTTTATTAAGTAAAAATAATAGGATGGAAATATATTCACTATAATATAAAAAATAATTTACATAATAATATTTATGGGGTCTTTAGAAACATCCATTTAATAAACTAGAAAATTCCCTATGGTTATGGTGCGCTACTACGAGATTTCCATGGGGTGGTTTGGAAAACATGGTTTGGGATGTGATCTTGATGAGCATGAAATTATATTGTAAATGGATAATCTCATACTTATGTTTTTGGATCATAGATTGGTCTTTGTTAATGGATAATAAGTGTTATTCTATCTTCCATATAAGCTCTGATAAATTGTCATTATAAGGTTAGGATCATACTTGCTGAGGCCATCACTTCCTTTGTATGTGTTAACTATATTTGTTAAAACACTATATTTATAATAATCATAGGATCACTATTCAAGGACTATATTATCAACATTACAGATTATTAACAGTATTTTAATTCTCAATTGGATATAACAAGACAAAATAATTTAATTGACTTATTTCATACAAATTTTCCTCTATGATATAATATTAACACCAGCCGATTTTTATTGGAAAGATCATTCTCCAATAGAACCACCTCAGGTTTATGTAAATATGAGGTGTTTTGTAATGTATATCCTAATGAGGTATATAAGGAATACATAATGTACTTGGGATAGGTTAGGTGGGAGTGATATCTAATAGGCCACTACTCTGACATGATCAAACATCTCAAATATGTCAATGTATATTGGAATCAACTTTTCCTTCTTCCCAATGATCATAAATTTCTTCCATTGAGATATGTGGAGAAATACCATGTATCCATAATAAAACTATATGTATATCATTGTAATCATAACTCTTCAGTCAAATTATATTAGCCAATGTGGTTCTATGTGGTCTTACCCTTTTCTGCCATTTCTTCGACCATTTCTGGACTTAACAGTTTTTATATCACAACTTCATCCCAACATGTGGGTGGTCTACACATCTTCCCATAAAAGAGTTTCATAGAGATCCATTTGGATGATTGAATGGAGACTGTTATTTTATAAGAACTAGACCATAGTGAGATGTTGATTCCATCATCCTTTGATGTTAATTGATAATTCTATCAACATTTTCTCAAGTTTCTCGATAGTCCTCTTACATTACGGGAAATGGTGTCTTTCCCCATGCATCTATCCCCACATTTTCGAAAAACTGTGGGGATTTGTGATTTTTTATTATATCTTCAAAGGGTTTTATTTAAATCATGGGTAATAAATCCCCAATTACACTATTCCATCACACTCCACCTCCCTCTTCCATCGCGCTCCTCCATCACTCTTCCATAACGCTCCCCACTTGAGCCCTCGCTTCCCTGACCACCGCCTCCTGGCCCTCTTCTCCCTTCCCCGACCACAGTTTTCCTACCATTTGAACTTCAACTCTCAGCCCTCTCCTCCCCTCACTGACCCCCGCCTCCCGGCTATACGACCACCATGTCTCTGCCATCTCCACCCCTCCCTGGCCTCCACCTCCCAGCTCCGCCTTCGCTCTGAACCTCAACCAACTGACCTTCACGTCAACATCAACGTCCCATCATCCACCTACCTTCCCCCAGCTCCGATGATGTCCCCCCCCCTCTCGGCTCCCTCTCTTCTGGAAAAGTCCCCTCTCGGCTCCCACTTCTCCCGGTCTTCACCTCTACTTCAACTTCTCCCAGCTTTTTCAACATCCCATCCCAACATCCGCCACCCTTCTGCCAAATATAATATCTAGGTATGAAGTTTTTTCTCCTATATTTTAATTATGTTTATAATAATCACATATTCTTATATCCACAACATCAACATTTTGACTACAAAATTCCTCTTTTCATTGTTATTTTAATTAATAATAATTCATCATAGAGGTAAATTCTACTTCCAATAACTGTTATTGAAACATACCTTTTCCTTTACAATGTTTTATACCACAACATTTTGTTTATTTGATAAAACTGAAAACACTTCTAATTTTGTATCATGTTAACAGCCTCAACAATTTGACTACACAAATTCTCTTTTTCATTGTTTATATAATAAATAAGCATACATATTAGAGGTATATTCGACTTCCTCACATTTTTATTGAAACATCCTTTTTTATTTATAATGGTTTATACTACTTCATTCTGTTCTTTGGATATAATTGAAAACACTACTAATTTAGGATCATGTTGTTGAGTTCCTTTATAATATTCCCTTCCAACATAAAAATTCCATGAAGTCTCCAATATTTTCTTCCATATTTTATGATCCATAAGTTATTTCATTGTAGTAAATTATTCATATTAGTGGAAGTAAAAATTTTCAGGGATTTCCTAGCTTCTTGAGCCCCTATCATTGAATACAGGTAATTAAGAGACTGATTCTTATTTCCCATATGTTGAAATATTCTCCATCTAGGACTCCTTCCACTCTTGGTTTAAATTGGTTCTCACACAATGTCAAACATATTTGTTTCCAATTTTGAATTTATCTCTATCAACTTGTAATCATTAACTACACCTGATCACTCATGAGACGACTCTACAATCAATTATGGCCCTTTATTGTCGAGTTTCAGTTTATTCTCCAAGAACTGAGAAACTCTAGTGAGATACCTATAAAATTACAAAAATCTCTTTCACATAATTTTTCCAATGCTAGTGTTGATGCATGTGTTTCTCCACCTACGAGGCCATCATCTTTTCAGAGACATTCAATTCATCTAGAATTCTGAAAACATTGTCTAGGAACTACTCTAATACCCTGAGATAGAAATCATAACTCATATATATATTTTATTGATTCCCCCCAAATTGATCCCTAAAAATCCCTTTTGGTTCTTTTCTTTTCACTATATAAAATATGTTATACTATAAATAAATATATCTGGGCCATACCTTCCAGAACACCAATAAAAACCTTGAAATATTTAACTTTCAAGTTGATTCAAGATCAATCCAGCTCCATGTTTTAGTTTTTATGATGTAGTGTAAGACTACACCACAATTGAAACAATATATTTTATCTCCACACATGGGTGGATCCAAGATTACATCAACACTCAGTGGCTACATGATCATTCACAAACTTATCATGAAGACTCTATCCAAGATTTATTGACCAACATTTAAACAATAATATCCCCACATGTCCAATAATATATAATTTCTTATTCTATTTTCCAATCTCACCAAGCATAGAGCACCCTTATTGTTTCTTGAAACCATTGGGGTATCACCATGTTAAACCATGTAAATGAAAACTCAAATTTATATCATCATTTTATAATTCAACTATAGTTCATTCATAGTCTAGCCACTATTATAAAAGCTTATCCTGAGTTTATAGGGCCATGCACATAATAACTTTTCCATTGAAAACATTAATCTATATCAAAACTCTAACTCACAGAGTGTATTCGTCTGATGATCACTATGTATCTCCATATATCAGAACCAAAAATCCTCCTAGAGTGTTATTACCCATGGGTACTGGACATTCTATCCACCATGAATGCAGTTTTTCTACCTGATATGTACCAATGCCACCTAGGAGAGGAATCTAAATGAGGATTCCCATCCCAAAACCATCCATAAGTATGAAAGAACTATAAAATAAGTACTTATCTTAGATAACCCGAGTCACCTAACACACCTATCAAGAAATATATTGTCAAATTTGTGATAATTGATATCATAAACTGAAGTTTTTACTTATCCCTTATGAACCTAAAAGATCCTAAAAAATGTCTAACCAATCAGATGTGTTAACCTCAATGGTTACAATTTACTAAATTTCAAACCAGGTGTCATGATAAATAAGTAAACCACTCTCTCAAACCTAATCCAAACATGATTCCTAATAGTGGTTTTAACTATGGGTTGCACTTATCCCCATATTATGGTAAGAGGGCATTTAACATTCAAAATACTTAATTTTATGTTTAAACCACCCAATAAAATTAATTTCAACCTTCCAACTCCCAGTTCAAGCATAAACAAACATTTTTACAAGTAATCACTACACTTCTCAAAATATGATCACTAACATTGTGACCTACATAAAAATTCACTACAGTTTTAGAGCCTCCACTTAATAAGGATACCACATTAGTATGGAACTCTCAAAATCCTCAACCACCTAAACATAGGGTCTACATATCCTACCCAACATATCACCAATATATATATATAATTCAGAATTATTTTCATTACACTTAAAAATTTTATATTCACCCAAATGTTCCACAAAAAGGGCTTAAATAAATGATGTTTCAATTAAATTAGATCAATTATTTAATAAAATATTTTAAATAGAAATTTAGTCATAGATAACATGGGCATTCCACATACATGGGTTGGCTAGTCCTAGGGAAAATCTCCATACCATGTCTCGACACATTTTTATTATATTATGTACCTTTCCAAAATAGTAAGAAAATCAAAATATCTAATAACATTTTACTAGGTCCTACTACCAATCAGTTCATGCACCATTAGTAGATATAATACCATAGGAATTCTACCCCTTATGATGGAGGATGTTGACTAACAGTGATGGTGTCAAGTAATATAGTGGGAGACAGTACCCGCATATTCGATTAAAAAACATTTAAAATAAATCTAAAAATAAAAACATATGTAAATAATACATTTAATGAAAAATTGTAAATTTTCAATAATAATAAAAATATTCCACAAAATTAAAAATTAATTTTATTCAGTACATTTGGATAGTCATAATATAACTATAATATCAAAAGTTAAAACTATGAAAACTATGGAAAATGGTCTTGATTATCTACCTGGACACAAAAACCTAGATTAGTCTTAAAACCCATGCAATATAAATCAACAGGTGGTTTCCAAAATCTAAATATTTAATATAATATTGGTAACAACTCAGATTATCGACTTCCAGGGTAGAAAGTGAAGGGTTTTATTATAACTCTGCAGACTCATAAGATGGTGTCCCAAAAATTAAAATTCAATTGTCTTTTTCATAGATATGAGATTTAATATTCAATTATTGATTATCGTATTAATATTTTGGAAATTTATAATTTATTTTAATGTTTAATAAAGATACTACGGATGTTCAATCTCCACAATGGCACACAACATCATTTTGTATCTACTGTTTCCATCACTAGAGCGTCTATAGTTATGGTACATGTTGAATCCTAAATTGTTACAATGCTAAAAACCAATGAAACCAAGGGAATAATAACCTGAGAGAACCTAGATTTCTCAATATAGAATTCTCTCCCAATAAAACTGTCACAACCCGTCCTCGGGACCCATGCTGTGACTACCCCAAGTCTGCCTTCCATTGGACAGGGGCTGGCGACTAGCACCAAAGGCGTAAAACCCGATATAAGGAAAGGCAATGTCTTTATGTAAGAAAACAAACACCACAGAGTATACAAGCAGAAGTAATCACAAAGTAAACTGAGTACAATAGTAAGTGCTGGAAAGAAAATGGGCTAGTATACAAACCCAACTAATGTGCAGTAAAACTAAAAAGTAAAGTACAAAAACTGAAAGACGAAGCAGCAACCACCAGGACATCCTCTAGGAACTCCCACCTGAAGGGTGAGTACCATCAGTCTCGTTGGATCCTCGAGTCTGGTCGTCCTCTCCGTGTACGTCCCACCAGATAGACCACCTCCGGGTACCGTCCTACTCCTCAAGCCTCAGCCACGATCAGCGTTGTCCCTCGTCTGCATCCAACACAACGTAGTGCGGGCCTATCCCGTGTAGGGGTGAGTATACGATACACAGTAGGGACCCCAAGACCCCCATAGGTCTCCCAGAATCCATGAAGGATAAACCACAATGAATAAATATAAACACGAGATAACAACCAACTCTATCTAGGAATATGCCCATACATATACCTTAGTCATCAATTCCAATTCGGCTCTAACATCTGAGCCCATGTTTGATCTAGTCCACATGGAAAAGTACAATCCAATCCACAGAAGAAAACACAACCCAATCCATATAAGAAAGCAATTCAATCATATCGAAGATAATGATTGAAAGTCAAGACTCAGTTCACACAGGTATCCATTTACGAAGAGGGGAGGAGATGATTAGATGTAGCCTCTGAATCATCTCTTCTGTCGAACCCACATAGGATCCAAGTATATTAGTCGTCACTACCGAACCCATGGAGGATCCAAGTATAGAATTCATCATTGTCGAACCCATGGAGGATCCCAGAACGGTAGTCGAACCCACAGAGGATCCCAGTACAGTAGTCATCCTCATCGAACCCACGAAGGATCCCAGTACGGTAGTCATCCTCGTCGAACCCACGAAGGATCCCAGTACAATAGTCATCCTCATCGAACCCACAGAGGATCCCAGAATGGTAGTCATCCTCGTATAACTAACGGAGGATCCCAGTACGGTAGTCCTCCTCGTCGAACCCACAGAGGATCCTAGTACGGAAGTCATCTTCGTCGCAACAACTCTAGGGTTCCTGCACACAACACGCTCGATTACAGGAGGTTACGCTCCCTGAGCCAAGGTGTTGATACATCAACTGTCACGATGTCTAGATTTTATGTATAAAAATGTTACGTCTCATCAATAATAACTCAACGCAAAAGATGGTGCATCAATTAGATGCCCGGTCTGAGAGTTATTGGCTTTTTCGTCCTAGGGGTCCAGTTGGTTTTTAAGATAAAACCAACCCGGCCATAATCCAGCTATGTCCAAACCTCTAGCGGAGTAAACCAAAAGAACCATCTCACTAAGAGTAATCCAACAAAGTCGATGGCACGTCAATCGGGCGTCTGGAGCTCATGTTATAAGCGTTTCTGCTCCGAGGGCCCGATTGGTTTCGTGTTCGAACCAACCCGATCGTACCCAAAGTTCTCCGAAACCTTGAGTGTAATATACTGAAATAACTCTCTCGATCCAAGGATCACTACGCAACTGTAGGTGCATCGATCGAAGGTACGTAGCCTATGTAATGGGAGTTTGAACAGATCTATCCGGAAAACAGGGGGTTTGGGCCAGGTCCGACCCGGCCCAATACCCCCTAGGTCGGCCCGAACCGGGTCGAACCGACCCGGGTATGGGTCAGGCCCTGTTGTTAAAGGCCCGGACCGGATGGCGTGGCCTAGCCCAACTAGTGCGGCCCGGCCCGGCCTGGCGCGGGCTGTCCAGCCTGGTGCGGCCGGTCCGGCCCTGTGTGGGCACCCGCGTGCTGAGCAGACACAGAAGGGGGGGGGGGGTGCTGCCCCCTCATTTTGAAATGGCGGCCCCCACATGGAGGAGCCCACCCCTATCTGCCACTGGGGGTTACAACCCCCGGACTTTTCGAACGGCCGACCACGTTGGCCGGCCGGTGTGCCGCCGCGGTACCCCCACAGGTCATGCCATCCAATGCGCCGGCGGCCATCGGATCCGGCCGCACTTCTCTACACTGCCACGCCCCTAGGCCGCGACCTTTGTCCGACCGGCGCGACGTGATGGCACCGCGCCCCTCTTCTGAGGCCCGCTCTTGGCCGCGGCTTCCTTCTGCTTCACCGGCATGGCGTGACGGCGCCACACTCCTTCGCCGCAGTTTTCCTCATTCTCGCACGATGCCGTTGCACCATGCCACCTCCGTTCCAAACCACGACGGTGACCAACAACAAAGGGAGGAGGATCAGCCGTGTTCCGGTGGTCTGACCTCCTCCCATTAAATTGATAACAGGTGGCCAATTGTTAAGGACAAACATCGAAATATTACTTGAACGACAAAACAATCCCTACCTCAAAGAAGTTGAAGAATGATGTGCGTCGCAGAAAACATCGTCGCGGGGTGAAGCTCTGTATACGTCGATGGTGAACGTCTGAGGAAGAAGCGGCGTCTCCCTTTCTTCGATGCGGGAAGAAGATGAAATGACATGTCGGCGTTCTTTGTTGATGTCTTAGCATTCTTCAATGTAGAAGATGAAGTTCTTCAAGACTTAGAGTATTTTCTCCAAAATCTCCACACAAAGAAACAACAAAAATAAAATAAGGCTTTTTCATTATTTTATTACTCATGCCAACACTTTTCAAAATTCAAAAGCCTTAACTCACTTAATTAATTAGTCTTGAATTGAAAAAACTAATGGTGATATAGGTTGGCATTCATTCATGAGGGAGAGGGGTAGCCACAACATTTAATACAAGGGAGGTTTAGAGGGGTTAGGAAATTTGAAGGGGTGGGGCTCGTGTGGGCCCCACATCACTAATATCCTAAAAAGAGTCGAGTGGGTCCCACCCCAACTCCCACACATGGGAGATAATTACTTAGAAAGGAGAAATAAAATTTAGCACAATTTTCTTTCACATACAATTAAACAACAATTTTAAACAACTCTTCCCGAGCAAACACAACCCAAGTAAAAGTGATCTTAGGCAATTACCGGTGCTGCGGTTTCTCCAGTGCCCTCGGATTTCGATTCCGAGCACCGATTCAAAAGATAGAAAAACCCGCTCATTCATTCACTGAACGTACCCAAGCTAATCTTCAGAAATTGATTCCGGGCACACTGGGCCTCGGAATTATGTGCTGTCAGAAACTGCATACTCGTAAAATCCCAAATAAATCAGGAAATAAAATTTCCTTTAAATTTACGGGTCTTTACATTACTTCCACCTCAGGGATTTACGTCTCCATTAAGATATATCGCAAACTAGGGAAACAAATGAGGGTACTGGGCACACATCTGAGCCTTCCACCCCCATGTGATCTCTTGGAGGTTCCCGTGCTGCCATTAGATGTGAACTAGAGGTATCGACCATCCATGTAGGACCTGCTCCTGTCAATCCTCGATCTCCACCAGGACCTCCGCAAAAGTCTCCCTGTCATCAATGTCCAGCTCCCCATGGTCTATGATATGTGTCGGGTCGTTCATGTATCTCCTCAGCTGAGATACATGGATGATGTCATGCACCCAGTGCAACTGAGGTGGTAGAGCCAGGCGATAAGCCACCTCGCCTATCCTGCTGAGAATTTGGAATGGTCCGATGAAGCACAGAGATAACTTGCTGCCTCGACCAAAACTCCTTAGACCCCGTCGAGGTGAGACCCGTAAGAAGACGTGGTCACCACCCTTGAACTCCAGTGGTCTCCGTCTCCTATATTCATAGGACTTAGTCTGCACTGTGCACTCTTCATCTGCTCGTGGATGATCTGCACTTTCTATAATTCTTCACATACTAACTTCAACACTATCCACAAAGGATATCAGAAAAGCAGCTAGCTACTCCGTCGCAACTCTAATTAGCTGGATGCCCGAACTCCTACTAAGGGAACCATCTACTACATTACCCTTCCCAGGATTATAGTTTATCTCAAAGTCATAGTCCTGGAGGAACTCGAGTCATTTTCTCTATCTCAGGTTCATGTCCTTCTGAGAGAGGATACACCTGAGACTAAAGATTTGGTGAGAATCTTAAACAGTTCGCTAGACGAATAACGGGTGAGACTAGCCGTTTGTAAGTACTCATCTCCATCCTTCTTCATAAATAATCTACCAGAGCTGCTGAGATTCCTCCTCTGCCGAAAAAAGAAATCTGGTCTCATCCCCTGGATGAACCATGTTCTATGCCTAATACAGTCAATCCAGACATGAACGGTACTATTTCATGTCATGTACGATGTCATAAGGCCTCGACGCTACTACCAAGAGATCCAACCATTACACTCGCCTCTAAGGGTCGATTCACACTGTCGGCAGTAGTGTGTGGTCACTAGGTATCCTCCAATATGAATCTCAGAAGTGAGGGTCAAGTCAACAGTTTTAACTAGAACCTCTCAGTATCAACTACATAAAAAGTACAAGGAAGAAAACGTCACAAGATCATGTGTCTTTTATTACTGCAGCTCAAAGTACAAAGACACAAAGCATCCTCCAACAAAACATCAACAAAACTAGAAGCCTCATAATCAAAAGTCTCCATGACTAGAGCTAGTCCCGCTCCTGTCTATTTGCTGCCGGAGCTGCATGGTCGTAGGCCTCAACTTCCAGTAGCTGAGCTCTTCCCTGTCCACCCATTCCCTGCGGTCGGGGTGGTCTTCCTGGTGGTGGTGGTGGTAGGGCCTCAATGTTTCACCCACCATCCGCTACTCGGCCAACTCCTTTGCCTCATCTGCCTGCTCCCTACGGACCTCCACGATCAAACCTCTTCCTAGGTGGTCCCTCTACCTCCTGCTGCTCATCTGCCGGGCGAGTCGGGTAGTCTCAAGCCAGGTGACCCTGCCCACCGCATGCATAACAATGCCTGTTTCTCATTTGGCTAGCTCTGTTTCATGTGCCCCACACCAAAAAACCTATGTCCTGAGTCTGTTCATCTGATGGTCTAGCCCGCTTGGTCCTCTGCGTCATCTGTCTACTACTGGCTGTAGAAGACTCCGCTGTGGGTCGTCCTGCAGAGGGTCTCGTTGCTGGTGACTGCTCAGCGAGAAAACTCTCCCCTAGAAGGGCTCTCTCCAGCACCCCTGCCTGCGTCGGGATGTTGAGGGAGATCATTGATGCCCTGATCTCATGCCTCAGTCCCTGATCGAAGGTCCGAGCCCTGAAGAACGGGTCTCATACCATATCTGTGGAGTAGCACGAGAGATCAGTAAACCTCTCCCAGTACTGGCCTACTGTCATACTACCCTTCCGTAGCTGTAGTAGCTCCTGGATGTGCACCGCACGGAGGGTGGCTGGAATGAACTCCGAGCGGAAAAGGCTCCCGAAGTCCATCCAATCAAGTGATGCCTCGTCTTTCACCTGGAGCATCATGCTCCACCGTCTACCTACTGCTGCGTGCAGGTGACTCGCCGCAAGGATCACCATGAGGTCAGTTGGTGTCCCTACTAATCTGAAAACTCAAACAACAGCCTCCAGCCAATCCCCAGCTGCCTGAGGGTCATCTCTCCGCGGAACCTTGGTTGTCTCTGACACTGAAACTCATGCAGTGCACTAAGGTGACATGCACTCTCAGCAGCTAGGGCTGGTGACATCGGTGGCTCGATGGGTAGAGGTACTACCGGTGCCTCTGCTGTAATGGAGCCCTGTACCGAGGCCTTTTCGCTCGGTGGGCTATCGTCTGACACAAAGCTCAGAACCCTAGCTATCTACTATCGTGGGGCCATCCTGAAAAGAGACAGGTGCTCCACGGTCAATACGGTATACCTGGTGAGTTGACACAAGTAATCACCATGAAAACTTGAAACACACATGCAGTCAATGTTTTCGTGCACTGAGTTGGAAATCAGTAGTCAAGGTCCTGGTGTATGGATACGTTGGCCGCCGCACCAACACTGAACTCCCTGGACTGATAACCACATTAAATACCCATAAAATTATTACTTCCCATAGAAGGAAGATCAGAGTCTTGAGTTTTTCGGTAAAACCAAACTCCTTTGATACCAATTTTTCACGACCCACCCTCGGGACCCGTGCCGTGACTACCCCAATCCCTCCTTCCATAGTCCAGGTGCTAACGACTAGCACCAAGGGCATAAAACCCGATATAAGGGAAGGCATTTCCTTTATGTAAGGAAATAAACACCATAGATTATACAAGCAGAAGTAAACACTAAGTAAACTGAGTACAATAGTTAGTGCTGGAAAGAAAATGGGCCAGTATACAAACCCAACTGAAGTGCAGTAAAACTAAAAAGTAAGGTACAACAACTAGAAGACGAAGCAGCAACCACCAAGACATCCTTTAGGAACTCCCACCTGATGGCTGAGTACCGTCAGTCTCGTCGACTCCTCAAGTACGGTCATCCTCTCTGTGTACATCCCACCTGATAGACCACCTCTGGGTACCGTCCTACTCCTCAAGCCTCAACCACGATCATCGCTATCCATTGTCTGCATCCAACACAACATAGTGCGGGCATAGCCCATGTAGGGGTGAGTATATGATACTCAGTAGGGAGCCCGAGACCCCCATAGGTCTCCCAGAATCCACGAAGGATAAGCCACAAAGAATAAATATAAACACGAGATAACAACCAACTCTACTTAGGTATATGCCCATACATATACCTAAGTCATCAATTCCAGTTCGGCTCCAACATCTGAGCCCAAGTTCGATCTAGTCCACCCAGGAAAGTAAAACCCAATCCAAAATGGAAAACAAAACCCAATCCACACAGGAAATCAAGTCAATAATATCGAAGATAATGATTGAAAGTCAAGAATCAGCTCACATAGGCATTCATTTACGAAGAGGGGTGGAGATGATTAGAAGTAGATTCTGAATCACCTCCTCTGCCAAACCCACGCAGGATCCAAGTATACTAGTCATCACTACCGATCCCACAGAGGATCCAAGTATAGTAGTCATCGTCGTCGAACATACGGAGGATCCCAGCATGGTATTCGAACCCCTGGAGGATCCTAGTACAGTAGTCGCCCTCGTTGAACCCACGGAGGATCCCAGTACGGTAGTCATCCTCATCGAACCCACGATGGATCCCAGTATGGTAGTCATCCTCGTCGAACCCACGGAGGATCCCAGTACGGCAGTCATCCTCATCGAACACACAGAGTATCTTAGTACAGAAGTCATCTTCGTCGCAACAGCTCTAGGGTTCCCACACACAGCACGCTCGATTCTAGGAGGGTCCGCTCCATGAGCCAAGGGGTCGATACATCAATTGTCATGATGTCCAATGGTTATGTATCACGAAGTTCCGCCTCGTCAATAGGAACTCAACACAACAGACAGCGCGTCAATTAGACGCATGGTCTGAGAGTTGTTGGCTTTTTCGTCCTAGGGGCCCAGTTGGGTTTTATGCTAAAACCAACCCAGCTGTACTCCAGCTGCGTCCAAACCTTGAGCGGAGTAAGCCAAAAAAACCATCTCAGTAAGAGAAATCCAACAAAGTCGACAGCACGTCAATCGGACGTCCGGAGCTCAAGTTAAAAGCGTTTCCTCTACGAGGGTTCAGTTGGTTTCGTGTTTGAACATACTCGGCCGTCTCGATCCAGGGATCGCTACGCAACTGTTGGTGCATCGATCGGAGGTCCATAGCCCATGTTATGGTGATTTGAATGGATCTGTCCAGAAAACAGGGGGTTTGGGCCTGGTCTGACCTGGCCCAATACCCCTAGGGGCGGCCCGAACTGGGTCGACCCAACCCAGGTACGGGTCAGGCCCAGTTGGGCACAGCCCGGCCCGGCTGTCGCGGCCTGACGCGGGGGTCCGGCGCAGTGCTGGCGGCACAGCCCGGGGCCGGTGGTCTAGCCCGGTGCGGCTGGTCCGGCCCTGTGCGGGCGCCCGTGTGCTGAGCGGATGCGGAATTGGGGGGGGGGGGGTCACTGCCCCTTCATTTTGAAATGGCGGCCCCCACGTGGAGGGGCCCACCCCTATCTGCTAATGCGGGTTACAACCCCCAGACATCCCGAACGGCCGGCCAACATGGCCGGCCGGTGTGTCGCTACGGGACCCCCGCGGGTCCCGCCTTCCAATGCGCCGACGGCCGGCGGATCCGACCGCCCTTCTCTGCACCGCCGTGGCCCTTGTCCGATCGGAGTGGCGCGATGGCACCGTGCCCCTCCATCACGGACCGCTCTTGGCCATGGCTTCCTTCGGCTTCACCGGCATGGCGCGACGGCGCCGCGCTCCTTCGTCGTGGTTTTCCTCGTTCCCGCACGGTGTCGTTGCACTGCGTTGCTTCCGTTCTAATCCATGACCGAGATCAACAACAAAGGGGAGGAGGATCAGCCGTGTTTGTGTGGTCTGACCTCCTCTCGTTAAATTGATAACAGGCGGCCAATTATTATTGACGAACGTTGAAATAATACTTGAATGACAAAACAATACCTACCTCAATGAAGTTGATGAACCATGTGCGTCGTGGAAAATAGTGTTGCGGGGTGAGGCTCCGTATACATCGACGGTGAACGTCTGAGGAAGAGGTGGAATCTCCCTTTCTTCGATGTGGGAAGAAGATGAAATGGTTTGTCAACGTTCTTTGTCGAAGTCTCGGAATTCTTCACTGTAGAAGATGATGTTCTTCAAGACTTAGAGTATTCTCTCCAAAATATCCACACAACGAAACAAAAAAAATAAAATAAGGCCTTTTCCTTATTTTATTATTCATTCCAACACTTTTCAAAATGAAAAATCCTTAACTCACTTAATTAATTAGTCGTGAATTGACAAAACTAATGGTGAGATAGGTTGGCATGAATTCATGAGGGAGAGGGGTAGCCACAACATTTAATACAAGGGGGGTTTAGTGGGGATAAGAAATTTGAAGGGGTGGGGCTCGTGTGAGCCCCACCTCACTAATATCCTAACAAGAGTTGATTGGGTCCCACCCCAACTCCCACACATGGGAGATAATTACTTAGAAAGGAGAAATAAAATTTAGCACAATTTTATTTCACTTACACTTAAACCAAAATTTTAAACAACTCTTCCCGAGAAAACGCAACCCCAGTAAAAGCCTTTTTAAGAAATTACCGGTGCTAAGGTTTCTCCAGTGCCCTCGAATTTCGATTCCGAGCACTGGTTCAAATGTTAGAAAAACCGGCTCATTCGTTCACTGAACGTACCCAAGCTAATCTTCGGAAATTGATTCCAGGCACACCAGGCCTCAGAATCATGTACCGTCAGAAACTACGTACTCTTAAAATCCCAAAGAAATTATGAAAAAAAAATTCCATCAAATTTATGGGTATTTACAAAAACTCATACAAAATAGAAAGGGTTGTGCCTTTACATTCTACCAAATCCATTATTCAAGTCTAAAATGAAGGAACCATCCTTGAAATATAGAATAATTGTAGTATTATAACCCATAGATTAAAATGGAGGTATTCCCACCAAATAGATCATGTAAAATCCAGTTAACTCATCATTAAGAATTAATTGAGGGTATTCCATAAGAATCTAAAATTGAAATTGATGACATTTTATACAAAAGACATTACCTAAATCCCAAGGGAGTTCCCCCTGGTCATTTCACTTTAGAGCAAAACATAAACATCAAGGATTCAAAGACACATTTGCACAAATTGTGGCACAGTACAATGCCCGATCATAAAAAGATCTCGTTAATTTAAATAGTTATTGTGATTCTATACAAACCATTCTACTGAAAATATTATTGAATAGACATATGCCAGATTTGTGAATTTCTCATATTGAGTTCTAATTTAGATTTGGGCATATCTCACTCGCGGCAAGCTGTATTGGGCATCGAAGGTACTGTACCTCATGCCATATTATTTTTCTCTAGTAGAAAGAAAAAGGATTGTAGTGTAGTAAATGAACATACACAAGATAAAATTGTGTGGTTTTTTATTTATACTTTAATTATTTATATGAAATTAATAATTTTATATGTTTATAATTTCAACAGTCTTCCTTTGAGGCCGTTGATGGTAAAGAATATGAAAATTTTGGGCCACATAATCATCTACTTTAGGTATAAGGTGAGGAGCACCCTAGGAGAGTATGATGTAGACCAAGAAAAACATCATCCCCTCTAGGTATTTGTTGTAATCGGGCTCCTCTAAAGACTCCTAGACCTCTGAGCTAGAAATTTTTCATGCTGAAGTAGCTAAGGCAAAGAAAATTGCTTTAGAGGAGTGTGAAAGAAGTATGATGATGGCCAAAAATTTCATGAAAGCTATGGATGTTTTGATTCAGTCACTTCCATCGGAGGTTGTTACTACATTAAAATCATATATGGAATCAATGATCTCACTAAATGATGCATCGAGTGATGCCAATGGGGGTCGTAGTGGCGATTAATGAGGTGGAAATAGAGCTATTGGTGGTGAGGATATTGCAGATGATGTTGTTGGTGATGAGGCTAATGATGATGTTGATGATGATGGGAATGGACATGGGGATGGGTATGATTGTGATGGGGGGAAATTAATCCACTCAATTTTTGACTTAGGGGAGAGACATATGTATGTACATTAAGAACTAGAATTGAATTTTTGTATTAATGATAATGGTTAATTTATTTTCTTCTGAAATTTTCTGCATAAATGTTTGCATGCAGTTACAAAAAGCTAACATTGGAATCCTTATTCATTCATATAGGTATGTGATACCCCGACTACCATGGAATACTTATCTCTAAATGATATCCCATATAGTGACATTGGATTCCATTAATTATCTCTTTATTTTTCATAAAATATTTAATTGATAAGTCTAAATTAATGAAAGTAAAAAAGTAATATATTCCTTAGAAATTATTTCATAAATTTTAATTTTGTTAAATATAAAATTTTTATATTGGTTGTACTTGTTGGGTTTTTGGAGATACCAAGTCCCTAAATGATATGGTATATGCTAGAGTTTTTTTGGGTTTATAGGTAGCTTTTTAAGAAGAGTGTGAAATTTCAATCGAGTCGAACATCATTGGTTTAGGATAATGAGAAAGTTATTGGATGAACCTATCCACCCCTTGATATGTCTATGTGGGGTAACATTTAATAAGGGAAAATCCATTTGTAATCTAAACCATCACCAATGTAGGTATCTAAGGCATAGTTTCCTCATGATAGATCTAGCTTGTTTTTTATTCTTTAGAAGTTGATGGATTATGATGAATATGATCCTTATATTGTGAGAAGTGTCTTTATAATATCTTAAACAATAATATATGATTTAATTGATAGTAAAAATTCCCATTTTTTTATTTCTAAGCATATAGTGTATCACTTGTGACTAAAAGTGGAACTAACTCAGAGTATCATGATTATATATTCACCAGGGTTGGGGTGGGTGCGAGGGGGGCTGGGTGTAGGGGGTGGGGATGGTTGCAGGGGGGTGTCTGCATGCAAGGGGGAGGGGGGTGGGGTGTAGGGGGAAGTGGGGGGGGGGGGAAGGGTATTGCAAGGGGTGGTGGGGATGAAGGGGGTAGGGGGTAGGGGTAAAGGGGTTAGGGGTAGGGAGGTGGAGGAGGCAGTGGGGGTGAAGTTTGATCAGGGGTGGTGGTGGTGGGGGGGGGTTAGTGTGTAGGGGCGAGAGCAGGACCTGGTGCCTGTTACAGTACCGATGCAAAGGCCGATGATATTGTTGGGGGTGTGAGAGGCGGTGAGGGTGTTTCTATAGGAGGTGTGGATGAGGGATATCATTATTCTAATGATACTGATATTGAGGAACATTATTGATGTAAATTGTATTTTTGGATTGTAAATATGTGGGATTTTGTTATGTAGTGTTGTTTGATTATTGGAATATTGAATTGTATTGTAGTTTTTTTTGTATATTACAACATATATTGTATAATTATATTATGATGTAAGTTTTTTATGTAGTAGTTAACTTTATTTATTATTATATTTAATTTTATCCGCCTTCGATTCAACCATTGTACTTCCACAACGACGCTGCTCCGAGGTGACACCGTTGATTATTTTCTATTTCTAGTATTTCTTTCTCCCCCTCATTCGCCTATATTTTAAATTTATTATTTAGGTGAACCCATTTCGGCACACCTCTGATGGTATGTTTTTTTATACCATTAAACTTCGGCGTCATAGACTTATTTTCAAATATATAAGCTTCCATAAATTAGTTTAATTGTAGATTTGCAACTGCATATGTTTCTATGCTAATATGCTCTTTCTTCTTCCAATATTAGAGTAATTAGGAGATAGAAATATCCGATCATGTAAAAATGTGTGGCCGTACTAAAGAGGCTGAAGAGTTTTGGAAATAGGTTGGATGTTTTAGGCATTATGAGATTTTGATTCAATTAAAATAAATGTTATATAATTGATAGTAATTAATATAATAACACAAATAGACCTCATTTCCAATGTTTTTTTCTACAATTTTTTTTTGTACTAGGGGTTGGGTACAAGCTCATCCAATGAGAGAAAATAATACTTCAGTGAGTTCCAAAAGCACAAGAAGAAATTTATGTGGGTAGGTGATGAATATGGAAATGCAATTGGGCTTTCATTCAGTAAGAAAAAGAAAAAACCTAAAAGGAATTGGCATAAGTAGATTGAGGCTCAGAATTTAATTTGATAGTTGATTTATAGGGTTATACATACTAATCTTTTTGTGTAGATTAAAATTTAATTTGTGATCCTTGATGAAGTCAACTGTGGAGTCCTAAGGCATCAAAACAGGCGGATTACAATCTTGGTATTCCATCCTACAAATAACTCCATTTTTCTATCTAGTAATAACATTGGTTCATTAGTTTTACTTTTAATGTATATATTTTGATAGGTATTTAATTTATTCTATTTATTTATATATTTTTTTAACCTTGGTTACATTGAAAAGAAAGGTCAAATTGGTGTTTGGGATTACAATAAGGTTTATAAAAATATGGGGTACCAAAACATACATACCTGCATAATCAACAATATGAGGTGAGTTATATGTTTATTGGGAAAAAAGTTCCACCTATATTTCTTTGTATAAGATTCACATTTATTTTTTTTGCATAGGAAGAATCATGTACGTGGTCACACACACACATTAACAACACTGTCCATATAGAAGATCAAACACCACTTATTTTTTAGATCGTATCAAAAGTGATCATTGATAAGTTCTATAAGTAGTGCTGTAAAATATAGTCTTAATGATATTCCCCCTCCTCAGATATGTATGTGCTGCTTAAAAACTGGTTGCACAATTTGTTATTGGTTTAATTGGAAAATTATGGATAGGTATATAGTGCACCCTCAGATGTAAATGCTGGTTGCACTAACATGGAAACTTAAAGGGTTAAATATTTCATGGACATTAATCCCAATGGATGGAAGGTAGTGTTTTCCAATGGGTGAAAACTTTTGTTCCATTTTATGACTTTTTAGCAACTTCCAATTCATTATATGGTTTGGGAAAACCTTTTAACAGATCATCAAGAGTTATAGTCATATAAATTATCAATTGTGACTTATAGATGTCTTTTTTGGTTGGGACAAAGCAGTTGGAAGATTCTATATGGTTTAGATATTAACATGGATAAAGGTCTTGTCCTTGATTCATATAATTTTGGGTTTCATTATATTTATGTATTCCGATTAGGAAAATTTTAGTTCTACTGTTGGTTCTTTTTTTTAAAAAAAAATTACAATCTAGTTGAGATGGTATTTTAATTATGTAAGTAGAATGCATAAATACTTCCATACAATCATGTATAAGTTAATGATTATGTTTATTTAATTATAAAATATATGGGCTCATTTAATTTATATTGATTGATGTTTATTATTATCAATGACATTCATCTTTTTTATGTTATGTTCTAAACATGTTTGCTTGGTTTTATTACTAATTCAATATCAGTTGTTGATATATGCTACAAATTAGCTACCTCAAGGATATTGCGAACATGTGCTCAGTTTTATTACTCATTCAATGTTATTTGTTGGTATATGATTCAAATCAGTTACATTAAGGTTAGAAAAATAATTGAAATGATTCACTGATACAGACAACTAGAATTGTTGCAGAGCGGGGAGGGGGGGATTGAAAGTTAGTTTCTATTATAATGGAAATGATTTACACTTATTGGAAAGTAGAACGAACTTTGAAGAGAGAGGGGAAATCAGGGGGCATGGTGTGTACAAGGTGGGTGGGGGTGTGTAGGTTGAGGGGGGTGTGTAGTGGGAAAGGGTAGTAGGTGGTGTGCAGGTGGGGGGGGGAGGGTGTTTCTAATATTATTCAGGGGGCTGGTGCTGGGGAAGAGGGTAGTTGTGTGTAGGGGAGGGGGTTGTTTCTGGGGAAGTGGGAAGCGGTTTGTCAAGGTGAGAGAGGGTGCACATGGAGATGGGGGTGTGTAGTGGGTGTGGGGTGTGGGGGGGGGGGGGTGTGGATGGCAAGGGGAGGGGGATGTCTAGGAGTGTGCATGTGGCATGTAGGGGGTCTATATAGGAGTGTGAAGGTGGTAGGGAGGGGAAAGGGAGGGGGGTAGTACAAGAGAGTGTAGGGAGGTGGCAGGGTGCAGGGGGCAGGGAGGGGGTAGTGGGGGTGTATGTGGGGCTATGAATATATGAAGGTGAAGGGGGTTGGGGGTGAAGGGGGTCGGGGGTAGTGTGCAAGGGGTGTGGGGTGTATGGGGGGAGGGGCCGGGGGTATGGGTGTGCATGGGTGGGTGGCTGTCTAAGAGTGTATAGGTGGAAGGGAGGGGGGATGTCCAGGAGTGTGTAGGGGGTTGGGAGTGGGGTGGTCCAGGAGTTTGCAGGGAGGGGGCATGGTGCAGGGGGTGTGGGGTTGCAGGGGGTGAGGGATGCCAAGGAGGGGGTGTGTGAATATATCCAGATGAAAGAGCTCAATAGAGTGTTTGGATTCCTATTTTTGGCTTCATGTTGGCTTTTCCTTTTTGATCATTTGTTGATTTTGATGACTTTTGTTGGTATGCCAGATAGATATTCATGCTATGTAGAGAACCGGAAACAAAAAATAGCTGATGCAATTGATTTTCATCCACGACATGCAACCAAGATTAACGTGAATATAAAATTCAGGAGTTAATTGTAATTTTATACTAATTTTTGAAAGACAATAGTAACCATTTGTTGGGTTTTTAATCAAATTGACATGGCTTACACCATGCTTGCAGAATTGATGATTTTGAGTTTACTCTTGAGTATGAAATATTTGTTCTTCTGGACATTTATTTGTATCATGGTTGGATAGTTGATCCTCATGTATGCACTTTGTAATCTTGTACCATTATATTTTTTTTAGAAAAAATATTTTATACATTCTCTCAGTTATCACTTTTTCTTTTTTCCAGTTTCTTCTTACCTTCTTTTAATATTCATGATTGAATGCATATTCATGCATAGAGGTGTCTAGGGGGTCAAGGGTTTATCTAAGGGGGAGAGGGTGTCTAGGGGGGGTCTAGTGGGGGGGGGGGTGTCCAAGGGGTATCTAGGGGGAGGGGGTGTCCAGTGGTGTCTAAGGGGGTCTATTGGGGAGAATGAGGGGGGGGGGGTCTAGTGGGGGTGTCCAGGGGCTTTCCAAGGGGGTGTCCTAGTGGGGGGTGTCTTGTCGGGTGTCCAAGGGTGGTGCAGTGGGGGGGGGGGGGTAGGGGTGGCTGTACAAATGGGTGTGTCATGGGGGTGTTCCGGGGGGGGTGTCTAGAAGGGGGTGTCCAGTGGGGGTGTCTAGGGGGTGTTCATGGGGGTTCTCTCTAGGGGGTGTGAAAGGGGTTTTTTTACAGGTGAAGAGTGGAGTTGTTCAATTGGGACGGGGTGCGCGGGGGGGGGGGGGGGGTCAAGGTGGAAGGGAGGGGCTTCAGGGGGTCTCTAGGGGAGCGTGTGGGTGTGCAAGGGAGAGGGGGTGTGCTGGGGGGTCTGTCCAGGGGGGAAGGGAGGGGCTATAGGGGTATCTAGGGCAAGAGTGGCGGTGTGAAATGGGGATGGGGGTGTGGTTTCAAAGTGGTTTGTATTCTGGTTTTTAGCGGCAAAGTGAAACCGAGGTGGAAAATTGTTGTTTCTAGGAAAACAATCTATACCCCCTGTTTGAAAAACTATGGGTATATATGCTGCAGTGAAACTAACTATACCCACGGTTTGTTAAACCATGGGTATGTGTGATGTGAAGAAACCTTTCTATTCACATGGTTTACATAACCATTAGTATATAATTTTTTCTGTAAAAATAGATGCCCATGGTTTACCAGAACTGAGGGTATGATTCAATTTCTGTGGGCTATACCCATGGTTTCTACAGAACCTTGGGTATAGGGAAATGCAGATGCCTCGGGAACCCACAGTTCAACAAACTGTGGATATAACCTATACCCACGAAATTGTGGTCTATAACCACAGGTTGAAACCATGTGTATAGGGCCATTTTCTAGTGGTTTTTTATTAGCTATCAATTTTGGGGTGATAAGACGTGCTGAAGTTTGTCTATGTGTTTAGAGAATTTTAGAGACCATTCGATAACTTAGAGTTGAATATCGGATCTTGATTGGATAAAACAGATAGTTGTACTCTATAAAGCATCGACCTTAGTCTAATGTATATCGTTGAATTTTGATCCAGGGAGAAGTCCTCTGAAATATCAATGAAGTGTTCATTCCTTGTAAGATGATCCACTAAATAAAAAATTACATTTTTTCTGGTCTATTTCTTCAACAATTCAGTGAGAAAGTCCATGGTGAAGTTATTCTATTTCTATGTAGATATGGATAACTATTTCATGATACCCTTGGATGTGTACCTTTCCACATTCACTTTGTGACGTAAAACACATGTTGCTATTTATTTTGTGATATCCTTATTCATATTGTCCCATAAATTGTTTTCTCAAAGATTGTGATACATATTTATGCTTCTTGGATAGATATAGAAGGTCGATCTATGATCATCATAAAAAAAATCCTTCTTTAACTTTTGATTTTATGTTACATGTATTCATGAACAAAATCATACAACTCATTCTTCATTAACATTTAACTCTGTGTATATACATATTCTTAAAGATCCCACATTCTTGTGAATTCCCACATCACCACTTTGTCTATCCTCTATCCTCTGCATACGGGATGGTTGATCAATAATTTTAAAAGTTTTTATGATGTTCATTACCTTATGAATCCCATTTTAACCCTTTCCAAATTGAATACGATCTGATCCCTCTCAATTTCCATCAATGATGAAATTACTGGATCCTTCTACATAGGGAATCTAACACATTGTATTCTTTTCCAAGATGCTACTGTATTGATAAATCATAGTCATTGATCACCTCTTACCATACTAGTCGGTTCATATTCATATTTTTTTTGAATAAATACTTGAGTATTTATTGATCCATATATATTTCACAATTCTCCCCCAAAAAGTTAATGCCTCCAGATTTTAAATGCAAAGATCATGATAGAAAAATCCAGATCATGCATTTGGTAGTTCTTTTCATGAAAATTCAAATACATTGAATAATAGGATATTAAATTATCATTTTACATTAACATGTATCCTAATACCAACATTGAAGCATTACTGAATACCATGAAGTATTCTCCACTTGTGGGAAGTGTGAGTATAGGTGCATTGATAATCCTCATTTTTACTGCTTTTAAGCTCTCTTCATATTTATCAATCCATGGAAACATTAATCCATTCCAAATTATCATGCTAGGAGATTTTTATAGGCATGTTAAATTTCTCACAAATTGGTAATAATACCCAGCTATCCCAAGGAAATGAATGATATTTTTCATAGAGTTTTGGCCCCAACCATCTTTGAATTTCTTCTCTTTTTTAAAGGGTCCACAAGTACTCCATTTCTTGTGATGATATTATAGAAGAAAGATAATTCCTTAAACCATAACTCGCATTATATTTACATTTCAAGAAGCTTCTCCTTTGGCATTGTCTTTTGGATAGTTCTTAGATTCTCCTTATGCTCCTCCGTGATTTTGAACTATATTACAATATCATCTATAAAGTCTATCATTTTTTTGAAGTAATCTATTAATACTTTATTAATCTAGTCGATGATGACTTTTGAAGCATTGAAACTCCAAATTATATTACTATGAACTCATAGTGAACATACATTGAAAGAAAAGTATTCTAGGGGATATATACCTTCTTTTCCCTTACTTGATAATATCATGACTAATGGTCCACCTTAGGGAAGTATTGTTCTCCCTATAGCTGATCAAATAAGGCATCAATATGTTTCATTGGAAATTTTTTCTTTACCATGTCATTTTTTAACATATGATAATCGATGAAATGGTGCATTTACCAATCCATCTTCTTGATGAAGAGGACTACTACAAAACATAGTGAAGCAATTTGGAATTTGAGACCTTTATCTACATTTTCTTATAGTTGTTTCTTCAGATATTATGTCCCACTACATCCATTATATATGGAATCTTAGATAATTATAACTCCCTAGGTATAATATTTATTGAAAATTCAATTTCCCAGCAAGGAGGAAGACTAGGAAATTCCTCGGGGAACACATCAACATATTCCCTCACAATGGGAATGTATTGAATGATGATTATTTCCTTAGATTAAATTTTTTTAGCTAGATACAACTTGTGATGGGGAAATAATATCCAACATTGAGATGATGGAGATAAATAAGACTCAACCCCATTCATTCAATTGTACAGAATCGGGGGACATTTCACAATATGATAAATGATTTCCTTTTCAAGGTAATTTATGCTAAGGCTATATAGAGAAAACCAACCTATTCTTTGGATTTCATCATATTCCATCATATAGAGTATGAAAATCTTCCCTTGGAAGTTCATACAAAAAATTCTAATAGGTGAGGATTTATATACATGGTAGAAATTAACTGATCGCATTGTCGAGCGCGTCAAATTAGATTTTTATTTTTTTAACTACAATTTATTTAGTACAGTGGCATCACTAGGACATCTCTTGAAGGATCCTTAGATAATTAATTAAAAAATTAGGTTCTGATTAAGAAACAAAAATGGGAATGGGGTTTTATAAAACATTGGTTTTTTTCATTAAGAATATAAATTGAATGTATATTACTACTGAAAGGAACCTGTTGGAGAAATCACGATCAACCCACATAAGTGTCCCTTGATGCTCAATCTGTCATTTCTATCAAGGGAAAGGGATAGATCATTGATTGTTTGATTTTTTACATAATGAAACCAGTAATGGTATGTGAGTTCTTACTAGGTTTCTACGTAGTATATGATAGATCAATGATATTGATTATCTGCAACCACTCAAAATCAACAAACATGAATCGATGTAAAAAACAGAACTCAATCAAGGAATCACATCAACAACGTGATGATATGACCAGATTTGTATCAATTATTGAAATATTCCACAAGAAAAGAACATGAATATTCATAGGTTCATGATCCTGGATTTTATCAATATACGCAATCCATTTTCACACTCATGTAAGGGAGGGGTGAGAAAGGAGGCAACCACACTCAAATCATCACAAGATTCGGTTTATGAATGAAAGCATGTGGATTCTTGTTCCATTGACTTGTATTTTATTATACAAGAGTAAAAAAAGATTTAGAATGTATATATGAAGATCAATTGACAAAAAACCTGTAAATCAATTACCTTATGAAGATTACAAGTGTGGAGCTCGGGATTACAACAACAGACACTCCCCAAATTGATCACTAAAAGGTTTAGAAGTACATGAGGGAGTAGAGAAATACAATGGTCTAAGAGAGCTACCCATTTATACTATCCTTAAACCCTAGTTTTTCCACATTATATAATAAGAGGGAGTAGTGATTTTATGGAAAAAAACCTCACAATTTCCACAAAAGAGGTCAAGTGCATAAGGTACTAGGTCAGAATTTAGGACATAATTTTTAATCCTTATTTATCTGGCTAGTTGACTAAACAAAACACTTTAAATTGTCATGAAATTTGATGGAGATGTGAGCCGTAGAGTTATCTAACCATGGGATGTGGAATTAGCCCAATTGAATAAACGAGGCCAGTGTTGTGGCCCATTTACCGAAGCGTGGCCCAATATGGCCCGCTCAAAATTACTTCATATTGTGGGCCTATTTTGGGCCTCTAAATGGACGAATTGGGCCTCATGATTTACTATAGAAATTTTTCCAAAATTTTGTTTCGATTATTCACCCATTTCTGGCTCAATTGTATGTACAAATTATCCATAGGACAAATAATTTTCCACATGCATGTTTGGGCTCTCGCGTAGTTTGGCCCATTTCCCTTGAATTCCATCACGAGCTCTCCAAATCAGCTCCTTCGACAATATAAAAACAAAAACAGGTTAAATTTCCACATTAAAAATTATAAAAATTAATTCACTGATTCCAATATAAAGTCAAAGTTATTATTATATTTTTAATATTCATTACAAAAATAGTTTAAAATAGTAGTGTTAGGTTGGATTGGAATGGGGAATCTCTATGCGATCCCACCCCCACACCTATACATTTGCACTCCGGGAAAAAGTCACGTATCCAACAAATTATGCATGTATATATTCAAAACATCACGTAGTTTTAATATTTGAGGAAATTTTAAATTCATTAAAGTAATGGGATCAATTCACAAAGCACCCTAAGGAGTTATTCCTAGTGAAAATGGAAAAACATTTCTCATAAATCATATCACAATGAAATTCAGAGAGATTCATAATACCATATTGAGCAAGGAGTTCAAATGTCAACCATGACACTAACTCTATGTGTGTGTGTTTGAAAACCATTGCAAGATATTCATTCCACATTCTATCCAATAAATATAGGTTATTTTAACATTTTTCATCTTAAAAAATTTTATCCACCGAACATGCCCTACATCCTTTACAATCATATTTCAATACTCACTCACTTATGAATTTTTGGAAGTCAAACCATTAACTCTCAACCTAGATATCCCCAAACATTGCACATTTCATTAATCCCACCATTTATTAATTTTTTT
This sequence comes from Viscum album, assembly GCA_963277665.1. Classification (NCBI taxonomy): domain Eukaryota; kingdom Viridiplantae; phylum Streptophyta; class Magnoliopsida; order Santalales; family Viscaceae; genus Viscum; species Viscum album. Next base: position 1,010,000,811 of record OY728160.1, read on the forward strand.
AGAAGCTTAATTTGAGAAAAATCTCACAGTTATCTCTCAACCCTAGTTTGATCTCCTCACACCACTAATTGTAATAGTTATAAGAAAATAAAATGTTGAGGAGGAGTGATTTTTGACCTTCCCAAGACACAACCAAATCATTTTTGAGGGCGTGCAATAGTCGAATATCAGATACACACGCACATGTCAATCCGGTACAGTAATGAAACAGATCGGATAAGGAACCAACGTATGTAAATATCTTTTTAAGCTGAACAATATTGTCCTAACTTATATTTACCTTTTAATAAGTACTAAATATTCATACTTTGTGGTTTGGTGAAAAAAATATGTTGAGATATTGGTGACACTATTTTCCCAAAAACTACTCACACAAGGGGAATCAAACATCTCAAAGGTTTCACATTATATCATTGACAATAATCCAATTCATTATAACTCTCTCCATGATGTCAAATTCATACAAATATTCTTTCCATAACAGATACAAGTTTCATGGAATGTTAAAATAACATGGAATCAAAAATTTCAACATTCATTTTTTTATGTTCCATGATTTGGTGACCAAAAGGGGGGAGGGAATGTAAAAATACCATATGGAATGTGGAAAGGAGAAGAAATAATAAAATCAATGAAAATCCTAATGAACCCAGAAAGATGGGGAAATGTGAACATACCATAAAGAAGCCAAAAAAGAGAAGAAAGAAGAAAGATGATGAAAATCCTAATGAACCCAGAAATGTATCCACCCAAACACATAGAATGTACAATGTCCTCATTGTAATAATTGAGAAATTTAGAAGGAAGGATAAAACCTGGTGTGTTTCACTGGTATGTTGCTTCTATAATTTTGATTTCATCCAACATATTTTTCTGGAAAATACTCATAGAAGTGTTTTCGTCCCCGCCCATTGATGGTAAGACTTCATCCACTCTAGTCATGTAAAATCTAGGTGGATCATTAGCATGAAATTGTACATGAGGAACTTATCACCAATATGGAAGTTCTACTAATGAATCATGCTATCATGGATAGCCTTTGTCTTCTATTTATAGATTCGAGAGTTCTCATATGCATCACATAAAATTTCTTCCAACTCTTGAATGTGTATATTTCTTTTATCACTTGCATATAAAAGATTCATAATAAACTATTTAACTACACAATATGCATGATGTTCTATCTCCACTGGGAGGTGAAAAGCCTTTCCAAACACGATTCATTATGGTGACATTCTAATTGGTGTTTTAAAAGCATTATAGTATGCCCAAAGTGAATTATTCAAGAGAAAGAACCAATCATTCTTGTTGGGTTGTACCATTTTTTCCAAGATTCTATTAAGAAAATTATTTGATATTTCTTCTTGTACATCAGTTTGGGGGTGACATAATGTGGATACCTTATGATCAACTCCATACTTACAAAGCTAGTTTTTCATGCTGTGACTGCAAAAATAGAAACCCTGATCACTAATGATGAATCTTGGAAAACAGAACCAACTAAAAAATTTAGACCTCACAAAATCAACTACAACTGGAGATTCCTCGGTCCCCGTATCCTTTTCTTCAACCCCTTTAGAAAAATAGTCCACAGATAAAAATATGTACATGAAGACAAATGTATTTGGAAAAGGACACCTGAAGTCAATACCCCATGCATCAAATATCTCACAGAAAAACATGGGCTATTGGGGAATTTCATTACTCTTTGATATATTCCCTGTGAATTGAAAATGACTACATTATTTGGAAAATATATGGGAATCCCTATACAGTGTTGGAAAATAAATTCCTGAGGCAAGGACTTTCATGTTTTTCGTTGAGTGCCAAAGAGGCCCCATGATCCAAAGTGTGACAAATGGTTAAAATAGAGGTGAACTCATGGTTAGGGACACACCGACGAACTACATGGTCACCAAAAATTCTCCACAAATAGGGGTCATCCCAAATGTACCACCGGGAATCATGTTTAAGTCTCTAGGATTGGGAAGAGTTGAAATCTATGGGGACCCTAGATGTTGCTAGAAAATTTACAATGTCCGCGTACCAGGGGGTAAGGTCCACAACATCACAAAGGTTCTCATGAGGAAAGAATTCTCCAATGGGGAGGGTTGAGTTTTCATGGTGGTCCAGTGGTGGATAAATCCTACTAATGTTGTCAGATACAACATTTTCTACTCCCCTATTTTTTCTAATCTCAAGGTCATACTCTTAGAGGATGAGCATCCACTGCATGAGGCGAGGTTTAGATTCAGTTTTCTTTATGTGGAATCGAAGGGACGTATGGTTATAAAACACAATCACTTTTGACCCAAGAATATATGAATGAAATTTTTACAAGTAAATCACAATATAAAAGAGTTATTTTCCAATGGTTGTGTAGTTTACTTGGGGTGGGTCAAGGGTATGTGAGGAATATGCAATGACATGGGGAGCCTTCTCAACCCTTTGTGATAAAACTACCCCAACTACAAAGTTAGAGGCATCATACATAAGCTCAAAGGGGAGATCCCACCTTTGTTTTTGGATTATGGGAGGTGATGTGAGACTCCTTTATAGTGAACTGAATTCATCCTTATAATTTTTATCAATAAAAAACATAGAATCTATTTGCAATAATTGTGACAGTGGAAGTGAAATCTTACTAAATTCTTTAATGAATTGGCGGTAAAAACCAGCATGACCCAAGAAAGATCACACCTCATGAAAACATTTTGGATATGTAAGAGTTGAAATTAATTCAATTTTATATTTATGAAATTGAATTCTATTATTTTAAATTACATTCCCAAGAACTATCCCTCGCTCAACCCTAAAATGGCATTTCTCATAATTTAAAACAAGATCTTTTTCAATGTAGTGGAGGAGGATAGAACCTTGGTGTTCCAAAAAATCATAAAAAGATGAACCATATACTATGAAATCATCCATAAAGACTTCTATACAACTATCTAGGTACTCAAAAAAAATACTCAACATAAATAGCTGAAAAGTACCAGTAGCATTACATAGACCGAATGACATCCTTCTGTATGAAAATGTGCCGAATGAACATGTAAATGTTGACTTGTATTGATCCTTATGGGCTATATGTATTTATAAATATGACGAATAGCCATCAAGGAAACAATAATGTGTCATAAAAACCAATTGTTTTAATATTTGGTAAATGAAAATTAGACGAAATTGGTCCTTCTACGTGGCTTGATTCGGTCAATGGTAGTTAATACAGACTCTCCAAGTGTTTTGCACACATGTTAAAACCAATTAATTTCTTTCATTTGACCTAACTGTTATTCCTATTTTTAAGCACAATTTCCATTGGGCTAATGCACATACTATCAGATATAGGATAAATTATCCCTGAATCAAGTAATTTACAGACATCCAATTTTACCCATTCTAGGAGAGTAGGATTTAACCGGCTTTAAGATTGAATCACATGCTTAGAATCATCATCCAAAAGTTTATGGTGCATAAAATAGATGGGGTAATCCCCGAAATATCATCCAATGTCCATCCTTTTACCTTTTTACAATATCTCTAATGTTTGAGCAATTTTGATTCCTTTTGTGGAGAGAGGTTATTGGAAATAATGATGGGAAATTACTCAGTACCCTTAAGATATGCATATTTTAAATTATAAGGAAGTAGTTTAAGTTACAACACCGGTGGTTTTTGGATTGGTGGAGGGAATTTAGGGGGAGTGAGGTCCATTAAACTATCTATCTGCTCATGTTTATTTTCTATTGATAGGGAATAAATTGAAATGAGATTTTCAGAATCATCAACAGTCATGGGTACCTCAGAATGAACACAGTCATCAATTAAAGTGCAAATTTTACACTTTTCATAACCCACACAACACTCAAACATGAATCAAAACTCAAATAATCTAAGGGGTAAGAAGAGGAAAATGAATCAAAGTATGGGTTGAGGAGAGAATAGTGTGTGTGCATCATTTGAGAGAAGTTTCGTGGAATAGAAAAGAATAGATGAGTGCTCTTAAATGGGGTGTTTCATAACCTCAAGGATATTAAAACATACCTTTTCTGCTCTAAACTCCACGCACATTGTACCATTGTGAAAATTGATGATCATATTTGCTGTTTTGAGGAATTTCCTCCCAAGTATGAGAAAAGAAAGTCCTTGGGTTTAGTTATCATTCATCTCAGGAATGCAGAAATAAGCAGGGAAGATGAGATTCTTCACTCATACATGGACATCCTTAGTCACTGATGTTGGATGTGTAGTACATCAGTTAGAATTTTTTACGAAAATTCCCATTGGTTGAAGCTCTCCAAGCAGCAGTGAAGTGTATACATAGTGAAGCATTAAATTAATGGAATCACATAAATCTAGCATAGCATCAGGAATGATGGTCTCCCCTATGGCACATAGTATTATGAATGTACCTGGATCTTGAATTTGGTTGGAATTGCTGGTTGAATCAAGGCCGAGACATTCCTTCCTAATTTTACTCTCTCATTCCCCTTTAGTCTCCTTTTATGGGCGCAATTGTCTTTAAGAAATTTTGTATATCGAGGTTTTTGTTTAACAACATCCAATAGAGGAATGATAACACAAACTTTTTTAATGTATAAATTATTTCTTTATCAATCTCATTATCAATGTTCTTTATAGATTTAGAGAGACTTTGGGGAAAAGGGAGAAGAAATGATTTTTCATTTGAATCCTCATCGATAACTCAAGAATCCTTTATGTCTTTTTTTCATTACATGAAATTTTTTATTATTGGGAATGTGAGTTTTCAAGAGGGGTATATACCTGTTGTGAAGCATCAGTATGAGAGGATTATTTACCACTATGAAGTGTAACTTCACATACATTACCTTTTTTCCTTCAGATTGACAATGGGTTGGGATGGTAGTTTACTAGAACCTTGCATCTTATGCTCACCTAGGGTGCTTACTAATTTCCCCACTTGAGTTCATAGGACTTGAATAGTTTTTTGGGTGGTTTGTTGGAACTGGAGGTTTTGGGATGCCATTAGCTTCACCATGTCCTCATGGATTGGATCACTTTTTGGAGGATGAGGATTATCATTTTGAGAAGTTTAATGATAATAAGATTTCATACCTAGTCCTTGTTGATACCAATTCTGTTTGGGGTAGCTTGAGTTTCCTCCTTGTTGGTACAAGGGTTGTGATTTCTCCTTGGTAATTGGATTTGGCCGGAATTTTTCTTGCTTGATGGGAGGTTCTTGTTGTAATGGACTCCTTGGGAAAACGACTACACAGGACTCGGGTGAATGTTGAAGCTGTGGGCAGTGCTCAGAAAAATTAGTATTTTCAGAAAAAATAGCTCAATGTAATGGAACAAGAGGAGATTGTGAGTTATCATATGCCTGAGATAATTACCTTCGAAGGGTATTCATCTCATCAAGCTTATTTTCTACCTTTTTTTCTAGAGATGAATTCCTTACTTCAAGAAATAATCTAGTTGGTACAATAACTCATGTACCAAATTGTTGTGCATTTTGAGCAATGTTGGATATTATGTCACAAGTGGCAGACAATGCATTATCAACCAAGGCACCACCAGCTGCTGCATCAATCATTCCATGATCCATGGAGATAATTTCCTCATAGAAGTATTGGACTAATAGTAGTTCACTAATCTTGTGGTGGGGCATCATGAGGAGATTTGTTTGAATCTCTCCCAGTATTCATGAAGGGTCTCTCCTTGAGATTGCCTAATTTCACAAATTTCAATCCTAATTGATGCTTTTTGAGAGGCATAGAATAACTTCTCTAAAAATAGTCTTTTAGGTAATTCCATCCCCCACTTGTTGTAGGCAAATAGTATATCCAATATTTAGCTATACCATCAAAGGAGAAAGGGAAGGCCCTAAACATAATTAAGTCCTCAGAGTCATTTTGGGGTTTCATGGTGGAGTACACTATATGAAACTCCTTATGGTGTTTATGAGAGTCCTCACCAAGAATAACATGGAATTTAGGAATAAGGTGGATAATTCCTGATCTCATCTCAATGTTGTATACTTCCCCAGGATATTGGATGTACACATGTTGGTACTCCATGTCCGGGGTGGTCAGTTCTTTTAAGGTTCAATTATTTGCATCCATGTTTTCTTGCAATTGATTGGGTTCAATTATTGATTGGTTTATGAAAAATTGAGGATAAAAATGGGGTTCATTAGTGTTACTTGATTAACCTTACCTAGATGCCTTTATTTGTGTGTGAAGTGTCTTCAATTTCCAGGTCAAATTCAATCACTTATTCATATTCTAATCAGGTCATGAAAATAAGTTGGGAATATTATTTTATTATGATTAAATATGGGTAAAATTAATTATGAATGGTGAAATGAGAATATAATGTTATAATAATAAATAACAGAGAGAGATATACGAGAAGAATAAGAGAGAGAGAAAGGTAGAACACACAAAAACAACCAAATATACAAAAAGAAAACAAAAACAAAAACAATCAAATCGGCTAGGGTATTTGAAGCAGTACTAATTAATAAGTAAAATAAATAAATAAAAAGAAAATAATGGGAAAAAATATCTTGTATCCTCAGAAATGGTGCCAAAATTTGATTGTGTTATCGAGCACGTCAAATTAGATGTTTATTCTTAACTAGAATTTCTGCAGTGTAGCAGCAACCCTAGGCTATCTCTCTAATGAGAAATAGATCATTAATTGCAAAATATGGTTTTGATTAAGAAACTAAAATGTGATTGGGGTATTATAAAACATGGTATTTTTTCTTTATGAATAGAAATTGAATGTATATTACTATTGAAATAAACCGTTTGAATAAATCATGATCAACCTAGGTATGTTTTCCTTGATGCTCAATCCATCATTTCTCTCAAGGGAAATGGAAGGATCATTGATTCCGTCATTTTATACATACCAAAACCAATAATTGTATGAGATTTATTACTAGGTTACAAACTAGGATTTTATCGATCAATGATATTGATTATCAAAAACCTCTCAAAATCATCAATCATGAATCGATGTAAAAAACATAACTCAATCAAGGCATCACATCAACTACATGATGAGATGACCAGATTTGTTTCAATGATAAAAATATTCAAACAAACATGAACATTCGTATTTATTGGTTTACGATCTGGGATTTTATCAACCTATGCAATCCATCTCCACACTCATGGAAGGGAGGGGTGAGAAAAGAGGAAACCAAACTCAATTCATCACATGATATGGGTTATGCATGTAAGCTCGTGGATTCTTGTTCCATTGATTTGTATTTGATCATTCTATAATAAATAAAAATTTAGAAGGTATAAATGATGATCTATTGATAACAAACAAGGAAACCAATTACCTTATGAAGATTACATGTGTGGAGCTCGGGATTATAACAACAAACACTCTCCCAATTGATCACTAATAGGTTTTGAAGTACATGAGGGAGAAGAAAAATAAAATTGGTTATGAGAGCTCTCAAATTAGACTAACCTTTACCCATGGTAATTCCACATGAGAGAATGATGGGGAGGAGTGATTTTATGTTCCAAAAAATCACATATTCTGCAAAATAGGTCATGAGCCTAAGGGAATAGGTCACTAATGAGGAAAGAATTTTGAATACTTCTTTATCCGGATGGTTGAATGACCAAAACATGTTCGATTGTCCGAAAATTCGGTGGAGAGGTGTGCCTTCGAGTTAGCTACCCTCAAGAGGTAGAATTATCCAAATTGGATTTCTAAGGCCAGAGTTATGGCCCCCATATAGATGAGCAGTCCAATCTGGACCGCCCATAATTTCCTTATATTTTGGGATTATTTTGGGCCTATAAATGGACGAATTGGGCCACATGATATTCTAGAGAAATGTATCCCACATTTATTTTCGCTCATACAAACATTTTTAGTGAAAATTTATGAATGTATTATCAACAATACAAATAATTTTCCACATGCATGCTTAGTTTGTCATGCAGTTAGGCCCATTTTTCTTGAATTCCATCACGAGCTGGCCAAATCACCTCCTCCTAAAATGTAAACTCCAAAACAAGTAAAATTTCCTTATTAAACTATGATAAGCATTAAATCATTTATTCAAACATAAAGGGAAATTTATTATTATATTTCGAATATTCATTACAAAACTATTTTAAAACAGCGGTGTACAGGTGGATTTGAATAGTGAATCGCTATGCGATTAGTAATTGCACCATTTTTCAATTTTCACCGATAGCTCTATTTCCAATAGTTTATGGAGGTGATTGAATTATTATACTAATCTTTTGTGATATTAAGGAATTTCTAGAACCATAATAAAATAGTATGTTCACTATTCTTGACTAAATCACTTGTGTACCATTCACCACTTCATTTTCAAGATATATGTCAGTGGTGTGGAATAAAAATTCACGCCCTTGATACCATGGAGGATGATTTTGTCTCTGAATACCCTTGGCTTAGTGTGTTGGTTTTAGAAGATTCACAATACCTTGGGTTTTAAAAATAAATAATACACTGAGAGTAGAATAGAGCATTCCTCTCTTACAACAAAATAGTGGGATTCTCCCCTCGGTAATCATTTGCTAGGTGTCCTTCCTTCCCCCAACTAAAGCATTTTGTCTTCCCCTAATGTAATTTCTAGGGTGATAATTTCTGAACATTTTACAAGTGGTATGTTTCCATTTCCTATAAATATTAAAATATTCCTTTATATCAGTAGAATTAAACTAAACTTTTCACTTCTTATCCAAGCGATACCATTCTGATTAACTAATATCCATTTCGACTTTGAGGTCACATAAGAAAAATTCCTCACAACCATCAAAGTCTCAGATCATCTGGGATTTTCATATACATGGATTTATCCCACCAAAGTGGTGTTCAACCTTGAATTTGTGGGTAACTCCAATTATGGAGGTGTATTGTGGAAGTATTGTGAAGTTTTTCTCATAGAAACTGATAGATTCGTCATCATTTATACTTCAGGGAAAGGACATACAGTCCATTGTTCCATGATTAATGTATTGAATGATCAATTGAATGTTGGGGACCTTTTCCACAAAAATAACTCCATTTAAATTTGTTATATTTTAGGGGGTTTTGGGAACTCCTCTTGATCCATGTATCAATTCCTAACATGAGCCAGCTGAAAGAGTATCGTAATTTTTTTTGATTCCCACTCCCATCAGGTTTAGAATCTCATTGCGGTAGTAATCATATTTCCCATCACAATGTGTTTTTATCTGATTACACATGTTTTTTTCCATTGTCTAGAATTCACAAATCATTTATTATTATTATAACACCCAATCATTTTTTGATGTATTTGTCATTATTTTTAATTTTTCAGTAGCTTCTATTGAATGATACAGTGTTTCTAAATGAATTTTGAGAATCTATTGGTATAAAATTTCCTTTATAACCTTATCATTAAAATGTTTGGAATAAATAACAATACCTAATTTTGAAATATAATTCTCCAACTCAAAATGAATTTATTTTTATTCGTTTTGATAACAATCATGCAAGATTTAGTCAAATCAACTTAATCAACTTCTTCAAAATTGTGTTTTTAATTTGTTAAAAAATGGATTTGAAAAAAAATAATTTATATTTTGAAATCCTCAGGTCAAAATTATCTTAAATGTATTTCATTTCAAGAAAAATATTTTTTAAGGAATAGAGAAAATACTGATTTTTTTGAAATTTGTATTTCTTATAGTATATTCATGTCTAAATTTTGTTTTATATTATTTTATATGTTAATTAGATCATTTTTATTTTAAATGAACCAATTATGTTTTTATATGAATTATATACACGAACATAATATAAAAACATTTTTTTATTTTAAAAGGGAATATTTCAATAAAATAGTCTTCTTTGAAATTTATCGGAATTATATGAATTTAATTTTTAAATCTAATGTTTGAGGAAAATTAAAAATTGGATTTAAAATTTTTATTTAGAAGGTTAATATTTAAAAGGCTGGTCGCTTTTATTTTTAGTTTAATATGAATGGTTACCATGATAAAATATGTTTCCTAGATAAAGGGTAAATTAGATAATTGAGGTTAAAAATAAATTTATAAAGACCATAAAATGACCCAAAAAGGATAAAATTTATTAGATTAGTGAAATTAGATCCATAACACATAAGGATAGAAATTATGTTATTTAATGGACATGTGACTATGAAAATTACTTATAAAATATTTAAATAAAAAATAGACACACAATGTGATTTTATGTGTCTTTAATATCTATTATGTGTCCACATGGGGAAACTAACTTTTATGAATAAATATTAATGTATATTTTAAATTACTAAATATATTTTAATTATGTAAATTTATTTTTAAAATTTTGATCAACAAGTATGATGTTATCATATTTAAAATATTGTATTTAATATATATTTAAGGATTCCACATTCATGTTTTAAGGAATATATCATTTTCTGTATAGAGATACATAGTAGATATATTCAACCATAAATATTATTATAAAATATAAAAGATATATATTCATCATTTTAATTTATTTTTAAAATATAGTGAACAAAAAAGTATATTAAATAATTACATAACACTAATGTAGTAATTATTAATTTACTGAAATATCAATGAAATTGTATTAATAGTGTTAAAACACTTATTATTTTTGGTAATTAATGTAGACAAAAAATATTTTAGATGAACCTTACCTTTTATGGATATAATAAAATATTAAGTTCTATGTTAACTTCTTATCTTTATTTTGTAAAAACTATATGAATAAATATTGTCAAAGTTGACACTATTTATACTTTATTAAAATAATGATTTATTAAATTATTTAAAAATCATAAAATATAATTAAAAATGAAAAATAAATATGAAATTGTCGAAAATGATATAAAATTTTCATTTATTCTATATTTTACATCATATAATTCAATATTATAACATTTTAATATTAAATTATTTTTACCTTAGTTAAAATTACCATTGGTTATATAAAAGCTATCCTAAGTGATAATATTTAAAAGATTACTAGAACATTCCAAAAATATATTGGGTGATGATAGAAAATAAATATATCTTATTATATTTAGAAAAAGGAATTATTGAGGTATTTTTATTGAGATTGGATTTATTATAATTTGATACATTCAGAAATTCCAAAAGATCCCATGAACTCAATTATAAAAAAGAACCTCCTCCCTCACTTCTTCACATCATTACCCTTCAAGATTGGCCATCCCTTAACCATTTCCATTACCAACATCAATAGTAACATTATAGAGGTGATGGTACTATCAAATTATCAACTCTAGTGTCTTTAATAGGAGGTCTAGAGGGAGTTCCCCAAGGTAGATGTAATTACCTTTACATACTCTTTCAATATTATTACATATTCTACTTCAAATTTATGTATTTTTACATTTTAAATTAATAAATTTAGTGTCAAATATATTATTTAATGTTATTATGATTTTTTAACAACCATTTTCCTCTACTTTTCTATCCTATAAAAATGAAAGTACCACGCGTGCATACGTAAGACTTATCGTCTCCATGCCTTGGTGTAATATGTTTTTAATCACCACATTATTAATTTGGGTATAATAAAGGAAGTAAAATATATAAAAATATTATGAAATTATATTTATCCTATAACAAAATATATACCACCCACTTTCTTAACATTTTTACTACTAAGGGAATGACACCATCACTCATGCTTACGTACAACCTACCATATCCACGATGTGATTCGATTAATTTTCCATATTCACCATAAAATAATTATTATGTACATATATGTAACAAATAAATAAGATATATATATATACATTAAATAAATATCATTATTTAAATGATGGAACTATATAACATGGTCAAGAATTTAGTGTTATATGGTAAAACATGCATAAGAATATGAAGCAACTAGCACCGAAAGGAAGAGTTATAATGAAATATTATTAAAAAATAGTTGATAATAAGATCATATATGTTATAATGAAAATTAATATGGTTATTTAATATATTAGTAACATTATTTAATCCATTATAATTTATTTTTATAAATAATACAATGAAATTCAAATTTATGGTATTGGTTAATTTAACAATTTCATTATTTTCGGAGATTTTTAATGCATAAGTATTTACCGGGGAAAATTTCTCAACCATGTCCTTGTTTCCTAAAATTGTGTTCTATAATATTTTACTACTCATCAACAATGTTTTAATTTATATTTAACAATATATAAATTTTTACAAAATGGTTGGAAAGGAAACTCTTTATTGTATTCCAAAGGAGGTACTTCGTGATATTTTTGTTAAAAGTATGAGGTTAAATTTTTTTTACCGTATATGAAATGAAAATATTTTTATGATTTCATGAAACCTTTATGCCTTGAATCTTCATTTACAAGAACACAAGGTTATTTTAAATGAAAATGATTTGTTTTAAAATATGTGAAATTTTAAGAAATGGAAATAGTTTCAAAGCAGAAAGTAAATTTCCTCAATAATTATTTTCAAGTATTCTATGAATATTATTTTCTATCTAAAATTACATTTTATGAAGTTACTTACACATAAATTGGGTTATTTTTTCATGGATATTATCCATATAATCATTATGGTTATTAATGTTTCTTATTTAATGGTATTTATGAAACCCATTTCTTTTAATTGTGTTATGTTATGATTGAATGATGTTTATGAATCCCATTTCATTACATGGGTTCTGATACAATTCATTATTTATTTTCTTATATCACATATATGTATGGTTTTCTTTATGCGATAAGTGGGACATATATCCCTCTTCAATGCAATGGATAAATATTTATATCTAATTATATAGCTATAAATGTAATGGGAAATGATCTCAGTTTAGTAAGACAGGGATAGAATGGGATGAAAGCCCGGTTCATTAACACAGGTTTGGGACAATGAGTGAACTTGGTTTAGTAATTGAATTTTTAAACAACTATGGTCTTGGAAATGATCCTTGACTAATATAGAAATAATTTTATATGGTATGTGTATTAAAAAAATATATGTCTTCTGTTATGATCTTAAGAAATATGTTATTTATAAACTTCTATGATTTCTCCCATGTAATTACCTCATGATCATTGTTATGCAAGATATAATTTTCATATGTTTTTATTTTTTCTAATATCCCATGATTATGATATCATTGATAGGTCCCTTTTTACTCTAATTAACTATACGATCTCAAGATTTCTTATATTTCATTTCCCCTGGATATGAAAAAGGGTTTTAAAAGATATGTTTCAAAAAGGGGTTCATGTTATGAATGAATAAGTGAGAGATGATGTTGATGTTTTATGAACCAATTTTGTATGTTTTCAATTTTCTGAAGACACTAAACATATACGATCCAGGAATGGGTTCTTATGTTATGTAATAAATATTATTCTATTGTTAAATAACATCTATGAATGAAAATTATGTTCCATTATAGTTGGTATAAGATAATGGTTTATTTAACCTTTAAAAAACATGGACGTTAAAACCTTAGTAAGGACACTAAGGATATGTCCATGTACCTATTATGACCCTAGAGTTTCACTGACAGTCATAAAGAACATATGATAAAACCTAAGTTGTCTTGAATTTAATTTTTATTATGTAATTTCCATTAATTATGGCATTTTCCGATTATGATTAGTGTTTCTCAAACTTTGCTTCTTGGTTTTAGTTAGTGGATATATTTCAATAGAACCATGTTAATGCTGAATGCGATGGGAAATGAAATGATTTTCCTCTGAAAAAATCATATGTTTTTGGAGATGGAGTGAAAAATATCATTTCTATTCTCACAGAAATTTATAAAAACATGAATCACAAAGGACAAAAAAATTAGAAAAGGAGGCGATGAATTTATATTATTTCCTTCATGAGTAATTTTACACTTTCTGTCAATGGGACTTCTAATCCACAAGTGGATGAATAATAGATCAGTACCACTAAAATGTCAATTCCAATTTTCCAATTTTCAGAACATGAGAAATTCATCTTGGAAGTCTATAATTTGGATGGTGAATAAGAAAAATGGTGGAATCGTTTCAAGAATATGATCTAATGAGATGAAATTAAAACTATGGAATTGGATGAGTTAAAGAAAAACTATTTTAATAAGTACATAAATCATATTATTTCTGCAAATATAGAGAATTATTTTCTTAAGATTAAGAAAAATGATGATAAATATATTGGTACCTACAAAGAAAATATTCATGACTTGAAATTACTATTTTGGAATTCCTATTCTACCTGGGAGTAATGTTGATCAACTTTTAGTGGCATAAAACCTAGCCTTTGAAATTAATTATCTATAAGGGACTTCATTATGTATGAGAAAATCAATCAAATTGTTGTCAATGTTGATATGGAAATCAGAGTCACCTATAGATATTATGGGTTCAATAAGAATAGAAAAATGGATTTCAAGGGAGATTATAAAAACCCTGGTGAAAAGAATGTGATCATTTCTTTATGAACAATGTGTGGAAATAAACATGGGAAGAACTAACATAAGGGGAGTAATTAATGTTTTATGTTTATGATAAAATGTCAACATTCAATTGACATTCATAGTGAGGGAAAAAAGATAACTAATGATGTGAATATAGAAAAGGCTAAACAAATTGCACCTCCCACACTTCAATGCTACATGTTAAAAGTAAATGAGAATTATCCTAACCAAATCCCTAATCCAAGGGTTATTGATGATGATTAACATCCAAAACCTATTAAGGAAAAATACAAAGGAAAATTGTATGTGATCACTATTAACAAAGTGGATTACAATAATGAAGTTGTGAAAGGCACACTTATCATCCAATATATGGTATAAAATGTTTTATTTTATTCTAGATCCACCCACTCTATTATTTATAAAGAATATTCTAAGAGGATCTCTATATTTCTTAAAAAATTATATGTTGAGTGAGTTATAGACATTTCTAATGGCATAATGATTACATCACAAGTTTATAATTCTCCTTTAGTCTAATTTTATTGGAATGTGGTTCCTACAAATTGTGTGATCCTTATTCTAGTTTAATTCAATGAGATTATTTCCATGGATTGGGTTTCTCTATATGGAGCTCATATCAATTTTCAAATAAGGGAAGTCACATATAATATTCCAAATGAATCTATGATCGTCTATCAATGTAAGAATGAAAATGAAATTCCAGAGTAAATTACCTCTATATTATGGGTCATAATTCTTATAAAGGATGGTTATCTATCATATATGGTTGGGGAGAAGATCAACCTTAAGGAAACACCTATTTTAAGAGAGTTTATTAATGTTTTTGAAAAACAATCACAATGAATTCCACATAATAATGAAGTGGAGTTTTCAATTGAACTCATGCTGAACGCAGTGCATATTTCCAAGACTCCCTATATAATTTCCCTAATTGAGTTCCCTGAATTGAAGAAGAAACTCCAAGAGAATATTTACTAGGGACACATACCCTCTTTTGAATCACTATAGGGTGAACAAATTCCTTTTTCTAAGAAGAGAGATAGATCTATGAGACGCTACAATAATTATCAGGAACTTAAAATGATAACTATTAAGAAAAAAATATTATATTCCCTATTTTAATAACTAATTTTACAATGTACAAGGAGCTAAATACTTTTCTATGATTTATATTTATTACGGATATCTTCAATTAAGGATCAATAAGGAGGATATACTCTAGATGACATTCCATAAAAGGTATGTAAACTATGAATTTATCATTATGTATTATGGTCTTCTTAATTCCCTCAATGTCTTAATGGATTTAATGAATATGGTGTTTAGTGACTATCTTGGTCAGATTATTTAATTCATTAAAGGAAACATTCATATACATTCAAAAATAAATAAATAATTGGAATATCACTTGGGGATTGTACTAAAGACCCTAAAAAGCGGAATATTAATGAAAAACTTTCCAGGTTAGAATTTTTTCTTTAGAGAGATTTATTTTTAGTCTACATAATTTCATGATAGGGAATATATGTGGTTCCAAAAATGACGAAAATTATTGAACATTGGCATAGATCAAAAATGGAAATCAAAAATTGATATTTTCTTGGTTTCAATGGATATTATTGACATTTTTTGAATTATATCTCATGATTATTTATTCCAATCACCACATAGACATAAGAAGGAGATATGTTCCTATGGATGGAATAATGTGAAGAAAATTTCAAGGCATTGAAATGAAGGTCAGTTAGTGATCTTGTGCCCACACTACCCTATAGTGTATTAATATTTGTGATCTATAGTGATGAATCCATGATGGGGCTGGGATGCTTTATCTTGAAAATTATATAGTGATAGATTATGCCTCGTGGTATTTG
Source organism: Viscum album (assembly GCA_963277665.1). NCBI lineage: Eukaryota > Viridiplantae > Streptophyta > Magnoliopsida > Santalales > Viscaceae > Viscum > Viscum album. The sequence goes on from OY728160.1 coordinate 1,010,017,199, forward strand.
AAAGCCCATAAGAAAATATATCAAACTCATCATTTGAAGTTAGCTCTGGTAATATTTTTCCTAACGATATGGAGACTATATCATTATTGAGAAAAGTGTGACATATATAATTACCATAATATATTAATGAATATTTTTACTCAAAAAAAGATGAATACGCACTGAAGAAGATGGTTGGATTCGATTAATGATTTTGAATGCTCATTACATTACCACCCTAGGAAAGTGACCATTGTGGAGGTCAGTTTGAGTCGAAAGGCCCATTATAAACTATATATGACGAGAATTATAAAGATCCATTATTTATGGATTTATGAAGGGTGTATATGGAAAACATAATGGAGGTGGATAATTATTATCTTTCTCAAATGAATCTTCAACCATCTATACATGTTAATATTAAAGAGGTGGAAAAGGAAGGTGTGAAGCTACAAAAGAAGGTGAGAAATTTTCCAAAGTTCAACATTGATTTTGAAGGAATAATAAGGTTCTTGAATCATGATTTTGTTCCTCCCAAAATTGAATTACATAAGGACATATTGGATGAGGATCATAGTTCATAATTCTTTTTTAATCATGGAAGTTCAAAGACTTATAAAGATATGAAAGAGTCTTCCTAGTCAAACAGCATGAAAAATGATATTATAGAATATGTTCGTCAGTTCTTGGTTTGTCAGCAAGTTATTTTTGAGAGAAAAAAGTCTAACGTAATGTTCAAACATTACCCATACTATAATGGAAATCAGAAAACATCACCATGGATATTTTCATTAGACATCCAAAAAAATATAAAGGCCCTAATGTTATATGAGTTATAGTTGATCTCCTAAGGATGTCGGCAAATTTCATTGTTGTTAGAGAATATTCAGTTCCTAATCATCATTCTAGGATATATATAAAGTAATTGGTGAGATTTCCTGGAGAAATAGATTCCGTTATATCTAATAATGATATGAGGTTAACCTCAATGTTCTATAGAAGCCTTCATTAGGATCTAGATATAGTGTTTTTTTCAGCACTACTTATCTTCCGGAGACAGATGGTCGGTCTAAGAGGACAACTCAAACTCTAGAAACATATTGACATCTTTCTCTATAGATTTCAAAGGTCATTGAGAAAAAAACTGACCATTGGTAGACTTTTTTTAAAACAATATCTTTAATTACAGTATTAAAATGGATGATTATGAATCCCAATATGGAAAAAATTTCAAGACTCCAATATGATGCAATAAAGTTGGGGAAAGACTTATTTTACGGCCTGATGTTGTAAGGGAACCAATAGAGAATATCATGTCTATTCAACAATACATAAGAGAATATCAGAGTCGAAAAAATGTTATGCTAACAGTCAATGAAATGATATAGAGTTTGAAGTGGGTGACAATGTATTTATATGAATATCTCCCAGTAATTGAGTGATGATATTCATAAATAAGGTCATGATAATCCATAGGTAAATCGATCCTTTTGAAATGTTGGGCCATGTTGGAAGGGTAGCCGGTATATTGATTTCTCCACCGAATCTTTATAATGTTCATGATCTTTTCCATGTATCTCTCTCGAGAATGCAGATAAATGATCATTCACATGTGATAAACTCAGAATTTATAGTTCTAGTGAAAAATAGTTTTTATGATGAACAACCAGTAGAGATTTTTGATCATAGATATAATCTTCTACGGAACAAGACCACTATGTTGGGTAATGTTTTAATGTATAAACACAAATTAGAGGATACTATGTGGGATTTTGGGTATATGATTTGGGTGAGGAATAATTTTGTATCTGTATCCATGGGACGAAATTTTAGAGAAAAATTATTTTTATGGGGGTAGAATGTAACACCCAAATATTTTTATGAAATATTTCACTTTAATTTTAATTATTCTATTTCTTGTGTTGCATGTAACAATGAGTTTATCAAACCATGAGACACAATTAGTATAAAATGACAATTATTACTTCAAAATTAAATTTTTAAGAGTAAATAAGAACCAATGACTTATCAAATATAATGCTCTAACCCAATATCAATTTATTTGTAAGTGCATATAAAATAATCAGTCAATTTTTAGTAAAATCACATTATACAAACTCTTAAAAAATTAGACTCTTTGTTCTGTAAAATTGATTTTACAAAAGAATTAAATAATTTAATTCAGAAATAAAAATTTGACTTAAAATTATTTCTTTATGAAAACATTTATTTTCTTAAGGAATAGTGAAAATCCTTATTTTTATTGAAAATATATTTTTATGTATTTATAAGGTACAATTATTTTTTGGATCAGTTTTAAATAAAAATTAGTTAATTTTTATTTAAAATAAACAAATTATGTTTTTAAGATGATTTTATAAATGAAATTATAATTACAACTTTTTATGTTCTAAACGGGAATTTTTTCATAATACAATTTATTTCATGGAAATTTACTAGATTTATATTAAATTAAATTCCTAAAATTATATGAATTGAATTTTGAATTTTATTTCTAGAAGTTGGATTAATAACGTCCAAATTGAGTAATTTTGTTCATGTTTTCCAATAATAACATTAACCATGATAATTTTGGTTACATCGGTAAATATAAAATTAGGCAATTTTAGATAAAAATAAAATTATAATGCATATAAAATGACCTTATAAAATTCCAAATTTTTATTGGCTGAATTTAATTAGACCCTTGAAACATAAATTATTTCATTAAATGTACAATATTCCTTTAAAATATCATATATAATATTTAAATTAAAGGAGAACACAAAATGCCATTTTCTTTGTCTTTAATATATCTGATGTGTCCACATAGGGAAAAATGAATGTTATGAATGAATATCAATGAAAATTTTTAGATTAATAAATATTTTTTAATTAATGAATTTTTTTTTGATGTTTTGAGCCGCTTGGATGAAATTAGTGTATTAATAATAAAATATTTAATAAAATTTTAAAGATGTAACAATCATGTTTTAAATAATAAATCATTTATAATACACTGATTAACAAAATATAAATTAGGCTAAAAATATTATTATGAAATATAAAATATATATCTTCATCATAGTAATTTATTTTTATTTTTTAGTGAACAAAAAATTATATTAAAAAATTATATAAAAATAATCTAGAAATTATTTTATTAATTGAAATATCAGGGAAAAATTATAAACAATTAAAAATAAATATAATATTAGATTATTAATCTATAAAAATAATTTTACAAAATTAAATTAATGTTTTATGGATATAATAAGATATTTTTGTCAAAGGTAACTTTTTAACATTATTTTCAAAAAAATACATGAAATAAGTTGGGTCAAAAATGACTCTACTGATATTTAATAAAAATAAAATTTTATTAAATTATTTAAAAATAATAAGAAATATTTAAAAATATAAAATAATTATAATATGGTCTAAATTTGTATAATTGTTTAATTTATTGTCTAATTGATATAATATAAGTAAAAAATAAAAACATTTATTATTGATAATGTTGTTAACATAGTTGAAATTAAAATTGGTTAAGTAAGGGTTAATCAAAATGGTATGGTTTAAAAAAATACCATAATTCATAAAAAATAAATGGTTGATGATATTAAAACATTATATAAACCTGGATTCAAATAAATATACTTTTTAAGGTGTTTTTATTGATATTTAATTTATTATAATTAATATTATTAGAAATTCCAAAAGTTTCCCTCACGTCAATTATAAAAGGACATCTCCTCCCTCATTTTTTATATCACATTGAGCATTAAATATAGACTATACCTCTGAAATTTACTATATAAAATTACCTAATAATGTTATATAGTTTCTATTATTATCAAAATACCATCTCTAGTGTCCCTAAGAAGAAATCTTGAGGGAGATCTCCGAAGAAGAGGTAACCCCCTTTACCAACTCTTTCATGATTATTTATTCTTCATCTTTATATTCATGTGTTTTTCCTTTATAATGTATTAACTATAATATAAAATATACTCTGAGAAGTTATTATGATTATTTAACAACCATATTACTTCATTTAAACATCCTACAAAAAATTAAATTACTAGACGTGCGTACGTACAACTAATCGTCTCCATACATTGGTGTAATCTCTTTTTTTTCACCACTTTATTTAGACAAGTATAATGAAGGTAATAATATATATATTTAATTATTAAAATATGATATTTATTATGGAATAATATATATACCATCTACTTCTTTACCTTATTACTTTTAAGGGAATGATATCCTTGCTTGTGCTTTTGTACGACCTACCGTCTCCACAATGTGATGAAATTAATTTTCCATATTCACCATTAAAAATGAGTATATACATTATTATAATTAATAAATTTGATATATATATGTTAACTTAATATAATTCCCTAAATTAAGTTACTATTTCATATAAACAATAATTGAGACTTATACTAAAAAACATGCCTAAGAAAATGAAGAAGATAACACTTGAAAAAATAGTAACAAAAAAATATTATTAACAAAAGTGTGATTATATGACCATATATGATATAATATATATGAATACAGTATCGGAATAAGTTAATTAGAATATTTAATCCGTTATATAGGATTTTTTTATATCTACTATGAAAATAAATCCTAAATTAAGGATTAATTTCACAATACCATTTTTTCAAGATTATTTATATATAAGTATATTGTGGGGAACATTTTTCATCCATGACAATGTTTATTAATATTTTTTCAGAATATTTTTAATATTCATATATAATTATTTAATATAATTTCCACCCATGTACGATTTATTACTACATAGTAATAATTGAATCTTTTTGTGTTATTCGAAATGATGAACTTTGTGACTATTCCGGCAAAAGTTTGGGGATAATGTTTTAATTTAGCTTATACCAAATGAATGGATATTTATTATTTAAATATTCCATAATTACATGAAGAATCATATGAAATAATACAATGTTATTTTAAAATAAAATAATTTTATTTAAAATTGTGTGGAATTTTAAAAAATGAAAACATTTAAAAAACAGAAATGATATTTTCGTCCTGAATTATTTTCAATTGTTCTACAAAAACTATTTTCCATGTATAATAAAATTAATTGATGTTATGCATACATTAATGGGGATATTTTTTGATGGATATTGTCACTATTATTATGATTATTAGTTTTGGTTTATGATGAAATTATATTTATGAAACCCTTTTCTTTTCAATGGGTTATGTTATGATTGAATGATGTTTACGAAACCCATTTCATTCATTGTGTTCTGATATGATTAATGATTTAAGTTCTTGTGTAATACGTAGGTATCGATTAAATTATGTTATTGGTGGGACCTATATCTCCCTCCAATGCATTTAGTAAGTATTTATATGTCTTGAGATAGACATGAATTGAATGGTAAATGATATCGGTTCCGTAATACTGGGATTGAATGGGAAGAAACCCTAGTAGAGTAACACAAGACTAGAATGAGGAGTGAACTTAGTTTAGTAAAGGACTTTGCCCACTATGATGGACATAGAAATTAACCTTTACTCATATAGAAATGATTTTATATACATATGTGTATTCAAACATTTAATGTACACTATCATGAACTCATGAAATATGTTCATTATAAACTTTTGTGATTGGTCCCATGAAAATACATCATGATCATTGATATGGAAGAAAAATATTTCAAAGAATATGCTTACATTTTTATGTTACAGGGTTATGATATGATTCATATCTCCCATGTTTACCCTTATTGATCATATAAGATCACCATTTATTATGTCTCTTTCCCCCATGATATGAATAAGGGTATTATAAAAGAAATGTCAAAAATTGGTTGTAGTTATAAAGGAATAAGTAGGAGATGATGGACATGATTTATGAACCAGTTGATTATAATTTCCCATTTTCAAAGATACTAAACATATAAGGTCCATGTGTGGTTTTATAAGGTTATATAATCGATACTATTCTAACAGGAGAGAATATCTATGTATCAAAATAATGGTCCATTATAATTATTTTTAAACTATTAACACATAAAGGTGGAATCTAATGAAAATAATGGGATAAATTATAAATTATATTTATTTTATAACATATGAACTTAAAGGATTCAATATATGCTAACCAAGATCTATTTCCTAACATATATTATTATGAGTATTTTTATTCCCTTAATAATGGATCACAATATTCTGATGAATTTTCCAAAGAATATTTACATGGAGGGTCAAACTAGATGCTTGATAAGGCCCATTTTCATGTACTAGGTTACACCAACAATAGAACTACACCCCATTTCAGAGTTATTACCCATATGTACATCTATTACAGAACCATGTTCACTTGTAGTATATAGATAGGGATCCATATTTTATAAACCAATCTCTTTATATTTACCAAAATTTTGGGGTGTTTTCTTATACTCAGTCTTATCCCTATGTTTTCATTAGTGTTTTCTAATCCTAACACAAAAAATAACTAAACATTTCCATTGACACCCACTATAAAAACCCTTTTATTTATTACTCATTTATTAAAGATTTTGATAATAATATTTTACATAATGAAATCTAGACTATTAAGATGTCTAGTTCCTTTGGAAATTATGTACACTGCATAACAACTTAATTTCGAAAAATATCATCTTTATTGAAAATTTCATTAACAAGATCACACTTAAAACTTCCTGGAATATCCAAGGTACATACAGAAGAAAGGGTTGAGATATAAATCCAAGTATGTGAATAACCATGGAATAAGGTAACAAATGTTAGACAATAATCAAATCAATGGGAGAATAAAATGATCCTGATTATAATAAGGCATGCTATAGAATGATAATCACGACATGATTAATGTGGGAACAACAAAACACACCACATCATAAACATATGTCAAGGATGACTACCATGACATCATAATATAAAAATGATCATAAATAAATCTGGTTCAACCCCTATCCCAACATTATGTCTCATGAAACTAATCATTATCTGATGCATTGGAGTGATATATAATTATGGTTGCACCAGTCACATTCTTTTCATTCTGATGCTTGAGTGTGCCACATAGATCATACAACAATGATTTGTTAATAATATTAATTTTTTCCATGATAAAAGTGTTTAAAATACCTATATTTATTTCCAATTTCAAATATTTATATGTTTATAAATTTAGAACCCCTCTATAAAAAAGGGGTATGATATTCACTACATGGTGGAAAATCAGTGATTAATTTCTGTAGCATAACGACGCCAAATAAAAATTTATAAAATTGGTTAATGATAATGAAAGGGGGTATATAATAACTTGGAATTAAATTCTAATGTACAGTAGGTTTTGAATAAAATATCTCTACATAAGGAAATGAATATAAAAGATATAAGGTAATGAATATATATGAATAATGTAGAGAAATGAAAAATACCTTAATGTTTAACCAAATGCTTGGGAGGACCTTCTTGAGAGCATGGAGGCATCGTGGTTTGAATCTATATCGGGGTAGAGTAATGATGTGATCTATGTATTTTAGGGAATTGAAATTGTAACGTGGGTGGGATTAGATAGGAAATGAGTGAATAAATATTTATTATTTATCAAACATAGGTTTTGGACTCTATGTAAAAAAATAACCAAATCCCAAGAACCTACCATGGATTTTACCTCGATTTCATCCAAATTGTAGTAGTTTCCATTATATTATATTGAATCTTTTTTAAGATAAGAACATAATTCCCTTGATTAGGTGGAGGCGAGTCATATTATTAAAGAAATGATTTTAAAACCATAAAATATATTAATGGTTTTGTTGGATTAATGAAATTTATAAAATAAACATAAAATCACATGATTATAAAGGTAAATTGTTTATTTGGTCATATATACCCTTTATAGAAATCACTACATCATATATTGGTCATTATGATGTCATAATATATAAATTATATTTATACATAATTTAATTTTTTCTAAAAACATTGACTTTTTAATAAAATTAAGAAAAAATAACAGATGGTTATTTTCTATGCTATGATTCAAATAAATATAATCATTTTATCTAAATAACTTTCTAAATATTTTTATTTTAACTTTTAAAAAAAGTATTGATAATTATTGAAAAATTATGGGTTTTTTTTTACAATAAAAATTTTCCAACCCTTAAAAAAATTAAATTTGAATTCTTAAAAATTATATGATCATTTATATTTTCTAATAAGTATTTAATAATTATATTTTATTAAAATATTATTTATTTAAAAAATCAATTAATTTATCAAAATAAATTCCTTAATGGAATATGAATATTACTCAAAAATACTATTTGCCATTTATTGTATCAAAATAAGATTAATTTATACTGTATTGATAATATGGTGAAAATATATTCTTTATTCTATAAGAAATCATGTATATACTAATATATCAAGTGTATTGGTACATATCCCTTTAATACAACTATAAATTCTCCTAGGGTAAGGTGTGCGACTTTGAGACTCTCATGGGGTGGTTTAATGAACATGGTTTGGGCCATGATCTTGATGAGCTTAAAATTCTTCCATAAATAGTTTCACACATTCTTAATATGCTAAATATCATCTAGAAATTGGTTAATGGAAATTCCCAGTGTCATGATCTCCTTTATAATATCTGATAAAGGGGATTCATAGGGTATGGTCTTACTGGTTGAGGCCACCACTTCCTTTATCCATGTCAATTTGATTTGTTAAAATGCTATTGTTATACTAATCATATCATTTATTTTCAATGGCTATATTATCAATTGTAGCGATTCCTAATGGTATTTAAAATTCAATTGGATATAAGAATATATAATAATTTCCAACGTCTTCCATAACTGTATTTCATTATAAGGCATGTAATTACAAAAAATTTGATTTTTTTATAATAGTTTTGTTCGTTACGAACCACAAACATTGGGATACTGGGGTTGGGGTTGTTTTAGAATATATTAGAAGAAAATATTTTACAATAATTACTATTTTATAATTTAAAATATTAATTTGGGCATATTTTATATATTATAAAAATAAATCATGTAAATCCATCATCAAGCATTCTAAAAAATATCATAATAAAAATCATTTTAAAATTATTTCCATATGAAGTGATCAAGGTGGAAAAATTTATAATACTAAATTTTATGATTTATGTTATATGAAACGATATAATAATTTTTTTCTACTCCCTGAACCCCTCAACAAAATAGGGTAGTAGATAAATGAAATAGAATAATTGAAGAAATCATTGGATTTTAAATGAATTAAATTTACAAAAATAAATTTGGACAAAATCCATGACTATATTATGTTGTATCATTAATAAAATTCTCATTCGACCTTTTCTCACAATGTAAACTTATAAATAGTGAGAAAATAAAAAACCCAAACTATTTTTTTCAAATGTTTTTAAGAACCAAATTAAATATTACTAAACCAGATTAAAAATAGGATGAAGGTATTTTTCTAGAGTAATCTAACACAATAAAGGCTTAACATGGCATTAAAAAAGGAAAAAAATTGTGGAATAATCAATCCAAGTTAATTTAAATTATTTTTATACAAAACATCACTCTCAAAATGATTTTGAAAATTAGGTTTTGAAAGATAATATTCAACAATAATATATGAATAAGGATTATATTATCCGTAAAATTAATTTCATAATGATTTAAAAAAAAATAAAAGATCGCACCCTTGAAAATTTCATTGTAGATATGTATGTGGGAACTCATAGTATATGATCAATCTTAAACGATTTATAACACATTGACTTTGTCTCATTGAACAAAAAAACATTAATGATGACCTTAACAATAAAAATATCATTCTTTCTATGAAATTATAACCAATTAAAATAACACCAAATAATGTATGGACACTTATAGAATGAACTAATGATCATACCATTATAGTCTATAAATTTATTATTAGGAATATGATAGAGGATCTTGGAAATATAACTAGTAACAAAGACCTTTAATTTATCAACACTATAACTAAGAAATGAAATTGACTATTTTGAAACCAATATACTTTTCACTTAATTAGAATCCATTAGAATCCTATTGTTATTCTCAAATGATAATAATTTTTAAAAACATTCAAATGGATGTCAAAATATTCTATTAAATTGTCATTATTAACAAAAATGACTTTTTTGAATAACCACTTAGTTTTTAAAATCTTCTTTTTCCAAATTCTATTTTTAAATTATCTGGATACCTTAATGGTTTAAAACAATCCAATGGGACTAGTATTTACATCATTCAAATTATGATTTATGAAATTATTTTAACATGGAAAATGATGATTCTACTCATTTTCTAAACACATCCATAGATTTTTATTACTAGTTAAAATTTATGATGATGTTTTGATTCTTGTATCTACTAATGAAACTCTTTATTTTACATTTTAGAAATTAATGAAAGAGGAGTTTGAGATGAAAATTAAGGGAGAAATGAAATTCTTTCTCAAATTTCGATTTTCTCACAGAAATGATGTTATCATTTTTAACTAAGGAAAATTCAGTAATGAACTATTAAAATGGATCATAATAGATTATGTTAAGGAAATTAGTAAGCTTATGATTATAACATATAAGTTTTCAATGGATAATGATGATAACATGTTTGATTACATGCACTATAGGAGTATGACTGGTAATCTACTTTATATTACTATGACTCGACTTGATATATGTTCATTATGTTTCTTTATGCTATTTGTTAATAAATTCCCTTGGAATCACATTCCAAATCAGTTAAAACTATTTTATGATATTTAAAAGGTTCTAAAAATATCGGTGTGTTATATAAAAAATATGATTTTTTTCTTAATATATTTTCCCTAATGTTGATTTTGGAGGATTCAAACTATATAGGAATGTGTAACTAATAATTTTCCCCATTATGGACAATCCTAGGACTCTTTGATTTATAAGTAGTATAAATATATTTATCCTTTAATAGTAGAGCCATTGAGAGATTTTTAGCCCAAATTCTATCGATGAAATATAATCTCACAAACTATGGGATTATATTTAATCATATCCATTTCAAATGTAATAACACTATACCCATTGATATCTCCAAAAACACTATTCATCACTCTTTAACCAAACACATTGATCTTAGGTAAATTTCATAAGTGATCACTTACAAAATTGTGATATCATTTTGGAATTGTTTTGAATTGATTATCAACTTGATGATATTTTCACTAAACCTCTATCCCATGATTTCATTAAATTCTATAATGTTGAATTTTGAAGGTTCCCGTTTTGGCATTCTTTATTTATTATATGTATGTTTGGAGTTATGTTTTTAGAATATTTTTTCAAATATTTTTAAAACATGAATTCCTAGTCTTATTCCATTTATTTAATTATTTCTACGATTAATTTATCTCAGTTATGCATCTATTTGATGGGTGGGGGGATTATCACTTATTTTTTTCCAAAATATTACTAAATATAGTTCTATTATTCTCAACTTAATTATTTGTTTTCTAAATGTCTTCTTCTATCAATTTATTAGAAAATATAAATATATTTTTCATATAAAATAATCATTTATCAATTTTTTTCTAATTTTAAAAATATATATTAATTTTTCAATCTTGGTTTAAATTGTTTTCAAAACATATATTCCAAACTACATCTTTAATCTTCTTAATTTTATATGTTTACTTTTATCTCTCATAAAAGAATATTAGTGATCATTAAAAATATTTATATATAATTTCCTATATTTGTTTTTCTATGAGATTTCATTAATGAAATTATAATTAAATTATTATTTAATAGTTTGGTTTAACCTTCAAAGAGCCTTCTTCCTTAATTCTCTTTCAATTATGAAAAATTATACTTCAGGGGAATGATTAATTTGAAAAAAGTATTGACCATTTTAGGATTTTATTTTTTCATACCACTTATTTTCTTTTATATTATTCTTATTTAAGTATTTTCTAAAACATATTTTCTTTCTTCATCTCTTTCTCCATCTGTTTTAGGTATTTTTTGATGTTATTATGTGTTTTAAAATATTTTTTTTATTCATTTCTAATCATTTTTTTTATTTTTAACATTCTTTAATTATAAAATATTTATTGTGTTTTTTAATCCCTTATTACAAACGCTTAGATTATTTTTTATGTTAAAATTTGGAAAAATATATTAAAGTATTATTTCAATATAATACAATGATAATTTTTTTGTTATTAGTAATCTTCAAATGGGAAAATATTGGTAAAATGTGTAATTTAAAAGTGGATAAATTTTATGATCTTTTTTGTTTCATTTTGTTTTGGATATTTTAAAGGTCAATTATATTTCAATGGGTGAAATTACTTAATATTATATTTATTATTATCAATAAGACAATTCATGTTTTAAATTCATGTCCTTGTTAATAATAAATTTAAAATCATTATTCCCTTTCTATCATATTCTCTCAATTATTTCACTTAATTTCTATATTTTATGTTTTGTGTCAGTGATCGCAAAAAGGGGGATATTATATTAACATTATCTATCATGGAGTTTTCATGATCACAAACACTCAAATATTTTATTTATATTTTATTTTTAGTTTTTAGTTACACTATTTTAGTTTAATGTGGTATCATTACTGAAATTTATAATGTTTTTAAGACAATTAAATAATTTCTTGATGATCCGATCAATTTATTAAAAAAAATCATCTACTCCTAGTTTATGTACTTGGAATAATTTTTCCTGATCAATTTGTGGAAATATATGGATTAGAAAGATGAATATGTTGATGATATACATGTACTGGCCACAACCCATGTGCCCCAAAGAAACACTAGCCAACTGGTGGAGTCCCATAATCCATCCAATAGAGAATGGAGAACCATCCACTCTGGAATAAGTCCATTTATCCCCTAGTAGATATACACTAACTCAATGGTTCTAGTTCCATATGTTCATCATGCTCTAGGTAGGACACCATATACCTAGTAGTGGCTACCAAGTGCCCAGTGGAGTCAAAGATATTAGTTCAGGAATGTAATAATTATGAGGAAAATTACTATTATGATTGTGTTTTTAGATTAAATGGCCCCAGAAAAATTCCAAAGGATTCCTATCCCCATGGAACGTATAACAGATTCCCTTATTTCCTTCAAAAAATCCACCTATTACACCTTTCTCCCATCGTAGCTTATAAGATCAAATCAATAACAAATTGAAAGTCCTGTCAAATCCTCTTAAAGAGATTTAATATATTCTAATGTTTTTAATAGATCTATAAATTCCATTAAATTATATAACTTCCACTTGTAATAATCCATCCGAGATATTATTGAGCTTCATTTTTATGGTTTTCTATAAAGAAAACCCTTATTTTCTCATCACCTTTCTCATATGGGTTCTCTATTCCTAAATGTGAGATATGGGTATATTGGATACCCGAAAATCTCATGAAGGTACTAAAAAATTAATTTTTAGCTAGGGGTTTCATAATCATCTCAATGATCAAGGAATTAATAATATTGACCTCTCCAGTTGAGGGTTGGAGATGTAGAGTCTCATATAGAGATATATCCAAACTCGTTATAAATTTTTATTACTCTATATTTTCTTTTATGAATAATATATTTTATTATTGATTCCCATACTGGCATAAATATAGTTCGATTTCATCCAATCATAATTTACATTGATATTATCCTTAAAATTTTAATTTATTTAATGATAAGTCACATAATATATATTCAATAATATTTATTCATAATCATTTTTATTTTTATTTTTTCTTTTACTTACATGTAAAATTTTAAAATTGTAATTCACCCCTTATCATTTTCCCTAAAAACAAGGAGTTCATAAGGTAGGGTCATCTAAATGAATAGGATCATCAAAATGTATTGGGGTGGAATAAGGGTTTTAATATGAAGTATTCTATTGCAGAGTTGTTGTAAAGAGTCAATGGGGTTCCTAATATACTCATCATTAGATTTCGTGAATGAGTTATTACAACACAACAAGGATACTTAAGATAGATGATAAAAATATATCAGAGATCTGAATAAATATAAAGGATTCACATTTATATTTTAATGTAGGTTATTGAAGAAGAAAAAAATCTTCCTTTGTGTATCGAGCTCATAATATTGGTGACTATAACTATCAGATAAAAGATGATAAGGAAACTAAAATAGGACTATTGGTGCATACTAGCTTATAGCCACTATTTTGATAGTGAAAAATCATGTGAAGAACTTAATAATGCAGTGTTTCATATATGGGTTTATCTCATACTTTCTCTCACTCAAGGTTACCTTGGAATCAAACATTTCTTAGTGGGACAGTTTTAGTTAGTTGTTCCTTTTATCTTATAACACATGTTTAACTATGTGTATAAAGGAACGGAAAGGCTCAAATATGGAAGTAACGTTTTCATGATAATGAATTTCCTAATGTTGATATGGAGATTATATCCTTATAGATGGGAAGGGTAGTTCTCTTCCTGGGTAGTGGTTTACAGATCTCATTCAGAGACGAATTTTCCAAGATAAGTAATTATATCAATAGGTGGATTTTTCAGAATATATTATTTTTTGACCTTCCATGTTTAGTATCCAAAATTTTATCTTTATATATATCAAAATGGTTTATTGGTGTGGTGGATGTAGTAACCATGATTTTTATTGACTGGGACATAGCTTGATTTTTAGTTTTAGAGTTCCATGAGCTCCATAAGTGTAGAAAATAAATATATCCTAGATATTAACCCTAGGATTTTTTATGGTTTTGTTGATCTCGTGATGTGGAGTTTACCCAAAGATGAGTTTTTAAAAAAATAATTAAAATCATCTTTAATTTTGAGGCATTTTAAATATTAATTAATTAAATAAATATTAATCTCATGATAACGAGTAGTGATATATCCTAAAAGGGAGATTATAAGAAAATTTAAGAACTGAGATTATGAATATGATGAAATGTTTTCCAAGGAAGGGCAAAAATTATACCCAAAGGTTTCAGACTATAGTACATATATTTTTATGACTTAATTAAAATACCAACAAATCAAATTATAAGCTATGAAAAACATTTTATTTGTTTTTTTAGGGTTATTTGTTTATGAAAATGAGAAATCCCTATTGATAGAAAATGATTTAGAGGTTTTGGAGATCCTATATCAAGAATTCATTTATGAATTACAGTGTAATTACATAATATCAAAGTTGAGTTTGCATTAAAATTGATGTTAAGATCTCATTATGATGACGAAAACAACCATGGTGTTAACAAAAAGTTAATGTGATGTAGATTTACAATTTAGGAAGGGTATGTTATTTTATTTTTCTCTATTTTTCATGGTCATTAGTAAAATAATTGTTTTCATTGATTTTTGATTCAATAATTCCTTCCACAATTTTTTTTATTTTTATTACCGATTATCAACCCCTATATCCCACATTCTTCATCATTGGTGCATCCATGGTCAACAAATAGTGAATAGATCCTTAGAATGGATACTATTGATAACAGAAATTGTTAATAATGTTTTATTATCCTTATATCTTTCATGTGTCCTCTGTGGAATATATCATTAGATAGGGGTTTGGTAGTTCTTGGATAGGATTAGTTCTTGAATGGAATCAGGATTTGTGATCAATGCATTTAGACATGAATGTAGATATCATGGAAAGTGGAATTGTGTTGGGAGATGATGGATTAATTAAAGAATTTAAAATGTCGAAGTATTAAGGAATACCTATTAGGATGTTTTTAAATTGTGTGAAACCACTACATACCATTGGGATAGAACATGAAAATTGAGAATAAACCACTATAGGATTGGAAGTGAAGGATAAGTACTTCATACACGGTCCGAGTCTAATTAGAAGTGAGAAATATGATAATGCATGATTCATGGAGTTATATAAAATCAGAGCTCCAAGACCCAATAATAAAAAATGTTATCCTATGATATATGTCATATATAATC
Source organism: Viscum album (assembly GCA_963277665.1). Classification (NCBI taxonomy): domain Eukaryota; kingdom Viridiplantae; phylum Streptophyta; class Magnoliopsida; order Santalales; family Viscaceae; genus Viscum; species Viscum album. The sequence goes on from OY728160.1 coordinate 1,010,033,215, forward strand.
CAGGAAGTGATGAGAAGGGTTTTAATAGTGTCAAGGATAACAAGATGTGTGATCTTTGTACACACATAATGTTTCCCTAAGATGACCAATATAGAGGGTACTTGGAGTACACACCCCATCATATTTTTAGTCACACCTGATTCTTGGGCCCCGAACACATATCTTATATTCTTGTCCATGTATAACATGACATAACTCAATGTTTATTCCAAGTGTTCTAGTTGATTCCATATGCAATGTACCCCTGGGGAACGTTGTTTATATATTCCCTCAAGTGGAATATTTTTCTCTGTTATACACTGAGATCCCCACCGATCACACACACCATGTACCCTATAACAGATTCTATTTTGGTATAACCATACACACCATGGGGAATGGTAGTTAAAAACCGGACCACCCCTGAGGGATTACACACTGTGTTCCCTAGAAGTATATGTTGTGTAATTTTTTTATCCTTAGTGTACTTTCATATCTCTTTTCTCAAGATATAGAATTTGGAATGAGGGTAGTCAATTTTGGGAATATTATCACATATAATTTGAAGGTACACTTCACTTTGACACTAATGTATATGTGTATGGTGATATATGTATATTAGTCTCTTTATCACCATAGGTTCACAAACTAGGTTTGGGTGAAACAATCAGAGTTGTCATGAGACCAAAACTCCCTTCGTAAGGTGTAAGTGACAGGGTATTTATTTATCATATTCTTACTCTATTTGGTTACTCCCCCTTATACTCGGGTATAATGTTATCCATATCGAGCTTGGATTCGATACACCATCGATACTGATATGGTATCTGTTCCCACCATACAACTGATAGAATTCAGTACACCCCTACATAATCAGGGTGTCAGTTCAAAATCATTGTATTTCGGTACACCCTAATCTTTTATGTGCTAGTCAATGGGTAGTGTTTCCTCCAATATAAATTATGTTAGGTTCATGGGATTCCATGACTAGGTAGTTATAATAGTTTGGGTTAATAATCCCTTGGAAGAAATCTATCAGTGGATATGGTGTGGGTCCCTCAATATGTTTCTTGAATGATGAAATAGTAAAGGTGGATTGTATTGAGTGGTACTACATTGACTAATCTGATTTACTATGTTAGGTAAATGTTCCCCTTAATACATGTAGTGGTAGTGTGGAAAAAGTTTGTTTGGATCCAATAATTTTATACATGTGACTCCTCAAGAACCTTTTGGTTTCATCTAAATATGGAAAATAATTAGGCAATCTACTTTAAACTTATTGATCCCTTTTGTACCATTATCATCCCCAGTTTCCCCTTGTATATTCCCTTTGAAGATTGAGATTATATGACAGAGTCTTCTTTGCATTCCAAGGACTTCTAGTTGTAGAGAATATCTAAACATTTCATTTTCTAACACTCAACTACTATATTATTGATGAGTTAAATATAAATTATATGTTTATTTTCCTTTTTGGTTGAATGGTTTCCATATAAATATGTTTATAATCACCCTTGAAAGATAATTTTCAACATGTTCTATGTCTATGAAAATGATTCATAGATTAAAGAGGGTGTTTGTGGATGTGAGATGTTGTTTAAAATTTGGATTTAACACATGGTTATGTGTGGCGATTCATAGTGAATAATGGTTGTTCATGAAGGTGGATGTTTCACTAGAGTAGGATATTGATCTAGGTGTACCTATAATTGGGAGAAGCAACCTCGTGTCATACATCAATCAAAATTGTAGGCTTGTCAGATTTATAGTCCCTTTGGTATTTGACTATGTGTAATTGTTCTTATTTTTGAGGTATTATTAATGTATGGTACTAACTTCAATTATATATATATAAACACACACACACACATACTGCTTAAGTTGCTATTTTTTTAAAACATATATTTGTCTTAGTTGTAGCTAGATATAGTCTAATGCCTCACATATTTTGTTATACACAAACCCACATCTTGTCACCATCAAAATACTATTAGATGAAGGAGTAGGGTGGAAACTATCTCCTCACCATAGGAATTGGTGGGACCCTGGTGGGTCAACTAATATCAAGAATTTAGTTTCATAACATAGTTTACTATGATAATGAAATCTATTTTTAGATGTTATTTTATCCCTGTGGTTCAAAAGAGTTTCCAAATTTCATGGTATTTTGGGAGATAAAAGGTGGTTTACAACATAATTGATCCTTTTTTCCAAGTTAAGAGAATGGTAGTTTTTAAAATTCATTTTGTTCCCAAAAAACTCTAATAGATCCTGCTAATTCATTTAAAAAAAATATAATTTTTTTTAAATTGTCAAAAACATTAGATTTTTTTGAAATGAATTAGGAGGATGTATTAGAGTTTTTTGGGAACAAAATGAATTTTAAAAAGTTAAATGTTTTTTTGATGCTTTCTCACAAATTTGTTGAGGCATTAATGTTTTCAAATTGTGATTCACATGTTAAATTACTTTATTTAAAAAATGTAGAAAATAATTTTTTTTAAAATATTTTTTACAAATGGATTTTGTTTGAATATGAAAATTCAACTAGTGTAGTTTAATAATTATTTTACGATATTATGGTTCATTTTTTTTTATAACCCATGAAATGTGTTTGTTTAAATCATTGAAAATTTATACAATGGAGTGGTTTGTAAAAAAAATTAAATTCTATAAAAAGGATGTCATGATTTTATGGTTCAAAATTTTAAAAAGTGTTAAAATCCTTCATAATGGTGTTAAATAGGTTTTCAAAAAGTATTGATTGATAAAAAACTTATCTAGACAACCCCAAACTAATTATATAAATATTGTTTATATACCTTATTTTCATTTATTATTTAATATTATTAAGGTAGTTTGGTGACAATTCATTTTATTGAATAGAATTATTTAATAGTGGAGAGTATTTCCCACGGTGGAATGGGATTTATCCTTTATTATATGTTCATAAAAGTTGAGATAGCCTAGGGTGGAGTGTTATTTGTCCTCAGTTAGATATTGGAACCAGCCAGGTTATCCTGGGTAGGGGTTGGTTGTATTATTGAATTATTTGTATGATTTTTCATAGTAAATAAATTTAAGAAGGTTTTATGTAGATATGAATAAACACCTCAAATAAATATATTCCATTGTAAAATGAGGGGTTTCATGGTATGTGTTTTTAATCGATGAATTTCTATTCATTTAAATTTCGGTTCGAGGGTTCTGCTTGGAAACTCTTTTCAAATCGTATTTCAATGAGTTGATTGTAATGAACCAAAATATTTTGAATAAAATTTCCCTTTTTGATGTAATTAAATGTCTTATAGATATAAAAAAATGAAATTTTTATTATATATATATGTTTTAAAGTACCATTAAGTATATTTACCATTGATACTATAACAATTGAATATCGATGACATGACTAGTATAAATATAGAGTTTTAGTATATATTTTTTGGAATAGGAAAAGGAAGGGTTGACCTCAACTTGTAGGATTATACCATGTAAAGCCCATTTATCAGAGATTTCGAGGGTGATAGCATTTTTGGGATTTACCCAAGACCATGCCCAAGATAATATCCAACAACATAAGCATGATAGAAACCATTTATGGGAGAAGATAAATTTCATCGAGATCATGTAGAAAACCATGTTCAGTGAACATCCCCACAAAAGCCCCTCTAGCACACACCTTACTATTAGGGTGTATGAAAGTGTTATAAATTGATATGTATCAAGACCCCATTTTTACGTATATGTACATTAATTTATTATAGAATAATTAATATATCATATTCCTATTATTAATACTTTTTAAATGATATTTAAAGAACAAATTGTATTTTTTGTTGATATTCAAATTCAATAAAGAAAATTATTTTGATCAATTAAGAAAATTTTAAAATAAATAACATTGTTATAAAATATTATTATAAAATTATTATTTTTTAAATATAAACTATCATATAATTTTTATGAAGTCAAATGTAATTTTTATTGGTGTTCAGATACTGTTATTGATAAAAACCATTCATTTTCAAAAAATTCCCATTTTTATTTTAATAGTAAAAATTCACATTTTTAGAAAATTATTTGGATAAAATGGATATAATTTTTTGAATCAATATTTTAAAATTATCCAATGGTTAATTTTTCATAAATTTCAAAGAAAATAAGGATTTTGGGTAAATATTAAATATCGTATAAATACACGATGTTTTTTATGACATCATGATAGAAAAAAAGTAATTTAATAAATATAATACAAGGTATAATTGTCCAAATAAATGTTTTTACATTAAAAAAATGTTATTTTATGTTTATTTTATTTAATTTATAGAGATTTAGTGAGCCCTCCAAGACATATAAATTATTTTATGATTTTAAAAGCATATATTTTATTATATTCATCCCCTAGAAATATAAAATAAGGTAATAAACTCCCTATTTCTAGAAACCATAGTAAAAAACCATGGGATGGTTTGTGGGTTTGAATATTTTACTATGTATAGTTCAAAACCAAAATAATAAAGAAACCCCCTTCTTTTCTTATATAATCCCACCCAATTTCATAGTTAACTTCCATATAAAAACTTTAATATCATCTACACTCTGATCTATACTCCCTATAGTCCTCCCTATGTGACCCACTATCCAAAGAATCTTCTCCCAATCTATTGGAGTCACACATCCATGTAAGGGATTTCTCCCCTCTCCATTGAATTCAAGAACCTTCATGGAGATTTGTTATATTAATCTCAATTTTTTATATTTGAATTCATTTTTAATCATTAACATACTAATAAATTTATTTTATATGATTGAGGGATCATTTAATTCCCCTAAAATGGACCCTTACCTAAACCTTCACGATGCGAAAAATTCTATACGGGATCCTCTCTTTCTCACATTTATTAATAAATATTCTCTATATTATGCCATTTTGTTGTTAATTACTAAATATGGGGTATGTTTCTCACCACCCCCATACTCATCTTATTATTCTTAAATGTCTTGATACACTTTTACCGCTTATTATGATATCCTAGGTAAACCTATTACCATGATGAAATTTTGTAAGGGATCAATTCTTGTTTCCTCTTCCATCAAGCTTGTTTATTTTTTTACATGTTCTATTTTAAATCCATTTTCTTGTGAAATGTCTTCCCATGTCCCTATTACTATATATTTTCAATCTAAAAGATGATGAACCCTTTTCTCTCTCATCAACCCATTTTATTAATTTCTAAATGATGTCGGTATGCTTCTAAAATTGAACTGTGTTTTACAATGAAAAAAACAATTATATAGTGGATACCATACCAATTTACCTATCAAGGGTATTGAAAATTGTGAATCAATCCAAATTAACATTTTTATTAAGCCATTTTGAGGAAATATGGGAAACCATAGTTTGCAGACAAAATGATTATGTTCTAAAAGATCTCACAAAATTATTAAACACGAGACATAGATTACTTTAGTTAGCTACCCTATAATGTTCCCATTACAGTGGACTAACCTTTATTTCTAAATCATCTCTGATAAGATCTTCTAGGTAGGTGACCATCCTATCCATTATCTCGATGAATTCATATGTGTTGATTATGCTCTGATTGAATCCCTGAGCCAGTATTTGGTCTTGTTTATCTATCAGAGCTCTTGCACCTTTTTGGCGTTTACATGCACCCTTCTTTAATAAATTCTTTTGATCTCATATTATGATACATTGGTTTGAATAGATTTTTCAAACATTTCATCCCTGGATGCAGAATCAATTCCAAACACTCCATAGGTTCTTCACTTTCCCCCTTAATTAATGATTTCCTTCTATTTCTCCTGTTCTTCTTGGCTGACATTTTCTCCATCGGATTTGGAAAATGGGAGTAATCCTTGTGTCCATTGGGTTTTTTCCCTTGAACCATTATACATTTCCCCAAATATCGAAATCCTTTCTTCCCTTTCCTCCTTCAAGGGATATGAGGCCCTTTCCCTTGAAAGCAATCCATGCTGTCCACTGAGAGTTGACTGTAGCTGTCATCTCTTGAGAAGTCTTCCTCTTGAGTGAAGGGGGATTCATGAATCTCCAAACCCTCAAGCTATTACATATATTAATCCACGGACCTTCTTTGATGCCCCTCTGCTTGAATAGAATCTCCCACTTTCCTAATTTCTTCTCCCATCCATTCTAATTCCCCCCATTCCCAGCCTCTAACTGAAGTTCCAGGTTTTCAACGAGTGTGTTAGGGTATAAGGTTCCCAATACAGTCACCCCATACAACCTCTCTTGTCCACTTGGAGTCTCGGATTTAGCCAGCAAGGCAGTCTTTCCCTGCACCATGTCCATGCCAGTGATCTATTCATGTCTTCACCCCATGAACATCAGATGCATGCTAGTGTCTTCCCATCTAAGACCTTGAGTGCCACTAGGACCCTAGCCATCCCCAACTATCCAGTCCTTCACACCGTTTGAAGATTGTATATCCATTGGATTCATTTTTGTTTCACCCCTTACATAGCCTCCTTTCCGCCCTCCTACAAGGGAGTAATTCCCAAATCCTCTTTAATGTCAGCAAAAACATCTTCAACCTATGGTTCTCCCACTTTCGACATTGCACACTTCCCTGCCTCTGAGGGAACCAAAGTTTTCTAGAGATGAAGCTGATCCTCCCGGGAGCTATACTCCACTCATGTACAGTCCTATTGCAATGTAGATTCCACTACCATTGGAACAACCCCATGCACCTCCTCACACTCACCAATGCCAAGATTATCCCGATCATGTTTGAATTTGTTATCCACCTTCACTTCATTCCCCTCAGCTAGTTTTAACACTGTAGTTGTCATATTCCTACTTCTCAGACCACAATGGAAACTAGAGACCAAATGGCCTAACCTGTGGCATCCCAGGCAGAACGCAGTCCTGGAATTAATGAACACTCTTTTCTTCCATCTAAATTCTTCACCAAACAAATATCCATAGCCATTCTATTGGATCCTTTGAGACGTCGAGCCTGACACATACAAAAGGGGGGATTGGATGACATACCACATAGGTGTGGTTATCAGAACACAATTACCTTCCTACCAGATTACCCAACATACAAATAATCGATGGATTCTGGAAAGGAAGAGGTAGGTCAGAGAATCTTACCCCAACCGCTATCGAAGGCACATCCCAATTCATAATGAACTCAAAGGACCATCGAAGGAGGTGAAAACTATAGTGATTGAAAATGCGAGGGGAGCTAGACCAGGTGAAAATCAGATCATCATCTAAGGAGAAGTGGATTATAAAGTGGTGTCGATCAAGTAGACCAACTACTCGACGATCTTGAATCCCCCATGAAACAAAAAAAAATCTGTCAAATGTGCCCACATATGGTCGAGTCCCACAAAATCGAGCCACTAGAGTCGACCTACGATGATCCGAAGTTTTGTTGAATTATTTTGTTGAATGCGTGAGTTGAGGTGAGTAGCTATGCAGATCCGGGACCTTAGGGAATATGAGAATTGATGGGAAAGGAGGAAGGAAATTTGAGTTAGTGAAGGGGATGAAATTATTAGGCATCAAGGATGAAGAGAGGGTAGTCCCCCCTCCCCCCGATGAGGAGGAGGGAGCCAGATCCACCGACATCACTGTTAGGTCATTTCCACCACTAAGGCTTCGAGCTCCACTTCACTTTCTAATGCCACCTTCTTGGAATATCATTTTATTCACCTTTATATACATTTACGTATTTATGGGGACATAAATGAATTTATTCCTCATCCCTAGATCGTGGAATATGTTATGATGTTGAATGAATCTATGTTATATTATCTATGTGACACACTTAATCATGGGAATGAAATGATTATAAAGGGTGCACCCTGATAGCCATGAAATGCATTAGGTAATGGTTAGTATCATGATACATCATGTTAGGTCATGTTATTTACATGATTCATTTTGGTACTTTTTCTACTAAGGGGTCAAGAAGGATTTATCCCTGATCTATTAACAATTATTTTTTAGTTGTTTCCACATTTTCCATGTTATGATTATCTTGCTATACCATTCCTTATTATTCATGTCCATGTAAACCTCGTGGATATGCCTTTTATAAAATGTGTTATTATAATCATGATATGAAATTTTTATTCTTTTATTAGTATTTATATCTCACCCTTTTCTTGTGTACACCCTCCAGTTATCCAATGAAATGTTTTGTATAGAGTAACATTTTGGTTATGTTAATGAAGTTTTCAATAAAGATATTACCTTTTACGTATTCAGTTGTCATGTAATGTACTTGATTTACCAAATAAAACATATATGTAAATATTCAATGGTGTATTATGTTCAATTTTATTTAATAATTCATGTTTATATGTCATATAAAATGAAGGATTTTCATATGGATATAATGTTTAATTAACTAGATATTAATTTTGGAATCTTTTATAGTGGCTTGTGTTTTTCAGTTATAGATTTTTTTAGTTGATTTTTTTCATTATATTGAATTTTAGAAAAACAATTGTCTAATTTAATGGGATTAATTTATTTATCATTGGTTTGTAATTCCCTAGAGTGATATAAGGTTGGATTTGCAGTTAATTTTCCTATAGTGATAGTATATTCGGTTGTATATAGGAAATGGGTTTTTGTTGGTATGTGGATAGAAACCATGATTTTTGAGTTGACATTCAACATATTTTCGGTTGTTTCTATATAAATTGGTAAAATAAAAATAGTAATAAGGGTTGGTGGGTATTCATTTGGGCAAAAAAAGAATAAAAATATCATTTAATAGTGGCTTAAAATTCCTCTAAATGATTTAAAATGTCATTTAAAAACTAATGTGGATTATTGTATTAGAAATCATTTCAGGGCAGTAAAATCATGTTGTATTTTATTAACAATGGGATATTATGATGATTTTTTATTTAAATATTTATTTATTTATTGGTAATTATTTTTTAAAATTTATTTAAACATTTATTATTAAAAAATTTGTTTTACTTCCTAACCATTTGTTATTTACTTTGATGTCGTTTACTATTTTTTAATTGTGACATAAAAAATTATCAAGAGGTTTTCTCTTTGGTTGGATGTTGGTATTGGTTAGGTTATCTCACGGTGTAATTCATTTTCTTATTGGATGTTGGTATTAGTCACATTATAAATGGAGGAGTAGTTTGTATTTTTGAATTACTTGTTTTCATTATATTAGAGTGAATATATTTAAAAGGGATTATTTATAGATATTAATAATATTTTTGGAAAAAATGATCTATGATAGATGAATGTGATAATTGGGATGATTTTTTGGATGATGACTCATCATTGGTTTGGTTTGTTGGTGATAGGTCTATTTGGGAAAGGTTTTTCACGTTTATTTGTGATGATTTAATTAGTCTTTAATTGAACATTATATATGTATTGGGTTATTTTGTGGTGATTTGAGCATGTCAGGCACAGTTTGGTATATTAGTTGATTGTTTCCCACTATCTTGAATACTAATAAAAACTTGGATGGAATGTGAGTAATTCATCTATCATTGGTATTGATATCCCTATAGTGGCATGATTTTTAGTTAGTGATTGATTTATTTTTCTTATTGGTTATGTTGTAGTGTTCGTATAGTTGGTTTATTCAAGGAAATGTGTTTTCAGAGGAATATAGACACATAACTTGAAATCTGAGTTTAAATTTCATTTATGAATGGTAGGCTCAATATGAGGGGTGTGGAATAACTTTAGTATTCATGGTAGTAGACTATACATTTTTGATAACTCTATAAGTAATGAATAATTTGAAACCACTGCAAAAAATTTCATGACGGTTTTAAAAAACCATAATGGACCACTTTTATGGGGATAATTTCATTGTGGTTATGCTACACCAATTTTTTAATGTCAAATTTTTATGAAAAATTTTTAATTAAATATTTATTTATTAGTTATTTAAAATAAATTTATATTTTTGATTAAAAATAAATTTTCAAAACTTATATTAACATAATTATTTTAAAACTATTTTTTATTTTTATACAATTTTTTATGTAATTATTTTTTATATAAAATAAAAACTCCCCAAGATTCCACCCATTCTTACATTATTAACACCCATTTTCAATTAACTCTATAAGCATGAATCACCCCAGCAAATGAATTTTAATACCAATAATTCCATCAAAATAAATAAAAATTTCATTAAAAAAGTCATGAGATAATACTAAAAAAATATATCATCATAGTAGTAAAATAAATAACATAAAAATTACATTCAATAAAATGGTTGTAACAAGTTCAATTAGAAACATAACTGTATTGGGAAACAATATACATTTAACTTTGGAGTATCATAATCGAGAAATAAATGCGACTTCCAAAATAAATTTATTTTAGAATGAAAATAATAAAATATGAATGGAAATTTAAGATCCTTGGTTTTTCATTGAGGTATTGATATTTTTAAATTCATTTCAATTTATTATTTTTAGACTAATGTGAATGGATATGGAGGTAACAAGAGTTTTGAGGGTGTATAGGGCTTGATAGGAGCCCAAAGGCCCAATTTTTTTTAGAAATTGAGATGGGTTGTATGTTTAGTAGAAACCATGTATCGTAAGACATATTTTTGGAGGATACCATGTTTGGTTATAAAGGTATTTGTTGAGGGATTCGTAGTTCAATGAAACTATGCAATCTCTGCTGCATGTTTGTGTAAGCCACATTAAATTTTTATCAAAGGAAAGCAAAATTGTTTGCACATGGTTTTCCAAAACATGTGAATGAACCACATGAGTTCCCTCTTGAGAGAGTGAATGGAACATGGTTGGAACACAAGTTGGCAAACTATGAATCCAAACCTTGTGACAGCAATTTATAAGAACCCTACTATTTATTACACACATAAACATGATATATTACATAAACATGATCCTAATAAAACTATGATGATTGAGAGGTATATTTTCTTGGGAAAAATTGTGATATTACATAACAAGTTAGAACATAAAACAAAACATCTTTATTGAGAACATCTTTGGCATGACCACAACATTCCATCATAATTACCATTGCATGGGATAACCTGAGGACATGAATTAGAAAAAGGTGAGATATAATTCCCATTAAGGGCGTAAAAATGGAGTAACATGTTGCATATTGTAAATGTTTGGAAATAGGAATATCAATGGAGCATAAGAGAAATGTGAACGTAAAGGCATGATATAGCATTATTATCATAACATGGAAATGTGTCAACAACATTTAATATGATATTAGCTTGAGCCAAGGATCATTGAACATGGATCATTATTAAACCCTAATTTCACTTGAATTATCATGAGTAAAACCTCATTTCACTTGAAATATCATGATACTAATCTTTCACCAATGCATTGGATCACTATCAGGGTGCACCCTTCTTAATCATTTCATTTCATGCATTAGTGTGCCACATGGATCATATAACATGGATACATTAAACATCAAAATTTATTCCAACATATAGGAACGTGTAATTCTAACATGAAACTATATAATTAATAATTAACTATTCATATAGGTGGATACCATCTATAGAGAAATGGGCATTGTATTCAATACCCAATTACCTTGTCTTGGAAAATTGTGGTTCACTTTCGGTAGCATAACGACATGAAATATGAATTATAAAAATGGTTTATGAGAACGAAAGTGGTGTCTCATCATATTTCCATGAAATGGGAAGTAATGGGGGTTATATATATTCATGTCCCAATATATGTATTAGAATTTATATTCATAATACACAATAATATCTTGAATGTAAATGAGGAGAGAGAAATACCTTACGGAATTTAGGCATGGTATCAGTGTAAATGGGAGGAATTAATAAGATTTAAAGGGGTATATCATCATTCAAACATAAGGAGGGAAGTATGGGGGTGGTGAAAAAGTCATACCCCAACATTTTTAATTGAAATGACAAGTGTATATCAACATAAAGAAACTTGGACAAAAATTAGAGTGGAATAAATATCTTACATGGAAGTGTGATCTAAAGGCTTGAGAGATGCTTGAGAGATGATTATTGGGATCTTGGGGAACCTTTAGAGGATTATAGAGAGTGGATAGATGTGTTTTGTCAATCTACAATTGGTTTGAGTGAATAGGAATGGGATATTGATTGGGTTTACACAGGAATAGAGATGGAATTCATTATTATTTAGGTTTTGGACACCACACATTAATCTAATCAAAACCACAAACCATCACATGATTTTTGCTCAAGGTTTTGGACAAATATGAATTGAAAACCTTATTTTATAAGGCCAATGACACAAATTCTTAAAATATTATGCTTTCTTATGTATAGGTGAGTGGCACATTCACAGAAATCATTTTAAAACGTTAACATGTTTTATAAGTCATGGTGGGTCCACTAAGGCACCATAAAATTAATAAAAAAAATATAAAATCACATTATTTTAAATGAGAAACATATATTGGCCGAAAATAATTTTTAAACTATTTAATTACATCAATTTTGGTCATTATGATGTCATAAAACACATTATATAATTAAACTGTATTTAATTTGTACCCAAAAATTTGACTGTCTCAGAAAATTATGAAAAATACACCATTTTAAAATTTCAATATCCAGATTCCCAAAATAATATTAATTTTATCTAAATAATTCTCTAAACATGTGATTTTTTATATTTAAAATTTAAACTAATATTCATCAAAAGTTCATGGGTTTTGACAAAAACAGCTTTCAAAATATGATAATAATTACAATTGTATTCATAAAAAATTATATGATAATTTTTATTTAATACAAATTAATTTAGTAATACGATATTATTAAACTATTATTTAATTTAAAAATCCATTAATTCATCAAAAATATATGTCTTAATTGAATATTAACTAAAAATACTATTTTTTTCTTTAAACAATATTTACAAAGAACAATAATAAAATAAATGTACATTATATATAAAAAATAATGCACATAATCATAGAGCTAGGGTCTTGTTACATAATCACTTATAATTCCCACATAAAACCTAAAGGCAAGGTGTGATATTGTGACATACTCTTGGGATGGCTAAGATAACATCGCTCGGGTGGTAATCTCTATCAACATCCACCTCTCCCATAGGTGGTTACGTTCAATCTTAACATGTTGAAGATCGGCTTGGGCTTTGTAAAGAGAGATGCCCAGTGACACCATCTCTTTTTCGAGATCCTACAAAAGTGCTTCGTATGGAGTAATTCTACTAGATGATGCCATTTCTTCCTTTTTATGTGTAAATTGGATTTGTTAATGCCCTATATTTATACTAATAATGAGATCACTATTCAATGACTATAATAGTAATGGTATCAATTCATAATGGTATTTTGAAATAAAAAATCATAAAACCAAGGATGTTTATATTTTATATAACCCTTTTACATAATAAGACATTTAATTAAATCAAGATGAATTTTCATTATTAAATGTTTGGGTCATTACAATATTCTCCCCTTAAGAAATTTCTCCCACGAAGTTTCCTTTTCCCACATTAAACAGATGTTGTTAACTCTGCCTCATCAATTCCTCTGGTTCCCACATTTCTTCTTAGAACTTTTTGTTTTTCCAAAACACTTTCACGAGGGGTTGTCTGATTTCATAGAACTATTTTCTACAGTCTACTATCTTCACCAGCTTCTCCTCATAGAAGAGGTAATTATACAATGGTACCACCTGTGTATTGAGTTCATGAGATGAGTCATATATGTACTTCCTCAAGAGTGATACATGAATACATCATGTACTTGAGATAGGTTTGGTGTTATTTCTAGTCGATAGTTCACTACTACAATGCAATCAAGGATATCAAAAGTACCGATGTACCTTTGACTAGTCATTACCTTCTTACTAAATCTCATAACCCTCTTCCACAATGATATGTACAAGATAACCATGTCTCCAACATCAAACTCTAGGTCTCGTAGTGGATTATGATCATAATGTTTTTTCCAACTCTGAGCATCTTTAATGTGCTGCTAGATGGTCTTATCCTTCTCTATAATTTCATTGACAATTTCTGGACCAATGAGTTTTTACTCCCCAACTTCATCACATCATGCTGGTGTTCTTCACCTCTTCGAATAATGGGATTTACAATGATCCATTTTGATACTTGAGTGGAAAATGTAACTGTAAGAGAACTCAACCAGAGGAAGATGTTGATCCTATAATCATTTAAAGTCTATTGGTCATGCTATCATCATGTCCTCAAGTGTTTGAATATTACTCTATGATTGGCCATCAGTTTATGGGTGATAAGTGTCACTGATGTTTACCTCTATATTCAGATCATGTTGAAGACTCTTCAAGAACATAGAGGTAAATCTGGGATCTCTATTGGATACAATATATTTTGGTACTCCATCCATCCTTACCAATTCTCTGATATATATTTGTGCTAATTGATCCATTTAGAAAGCCTCCTAGATTTCAATGAAGTGTGCAGTCTTTATATGATTATCCACAACAACCCAGATAGCATTGTTTCTTTTGGATGTCTTCTGACGTCTAGTGACAATGTTCATGGTGACTTTCTCCCATTTCCATGTTGCTTTGGGTAATAGTTGCATCGATCCCCGTTGGATTCTTCCACTTTTCCTTCACATGATGACATACTAGTCAGTCTTATGTATACTAGATGATCTCTTATTTTCATTTTATCCAACTAATAATTCTATTAGAGATCTCGAGATGTCTTTGTGTTTTTTGGGTGAATGGAGAAATTTCAACAATGTGCATCATCCGTAATTTCTTGTTTTATCTTTGGATTTCATGGAACACATTGTCTTGAACCAAATCTCACAATTCATTCTTCGTTTACATAGAACTCTGAGGAGTTTCCTTTTCTGATAGTTCCCCATTTATTTTTAATTCCCACATCATTCTTTTGATTATCCTTTTACATTTCAAAAATAGATGGTTGAGAAATCATTTGCTAAAGTATTAATGATGTTCCATTCTTTATGATTCCTTTCTCCATCTTCATTAAATCTATGAAGATTGGATCCTTTTCAATTCTCATCAATGAGAGAATTAGTGGGTCCATTCTACTTATATAATCTTCCACCTTATTCACTTTCCCATGGTGGTAATGGATTGGGTAGTGAAAGTATTCGATCAACTCTAACCATCTATGTTGGTGTATATTCAATGCTTTCTATGTGAATATATAATTGATGTTTTTTTTGATCCGTATATATCTCACATTTATCCCCAAATAGGTACTGCCTCCACATTTTCAAAGTGATGTTTAATGAAGCCAATTCCAAATCAAGTGTTGGATAGTTTTTCTCCTGAATGTTTAATTTCATTAAAGCATATGAAATTAATTTTTCATTTTTCATCAACACACAACCCATTCCCTTATTTGAAGTATCACTAAAAACCTCAAAAAGTTCTCCACAAGTGGGTAGTGTGAGCACATGCATAATGATAAGCTTCTATTTCAACATCTGGAAGCTCTCTTTTCATTCATCACTCTACGAAAACATAACACACTTTTGAGTTAGCTTGGTAAGAGGATTTGACAATAGTGAGAAATTTCACACAAATTGGCTATAATATCCCGCTAACCCCAGGAAGCTACAAATATCTATCACCAATGTTGGCCTTATCCATCCCTCAATTGCAGCTGCCTTGGAGGGATCCATAGACATCCCATTGATTGTGATGATATGAACTGATAATGAGACTTCCTTTAACCATAACTCACACTTGATGTACTTTTCATAAAGCTTCTCCATTTGCAAGGAATCTAGTACAATGCTTAGTTGCTCCTCATTGTCCTCCTTGGTTTTGGATTATATTAGATTATCTTCTATAATGACTACCCCAAATTTGTTGAGGTAATATCTAAAGACTATATTCATCATGTCCATTAATATTTCTAAAGCATTAGTGAGTCCTAAAGGAATTAATATGAATTCATAGTGCCCGTACCTTGTACAAAATGCAGTAATGGGGATATCCGCCTTCATCACCATTAATTGGTAATATCCTCACCAGAAATACACCTTGGAGAAGTATTTTTATCCAAGTAGCTGATCGAACAGGTCATCAATTCAAGGATGAGGATACAAGTTTTTGATGGTTATTTATTGAGCTACTGATAATCCATACAAAGTCAAATTGACCCATATTTCATCTTGATGAAGAGAACTGGTGCACCCCATGGTGAAGCACTTGGGCATATTAAACCATTATCCATATTATCATGTAGTTTTTCTTCATCTCCCCAATCTCCACAACATCCATTATATATGGAGATTTGGATATTGGAAACTCCCATATTATAAGAGAATTTGAGAATTCAATATCTCTTCTAGGAGGAAGACCAGTCATTTCCTTGTGAAAAACATCAGTGAACTCCCTCACAATAGGAATGTATTCAGAGATGGTTTCTTCCTTAGAATAAATCATCTGAGAAAGATAAGCATTCTAATATGGTATTAATATCCACACTTGAGATAATTATGCTAAATAAGATTCATCCTCCACTTTTCACTTGTATAGAATCAGGGGTGAATTCCCATATGGAGAGTGATTTCCCTCTCACAGAAATTTATGTTTTCCCTATTTAGGGAAATCCAGTCCATGAAAATAATTGCATTAAATTATACTAGAGGGAGCCTAAATATGATCTATGAGATGTTCAAACATTAAATTGTGACAGGGGAGGAGTTATATTCAAGGGTTGCAATGATTGCCCCATTTTTCTTTCTCACCGACATCTCTACTTCCATGATTTGGGGTAATGTTGGGATGGTTTACTAAATTTTCAGAATATAAATGAATGCGTAGAACCAAAATCAAAAAGTGCATTCACTATTCTTTAATGAATAACTAGCGTACATGTCACCAATTCGTTTTTGGGGTTCTCATCAGTGGTAGGGATGGAATAATCACACCCTTGCTACCTTGGAGGTTATTGGTTGCCTCAGAAAACCCATGTCTTAGGGCACTGATTTGCAAAGATACCTATTTCTTTGCAGTTGATGAAATGAATAGTGTGTTAAGGGTCAAAAGGATCATTCCTCTCTTATGTTGTATTAGCGGGATTGTCATTCCGATAGTTAATAGCCTATTTCCCTTCCCCTCCACACCTAATGTATTTCCTCTTCCCCTTATGGGAAATTATGGGGTGCTTCTTTCAACACCATTTCCATATGGGGTGATGGATTTTCATAGCACCGTTGGATTTTTCCATGGGATTTCTAGAATTAAATTCCAACTTATACTTCATATCCCCATGATACCCTTCAGATTCAACGATCTTCATTTCAACTTTGAGGGCATGTTAGATAATTTCTTCATAGCTCTCAAAGTCATGGATTGTTAGGTCTTTTTGTAGGCTTGGTTTTAGACCACCAAATAAGAGGTCAACCTTTCATTCAGGGTAACTACAAATCCATATGTATATTGTGAATGCCTTGTGATTTTTTCATCATACGCCCAGATGGATTCACCATCTTTTTTAGGGAAAGGATGTCCCTTTCCATCTTTTATAAGAGGGTGTGAGGAAAACATTTATAATTTTTTTTTGGAAATCCTTCCATTAGAACACCTCGATAGACTCCCCAGGCATCGTTTATTAGATCAATGTCCACCATTGATCAAAATCTCCCTCCATATGATAAGAATCCAAAAGAACTATCTCTTGTTCTGAACATTGATGGATAGAGAGGATCATTTCCATAGAGTTGATCCATTGTTCGGAAATTGAGGTATCAGATGATCCATTAAAAGTAGGTGGCCTTTGCCTCATTATGCTCTCGATCATGACATGTTCTTTTTAGGGGGGGGGGGTTTGAACGTTCCTATTGAACCATGTTTCTATTCAAAACATGATTTAACTATTAGAGTATCATGATAGAGTTTGCGATTCCCGCTCCCATTGGATTGGGCATCTCATTGGAATAGTAGTCACAATGAAATTTGCTTCAGTTGTTAGCCCGAGTCCTCATATTACAAACCATTGGCTAGAATAAAAGGAATTTTAGGGGTAACATATAAAAGGGGAATCAAAATACGAAAAGGGATAACTTAAAAAATACTTCTAATTCCCTAACATATGATTTTATAGGCTTCAATCTATGTTATACGTGATATACTTCCAAGCATATATTCTTAGGGGAATTGTTTTCTATTCCATTAACAATTGTTCACAATAGGATTTTGATTTTACCAAAGCATATCCGCCAAGTGTGTCGTAACCAAGACTACATCAAGGCCCATTTTGGTGCACTCGTTCCTGTTTGAGTATAGCCCAATGTGGTGTTTTCAGGTTTCACACCTAGATACATTTTTTCCATAGCCACATCTACCTGCTTGTATCTAGACATGGATGTATTTTTTTGATAAACCACTTAATATATACTCAAAAAAATTAGCGATGTTTTTGTTATAATCAGTCTTATCCCTAAGGCTTTCACTATTTTTTTCTAATCATAAACCCTAATATTACTAAACATATCATTTAATACCAACTATAACAACACTTCTCTTTATTACAAAAATAAAATTGATTTAATAAATGAACATGCACTTATGAAAACCTTAATATTCATAGGTCTTCTTTATTTTAACCATAGAAACATTACATAACAAATTCTGACATAAAACATGACATCTTTATTAGAAACATCTTTTACATGACCACAACATTACTTCATACTGAGAAATGCATGGGAAATCCCAAGGACATGAATAACAAAAAGGTGAGGTATAAATCCCAGAAAGGGAGTAAACAAGTAGTAACATGAAGAATATAGTACATGTTAGGAAATTTGCATATAAATGTAGCCCAACAGAAACATGAACATAAAGACATGATATAACATGATTATCATAACATGGAAATGTGGCGACAACATTTGACATGATATTAGAATGATCCAAGGATCATTTCATTTGGAGAATGAGTAAAACCTCAATACATTTAACATATCATGATAGTGATCATTACAAAATACATTGGAGTGCTATCCGAGCACATCCTTCTTAATCATTTAATTTCATGCATTTGTGTGCCACATGGTTTATATATCATTGATTCATTAAACACAATAATTTATTCCACAATAAAGGAATGTGTAATTTATACATGAAACACTATATTAAATAAGTAAATGATCATAAAGGTGGATACCCTTGATAGAGAAATGGGAATGGTATTCACTACACAATGACTTTGGCATGAAAAATCACGGTGCAATTTCGACAGCATAACGATGTGACCTAAGAGTTCATAAAAATGGTTGATGATACATAATGGGGTGTCTAATCATATTTACAGGAAATGGAATGTAATTTGGGATATATATATACATGTCCCAACAAATGTAATGGAATTTCGATTGATAATACTAAATAATTTCATGAATATAAATGAGAAGAGAGAAATACCTTACGGAATTTCGACATGGTAACGAGTGCACATGGGAGGAATTAATAAGATAGAAATAAGTCTATAATAATTAAAAAAGAAGTTGGGAAGTATAGGGGTGGTGAGATATCATCACACAACATTTTCAATAGAAAATTCAAGGGTATATAAACATAAATAAACTAGAACAAACATGATAGAGGAAGAAATCCCTTACATGGAAGTTTGATACAAAGGCTTGGTAGAGGATTCAGAAAGGATTTATGGGAGCTTGGGGTGACTTGTAAGGATTCTAGAGAGAGGATGGTAGAGGTTGGTCAAGCTCCAAATGATTTGTGTTTAGAGGAATGTGAGATTGATTGTGTTTATATAGAAATGGTTAAGAATTTATTATTATTTAGATTTTGGACACCACAAATTAAACTAATCAAAACGAAAAATCATCCCATGGGTTTCACCCATGGTTTCGGAAAATTGGAGTGGAAAACCATATTTTATAAGTCAAATGGCCTAAAATTTTAAAAGATTAATCATTCTTATGTGGAGGTTTGTCACACTTTCTAAGAAATCATTTTAAAATTTAAAAATGTTCTATAAGTCTTGGAGGGTCCACTAAGGCACCATAAAATTAATCAAACTAATATAAAATCACATTATATTAAAGTAAAAACATATATCATCTGAAAAAACTTTATATAGTACTTTATTACATAACTATTTGGTCATTATGATGTCATAAAACACATTATATATTTATAGTGTATTTAATTTTTACCTGAAAATTTTATTTTCCCAGAAAATTATGAAAAATTTACCATTGAATAATTTAGACATCATGATTCCAATAATGATATTTATTTTATCTAAATAATTATCTAAAAATTTGAATTTTTACTTTTAAGAAAAACCGTACATTTATAAAAAAAATTATGGGTTTTCACAAAAAACATCTTTCAATATGGTAAGAAAAATTTAAATTGTTTTCATAAAAATTTATACAACCCTTTATAATTAATAAAAAATAATTTAGTAATAATATATTATTAAAATATTATTTAATTGAAAAATAAAAAAATTCATCAAAATATATTTCTTAATGGAATATGACCTAAAAATACTATTTGTACTTTAAAAAATATTTAAAAAGCAACAGTAATAAAATGAAGGTATATTCTATATACTAAAATATTGCTCATAATAATAGTTCTAGGGTCTTATTACATAACCCCTTATAACACCCACAAAGAACTTAATGGTAAGGTGTGTGATGGTGACATACTCTTGGGGAGGGTCAGATAACATCGCTCGGGTGGTAATCTATATCAACTTCCACTTCTCTCGTAGGTTGTTCCATTCAAACATAACGTGTTGAAGGTCGGATTTGGATTGGTCAAGGGTGTAGCCTAGTAACATGACCTCCTTTCTGAGCATCGACAAAAGGGCATCCTATGGAATAATTCTACTGGATGCGTCTATCACTTCCTTTTTCTGAGAAAATTTGATTTGTTAAAGCTCTAAATTTATACTCATCATGTGACCAATGTTCAATGGTTATATATGAAAAATTAACAATTCTTAATGATATATTGAAATACAAAAACATAAATCCAAGTAAGTGCATATTTATATAACCATTTTATATATTATGACATTTAATTAGATAAAGAGGAATTTTCATTAATAAAATATTGAGTCATTACACTATTAGTTGGTAAATTTACCATTTCCCATTAAAAATTATTAAACCATATACCCCTCTCCATTTTTACTTCCAGTAGATGGGGGTTTCCTTTTTGCCCATTGAAGCTCCTTCTCCTAGGATTTGATTTAACTTCATCATCCAGAATATGATTCATGAGACATGAATCTCGTTGGATCCACAATAGTAAGATCTATATTACACATTCACCTTTCTTTCATAGTTATTTGTATTAATGGAGTTATTTCAGTGTGATATGATATGATTTATTTTCAAAGTATTCATCCATTCTACCATTTTCTTCCAATATGGGATGAGTTCAGAGCTGAAACTGGATGATTGTTCAAACACTGGTATAATGTAGGTGGTATATAAACTTTCCTACAATGTCTTGTTGTTTGTTTATCAATTTTTCATTTTTCCACACATCAGACCTTCTGAGTGTTTCTTTTAAATTAATTAAATTCCATGATTAATTTTTTGGAACAATGATTGGATTTACACATAGCACCATGTTATGGTTAGAGATTTTAAACCTCAAACTGAGCCACTAATGAGGTTTGTTTACAAATCATCCCCAAGAGTTACTACCCTATTGGGTGAGTGTGTGTGTGATTGATCTCATTTATAGTGGGATAATTAATGAATTATGAGAGATATTGGGAGATGGTTTATGACACTTTATCCATAGAATTATATGTTATTAAATTGATTAAAATGTATGGATTAAAAGGGTGTAATGAGTTGGATGAACACATCACTTATGTATGATTATGAAATTCCTTTTGAAATAAATAATTAAAATTTATAAATGGTTCAGTGAACAGTCAATGAATTACCATTTATTTTCTTTATGTGCACATTCTGAATACCCTGTAAGTTTCTACTCCACAAAATTAAGATCTTATTAGATTATATGGACATTTCTAATTCATGGATCTAGATTACTTGTAAAACCTTGACCATTACTACTCTATGGATCTAGTAGTTGTGTCTGAAATATCATTCCATGGAATTGGATATTGAGGATTCCTCGGACATTCGAACTCCATAGATACGGACCATGAAGGCCTAAAAATGGATTACTCAGAATAGGCTGCAATTAATGTTTTATTATTCATTATTGGTATCCCTTATATGTTATAATTATTACAGTTGTTAGACATAACTTTATCACTCATTATTTATCATTATTTATAGTAATCCTGTGTTTACGGTATCTTGCATATGATAAACCTTCTGGGATGGATAGTATTACTCCTAATTATTTGATTTACATTTCTATAATATATTGCACACAACTTATACTTATATTCAAAGAATGTATTTGTTTTATACATTGTTGGTGGTTTCCTACCTAGTGTTATCTCACATATTTTTTTAGGCCACTGATGGGTACCTTAATAGACTTCAAGGATGCATGCAAGTTTCAGGGAAATCACTCTATTTACAATGCTTGGTGAATGTGGATACGAGAAGTTGAAAACATGACCGTGCTATGTTCTTGGTGCAATCTGGAGACTGTTATCTTTGATCTTTGGTAGTTTTAATACATTTTTATGTTTTGTGTATATTTTCATATATTTATATCAATTTTTAAAGTGTCCTGACATGTTCATAATATTTTACATGACACTGATTTTTGTTTTGAATATTATTACTATCTTCAAGATGTTATATTTTATCAATGATTTATACTATGATTCCAATTATTTATTCACTTGTGATATTACTTAATTATTTGATCATGAGGGTATATTCATCCCACCTATCCATTATAATCAATTGCTACAATTTAGAAGCCACTATAAAAAAACATGGAGATTCTTTTTAGGACATGTGACCTACCATCCCAGGGCATCATTTTGTGGTTCCCAGGTCAGGAAGTTACACAGTGGTATCAAAGGAGGTTCATTTATTTAATTTTATTTTTTATATAATTTTGATGATATAATGAAGAAATATAAATTTTATAGAATTTACTAATGTGTTATTCCTAGAAGTAGCTAACCCACATATTAAAAAAAGTATAATTTCCTTAGATGGGATGGGATATTCTATTTTTTCCTGTTACAGTTGATTTGATCCCACTAATGGGTGATGCACATGATATTTAATGTTATTATTACAATGATGGGAAACATTAAAGTTATCCTTGGCTTGATATAGCAAGGAATATTGAATCATTGCATCATTTTAGGGACCTTATCGAATTCACATTCAATGCATATTCTATTCCATATAGGATGTGTTTCTTGACTGGATGACATTTATTATATGTTCCTTAGGAGATATAATTGATATTGACAACATTTATTATAGTATATTGAGAAACATATTTTGTATTTAGAGTTCTAGACATAACATAAATAGTATTTCCTACACATGATACAAAATACACCATATGTAGTCAGTTATGGAATATTGAGTCATGTACCGTCAGTCCCATGGGATGAAGCATATCTAGGAAAAGATTAAATGGATACCAGATTTAAAATTTTAAGGTCCATGGTCCCTTATGATGTTCAAGATATAATCCATATAGTTTACCTTCCTAAATATAATTTTAATATATATATGAATTTAAATTATTTCAAATTATGAAATAGAAAGTTCATCGATAAATAGAGTTTCCAATTTTTTTGGACAATCCATACATAGGGACCCATACATTGAAACATAAATCATTTCCAAGACACAAATTTAGTAATGGGTAATATGTAGTGTCTATTGAGTCATTTATGATAGTTACCTATTACCCACTCCCATATTTAAGAGCATACACTGGGGTATGTTTTGTTTATCGGAAGGATTCAACCTATCATATTAGTATATCTTATATCTGGTTTTTATCGAATCATGTATGAGGTATGTACTTTTAATTTATAGAGATATTCCACCATGAAAACATTCAGTCATATTCCTTGGGGGTGGTGATGAGCATTATCTAGAGGTGATGGGACATGGTCCACCAATAGAACCTTCAATAGGGCTACTTTTGGGACCTTCCTTTGTTCCTGATATGGTTTTTGATTCCCAGTTATAAGAGGGATTCCTAGAATTTATAAATAATTATTAGGGAGCCCCATATCCAACCTTATATATGGTAGTGTAGATTCTTGTGTTCCAGTAGTAGCATCCACCAACATTTTTTGGGTGCAATGACTGTTATGGAGTATTCAAATCTCTTTACAGAGCTTCAACACATTCTTCCATTGTATCATTTCAATGATCCATCTAGGGTGATACACTTCAAGGATGATCTCAAGAATGTCATTCGATCATAAATGAATGTGTTTTAGTTGACTTATATAACTATGATAGTGAGTCTATAACTGATTACTAAGAATAAACTGATGGTACATGGAGTCCTAATGTTGGTAGTGAATCTTCTCGACCTAGTGGATCAATTACAGCTAGTGAGAATTGATGTTTTGAGACTTATTTGTTTGTAAAATAGATTTTTTTTGACTCCTGGTAATTCAGTCTTCTATAATCAGTGTGGAATGTGGGGAAAAATGACAATCTAGTGTGATAGAGACGGAGATGAGTTCCCAGATTGTTATAGGATGGGCCATCAATAGTGATTCTAGATGACCTTCCCTCCAGTATCTAGTGAGAGGGGGTTCAACCCTGGATTTATGTTTAGAAGTGGGATTCACATCTCTTTTCCATGAAGGGAGTTGGAATAATACCGATCTTATAGGTTAAAGAGGTGGTCATGACCAGTGGATAAAAAAACCAATTGAATATCAATATTAGGCTGGGCTTTTTGAAGTTATTCATGTGACTTCTCATGTCCTTGGTTTGGAAATGATATATTTAGTACATCCTATACTTGAAGACCAGAGTGCTCAGATGTCTATACCAAGAGGCGTGATCTTTGTGGATTATACTTGAGCATATTCCATATATTTTTATATATTATTCTCGTATATTAATATATTTTTTTTATAGAGAATCATGCTCATTATTCAGTTTTCTGAAGTTGTTATGACACTCGATAATCCATTTGGAATCAGATCATGAGTGTACTCTAGTGCAAAGAGTTCCCCTTGAGGTTTGTGGGAGTCACATCATATGTAACCTATTTTCACATGATATGGAAGAGTTTTACATCATTATCATGATCAAAGTTTCTATAATGTATCAAGAATACAATGATTTCTTTAGCTATGGTGTTAGATTCACATCACAATAAGGTGGGGTTTTTATTCACAGGGGTAAATGGGATATCTAGGAAAGTTGATCTAGATCTAAGAATCATCGGCTAGAAAGGATGACATCCTAGATTTCAAGTTTATATCTACATGATTAGGGAATTCATTAAGAGGAATTTCCTCTAGTGGTTTATCATTTCAGGGATGTTTTCTGAGATGAAATTTTAGAACTACATCCTGAGAGACAAATAGATCATTCCTTCAAGATAGTTCTAAGAGTAAAAATTTATCCATTCCTCCTTATTTGAAATCTACTATAGACTTGTATAGGTTCAAGAGGTATTTATAGGAATTATAGTAAACATATTTTTTATAAAACAACACTTATTTATGGGGATCACCAGTCTTTTTCACCATGAAGGTGGACATAGCACTTTTTTATGTGTTAATTAAGGGGAATTAAACTAGTTTATATATTCGAACCAATATCATTTACCTGGTATATATGACATATTCAACTAGATCTAAGTAGATTGAATGTTCCTAAAAATTTATATGGGATTGTGTCTTCATTAGGTGCATCTTGTACCTTCACAAATACCTCATACATTATATCATAGTATGCATGGTCTATATAAGTATCTGGTTATTCACCTCGGTCTTAGGAACCGACCATCGGTTTCCATTGAACTAATGAACCGGGTGTTCCATCCATAACTAGATTCATTTTGTGTGGTATTCATCAATGATATCTTGGTGTATTCACACACTCGACATGACCATGAAATATACCATGATACCATATTGGATAAAATGAGAGAGCATCAGTTATATTCTATGATCACAAAGTGCCACTTCTGGATGGATAAGATTCACTTCCAGAGTCAAATTATCTCATAGACAAGAGTGTTAGTTAATTCAAATAAGGTTTGATATGTCATTTTATTGGAGAATAAAAATAAATTTTTTCATATAGAGAGTTTCTTTGTGATAAATAGTTATTACAAGAGTTTCATATAGGAATCATCATTCTTATCATTACAATATAAATTCTTAAATTGGATGGTTGTAATGTTGTTAGGTCAGATAACCATGAGATATCCACTCAATAGGGGAATGGGATAATCAATTCAGCAACATTCCAGATTCTTCTTGAGTTTGGATAAAGCTATACTATTTATTGTGATTTGCCAAGTATTGTTCTTGGGGAAGTTCTAGTATAGGAGGCTCAAGTTATGGTATACAGGTCTCATCAAATGAGACCACATGACAGGAACAACCTAACACATTATCTTGAGATAGACGATCTTGTACATGACTTGTACTATTTGAGGAATTATTTAACTAGGGAGTGTATTGTGGTGTACATGGTCCAAAAATGCCTCAAGTACATATTTATAATATAGACCTCAAATATGAGGAAACAAAGGTGGGTAGAATACCAATAGTCCTTCAACTTTGATCTTTCTATATTCCTAGAAAGGGAAACATAATTGTCGATGCATAGAGTAGGAGGACATAGATACAAGTAGTTCAGGAGGTCATTAGTGAGTGAAAAATTTAAACTAGTTTTTAGAGATTCACATAAAGTTGTAGGGTAGTCACAATTAGAAATATATCTCATCCTCAATGATGTATTCCACACTTATGGATAGTGGGTTGATGAGAAAAGCGTCATATTTGGAGGACCTAGTCCTACAAGAGAGAAAGGAAGGTGAGTACCTGCCTCATGGTTGGTTTATTAATGAGA
Organism: Viscum album; assembly: GCA_963277665.1. Lineage (NCBI taxonomy): Eukaryota > Viridiplantae > Streptophyta > Magnoliopsida > Santalales > Viscaceae > Viscum > Viscum album. The sequence goes on from OY728160.1 coordinate 1,010,060,237, forward strand.
ATATATTTGTGTGTATACAAGAACAAGTCTAGGATCTAGTATACATACATTAGGAGATGATGTGAGAGTTTATCACCTCATATAGGGATTTACATCTTAACATTATCTAGATGTATCAATATTTAAACCATCAATACTGTAGTCCAGGTATGAAATGAGAGGTATCTAGTTTTTTGACTAGGTTCTCCACCTAATTGTTGGTAAATATAGAACAATAGTGACCAATTGAGCTCCTATTGTAGTTACCCATCCATGAGTGGAAAGGGGAAGATATATGGATGTATTTCGCAGTCGGGATTCTAAGGATACCCTGTGGTTTTAATGATATATGGGTTCATGTCGAAATAATAATGCGAGTTTCCAATATCCTTCTTTTTATAGATATATTCTTTGTAGATGATTTTTGGAGGCATTATATATGTGAGATTGTATGCCTCCATTGGTTTTTTCCTACCATTTTATAGGATAGTTATTCAAGATTTACATCTCAGTTTTATTGTGTCTTACACAGGGAAATTGGTTATATAGGTTATTTTGATAATAGAATACCACCCTTTGACAGATGGAATGTTATAGTGAACAATGTAGGTTCTAAATGACATTCATAGAGCATGCATCCTTGATTTTGGTAGATATTTGGAGATTCATAAACCCAAAGTAGAATTATCATAAAAAATAGATATCGAGTTATTATACTGGTGGAACCTTATGAGGATTTTTACAATAGATGATGAAAAAAACATTATGTTGGTTAGAGGAAGGAGATGTAGGGCTACTGGGACCACATCTCATGGAGGATACTTTAGAGAATGTATAGTTGACCAGGAAGAAGAAGGATACTTCACAGTTTGGATAAAAAGACTACCATGGTCTCCATTGATGGACTCTATAATTCAAGGATGGGGATTATATCTTCTTATGGATCATTTTAAGGATGGGGAAAATATTGATTCAAATATAGGGAATGATTTTGTTCAATTATGTCTGACCTCTCAAGATTCTAGTGAGATTTGGGAAGGTATCCTATCAGTTGCAGTTAACTCAATGGTAAAAATACATGCACAACATATTCCATGTATCGAAATTATCTTGTTGTCACTCATACCCATATCATACTCTTCATTCGAATGAGGTTTTGTTACATGTAGATGTGCCATTTTAGGAACATGCAATATGTTTTTTTATCAAATCATGAAGGATCTCAGAGGCCAATTAGTTCCACTAGTCTAGGTGATATGGAAGCATAGACATGTACATGATTTTACATGGGATAAGGATGAAGATGTATGTGCTAAGTGGAAAAATATATTCTTAGTTTATATTTGACAACCCTTGGAAGGGAAATTTAGGGATGAAATTCATTAAGGGTAAATGCTTTTTAGATCCAAGTGTTTTTCTTAAGATATGTATTTTTGGAATTTTAGTTTAATTCCTTTTTTGGATTAGTATGAATGACTAATGTGGTCCCCAAATTTTAGGGGGTTTGAAGGGCTTGCTCATATCCTAGAGGCTCAATTTTATGGACATGGAAGCTTGGGTGCATTGTTAGTGGAAACCTTGGAGACCAGATTACATGATATGGGGAAGTAATATTAGGTGAAACAAGGCTCTATCCCATGACAAAAAATTTGATGATTTTTTGAATCCTAGGATGCATTCTTATGTGAGAAACATATAATTTTTATTGGATGAAAATGAAATGGTTTATTTAAAATATCCAAAACCATGTGCATGAACCATGTAAATTCATTTTGAGACAATGAAGGGCCCACAATTTGGATAACCGTGAAACCAAACTGTGTGTCCCCAATCAGTTGGAAAATTTTATCCTTTTTTCATTAAAAATTATGAACACCTAAAACCCTATACCCTTTATCATTCTAGTGGAGGGTGTAAATTTTCTCCCATTGAAGCTCCCCCTTTTAGGCCTTGATATAGTTTCATCATATGGACTCTGATTCATTAGTTTTTTATCTCATTGCATCTCCACTAGTATGTTCCATAATGCTATTATGCCATTTTTCATTTGTCTTTGAATCCAAAGGGTTATTTTGGTTCACGATTCTATTCCCTATTCTTAGAATATTTTTTCATTATTCTACATTCATTCAATGGTTGTCAAGTTGGGAGATGATACAGGAAGAGTGTTCTACCACAAGTATGTGGAGGATGGTCTATACCATTTCCAGAAAAGATCGGATATTTCACTGATAGTTTCCATTGTGCATCATGACATACCATCTAGTTATTTATCATAAAATAATTAAATTCATATAATAAATGTTTTGACCGTTGATAGGATTCCCACTTAGAACCATGTAATGGTTGGAGGTTGCCAAACTCAACTCGGAACACCCATGAGGTGTGTTTACTTATATTACCCATGATTTACCACTCCTTGTGTGTGTGTGTGAGCCCATCATCATATTGGGACACTTAATGAATTAAATGAGATATTGGGAGTTTTTCTATCACTAATTTTCAATTTGACTAAATGTTGTTAAATTTATTAAATGGTTTGGGTTGAAATAGTGGATTGATTTTAGGGAACTCATGGTTTCTTATGAATATGTAAAATGCATGGTCGATTGTTACTATAGACAGGTCAAAGATCCGATGCAATGCTAATTTGTATAGCAGCACTCGGGTCAAATCCTCGTCGATGATACTTTTTTTAATAGTCTATTGTTTTTAGTTGATTGTTTTTTTGATTGGGTGGTTTGTTTGCAGAGATTATGAAATAATTTATGGATGATGATTGATTTAACAAATTGATAAAATTTGGGTGAGTTCATTATTAGGGATTTACGCTTGTGATATCCTTGATCTTTGCTTTCTGTTGCATTTAAATTATCACCCACTTCACAAGACAACAATGATTGAAATTCCTAAGTGTTAAGGCTTTAATCAAAGCCTTAACTTATCCTAGGGTTCTAATCATTACCATTACTTGCTTATGGTTGTGTATTTATTGTTCCAATAAACCTTGGAAACCACATGTTAAAGAAAATACTTCATTAATATATGACATGTTAAGTCCAACATACACAACGTTAAATTAACGAATACTCATCAAGAAAATACTCTCAAACACTTAACATCCATAAATTTTGACTCACCCCAATGAGAGATTTACTCAGACATTTGGGTGTTTAATAATATAGTTATAATTATTATGATGATAAATAAATAATAGAAGAAAATTAAAGGGCTAAGAAAAGAGTGGTGCGTCAAACACACACACACGAACAATGATGAGAATTAATAAAAATGGACTTGTGATTGAATGAGAAAGAAAAAGAAGAGAAGGGGATTAAACTATATTTGAACTATTTTAAGAAAAATAATATTAAACTATATAAGTTGGATGAGAATAAGAGATATTGAAAAATAAACTTGCATTAAAACAGAATTACAAAACACAAACTTACAAGATTACAAACGATGAACAATACAAAATTGAATGGAAAAAAATAGGGGAGGAAGGGTATCTCAAGTAAAACCATGAGTATGGAAGGTCCCCCCAAGACATTGGAAATTATTTGGTGCCAATATGTGCTCCTCTCATCTAAAATACCAACCCTTTTGAAGGAGAGGATGGGAATGCATTTATAGCCCAAGGAAGTGGACTGTTTGCATTCCCAATCTGTCCCTCCACTTGCGTCGCTATGTTGGATATTCAGACAGCCGAATCACTAGATATAATATTCTTAAACGTTTTAGATAAAGTTATCCTCTTTCTACGTTGAAAATTTGGTTGCAATTAGACATAAGTGCCAAAGTTATGGCCGGTTGATTAAACAATTTTAATCTGTACATTTCAATCCAATCTTTTTGAATTCCAAAATGTGAAATGGTTTTTAAATAGTATGATGCCTTCAAAGACAAATTATTTTTTAAAAAAATTATTCCACCTATATATTAACATTCAAACTGAAAAATCACAGCTTGATTTAATGATTACATCATGAGATATGTCATAAATAGTGTCTTATTTTTAATTCCTGGACAGAATGGTTGGCTGGACTTCAAGGAATTACTTGTCCCACTTGTTCTTGTATATGTACCTTAAAATATTTATCCATGACTCAATAGGATAATAAAGAACATATGGTGGATTTTTATAAAATTTGGTCTTTGGGATTTAGACCAGTAACTCAATAATCATTGATGGTCTAGTTTCATCACAAATTCATTGGGTCTTCTTGTGTTGACCATATGAGCCTTAAAATGGCAGAATTTGCCCATGATTCCTTCAAATGATATGTGAGAAATTAAATAATTAATCCTAAAAAACACAAACCACACAATTTGAATCATTAGGGTGAGAGTTATAATTAAAATAGTAAACTGACTCAATTGGACTACTTCTAAAAATGCTCAAAAATTATACTTAGTATTAAAACATTAATATTTCACACAAATTATTCACATTTCATATACAATCAGTAAAGGGGGTATATAATAAGTCAGGAAAATAATAATTACCATCAAATACCCCACACTTAGTATTTTTCATGTCCTCATGTGCAAAAAATATAAAAACATAACAAAATCATTTTCACTCACCAACAAATATTAAAATTTTCTTTTCTCTAATCAGGGGAGGTTTAGACTATTTCACTCATCCATTTTGAATTCCACCACTTTTTTTTATAGAAAATATGTTCCAATACTAATTCATTTTTTTCATGCTCAAATTTAGAAATGGAAAATGTGGACACTCAAAACTCACACCTCTCATGATGATAAAATTCATTTGTGGAGGTTCACTCTTTCACCAAACAAAAGTGGAAATCTTATAGTTTGAAAGAGATATCAACATGCAATACCTATTCAATGTGAAATAGAATCAAAGTGTTTTAAGGGGTTTTTCGGTGGCTATGGATTGGTAGGAATATAATGTCCAAGACAGAGAATAAGAGGGGAAAAACACCAACATAGAAAAAAGCAATGCACATTTTTTGAAATAACACATGAAAGGAAATAAAAACACATATTTAATAAGTAATGATTGTGTGATGAAAGACACAATAGAGGATGAAAATTTGAATGGGATAAGAAGAGGAAATATTTACAAACCACAAAACTTCTCCCAATGACACAAGAATATAATAAATTTGTTCTTTTTTTCTATTTTTCTCTATTTTCGAATGTTTATCTTGGAAATGATCTCAAAATCATATCCCAACCCATGATTGATCTCCTTACGACACTAATTGTAATAGTTATAACACGATAAAAGGATGAGGAAAAGTGATTTATGACCAACCCAAGAAACAACCCATTTTGTTTGATTTTTTTTTTGATTTTTTGAACAATAGTAAATAAAAATTACAAAATTACATAAATTTAATTGAATTACATTCCCCAAAAAATACTGAATGAAATCCTCCCCCCACACTGAAATTGATGCTTTCCCTCAAGCATATGATAACATGCTTAAATCAACAAAGGGAACCCATAATTAAATACATTCCCCCACACATAAATTTTAAAAAAAAAATATGCAATGAAAAATCCATGTTGATATTGCGTGGGAAAAGGTATTGGGCTTCTAATGTGGCTATCAAAGAAACGGTTTACATAGGATCAACGTGGCTTTCAAAAGGAGGATTAATTTAAGGGAAATGAGAGGCTATCTGGCTATTTTGATTCTCATGTGGTTCAGAAAATGCCTCTATCGTATTAATTCACACTAAAGTAGGATATTCAGCTCGAAGGTCCACAATATCAAGACTCGCAAATGTGGGTGTAAACACACATTTTGAAATGATGGCCATAGGTGGACTTGGAAAGAAAGTAAATGTTGTTCCTCATGGTTTAGGAAAATCATTTTCCAAATTAAAAATTGAGCATCCGAATTTGTGGATTTTTATGCAAAATTCTTTATCCAAAGTCATGATGAAAATAAAAAAAATTGATATGAAAATATGTCTGTTAACTCTCCAAAATGGGTGGACAATATTTCAAAATTGGAAGTTGAGTAATCATGACCCTTTATTTTTTTTATTTTTATGTTATTATGCTTTTTTGTTTTGTTTTTGTTTATGTTTTTTTTAGTTTTTAATAAAGATACACCCACACAAAAGAGAAAGTGAAAAAGAATGGTTTTGATAAAGAAGGTGTTAATAAATGAATGAGATAGGAAGAAGAAGAAGAAATATGTAGAGATAGGAAGAGATAGAGAGAGAGTTAATGAGAGAGTGTTGCCCCTGGCTTGGATTTCGCGGGACGCAATCTCCATCTAGTGGTGGGTTGACAGTAGAAGTTGGGGATCCAGTGGAAGTCGATGTTGATCCAGGATTGTCCGTCCTCTCATGTGGATGCTTTAAACGATGTCCATTAAATGTGAATGTCCTTTTGGAAGAGGAGTCTTAGACTTGCACTACACCAAATGGGTAAACATTAGTAATATCAAAAGGACCTTCCCAACGAGAATTAATCATACCTAGGTGAAGAAGAAATTGAGAATTGATGAGCATTACCTTTTCTCCATCATGAAATACCTTTATCAGGATTTATTTATCATGGAGTGCCTTGGATTTTTCTTTTTAGAGATTTTAATTAGCATAATAATCAAGACGAAGGTCCTCCAGTTAATCCAATTGAAACAATCTTTCTTCACCAGATTTGTCAAGATCAAAATTACATGTTTTCACTGCCCAAAATGACTTATGTTGGATTTCAACTGGAAAATGAATTGCTTTATAAAAAACTAGCCTAAAAGGAGACTTCCCAAAGGGTGTTTTATAGTCAGTTCGATATGCCCAAAGTGCTTCACCATGTCTTTTAGGACAATATTTTCTGGTGGGTTTTACAATTCTCTGATGCACTCTTTTCACTTCTCTATTAAAATGTTCACCCATGCCATTTTTCTGGGGGTGATATATAGTATAAGTTTTATGTACAACCCCATTCTTTTTCAAAAGAGATTCCAGGGTTCTATTACAAAAAAAGGTTCCTAAGCTACTGATTAAGGCACAAGGCATTCCAAATCTAGGGAAGATGTGCGTCTTTAGGAACTCACTAACAGTATGTGAATCGTACTTTCTAGTGGGTTTGGCCTCGACCCACCTTGAAATATAATCAACTACAAGAATAGTGTATGATAATCTACTGGAAGGGGGAATTGTCTCATGAAATTGATACCCCAAACATCGAAGATATCACAAAAAATTAAAGGCTTTTGGGGAATTTCATATTTCGTGGAAATTGTGCCAATCATTTGGCAAGTGGGACATGATTGACAGAACTCATGTGAGTCATTGAAGAGTGAAGGCCAGAAGAATCCAGAGTCTATGACCTTTTGGGAGGTCCTTTGTGGTCCAAAGTGGCCACTACTAGGCATTGAGTGACATAATTCTACTGTTGAAGAATGTTAATTTTCATCGACACATATACTTATTACCATGTCAGGCCCAGTTTTCCAATGTATATTTTCTTCCCAAAAATAGTATTTTGAATCACATTTCAACTTCATTTTTTTCATATTAAAAAATTTCAAGGAAAACACCCGAAACCAAGAAATTTACAATTGGGGAATACCATGGTAATTTTGGAGTGAGAGATGAAAGGTGCTTAGTGGGGAATTTAGGAACTATGATTTCAGAATGAGAAGAATTAGAAATTATACTGAAGTGATCAGCCACAAGGTTTTATTTTCCTGGTCTATCTTTGATTTCAAGGTCAAACTCTTAGAGAATTAGGATCCACCATATTGGCCATGGTTTGGAATAACTTTTCTTGAGTAAGAACTTTATAGAAAAATAGTTTGTGAAGATAACGATTTTGGAACCTAAGAGATAGGGCCAAAAATTATCTAAGGCAAAAAAACTGCTAAAAGTTATTTTTCAGTGACTATGTAGTGAGATTGAGTTTAATCCAATGTTTTTGAGGCGTAATAGACGACAAACAGATTTTTTTCTCTTCATTGACCAAGAATGGCCCCAACGGCTCTACTAGAAGCATCACACATCAACACAAAGGGTAAGAACCAATCTAGGGGTATGATTATTTGGGAGGATGTTAGAGCAGTTTTGAGTTCAACAACGCCTCTCTTTCAAACCTCATCGGAATGGAAAGTGACATCATTTGGGAGAAACCGAGTGAGTTGTAGGGAAATCCTACTGATGTTAAGGATGAATCTCCGATATAAACCAGCTTGAACGAGAAATGAATGGATGTCTCGAACAAAAGTGGGTTGAGGAAGTGATTAGATCACTTCAATTTTGGCCGGATCAACTTCAATACCATCTTTTGAAATAATGTTCCCTAGAACAATCCCATTTGCAACCATGAAGTGACATTTTTTAAAATGTAACACAAGGTTACACTTGAAACACTTTTTGAGGACTATAATGGCTGAATTCAAAGAAGATTCAAATGACTCACCATAAATGGTGAAGTTATCCAGAAATACTTCTAGGCAGTGTTCAATGAATTCCAAAAAGATACTTAGCATACACCTTTTGAATGTTGCAGGATAATTGCAAAGGCCAAAAGGAATTCTTCTATATGCATATCTTCCAAAGGGGCATGTGAATGTAGTCTTTTCTTAGTCATGAGGTGCGATTGGGATTAGGAAGTATCCAATGTATCCATCAATAATGCAATAATGTGACTTTCTGGATAATTGTTCCAACATTTGATCAAGGAATTGAAGAGGGTAGTGATCTTTTCTTGTTTCAATATTCAATTTCCTATTGTCGATACACACACACCATTTGTTCTTCAATTGAGTTGTTACTAACTCTCCATATTCATTTGTGACAACAGTTATCCCACCCTTCTTAGGTACAACTTGATTTGGACTAACACATTCACTGTAATAAATTGGGTAGATAATACCATCTTGAAGAAGCTTGGTGATATCTTCCCTAACTACCTTATGTAGGAGTGGATTGAGTCTTCTTTGAAGTTTACTAATTGGTTTGGATGAATCCTCAAGAAGGATGTGATGCATGCAAAGTGCAGGGTTGATTACTGGTATGTCATCTAGGGTCTAACCTATGGCCTTTTTGTTTTTTTCTAACACCTGAACAAGTTTGGACTTTTTAGTTTCAGTAAGTGTAGCCGAGATAATGACAGGATATGAGTGATCACAGAAAAGGAATGCATATTTCAGGTGTTTAAGAAGAGGTTTTAGATCCGTCTGATATTTCATTTTTGGGTTACACAACTCAGTAATTGAAGAAGGGGGTTCAATTGATTCAGATTCATTTTCCTTAGTACTTTACAAGGTGGAGTTGTATAGATGAGAGTTGATGTGGGATTCAAGAGAGTTTTCAAGATCCTCTAGATTGATAGAGTTTATGAATGAAAGTTCCACATCAACTTCACCATTTATGACATTGTTAATCATGGTGTATATTTCAAAAGATCCTTTTTCATTAAAACATGGAGAACATGGTGGATTGGGGTTTGATTGACTCTTAGAAGTCTCCTCAGAAGCTTGAATTGAGAATGTAGAGTGATCCTCATATGGGTATCGAATTTCTTGTGAAATGTTGAACTTGACTAGTTGGTCACCAAATTCTATGGATAAGATGCCTGAATGTACATCAATATTGGTTCTCATAGTCATGAGGAATGATATTCCTAGAATTAGGGGAGATCGAGAAGAGTTTGTCTCACCTTTCATGTGAAGAACAAAGAAATCAGTAGGAAAGATATGATCATTGACTTGGACATGGACATCCAAAATCATTCCCTCAGGACTGGTTGTGCTTCGATTGGCCAATTGAATGAAAACACCTGTTGGATGTAATGGACCATGACCAAGGTTGGAGAATATGGATTTGGTCAAGACATTAATTTAGGCTCCTGGGTCTATGAGTGCATCATCAAAGTTGGAACTTCCAATTTGTCATGGAACCGTAAAGGTCCCTGGATCATTGCACTTAATGGGTATGGACTCTTTGGTTGAAAAAATTTCGAAGATCCTATGTTGCTTCTTGTGGGTACACAAAACCTTGAGAAACATGGCATACATAGGAATTTTTTTATAGAATCTAAGAAGGGAATATCGAATTCAACATGTCTAAACATGTTGGGCATTTCAGGATCGGGTTCAAATGACTTCATTGGATTAGAAATGTCTTGAAGAAAAGGAATTGGGTTCCTATGAGGAATAGAAGGAGGCGAGGTAATGGATTCAGGTTCATCTTCATGTTTCATTTTCTTTTCATTATCAAGGTCACCATTTAAAGGTTCTTTATATGACTTATCTTGAGGTATAGAAATTTTATTTCCTGATATAAGTGAAATTGCACTTACATTACCCTTGGGGTTGGGTAAGGGTTGAGCTGGGAGTAGGGAAGAATTGGATGGATGCTGCGGACTAAGGTGGGATGCAAGTTGACCAATCTGGGTTTCAATTCTCTTGAGGCTGGAATGGGTGATGGAGGAAAGATATTCCACTACACTTTCCTATGTTTTATTGGAAGAAGGGGATTGTCCCGGATTGGGATTACCAAGATTTTGGTTCTTGGGAAAGCGATTGTATTGGTTTTGGAATTGGGAAGGCTCACTAGGATAATGGAATCCAGTTGGAGGATTTTTCCTTTGAGGTTGAGGAATAAAAGGATAAGGATTTTGGAAGTTACCAACACCTTGACCATATTGAAACAGGTTTTGGTTTTGAGGGGGGAATTGAGGGGGATGAGATATGGGATTACCATACCTAAGGCCTTAGTTATAGGAAGAAGAGAAGCACTCCGAGTGAGGATGGTTGAAGTTTCTGAAAAACGGGCCTGATATTTTAGGGTTGATGTTCTGCTGATCATATGATGCATTGAGATCCATTGGTCTAGATGAATCAGATTGATCCTCTTGAAGTTTTGAACATGTGTCAGTTGGATGAGATGAAGATTTGCAGATTCCACAGTTTTTTACAGTTCTAGGAAACATTGACTTCAAGGAAGATGCAGTTGGGTATTTGGTTTCCACATCTAGTTGCCGCACAAGACATGTAAGTTCACTCATCCACTCAATCATTTTGTTCAGCTCAATTGATTGATTATCATGGGCTTGTTTGACATTATCATGTGCTCGAGTATTGAATTTTTGTGTGTTTTCATCCACGATACTTATGATATCTCTTGCAGCTGTTGGTGTTTTATCAACAAGAGCACTGCCACTTGCGACATCAATGAGGGTTCTCTCCATTTCCAATAACCCCTCATAGTAGTATTGAATCAAGAGTTGGTCAAGGATTTTGTGGTGTGGGTAGGTTTCAACAATATTTTTGAACCTCTTCGAATAATCATGGAGTGATTCACTTGGGAGTTGAAGAATACCACTTATTTCTTTTTCAATAGAAGCAATACGAGAAGCAGTAAGGAATTTTTCTAATAAAGGTCACCTCATGTCATTCCATGTGGTTATAGAACCAGGAGGGAGGTAGTAAATCCATGACTTGGTAGTGTCATCTAGGGAGAAAGGGAATTCTTGGAGTTTTATTTGTTCCTCAGAATCCCCTTGAGGCTTCATGGTAGAGCACACTACTTGGAACACTTTAAGTTGGATATGTGGATCCTCACCAGCTAGCCCGTGGAAATGAGGGAGAAGATGAATCAAACCCAATTTGAGTTCAAATTCAGCCTCTACGTTTGGATATTGAATACCAATAGGTTGGTAATTCATATCAGGGGTAGAATGTTCCTTATGTGTTTGGTCCCTAGGATTGGCCATATCTAATTCAATTGGTTGGACAAGGACTGGTTCATGAATTATTTGATTATCTCATATGTTCCTCCTAAGTTGGCGAAGTTTTCACTCAATTTCTGGGTCAAACAAATCTGAGGGATTGTTTGGGAGGCTATGGGGAATTTAGAAAGATGTTGTAAGAAAAAGAAAGGCGGGTTTTTCTTTTTTGGTTTTACGTTTATGATTTTTATGAGGAAGGAGGGGTTTTATTTGTGTTTTTTTAAATTTTTTAAACATTGTTTTTTTGGGGTTTTTTTACAATTACATGAAACTAATGACTACATAAAGCACCATCCCTAGAAATAACGTGATTTAAAATGCACTGCTGATTGTCACATATCGTCCAGTCAAAGATCTAATGCTCTATTAATGTGTATAGCAACACTCGATTCAAATCCTCGGCGATGATACTTTTTTTAATAGTCAATTGTTCTTAGTTGATTGTTTTTTTTTTGATTGGGGGGTTTGTTTTCAGAGCTTATGAATTAATTTATAGATGATGTTTGATTTAAAAAATTGATAATGATTGGGGTGAGTTCGTTATTTGGGAGTTAATCTTGTGATATCCTTGAGCTTTTCTTTATATTGCATTTAAATTAACACCAACTTCATAAGATAACATTGATTGGAACTCCTATATGTTAAGGATATAATCCAAGCCTTAACTTAACATAAGGATATAATCATTCCCATTACTTGTTTATGGTAGTGTATTTATGGTTCCAATAATCTATGTAAACCACATGTTAAACAAAATATTTCATTAATCCATGACATGTTAAGCCCAACAAACACAATGATAAATTAACGAATACTCACTGAGAAAATACTCTCAACCACTTAACATCCCTAAATATTGACTCATCCAATGAGAGATTTACTCATCCATTTGGGTGTTTAATAATCTGGTTATAATTATTACGATGATAAATTAATAATAGAAGAAAAATAAAGGGTTATGAAAAGAGTTGTGCATTGAACAACACACACACACGAACAATGATGAGAATTAAAAAAACGGACTTTCAATTGAATGAGGAAGCAAAAGAAGGTAATGTGATTCAACATTATTTAAACTATTTTAAGAACATTAATATTAATCTATAGAAGGTGCATGAGAATAAGAGATATTGAAGAAGAAACTTTCATTAAAATAGAATTACAAAACACAAACATACAAGATTATAAATGAATAAAAACACAAAATTGTAAGGAAACAATGAGAGGAGGAAGGGTTTATAAAGTTAAAAAATGAGTATGGAAGGTCCTCAAAAGCCTTTGGAAGGACTTTGGACGTGCTAATATGTGCTCCAGTCTTCTAAAATTCCAACCCCTTTGAAGGAGAGGAGGGGATGCATTTATAACCCAAGGAAGTGGACTATTTGAACGTCATGATGATTTATATTCTATGGATTCATAACTACATTGAATTCCAAGGACACGTCTACACCATGGATTCAATATCATATTATATTACATGGACATTTATACTGCATCGATATAGTTTATATGGGATTACATGGAAATTACTAATATTTGGATTCATGCTTTGAATCTTAAATGTGATAACACAACATATATTATTGAGGAATCCTTTGAAATTTCTACTCATTGGATCCATCCCATGAATGCTTGACACTTTATCACTCATCATAGGCCACAATAGAAGTTTAATTATACTTTATAGGTATTCCTTTTAATGTATTCATTATTATATTTGTTATATTTGAATATATAACTCATGATTTATCATACATTATGATTATCCTATGTTTATGGTTCTAGTTTATAGTGGGCCTTGATGGAGGAACAATATTACCACAACTTATTTAATTGAAATTAAAATCATATATGTCACAATACATTTTCTTATACATAGAGGCTAGATTTTTTATAGACACTGGGGATGGTGGCCTGTTTAGTGTTATCCCACACCATGTGCAGGCCACTATTAGGTACCCATGGAGGCTTCATCGATATAGGTAGGGATAGAGGCATGTTCCCTTATTATGATACACGGTGATTATGAATATAATTACGGGATCATAATAATGTGATTTTCTCGTGATGTTATCTAGAAATAATGGTTTTTTTCATTTTTTACTTTGATACATGTTTTGTACTGGATGTCTCTTTCCATGTAATGCCTTCAATTTTTATCGAGACTAGGAATGTTCAATATATTTCATATACATTACTTTTGATTTTGATTATTACTATTATCATCCTGATTTTATCTTATATTGATGATTTATACTATGCGCCCACACATGTATTCACTAGTGATACCACTATGTACTTAGATCATAATGGTATAGTCTACCCACCATACCATTATAGATGCTCGCTTCTAGTTAGTAACCACTAGAATACAGGGATGCACGTAGGGGACCATGTGAACAATCAGATTTGGGCCCCTTTTAGCAGCTCCTGGGGTAGGACATTATAGAAAATTTTAGAAACTGCGAGAATGAGGTGGATGTATTTAGAGTTACTAAATAATATAATTTATAGGAAGGGGAATGTTACCATTGGGAATCATGACATTTAAATAATAAGATAACAATATTAATGGTAATATTAATGTTATGTGATACATATAGGTGTTCCATAAAATATATAACATAATTTTGAAATATTGTATTCAATAATCGAAGTAAGTAATGTATATTGGTCAACAAATAATAATGCAATTAAAAAAACTATGTTATATTATAAAGATAAAACATATCAATATGGGGTTTTAAATATTATTTCCCCAAATGAATGATGTTGAAATACAATGAGATAATTATTTAATAATAAGTTTTTGTAACATAAGGAAATTAATTTTCATAAAATAAAATTATATTTAGAATATTTACATCAAAATTATAAAATAATGAATTGTTTATAATTTTTTGAGAAGGAAATATTTTCTTATAAATAGTAATGTACAACAAGCATATTCGATGAGAACTATAAATTTATTATGATGTAAGAAATATGTAATAAATTATCAAAATAAACACATGATAAAATTAGATTAATTTCTTAAAAACATGTATTTCATATTTTTTTTAAAATTAAATTTCCAAACCTATAACAGACATCCTAATATATATAATGAATATTAAGTTTCTAAAAACCATAATTTATTAGAAAATTATATTTCCATTTGTAATGTATTATAAAAAAATTAATTTTAGTTCTTAAATACATAAATTTAAAATCACATTCCTCAAACCCAAAATACCTTGAATTAAAACCAAGAGAAAACCCTAGGTTTGTCACTTCTCATAAAATGGATATCCATAGTAGAAGTCAAGAAATTAATAAACAATTATACAATATTTTATATAAATTCTCTCCCATCATCCCATTCCACTTCACTCAAATATAATTTCACAAGGTTCTCCACTATATTTACCAATATGTATTTTTACTACATAATTTTTTGGAAAATAAAATTTTCTTCATCATGTTTTAGGTGTCTATTGAGCAATAGAAATGTACCAATACTATAATCATCCATTATTTTGTGTAATAGTTTCTAATTACATTTAATTTCAAAATGAAATATTTTTATTCTTAATTATTATGAATTAAATATTATTTTCTTAATGATAGATCACAATTCCCTCTCATTGTACAAGAATTATATATCACTATAATTCCATATTATTTTCATATCTTCAAACTCAATTTTCAAAATAACGATGTTAGTGAGGAATATATGATATTAACGATTGATTATTTCTATGATAATGAATAGTGATTACAATGTATTTGGAGAATACTTTATCAATTCTTAGGTGGATTAAATTTGATTTTGGAGGAAGTTGGATTTCAGAGATACAATTATACTGAACCGTAAGTATATCCTTATAAAAATTTTACATCTCTAATGTCTATCAAATACATGTATCACAAACTCCTATTTTTAGAGGGGTTTTTATCATTTATTTAATATAATACCTTGGAAATATAATGTAATAATTGGTTATTCATTATGGATATCCTCATTTGAAGAAAATATCCCCCCATTAATATATTCTCCTAAGGTCGATAAGGATACATCCCTTTGAATTGTGATTGTTCTATAGTTTTTATTCAATTAATCAATATAAAAATCTAACATTTTGCGATAGGTAAATTTAAATAGATTGGGTATTTTTAGAGAAAGTAGATAGAAAACACTTTTTTGTGATGAAAATGACATTTATATCAAATAATATAATTATCTATGAATATTTTCAAGGTAAAATAAGTCCCATGTGAACACCTTTAGTTTTAATGTGAGTGATTTCATGAGACTAATTATTTATGTGGGAATTAAATATTCCATAAGAAATAATTTTTGCAGGTTGAAAGAGTATGTGATGAAATTATATAGTCTATCAAAAACACTAGTTATTTACGATGGACTAAATAATCGCCGAAAAATAAGTGGAAGAATATATGTGAATAATTATATAGTTTTTTGGGAAAAGTTTATATTTTGAATGAAATATATAATCCATGAAAAATAGGGGTTATTTTTAATGAAATTATACAAACTATAAGAAATAGTTATTATTTGTGATAAACTATGAAATCCATCATAATAGGTCATTATATACCCTGTTTTATACAGAAATATATTTAGTCTATTTTACATAATGTTTAGAAATTCAGGAAACAGAAAACATGAAAGCCTATATTTGTATAAAATTCAGCATCAATTGCAAATAATCACCACTAAAAAAATTTCCCCAACAATTATTAATGAAAAAAATTAAATATACAAGATTGTGCCAAATCCTTCCCTAAACAAAACTTCTCTACCATTCACTCATTTTACCTCACAAAAAATTATCTCCAAACTCAACAAACCTCATATGATATATATTAACCACAAAATATTTGTTGATACTCTTTTAAGCCTATTTATTTAAATATTCATCAATTGATTATGATTATTTTTCATTATTATTGTACATATATATTATAGATTTTATTTATTAAATTGATAGTAAATTTAATTTTGTAATCATTAATTAAATTTTCATGTTGCATTATAAATTATTTTTAGTCAATTATTATGTTATTAATCATTTAATTTGTTAATATTTTTAACTTAGAAAACACACTCATATAATTTAAAATTATAGTTAGTACAAATTATAAATTAAATAATATATATAATTAACAAAAATATTAATATATGTTTTTCTTAAACTAATATCAATAGATAATAGTAATGTTTTTTTATTAAATTGAAATTATAATTTAAATAATTATAAAATTATTTTAAAAAATATATATTATATTAAATTTCTGGAATAAGTTTAGTAATGAAAAAATAATATAAAATAATAACAGTAGATTCAATTGTTAAAAATTAATAAAATATAAATAAAATCATAAAAAAATATTAAAATAATAATAATCAGTAATTATTAAAAAAATTTATAAATTATTAAAATTTGATAAATTAAAAAAATAATGAAAATTAATAATTATAATAGTGTAAAACTAATTAGTATAGTATAAAACTAAAAAATATTCCAAATAAAATTTATGTTGGTATTTTACTCAAAAAATAGTTTTTCTTTGAAATTACTAAATATTAATTTTTATTGACTAAAATTATAAAAACCTGTTATTTTTCATATATGAAAATATATTTAAAAAAAATATTACTATAAATGAATATTTTTTATATTTTTATTAAGATTGAAAAAATTATTAGAGAATTATAATAAATAATGATTTATAAGAAATTAAATAAATAAGTGAAGTAATAGAAAATTATTTTTTAAAATAAAAATGAGTTAAAAAAGGAAAAAATAATGAATATATATATAAGCAAATTAAAATAATATTTAATATTTAATTAATTTTATTATAAATTAGTATCCATTAATATAATTTTTTTAAATTAATTAAATAATATATATATATTTATAATGATTGAAAATATTTTACAATTTGTATTAAAATTAATAAATATTAATTTAATAAATGAAAAATATATGATATAAATAATAATTTATAGAAAAATCAAAAAATTGTAAATAATTATCATATTATTTATTAGTTGTTAATAAACAATAAATTATTTTAATTTTTAATTTTTTTTAAAAATAATTAAATACAATGTATAATGAAAAAATTTATGATAACATTATTTTCTATTGAAAAATAAAACAATATCGATTACTATTTTTGTTGGATAGGTGTTCCTTCATAAATAGTTTTAGTGGTAATTAAAAAAATGAATCCCTATTCGAGAGGAATCACATAATGACACATACTCAACTCGCTGCTCTAGAAACCAAAGAATTGGTTCCCTATTCTTCCTCTACATCAGCTCCTTATCATCACTCAAAACAAATAAACTGATGACTCTTCTATATAAGAGCATTCATTGGTCTCAAAATCATTGAGTAGATTTCAACAAATCATTGATAATACCCCTCCATCCAATAGAATCTCTACACCCTTAACATGATTTAGGGTAACTCCTAAAATAACTCTACCATGGTCTTCATTATATGTATAGATACTCTTTACTCTCATATAACATAACCAAGTATGTAAGACTCCCTAATAAACAAATATACATCAAGAGATTTCTATACATATGGTTCTCTGTATTTTGGATAGGGAAACTTCTCAGATGGTATGTATGATTGAACTATGAAGTTGAATGAATGAGGTTGTCATCAATGAAGATAACCAAAAACTAGTCTAATAATTGTTTGAAGATATTGTTTATAAAATCTATAAATATGTCGAGGATTTTAGTTACAGTGAATAAAATCACTAGAAATTGACTATAGATGTAATGAAAAATGAAAACTCTCTTTGGGATGTACTTCTCACTAACCTAAAGATGTTGATTTTGAAGCATGAGATAGATATTTGAAAATAACATATCTCCCATCATCATGATATTGTGGCCATTTATTCATATAAGAGGCTACATTTTCTCAACATTCACTATGTATAGTTATTTATTGTCAATATAAAGACTTAATCATCCATCCTCAAATTTTACGAACAATAAATGGAATACATAGTAGGACACATTGGTCCTGATCAAACCATTCTACATATGGACCTCTAAATATGGACATATCTCAAAGCGGTCTCCTGAGGATATCTGTAACACCCCGAGATTTTATGAAAAATATTCTTTTTAATTTCATTAATGTCTTGTGTTGTACGCTAAACCGAAAGGATATTGCACAACACGCATCCCTGACTTGGATTTCATTACACTCAATCGCGACCTTCCTCGATAGCGTGTGTAGTACGCAATACTGAGTTTCACTAAACGAGATATTATTATAATATTTTTATGAACTAGCCGTTATGAATAGTAATACCGAGTTTTTGAAATTTTATAAATTTTATCTTTCAAAATAGACTTCATTTTTGCATTTGGAATATCGAAATTATTTTCGGGTGAAATTTTGGTACTTTTCGGATAACATTCATATTCTGATGAATAGTAAAAATTACTAAATTTTAATTAAAAACCACTATTTTAATCGAAATAATTAATAGTGATAAATTATTAATTTTAGTGGTTTTAAAATATATTTAGAATATATTTTTACCATTTAATACAATGTTGGTCATTGGATGTAATTTCACATTTAAACGAGACATAAACCAGTTTCAATCTTTTGATAGTTATTATCATTTAAAAACAGACTATTTATTTTGACGATGAGAATTAATTTTTAAACTAATTAATGCAACTGATATGTTTTGAATTTGGTAAAATAGACATCATTTTTGAATTCATAATATCAAATATAGCTTAGGCCTATTTTTTGGTATTTTTCTAGAAACTTTCATTTTTTTTGATGAATAGTAAAACCTCTAAGTGGTAGTTAAAAAACTGAATTTTTCATAAAACCTAATTTTACCACTTCTGTGAGTGGAATTTCAAAAATCCGAGAGACATAGTTAATATCATGCACTAAAATGTGGTTCAATGAGATGAAAATAATTTTTGGTGAATAGTATCTTTTTACTTTTTTTCCCACGGTTAAAAGTAAATAGGGTAATTAAGGGTAAAATTGATATTATTATTACCCCAACACGTGTCCTAATTCTATTGGATAAGTTTAATTCGACCAATAAAATCCTTAGAAATAAAATATGACCATTTAGGCCCACTTGTATTAGATTAGTACATTTATTATTAATTTATTTAAAGATGGGTTAAAATATGTAAAATCAAAGTTTAATAACTAAATCATTTTTAATATAGGGTTATAAATAAGCGAAATTCGACTATAAATATTCATTAGAAAGATAAAACGATTTCATACATAATGGTATTTTATTTTTAGTTTTTAGACTTAAAATATTTTAATTTATTTATGACACAATGATGATGCAGTAATTATCTTATTAATGAAATGTTGACATAATTGATGTTATAAATACCCAAATAAATGTAATTTGAGACTTTTTAGGAATTAAAATAATTTTATATCTTAATATGACATGTTAGTATTTATTTAATTAGCTTTGTTCAAACCTATAATTCTTTTATGATTTTCACAAAAAATCAATTACCAAATAGTGTCAAAATTGACATAATATAGTTTTTAAAACAAATATTATATTATTAATTGTTATTATATTCATAAAAATCTTAGTATCAGCCAAGATACTTATATCAGGATAGGTGTATCATTAATGGACCACTTGGGGGTCTCTTGGATGTATATGGTATGTTTATTAACTATATATTATAAAAATACAATGTGACATGGTAAATGTCAATCTAATTAACTAAGAGTTAAAACTAAAAGATAAGGTTAATATAATGAACTAAACTTGTTTAAATTCTATTGGATGAGAGTCTATCGACCCATCATTACCTTTGATTCAAAATAAATCAATTTGGAGCTATTAAAAACTGAATATGACTTTATAATAAAATAATATTTTTAGTTATTCCAAAGGTGCCCCTCTCCTCCCTTATAAAAGGGCACCTCCTCCCTCTACTCCTCACACCACTTTGAGCCTTAAAGGTCGTCCAAAACCTGAAAAATTCTCTTCCCCACTTCCCTAGAAAAATTCTAGATGTCTTGGTCTTCTTCAATGACCAATTTTAGTTCCCTAAGAGGAGGTCTCAAAGAGGCGCTTAAGAGAAGAGGTAATGTCTGTTACCGATTCATTCAACTTTATTTTTTCTTCCACTTCTTCTTATTTAGTTGTTTCATTATGAAGTAATAACATCAGTATCACTAATATACAAATATGTTATTATAAGTATGAAACTACCATATTACACCATCTATCCATCCTACGGGAAACGAAATCAGCATGCATGTGTACGTACAGAATACCGTCTCCACACCGTGGTGAAATATGTTTTTCCACCAACACCATACATGGATGGGTAAAATGATGTAAAGAATAAATATATATGGTTATTATAACATCATACGGATTCTGATATATTATACCATCTACTCCAATTCTATTCAATATTTACAGGAACAATATCATCGCTCGTGCGTACGTACGGAATACCGTCTCCCCGACGCGATGAGATTCATTCTCCATGTTAACCATACCTGAATGATCATAAAGTTTATATAATGAATAATAATGAAATATATGAAATAATAATGCTACTGGATTTATGTATATATATATATATATTTATGTCATATATTTAGTTTCATTTAATTCAATAAGGAAACGAAAACAGCGTTCATGCGTATGTACGGCCTACCGTCTCCAGGCACGGTGTATTTCATTCCTTTTTTCGATCTATAATATATATATGTATATGATGAATATATATTATATATAAATCATGTTTTAAATTCCTGAATTATATAAATCAGGATATAAGTAAAAATATCAAGAACGACAAGTAGAAACACATACGATAAATGAAATGATTTTACCCAAAAAGCTGCTTTAACCTGGAATTTACAAAAGAACGGGTAATATAAAGTCATAAGTGAAACATATATGATATCATAACAAGGAATATTATTCTTTAATAAGTCATTGAAATTATTTAAAACATTAAACAGGAGGTTCAGATTTGTACGAATATATCGGACCTAAGGTAAGGGATAATTGTGCAAATATCATTTTTATCTGAGATTGCTTATTCCGAAGTATTTACTGAGGTTATTGCTATCATCCATGTCCTTGTTTTATAGAAGTGTATTCATGTAAGTTTAAATTCATTTTTACCCATTTTTACTTTTACCCCATGGTATGGAAGGAATCCTTCTTTTATTTACCTTACAAGGTACTTTTTGACTTTTCCGACAAAAGTACGAGAAGAATGTTTTTTAACGTATAAGGAATGAAAGGATTTTTACGGTTTTATAAAGCCTTATTTTCACGAAGCTTCCTCCAAAATATTTCATGACTATTTTTAACAAAATACTTTTCTTTTAAAATTGCATGACATTTTGTGAAAGGAAAATGATTTTGAAGAAAAAAGGATATTTTCCTCAAGAATTCATTTCAAGTGTTTTATCAAAACCATTTTCATATAAGATGACATTATTTCACATGTGTATGTTTCAAGTTTCATGTCTCTATGATTTACATGGTTTAACTTTTCTAATGATGAAATTATATCCAATTTGTTTGTATAGATTACATTATGATGGAATGATTTTTATGAAACCCATTTTATTCGGGGGTGATGATGAATGATTTATGTTTATATTGTGGCACACAAAAGAATTATTTCAATATTAGATGGGTGGGACCTATATCTCCCTCTAATGCATTGGGTAAATATTTATATCTCATGAGATAGACATGGTTAGAACGACAAGTTAAACCAGTTCAGTAATACAGGATTGGAACGAGGAGTGAACTCGATTCAGAAAGGGACTTTTTCCACTAAGATGGTCTTGGCAGTAATTCCTTGGCTACTATGGAAATCATATCATGTGATTAATGGTTTCCACAATTACATGTTTTATTCCCATGCTATTTTATCATGATTTATGTTCCTTTATGATATATGCCTTACGTACTTCCATGATTTATGTCTTTTCTCAAGATTTTGATGTTTAAATTTAATGTTCACGTGTTTTGCTTAAAAATGTTTATGGATTGTTTTATGTTATCTATGTTTTCCCTTACTGAGTTTTTGAGATCACCCTTTTTATGTTTTATTTTCCACAAGAAATAAAGAAAGGTTTTAGGTAAGGAAACAAAAAGGGGAAGATCGTTATGGGAGTTGTTGATGATTTTTCAACATGATTAGAAGTTTATATTCTGAGTTTCCAAAGACACTAAACTATTATGGTCCTTATGTGTCTATGTTTGTTATGTATTAAGTATTCCGAAAAAGTAATGTAATGTCCATGTACGTCAAGCTTCGGGTCTCTACAGTTGGTATCAGAGGAAAGGTTAAGTCAACCTTTGGAAACTAGGATGCGAGAAATTTAGTGAGATCCATAGAGAAATTTCTAAGGTATGTCTAGGGATGTCTCTAAGGTTAACTTTAAGTATAGTTTATAGTCCTAGAATTACGTTAACAATCATAGAATTAAACCTAATATGTTTGATATTGAAGGTACTCCCCCTTTATTATGTTGTTTTCCCTAGCATGATTTTTGCCTCTCACACTATTATTTTTGGGTTTTAGAAAATGGCTGGATACAAGATGATTCAAGATAATGGAGGATATGATGGAAAATGGAATGATATTATTCATGAGCAACCAAATGAAATGAGATTTGGAAGTCCAAACATCATTATTATGCCGAATCAGTAATCTCATAAGATGATCAATAAACTCAAATTTGGTAAGTTTCCTGACTCGAATAATAAGAGAAAGATGGAGTTTCATGATGATCATAGAGGAAAGAAAGTTCAATTTCCCCTATGCAAATCATGTGTGAAGAGGCATCAAGGAGAATGTTTCAAAGGAACTGGAAGATTCTTTGGGTGTGGAAAAGATGGACACAAAGACAGTAAGTGCAAAGGAAACGGTTCAGTTAACACCATGGATGAGGATAATGGTATTGCTAAAACATCATCAATGGTTAAATATTTTAAATGTGGAATGTATGGGAATTATGAAAACCAATTCCCTAAGTGAAAGTATCATGAATAGAATTAGTACGGTCGTATGGGTAGTATTTATGTTGATGATGATGAAGAGGCTACAAATGATATGTGAGATGAAAGAATTGTTGAAGCTTGGTCAATGGTTTAAGAAGGTATTAAAGTTATTACATGTTTATCAAGTGTAATGTTGTATAAGTAATCTCATGGTAATATGGAATAAAGAGACATCTAAGGATTGTTACACTGTTGTCTTTCCTTAAGTTTTGAAAGTGTATGATGAATGGTACCGGTAACCATCAAAGGCTATTCAGATATTTTTGGAAAGTATATGATATGCGCATAATGAAGGGATAAGCCGAAAATTAAATGTTTGATAGTATTCATTAGCTCATGACAGATATAAGGAGAAGGTTATATCATGAATTGAGTATATAGAATTTTTTGATTTTGGTATGTGGAAAGAGTTAACTTTTGACAGCATTCATGTTTTCACTAAGGTTTAATGGGTATTCATTTTTCAAGAGAATACATGATTAAGGTATTCACATGATTGGAATGTGACCAACAAGATATATGGGGGATAAATGATGGTTGGTTAATGACATTTCAAGTAATGGTTTTCTTTATACTATGAGCTTGGACCGAAGTATTTTAGATAAAGAATGGAATTGATTATGTTAGAAATTAGTTAGTATTGTTTAGGGATAGAACTTTTTTCTATATTATTGATGGGATGTTATAGTAATTATTTTTAGAAAAAGGACAACCTGCCAGACGAGCAACAACCCATCACGTCGGACAAGGCTGTTCGAATCGAACCCACAACCAAAGTGCGACTGGTCTTTATTGCCTACCACTAGTCTACAGGAATTCCCTGTTTAGTATAAACTAGTTTTATTATTTTAAGCAGTATGATATATGAAGTATAAGTCCATTTTAGGAACCTTATATGAATAATCTCAATATAGATGGACTTATGTAGTTTATGATAACTTTTCTAACCTTTTGTTTGAGAGAGATGGAATTACCCATCATTCTATCACATGATCTGCTAACACTTCACGAATGACAAATTCAACTTAATTTCTCTAAGAGATGAAGTGGAAATTGTCCAAAGAACGACCAATGCTAAGACTGTACCAAAATCATGAAAGTATTTCTTCTAATTCCAATTTCATCAACTTTAGGGAAATGATCTTGAAAACCAAAAATGTTGTCCTAGTGAACTTATATCCGATGAATCAGATGGTACCTTAGATCGTCACAAATTTAAGGCTTTGTGATTTTTGGCTTTTTCATAGCCATGTTCTCTACCACTCTCCATTAGAACTTTATGGTTAGATTTTTCTTCCATATCCATATTTTCACCTATGTTCTCCTACGTGGAAACCCAATGATGAGTTAATTTGGGTAACTGTTACATTTCATACATTAGTTTTTAAAGCCACGTTTTGGTATTCCTTTTTACGATGTGGGTTTCTATTAACGAAACTTTCGAGTAGTAAACCATTTATAACCCTGACGAATTTTGAGGGAGAAATTCATTTTAAGGGGGCTAGAATGTAACACCCCGAGATTTTATGAAAAATATTCTTTTTAATTTCATTAATGTCTTGTGTTGTACGCTACACCAAAAGGAGCTTTCACAATACGCATCCCTGACTTGGCTTGCATTACACGCAATCGCGACCTTCCTCGATAGCGTGTGTAGTACGCTATACCGAGTTTCACTAAACGAGATATTATTATAATATTATTATGAACTAGCCATTATGAATAGTAATACCCACCTTTTGAAATTGTATAAATTTTATCTTTCAAAATGGACTTCCTTTTTAGATTAGGAATATCGAAATTATCTTAGGGTGAAATTTTGGTACTTTTCGGATAACTTTCATATTCTGATGAATAGTGAAAGTTATTAAATTTTAATTAAAAACAACTTTTTTAATCGAAATAATTAATAGTGATAAATTATTAATTTGAGTTGTTTTAAAGTATATTTAGAATATATTTTTACAATTTAATACAATGTTTGTCATTTGATGTAATTTCACATTTAAACCAGACATAAACAAGTGTCAATCATTTGATAATTATTATCTCTTAAAAACACGATATTTGTTTTGACGATGAGAATTAATTTTTAAATTAATTAATGAAACTAATATGTTTTGAATTTGGTAAAATAGACATAATTTTTGACTTCATAATATCAAATATATCTTAGAATTAATTTTTTGTATTTTTCTGGAAACTTTCATTTTTTTGATGAATAGTGAAACCACTAAGTTGTAGTTAAAAAACTGAATTTTTCATAAAACATAATTTTACTTCTTCTGTGAGTGGAATTTCAAAAATCCGAGAGACACTGTTAATATCAAGGACTAAAATGTAATTCAATGAGATGAAAATAATTTTTGGTGAATAGTAACTTTTTACTTTTTTTACCACGATTAAAAGTAAATAGGGAAATTAAGGGTAAAATTGATATTATTATTACCCTAATACATGTCACAATTCTATTTGATAAGTGTAATTCGACCAAAAACATCATTAGAAATAAAATATAACCACTTAGGCCCACTTGGATTAGATTACGACATTTATTATTAATTTATTTAAAGAAGGGTTAAAATAGTTAAAATCAATGTTTAATAACTAAATCATTTTTAATATAGGGTTATAAATATGATAAATTAGACTATAAATATTCATTATAAAGATAAAAAGATTTACTACATAATGGTATTTAATTTGTAATTTTTAGACTAAAAATAATTTAATTTATTTATGACACAATGATGATGCAATAATTATCCTATTAATGATATACTGATATAATTGATGTTATAAACACCCAAATAAATGTAATTTGAGACTTTTTATGAATTCAAATAATTTTCTAGGTTAATATTAAATTTTAGTATTAATTTATCTAACTTTTTTATAACTAATAATTCTTTTATGATTTTCAGAAAAATCAATTATCAAATAGTGTCAAAATTCACATAAAATAGTTTTTAAAACAAATATTATATTATTAATTGTTATTATATTCCTAAAAATCTAAGGTTCGTCCAAGATACTTATATCATGATAGGGGTATCATTAATGGACCACTTGGGGGTCTCTTGGATGTATATGGTATGTTTTTTAACTATATAATATAAAAATACAAAGTGACATAGTAAATGTCAATCTAATTAACTAAGAGTTAAAACTAAAAGATAAGGTTAATATAATGATCTAAACTTGTCTAAATTATATTGGATGAGATTATTTAGACCCATACCCACCTTAAATTAGAAATAAATCAATTTGGAGCTATTAAAAACCGAATAAGACTTTATAATAAAATAATATTTTTAGTTATTCCAAAGGTGCCCCTCTCCTCCCTTATAAAAGGGCACCTCCTCCCTCTCTTCCTCACAACACTTTGAGACTTCATGCTCGGCCAACCCCTGACAAATTATCTTCTCCACTTACCTAGAAACATATTAGAGGTCTTGATCTTCTTCAAAGACCAATTTTAGTGCCCTAAGAGGAGGTCTCAAAAAGGCGCTTAAAAGAAGAAGTAATGTAAGTTACCGATTCTTTCAACTTTATTTCTTCTTCCACTTCTTCTTCTTTAGTTGTTTCATTATATAGTAATAACATCAGTATCACTCATATAATGATATTTTATTATAATTATTAAACAACCATATTTCACCATCTATCCATCCTACGGAAAACGAGATCAACATGCATGTGTACATACGGAATACCGTCTCCACGCCATGGTGAAATCTGTTTTTCCACCAACACCTTATATGGATGGGTATAATGTTGTATAGAATAACTATATATGGTTATTATAACATTATACTAATTCTTATATATTATAACATCCACTACAATTCTATTCAATAATTATGGGAACGATATCATCGCTCGTGCGTACGTACGGAATACCGTCTCCACGATGCGATTAGATTCATTCTCCATGTTAACCATACATGAATGATCATAAAGTTTTTATAATGAATAATAATGAAATATATGAAATGATAATTCTACTTTATTTATTTATATATATATATTTATTTCATCTATTTAGTTTCATTCAATTCAATAAGGAAACGAAAACAGCGTTCATGCGTACGTACGGCCTACCGTCTCCATGAACGGTGTATTTCATTCCTTTTATCGATCTAATATATATATATGTATATGATGAATATATATTATATATAAATCAAGATTTACATTATGGAATTATGTAATTTAGGATATAAGTAATAATATCAAGAATGAAAAGTCGAAACACATACGATAAATGAAATGATTTTACCCAAAACGCTGCTTTAACATGGAATTTACAAAAGAACGAGTAATATAAAGTCATAAGTGAAACATATATGATATCATAACAATGAATATGATTCTGTAATAAGTCAATGACATTATTTAAATCATTACACAGGAGGTTCGGATACGTACGAAGCATATCAGACCTATGGTAAGGGATAATTGTGAAAATCTCATTTTTATCCGAGATTGCTTATTCCTAATTATTTACTAGGGTTATTGCTATCATCAATGTCCATGTTTTATAAAAGTGTATTCATTTATGTTTAAGGTACTTTTTACACATTTTGAATTTTACCCCATGGTATGGAAGGAATCTTTCTTTTATTTACCCTACAAGGTACTTTTTGTCTTTTCCGATAAATGTACGAGAAGAATATTTTTTTAACGTATATGGCATGAAAGGATTTTTACAGTTTTATAAAGCCTTGTTTTCATGAAGATTCCTCCAAAATATTTCATGATTATTTTTAACAAAATCCTATTCTTTTAAAATTGCATTACATTTAGTGAAAAGAAAATTATTTTGAAGAAAAAAGGATATTTTCCTCAAGAAATAATTTCAAGTGTTTTATCAAAACCATTTTCATCTAAGATGACATTATTTCACATGTGTATGTTTCAAGTATCATGTCTCTATGATTTATATGGTTTCACTTTTCCAATGATGAAATGATATCCAATTTTTTTGTATGGATTATGTTATAATGGAATGATATTTATGAAACCCATTTTATTCTTAGGTTATGATGAATAATTTATGTTTATATTATGGAACACGAAAGAATTATTTCAATATGAAATGGGTGGGACCTATATCTCCCTCCAATGCATTGGGTAAAGATTTATATCTCATGATATAGACATGGATGGAATGGAAAGTTAAACTAGTTCAGTAATACAGGACTGGAACGAGGAGTGAACTCGATTCAGAAAGGGACATTGTCCACTAAGATGGTCTTGGCACCAATTCCTTTGCTACTATAAAAATTATATCATGTGCTTAATGGTTTCCACAAGTACATGTTTTATTCCCATGCTATTTTATCATGATTTATGCTCCTTTATGATATATGTCTTACGTACTTCCACAGTTTATGTCTTTGCTCAATATTTTGATGTTTAAATTTCATGTTCATGTTTTTTGCTTCCAAATGTTTATGGATTGTTTTATGTCATCTATGTTTTCCCTTACTGAGCATTTGAGCTCAACCTTTTTATGTTTTATTTTCCCCGGAAATAAAGAAATGTTTTAGTTAAGGAAACCAAAAGGGGAATATCGTTATGAGATTTGCTGAAGATTTTTCAACATGATTAGAAGATTATATTCAGAGATTCCAAAGACACTAAACTATCACGGTCCTTGTGTGTCTATTTTTGTTATGTATTAAGTATTCCACAAATGTAATTTAATGTCCATGCACGTCATGCTTCGGGTCTCTACAATATCTAATAATCTAAAGAATATATAATAGAAATATTTGGGTGGAAATCAATGAAGATGTATACATCCTAAGGACGGGGAAAATCCATGAACAACCTCATGTAAAATATCCATGTACTCCTTTACCACTACTATAAACTAATCAACTAGGGTGTCTTCTATAAGAATATTAAATTATTTTAACTAATGGGGGATTGACTATATATTCCTAGGAAATTTACCCACTCGTCTCATATTAAATCCCTCCTCACCCATAAAACAGTATCTCGATACTCATCTAAAAAGAATTTCACTCTTTGAGGGTCGAAATATATCCTTGTATTCACTAAATTTATATAGTCTATATGCAATATAACATCATACAACATCATTAATAATATAATCAGGTCACACAATAACCTGTCTCCACTAAGTACAAGTTCTCATATCTAATCGAAGCTAGTGAGTATGGGATCAATTCCATTAAAAGTCTCTAGAAACATAGTATGGGATATAGGCTCTATTAGGATCTATAACTCTTAAAATAAGGGTACTATATAAAAATGTTGGATTGTTCCATTATCTATTAGTATGAGTTCCAGTTTAGAGAAGACGCATATTTTACCAAATATCATATCTAGTTCTCCCATGTTGTAACCCTCTATAAAATACATATAGTCACATCTCTAACTACCAACCCCATATGTCAAGATAGGACCACCAGTTTGTGGTCGTAGACGAAAAATTTCATAACATCATAATCCTCTAGCTCATATTCTTATTGTACTACTAAATTATCCACCAAAACAACCTCCTCAAGGTCCACCATGATAGCCTTTGGGAGGTTAATAGCCAAGATCCAATCTTCGATATAGAGTTGAATCAACTTCATGACCTCCCTTATATACATGATGAGTAGATTAGTCTCCTGAAAATGTACTCAAACTCTACATGAAAGAAAAATAATACACTTTGGATGGTTGGATCCTTTGTGTAATCCCTTCATTATAGATCCATAAGACTGAGACAACACTTTCACCCACAATTAATGTAAGGAGTTTAAGGAATCTCATCAGTAAGTTGTATAAGATGACTATACCTCAATATAACTACCACCAATCCCTAAAATTTCATATAGCTCTTTTATGAATCAATCTATATCCTAGGATCACTTCAAAACCTTGTAATAAGTGAGTATATATAGGGGTAGATCATCTTCTGCAAAATCTCAACATAGGCCTCTCTATAACGTCTATGATAAGATGAATCCATCATGTTCATTTTTTAGATAATACCTCACGAGACTGATGAATCATGTTGTATTCCCTACAAATAAATTCGTACCCAGTTGGAACTCTAATATATTATTAATTTGTAAAAGCATTATCATCATTGGGAAGTATTAATAATAAAAAATTTGTCTTACTCTATCCAAGAAAGAACACACACATCATGGGTTTAGTTTATCAAGACCCACTAAAAACTACCACATCCTGATAAAGATTTACATCATGGATTTCCATATAATCAGAGGGAATTCAAACAAGGATGATAAATTAAAAAACCAACTCAAGACAACCCCCCAAATTATAAGGGTCAGTTTCACACCAAAACTTGGGTAGAATTTTACACTAGAACTCATGAAAAATGACCATTATATCCCACTAGGATAAAAATAAATTAATCATGAATAAAATCACCATAAAAAATTTCAGGATGTGTTTCACCCCCCGACAAAATTGGTGGAGGAACTTCCCTCTCAACGCACAGTGGAAACACCTCATTAATGAAAGCCTCAAAACTCACATTCTCATCAATTATAATCTCAATCAATGGTATTGATATGTTATGAACCTATATAAAAATCATAGATTAGTACTTTTGTGGATGCATCCTATAATTTAAATGTTTTACCATATTTAGTAAATAATATCTAGGGTGCTATCTTATAAAGGACATAAAAATCGATGACCCATTACTATATGATGGAAATACTATTTTTTATTCCATTCCACCATTTCCTTATTATAAAAAGTCTATAAGAATGGTTATGAAATTCATAGTGAATGGATATATTAGAGACCTCAATAGTATAGGGTCTCCCCCCATTAAATCCAAAATCATGGCCGATTAATAAAAATAATTCTGTAATTTCCAATAAAAACCTCACAAAAAAACTTACACAAACATTTCTCCCTATGAGAAACTTTCATTGATACAAATTATTGATGACCTAACCCACTAATAGACCTCCTAGGATGTGGTACGCTAAGAATACCACCCCAATCCGACCATTAATAATATATGGGATGGTGACTAGAACATGGTAGGAATATCGGATGCAATGGGAGGAGTTATACTAATGAATTTTCCCACAAATTACTCCTATAAAAATGATATAATAATGAAAAAGATTAAAAGGTACTAACTATCATATATATAAAAAATTAAGGTGAAAACCACAAAGGATAGTTAAGTCATAATTAGTGCATAATTGAAAATCATAAGGAAGAAAAATATATTCTTAATAATAAATATATGGAAAAAATAAACATAACAACTAATATAGAGAAGGAATGTATAACATGAAAAAATAAGTGAAAAAACTGGCAACCACCACCACTTCCATGGGGTACTAATAATATCCACGAATACGCAGTCAACCAAGATCACCACAAAATTTTCTATACCCGACAAACGACATGACACATGCTTGTAAAGACCCATATACATGCGTGGATACCGAAATAACCAACATGATTCAACAAAAACAACAAATAAAAGGAAAGAGAGAAGTTATCTAATAACCAAAAAGATATAAAGCTAATAATAACCCTTAAAACATATATTTTTTTAAATGAGATACATTTTGAGACATTGAATGTTTTCCCACTCTACATAGCCTAACTATAAAAGAATCAACACAAATCAACAATAATAAACATTACCATACTAGAAGGCATATCACATATCTATAATATGGATGGTGAACCCATGCTTCATTAGATACCAAAT
Source organism: Viscum album (assembly GCA_963277665.1). Taxonomy (NCBI): domain Eukaryota; kingdom Viridiplantae; phylum Streptophyta; class Magnoliopsida; order Santalales; family Viscaceae; genus Viscum; species Viscum album. The sequence goes on from OY728160.1 coordinate 1,010,092,791, forward strand.
AAATGAATGAGGGTAGAACACATTAGTAGAGGGTTACACACAGAAGATGAGTAGTACACAATATATGAGAAAGAGGAACATGACACTTGAATTCTATGATCACCTGAACCCCATTTCCATCACATAATGTTTTAAATACAAAAATAACATGTCTTGACTCACAACACCCTTGGATTCCTAAATATACAAAAAAATTGTTATATACATAGAAAAATACCCAATATGGGATATTTATTTTCTATAAACAATTACTAAGAGAATATTTTAATAAAACACCCCTTAGATGGAGAAGGCCCCATGTATGCCATGTGGCATGCTAGAGGTAGGTGGTCATGCTCACATGGGTGCATGGAATAAAAAATATAGTGTATATCCACTGTGTGTGCACCACCCCACCCTAAGTATTATTATGATGGAACATACATGGATATTCCAGGATGGGTTGTACGGAAACTCATCCTACATTCTCCACACACCTTCTACATGGTAGGAATTCTTTTGTTCAATTATTTATAGATTTGAAGACCCGGGGTTGTGATTAATCCACCCTTACATCCCCATGGAATGTTGTTGTTTCCACTATGGTACACTCCACTGGGTCCACTAACTATGATGTTGGTTGTGTTCCCCTTTAAACCCATCCACTATATAGCAGCCAAATTAATCTTCATGCATCATAGAAAATGAATACTACAATCCTCCCCTTAAAAAATCATTTACTAAGAATGGAGTTTACCGCCCTTTACTGCATGCTATTTTTGTTGAAGTCCAATCTACCCTCTACCAATAAACCACACCACAATTATCACATAGAACCCAATCACAGGAAACATGAGAATGTAAAATAGAGAGAGAAGAGATAAAATAAAGAGAAATAAGAAGAGAGGGGAAGAGATATTAATCTGGACGTGACAAACGTCATTGGTTTTAGATGAATTCCATACCAAAAATCAAGAATAACATTATGGTTAATCATTCATACCTGAAAACTAATAGGGCAAACAGATTAAAAAATCGAAATAGGATTTAGACAATCACAATGAGGGTCAAATAAAATACTATAATAATCATGAGGAATAATCATCTAAAATAATCTATGAAGAATATAGAATCAAAAAAAATCATTTCAAATTAGAATTTATACAATATGGAGAAATGAAAATAATAATACCTTACAATGAAAATATAATGCTCGATGATGATGGTATCATTTACGCACATTATCTTGATCGATACCATTGATATTTTAATTAATTTATCTAAAAAATCTCAATCATCGACACACTAAAATCATGGGGTTATGTAATAAACTAATGGCTTATATATAATGATCTTTTATTTGCATAAAGTTTATCATGATATATTTAATTACCCAAAGTGAATTAATTAATTATCATAAAAATCTATCAATTAGTAATTTTAATTTTTTATAACACCCAATCCAATAAGTCCCAACAAAAATATAATTTATACCATAGATACAATATATCACATGGTTTTAATGCAACTATGGCGTCATAAATGAGATCGTATTGTCAATTTGAATGGAAAACAATTTTTACCAAAAAATCACTCATCAGGGAACAAAATAAAATATTATTTTTAATATATCAATATTGGATATTAAAAACACCTAAAACATAAAACCATAAGGTAAAAAATACCAAAATACTATTTAATATATTGCAATGGTTCAATATAGAATAAAATTGTAGTTATAGAATGGATTTTATTTAAACTTTTATCATAAAACTATCTATTTTTAAAAAATATCATTCATTTATTATCCTCATTTCCATGGGAGAATTCTCAAAAAAATATATATATATTGATATCACACTAATACAATTATTAATAACTCCAAAATTATTACGTTTTTAGAGATTTTTGGATTTTTGGTTTTAAACCATTTTAGAATATATCTGTTTTACAATCATTAATGACATCAAAAACTGAATAATAACTTGAAAACCTTTATTATTGACCAAGTAAATTACTACATATCCACTATACTTTTATATGGTCTTAAGATAGTTTCTCTCATTCATGGTATGAAGAGTTCAAGGTAAAAACATATTATGAAATATCTTCTTAAATTCCTTCCATTGAATTAATTCCACTTCATTACTTGGCTTCGTATTCATGATCAACTTCCACCACTTATCATATTATCCACTTAAAAAGTATATAACCTTAGTGACATTATTCTTCATAGAATGATGAAGCAATATTAAATATCATTTCCATAGAGTTTACACATTATTCCAAAATAATTAGATGGTAAGATTCACAAATATCGGTGGTCATTGGTGAATAAAGGAAACACTGGCTAATTGTTCCTTATTAGGTGAATCAAGAAATTCCAAATAGTTCAAGTTAATATTAATAAGGTTTTAAAAGTGGTTATGTACCACCATGTGGGTTTATCACCAATAACCATTGACTTATGAATATTTTTAAATAACCATTGCATTATCCCTTACATGAGATGTTGGATTGGTTTCTCCGAGTTACCTCCTTTTTTTATAATAAAAGGTTAAAATATAACATAAGTAAATAAATTATGTATAAATAACTTAGTCACATATTTAAATCATTTTTAAAATTATCTTTTATGGGTTCAATGTGTTTATCATAGGTTATATTTTTTCAAATATAAATCCCAATTTAGCTAATCTTTACATTGATTCCAAATATAGTTTCCTTTATAATTTATACATGATCATTATGTCATTTTTAAGATAAATAACACAATAATATTACAATCTATATTCAAAAGGTTTAGTGTCTTCGGTAAATTATATTCATACAACATTATTACATATGAAATATTAAAAATTATTAAAATCCTTCAACATGGACCCTCTAAATTATTTTTTAGTCCTCTTATAACATGTATTCACCTATGGATATATATCAATGGAATGGTGAGCTTAAATTCCATTAAGGGAATGAAGAATAGAGAGTGAACATGGAAAATGAATTGATATTGTACATGGGTGATCATAATAATTATAATTTTAAATTTACATGGAATTCATAATATTCATAATAATGAAAAATAAAAATTTCATGGTCAAAGTCAACACATAAATTATGAAAAATGTTCGAATCATGTTCACACAAAACAAAGGTGTACAAATTATCACATCACTAAATGTGAAAACATCTAGAATCATTTCCATGTACAAAACACATAATAAATTGAGATATATCACATTAAAAAATGTGTTGGAGGAACATATAAACAACATAGTATATTCTATATTATAAAATGGTCATAATCAAATAAGATAGAGATAATAAACTCAAATAACAAAATAAAACATTAAATAAACCAATTGATAAAGAATAGATTTATCAATGATATAATAAATAAAATTTCTAGTAATATTTTATAGCATCAAAAAATAGATTAATGGAAATAATTATTTTGGATATTAAACAGTTGAACATAAGATCATAAGTAAATTGGAGGAGAAGAAAACATATAAGAAGAAACAAGGAGTGATTTTGTGAATAAACTATTTTTCAAATCATTTAAATTATATAATAACCCGTACCAACATAATAAGGTCGTGTATATCACTAGAAAAAGAAAAGTGAAATATAAATATATGAAATACATAAGTTATTTAGAAGAATAATGTTGAAATTATATTAAAAATAGAGTCACAAACTAATGTAAAGAGTTTTATTTGTGAGTCCACTGACAATATTTATATGGTATTTATTGATCATAAATAATTGATATTTCAATGAATGGATATGTAAATATCCAAGAAGGCCCAGAAAAATGAATAATGTATTTTTATAAGAATATATAAATAATTTTTTTAAAGAGGGTTCGATAAGGATTAAGATACCCAAAATGAAAAGTCGAGAGAGAACCCCTTTCCTTAGACCCATTTTATTTCATCACTTTTACACATAATGAATAATAAAAACACACACACACACATATTAAAACATTAATAAGTAAATTTGTTATATTTAATTATTCTATTATCTACCAATTATAATGATTATAATTTATCTATTTTTCCATCATTTTTTTCCAAAGATAAATTAGATTGATGGAAGGTTTACTTTGAATTATCTAGTGTTCACATTAGTTTTAACGTTTTGATTATTTATAATTTATTTTCTTATAAAATTAAATTAAAAATATTTAAATAAAATAAAATAAATTTTTAACTAATTATATATTTTACACTAACCAGTATATAGGTAGTGATAAGTAAATAATTAACAATATCCTTCTAGGTAGAGGAAATCAACCGTTAGCAAGACATTTCATAAAGATGGAAAATTGAGTTTATATATTAATTAAAAGAATTAAATTTTCTATACCATATCATAATAATATTAATATTTTATATACAAAATAATTAGTTTTTTAGGAAGATAAAGATGAAAATATGTTGGGTGAGTAGAAAGAGGAAGAGAAAAATAATAATTGAGTGGATCATGGGATTACATATTAATTTAAGATATAGTACTTTTCCATGGACTAAATATTTGAGAGATTTGGGATTGAAGACAGAAAACTTACATATGTATTTATGGATAAATTAGATGAGGGAATTAGATATATATTTTTCATTGATAAGTGGATGGGAATTATATTTTCATGTGAAAGATGATTGGCTATCAATACATTAGAGGAGGATATATTTTGGTAAAAATATTGAATAAATTAATATTTCCAATGAAAAACATTAAATAGTGATATTTTAGACAACATAAATCACATTTATTTTTTATTATAGGTTTTAATTATTTTTAAACTACTTTAATAATAAATTTTTTACTTTATACAAAATTATAATTAGACAAAATGAAGAATTATTTTTTATGGAATACTAATTTTTTTAATAATTTGGAAATTAATTATTATGTTTTTAGAGTTATGATTATTATTTTTAAAGGATTAAAATATCATAATAATTCAATTTTGGGTTCATATAATTATTTTATGAGTTATTATTTTATTACTACATCTTGATTGTTTTTTATAACATGATATATTTGAAAAATTTTATTTTTACTATTCACATTAAAATCAAAGTAATTTAGAGAATTAAAAAAAAGTAACCCATAAAAAATTTTGACATGATTTTTTTAAAAATGGAATTTTTTTATAAAAACAATTTTCTATGATAGTGAATTTTAATTATTAACATAAAAATTATAACTTTGAAAAATTATGTAGAAATATTATTTTTGTAAAAAGGGATTATGTTTTCATTGAGATATTTTTATGAATATTTTTATATGTAATTAAGAATATTTATATTTATTGAATTTATTTCTCATAAATATTATTTACATGTCCTTATAACATTTTACTGGTTAATTTACTATTTTAACTGCCTATTTTCTATTATTAACATCTTGTTACTATTCGGAACAGTTGTGTAACTATTCCAAAAAAATGGATTTATACTTTCAAAAATAACCTCTTATATTATTCATTAATCCTTCACTTTAATTCCTGTCAAGGTTATTTGTTTTTATTTTTTAAAATATCGATTGAAATTTTACTATTTTTTCCAGTTTCATTTTCCATTATGACAATACTAAGAGATCAAAATGTTGCTAAATTTTATATTTTGTTATTTTATTCTTTTATATCAATTGTCACATTTTACGACATTATATTTCAATTAACAATATTTATTAGCTAAATAGAATAAATTAAATTAATAAAATAAATTTTTATTGGTTTTTAATATGTGTCACATGTGTTTTATTTTAAACTACATTCTCAAATATGATACACATATTTTTTTTAAATTTAAATTCAATATATGTAAAATTATGGGTAATTAAATAGAAGTCAAAAATTATATGCTAGTAATTATAACAAATACATGGAATTTTATGTATCAGATCATGTCTTCAGAATTGTATCCCCAAATAATGGAGCCATGAGAATTTGTAAGAATGGGAAGACAATTTCAAGAATATTTAGGCCTTCTGGTAATTTGAAAATAATTAGAAACATGATTTACCATTTAGTCATACTAACCATCTTCTACAATGTACATGATGTATTCCGTGTATCACTATTCAGGATGTACATGTTAGAACCCAAACATGTACTCACCATTATATAATTATAGCAAGAGTCTTACTATTCCCATAATGTAAAGCCTGAGAAGATTCTCTTCACATGATAGAAAGCGTTGTGTAGTTGAATAACACATATAGAGAAGGTAATTCAGAAGAAATATTAGTTATATGAAGAATTTGGGGATTCTAAGTAAGTAATGATGAAGTATTACCAACATTTATTCATAGAAATATATTTTAACCAAGAATTTAGGATGAAATTATTTAGATTTGTATAATAACACACCCATTATTTGTTATTAATAAATTAAAATTTAATTGCAATAGTAATCGCACAGTACAAGGTAATTTTTCATCATTTTTGTACAAAAATATAATAGAAATTGATATTCACTATAACAACGACAAAAAGTGTTATAGAAAATATAAAAATAAAGGGAAACATGCTAATTTTGACGTATAATAGATCATATTATATAAATGTAATAAAAAAATATGTATTTATATTATAAATAGAATAATAAATAGTAGAATAAAATTTTAGAAACTATGAGAATGAAGTGATCAATTTTAGAGGTAATATTGAATAGAAAATATAACAATGGAAATATAACCGCTAGAAAAAGACCATTGGAAGTGAAAATTCTGAAATAACAACATGAATATTTTAATATTAATAAAATAATTTAGTTTCACATATTAGTGAATAATAAAATAAAAAAAATTAAATTATAGAGTATAGAATTTAAAAACATAATATATGATGGTAAAAAATCATAATGCAATTAAATACATATTTATTAAAATAAAAATAAAAACTAATAAAAATTATTAATTGTTTTTGGACCAAATATCATGCTTTCGAAACACCATAATAGTTTTATTAGAAAAAGTAATTCAAATATTAATTTAAAACTTAAGAATTATAAAATAATGAATTTTGACATAATTTTCTCAGAAAGATGAATTTTTGGTAAATACTAAAATATTATATGAATACTCAGTATGTATTTTGAAATAATTATGTTGTAATAATTATTTAATAATTAATAAAAATAAATGAATGAAAAAAATTTAATTTGTATTTATAAAATCATTTTTGAAGTGTAAAATAGATATTCTGAACTCTAAGATAGAAATTTATGTTTTATAAATAGTACATTGTAGATAATAAATTTTCCATGGACAATGTAATGTATAAATATGGTTTTATTATTAAATTTATATTCTCAATAAACATATTCTAATTTTAAAAAATCGTCAATTAAACATAATGTAAAACCCATGGTATTTTATTTTCTACAACCTAAATATCTAATGCCAAAGGAAAAAACATAATAATTTTTCCATCATTTACCATAAATACAAACCCATTTATCAATTTTTATCCCAATGAAATGATTTATAATAAGAATAATTTGAATTTCCATATCAATACTACTCATATGGAGAAATTAAGGATCCGAGGAGTTAATTATCACGTTTTGGGAAGCTATTTAACATGATTATAGTTCTTAAGCTATTATTTTATATTATTTTGAGAGATCATTTTCAATTCCCTTTAATTTCAATATCAAATGTTTTTATGATTTATTATTATCAATTCATTACTATAATATTAAATTGTTATCACTAATACAATAAATCTTTCTTAAGTCATCATAATTCTTTGTTATTTCAAAATCTGAAAATATCATTATAAAAACACCACATTATTCTATGTATTTTTGGCATTATGTATGAACTATTTTTATGAAAGGTACTTGGCCTTTATATGATAACATTTAAATATATAGGGTATCCTATACATATTTGTGTAATTTTCATCATGATTATTGGTGTTGTCTTTAAAGAGATATAGAGATCCAAAAATACCACTATTTTTTTGGGAGAACGACCATCTGTGGAGTCCGGAATGTACACAGTATATCTGGATGTTCTGAGTACCTCCAAATTGCATACCTGCACTACAAAAAATGACATTGGGGACTTTTTTATTTTGAGATATTTTGGGTTAACGTGAAGAATAAAAAAATTCTTATTCTTAAATCCATTGGATGGATTCAGTCTATTTTAGGATGGCTGGAAGTGAATATTGATGGGTGTGGCTTCTGGTGCACTAGGTCCTTTGGGATGTGGTGGCATCTTCTGCAATCATCGGGGCTTCAATAAAGGTTTCTTCTACCACTATGTTGGAAATTACAAGGCGATCAAGGTAGATCTATGATCTATGATCAATGGAATATGGTATTCCACTCATTATGGATGGAGGAACCTTTAGGTGGAATCTTACTCCACCACTACAGTTCACATCCTAAAGACTAAATCAATATCGGTACCATGGAATGTTCTTCCTTTATTGATCTATTGTCTTTGGATTCTTGGGCACATACAGCTTGATGTCAACCATGTCTATATGGATGCTAATAAGGTTGCAGATGTGCTTTCAAAGAGAGAAATTATAGAGGCCTCATCTAGATGGTATTTTATTTCCCATTATTGTTTTTCTCATTTTGTCGATTTGGACATGTGTGTCATTTCTTATGCCTGGCTTGGTAATCCCCCTTGCACTACCACTTTTACTTTTTAAAATAATATTTTTTTAGGAATGGGCTTCCTGATCTCCAAACCCGATTTTATTTATAGTGTATCTTATATTGAGTCTCATGTATATTAATTACACATTGTAAAAAGTTCACCTTTTATGATAAAATCATACTAGTATTGGAATTAATTCTCATTAATGTTATAATTCACTACTTATAGAAGGAGAGACTACAAAACATATGTTTCATCCAAACGAGAACATGTGCAAGAATAAGAATTATAGTGGTTGTGGTTTGAATTTTATAATCCTTATCTAGTGTTCATTTGATCCTATCATGATGATGGGTTGCATAAGTTATGGAATATAGAAAAAAATATTGATTCTTAGTACGATTTTTCATGGTGGTTCTATGGAAATGGAATTTTTATGGTTTTTTCTAACATAATTTTGATAAAATGAATATTCATGGTTTTCCAGAATAAAAAGATGTATGTATTTTTACAAATTCACAAGAATTTGGTGGTTAATATATAGGTACCAATGGGAAATTGGATGTGGTTGATGAAAATGATGATACATATTCCATTGTATAATTAACATTAAACCAGTTTAATGAATGTGAGACACTATAACAGTGGGGTTGGAAAACATTTACATAGGTAAATTTATTATTGATATAATATTAAAGGATTTATCAATATTTGTTATAATACATATATCTTATGTGAAATGAAATTAATTAGTACTATTTTCCCATGGATTTTTTTAGTAATCACCAAAACATGTAAATATTATTTTTCTATTTCTTAGTTATATTATTTAACATGATTGTTTTTTCTAGGAGTAGTGTTTTTTAGTGTGTGATAAAATCAACTCAGTATGGTGGATTATGTGTGGATGGAATTCTATGTAATTTTTTTCAATGTCACTGGATTCTTATAGTCTAAGAGTTTTAGGATATTTGTTCCATTATTGTTTAAATTAAGGGGTTTTCTTCTAGTGATCAATGATTATTTATCCCAACAAATGATATCAGAGATTGTTGTTTATCAAATATGTGCACTCATGGTAGTATGGTTCTCATTAAAAAATTTCATTTTTATTTTTTTATTAATTTTTAGTTATTAATTTTAGTAGGTATTAAAACAGAAGAAGATAGATATGTATAAAAATATTTCAGGAGATTAACCTCAATCTATGTAGGATGGAAATGGAGAATAATCTGATTTAGATGGTCCTTAAGGTTTTATTTAAGGGGGTCAGACTAGGAACAATAGAAAATTAATAGTGGTAAAGGATGGATAAATAGTATATTTGAATGATTCAAATGTTAGTGAAATGGGACATTGACTATAATATGTAAAAGGGGAAGACTACCACATATGTGATTAATTATTTGGAGAACATGTATGAAAATCCTACATCTTTGAACAAGTTGTTCTAGATGGAGGGGGGGGGGTCATGATAATTTTATATAGAAGACCTGTCGTTTTTTATTTTATTAACTTCAAAATATTTCCAAATCACCATGTATTAGTTAATGAATAATTTATAAAATGCCTGTGTGCTATTACTGTTCTAATAAATACCCGAATCCTAGGATTTGGGGAAGAATCCCATAAGTAGATGTTATGGAAATTTTTACCTAGAGTTTTTGGATTCAATAGATCAAATTTGAATTGAATAAATTAGTATTAGAGATTTATTTGAACCTGATAGAACCCTACTCAATAAATATAGAAGAAGATATTATACTCAATAGAAAGGATGGAATAAATTCAACGATAGATCAATAGAGACAAGTAAAATTAAATCAATAGTGATTTTACATATATGTTTGAACTATATAAAGCGTGGGAACTTGAATATATATTACAGATATTATATGGTATATTCTGGAAGGGTGGTTTCATAATGGTGAAGTTCCATAAACCCTACATATGAAGGTAATAACAACGTATTGTTTAGTGTAAATATAAAATTTAAATCATGGGTTATTGTTATCAGGGATTCATTATATTATATAAAAAATATGGAGTGCATGATTAATAATATATTCATGAGATTCAATAATTATTACATAGTCATCAATAATTATCTCAATATAATGATGAAGGGTGATGTTAATGTTTTAATGTTTAATGAAATATTCTGGGTGTTACAGAGAGATAAAAACGTAGGCAGTATATATAATAATATAAATTATAATGGTTAAATAGACAAATTATATTTCATAAAAACAATAAAATACAATGTTTTGAATATTACAGAGTGTTGCATAGTTATGGCCAAAAGTTTAAATGAGGGAATGTTATGTATTATAAGAAGATAAGAAAGAGAAAATTTTTCTGAAATGGTATCTTTAAAAACATCAAAGGTAGGGAATTGTTTTTTCGGGAACCTATGCGAAAATTTCATGTGATTATTAATAGATATTTGTATATTACGCCTCAATCACTTAGAATTTAGATTTTTTTAGTTTCTTATAATTATAAAGAAGTATTTTTTGATACACCTAAACATAAGGGTGAATAAGTATTAGAAGTTTGAACTCCATGATTGATATGTTATTCATATAAAACAAAACCTTTTTAATTCTGGTTCTTCTTGATTTCATTACATTCATCGATGAATGAATAATGAAATTTTGTTTTTTATTCATTAATAAAAAATTAAAAGAATTTTTTTTTTCAGTTTTATTAATGGGTAGAAAAAATGACCATAAATACGATGAGATTGTTCAGTTCATATAATATTAAAGAATACATAATTAGGGATTTAATAATTGTTTTGTAGAGAAAATAAATAATCATTGTGAAGAATATTCTAGGAACACTAATGTAGAATAGTGAAATGGAGTAGATTAATAAAATGGTGACTGAGGAGGCTCTGTGTATGAAAATATATTTCAAAATTTCTGGGGATAATTTTGTAGAATCTATCAATTTTATTACATACCATATGAAATAGAGTCCTACAGCCTAATATGGGTATGATAATTCAATACATATCTAGTCCATAAAACCATTCAATTTTACCCAGCTCAATGTTTATGTAAGTCTCTTCTATATCAATGTCGATTCCTATTATTAATAGGAGCTTGAATAAATGTTAAAAGTATGTTTATTTGTAAAATATTCTTATAAAAACATTAGTTTACAGATTTTGGATATTTTCTATCAAAAGATTATCAAATGATGGAATGATCACATCATTGATAACATCTTTTGGAAACACCATAACATGGTATCATATAGAGTTATCAAAATGGAATCAATAGAAAAAACACATTTTCTTAAGAAAAAATTTTCTTGAAAGACATACGTTATGGATTTTTCAAGGAGTAAGGGAATTCCATAGGAATCCAAATGTATATAAATAGATGTACCATAGAACATTGGATCTGTAGTGGATCATATTAGAGTTCCATATGGATATGTTCCGGATGTAGTGTTTTTGGGAAGAATATATCTGGTAGTTTAATTGTAGAGATATACCTGGATCAGATGATGGGTATAATGGTTCTGAATTGAATTTAATCCCTCACATAATATGAATAATGGAGATTGTAAAAGAAAAACAATGTCTTAGTGATTCTATAAAATGTGAAAGTTACCTATGAGAGATGAATTGGAATGAATTTCATAGAATAAGTAGTTCTTGTGATTGGGAGATAAATCTAATGGTAGAAATAATTATATGTCCAGGATTGTAGTAATGTGATTTTAACTAAATGAATGATACGAATTAAAAAAATGTTTTCAACCATTTTTGAAAAACATAGAAATACTAATAATTTGGATTTTGGTTTCTTATAAAACATAATCTCTGGAATATATGTATATAAAGACAAAATTTCTTTAGGATGATTTGGAGGGGGAAATATATATTAAGAAACTAGATGGTTTTATGGAAAACAAAATAATGTCTTGGTTTGCAAGCTAATGTGATGTCTTTATGGTTTAAATAATGGTTTAAGGAAAGAAACTTGAATTTCATTCAATTATTGTATATACAATGATTTTTTAATGAAACTAAAATCAATGTTTCTTGTAGAATTTGTTTGAGGGTAGGAGATTTATGCTCCTTGTCTTGTATGTGGATGAAATTTTACTACAAGGTCCATAAAATAATCCACTTAAGGAGGTAATTATTAATTTTTCCTAATGGTTTGTGAAGAAATATTTTTTTGAAACTATTTTTTTAATGGTACAGACTAAAAGAGATATAAATACCACAATTTTGTTGTTTTTATATAATAATTACATTTTAAAAGATAATAAGAGATTGAAAATGGATGGATATAAGATGATGACAACCCTTTTGGATATGTATTTCATATTACCTACTGTAAAATCAATGAAAACGAAATATAAGTCTTAATACATGTTGAATGTTCTATATGAATCAGTGGTAGGTAGTTTAATGTATACCACGATATATACAATGTCAAACATTACATTTAAATATTGGGTTTTATGTTAATTTAGGAAAAATATAGAAATGGAAGTTTGGAATGCTATGAAATGAATACTACAATATATCCACAGTTTGAATGATATTGACTTGTATTTTGTAATGGATAATCTATTATAGGGTTATGTAGAGGTAGATATTGGAGGTGATATAGTCACAGTGTAGAGTACAACGTGAGTTGTGTTTTCCAGGAATGGAATGACCATAAGAGGGATGCCAAGATTGAGTATGTATATTTCCTTATCAATAATGGAATATGAATGCATGACCAAAATAAAAGTAATAATATAACTGATATGGTTCTTGTGATTATTAAGGGTCTCGAATGTAGTCATCAAATTAGATATTATTTGATTTTAGTAAAAATTTAATTCATTTACATAAAAATACAGTGTTTCACTAATGGGATAATCACATTGAGTATAAATTTATCATTTTCTGGATGATGCTGGTGTATGGAGTATGAGACAAAAGTAAGATAAATACAATCTAATATCTACTTCATATTCTCACCACGATATATGTTTACGAATGTATGAAGAATCATATTACTTCTATGGGAATAGGGTAACTCAAAGGTGAATTAAGTCAATGATTATTATTATAGTTGTCGAACATTATCATCAAATTTCATAAGTGTTTGTTTTATTAATGTTTGCAATAATTAATTATTTAAATGAGATATTTTTATGAAATGTAAAGTCTCAATCAGGTTCCTATTAACTATGTTCATAAGGAGGAACTTAATAGTTTATGTTTCCAACATTGGAAGACTCATTGTAGTGATAGAGCAGTAGAGGAAGAGGTATAAATGTTATGTATTTTAACTAAGTGAACATGCTATAATTTTTGGATGATGGAATATAGAATTTAAATAATATGAATTATTTTAAAATTGATTTTATACAATGGTTTTCCTAGTTTCTTATTTAAAAAAATATAACAGTTCTTTCAAGGATGTTTTCTGGAAGAGGAATTATAAAATATTTTATATAATGATACTTGAGAGTGAATTTGTACATTCTTAGAAAGTTGGTCGTTGATGAATAGGAACATATAGTCAATAATAGGTTTCTAAGGATAATGGTGGTACCTCCACAAATGTTAGATGGTAGTGATAGCAATTGATTAGTTGGGTCCCATTTTAATGGTTGGGTGAGGATACTTGTACACATGTCGATTGAATAGTTATCTAAAATTTTCTAATTAATCCATAGTGACTGTAATATTTGTTACTACTACTAAATGAGAGGAATAGTTAATGTTCTCCCATTGATGTACGTATATATTATGAACTACATAAATGTGTGTTGTGAATTACTTTTTTACAATATTTTTCCTAAATATTTCATTTCTATGAGTTCTATTGGTTTTAGTGTTTGATGGATTCAAATCAATGTGGTGGCTTAATAATAACAACCCTAATATTTATTTCACTCTTAAACATAATTTGTTACATATAATATTCAACTAATAAAACATAGATGATTGATAGGTCTAGTGTCTTTGGGACATAAGAACATTACATAACAACATTAAAAATGAAATTCACATATTTAATGAATCTTATTTTACATGACCACACACATTCCTTCATACATAGCATTGCATGGGATAACCTGAGGATATGAATAAAGAAAAGGGTGAGATATAAAGACAAGTAAGGTAGTAAAAAAGGAATAACATGAAGAATATATTACATGTTAGCAAATAGGAATATAAATACATAATAATAGAAATATGAACATAAGGGTATGATTTAGCATGATTATCATAACATGGAAATGTGGTGTCAATATTTAACTTGATATTAATATGAGCCAAGGCTCATTTCACATGGAGCATGAGTAAACCCTCACTTCACATGAATTATCATGATTAAAAACTCTTTTATATTCAATTATCATGAGTAAAACCTCATTTCACTTGATAAATCATGATACAAGACTTTACCTAATGCATTGGAGTGCTATCAGAGAGAACCCTTCTTAATCATTTCATTTCATGTATAAGTGTGCCACATAGATTGTACAACATGGATTCATTAAACATGATCATTTATTCTATGATAAAGGAATGTGGAATTAATAAATGAAACAATATAATCAATAATTAAATGTACATAAAGGTGAATTCCCTTGATGGATAAATGGGCATAGTATTCATTACACAATGACATTGTCTTGGAAAATTGTGGTGCAATATCGGATGCATAACAACTTGACATAATAATTCATAAAAATGGATGATGAGAGATAAACTGGTATATCATAATATGTACATGAAATGGAAAGTAAGTGGGTCATATAGATATATGTCTCAATAAATGGAATGCAATTTGTATTAATAATACTAAAGAATTTATTGAATGTAAATGAGGAGAGAGAAATCCCTTTCGGAATTCCGTCATAGTAACAAGTTGACATGAGAGGCATTAATGAGAGATAAAGTGGTTTATAATCATTTAAACATACGGATGGAAGTATGGGGTATGTGAGAAATCATGCCCCAATATTTTTTATTGAAAATAAATGGGCATAACAACATATTAAAATTTGGACAAAAATGAGAAAGGAGGAAATCCCTTACTTGGAAGTGTGATCCCAATGGCATACGAGAGGATTGAGAGAGGCTTCTTGGGAGCATGTGGATCCTTGGGAGAATTTTGGAAATTGGAGGGAATGGTAGGTATTTATTCCATGGGTTTTTAGTGATGTGAAGTTGTATAATGGTTGACTTTATATAAGAAAAGAGAGGGAATACAATATTAATTAGGTTTTGGACACAACACATTAAACAAAATAAAAACCACATACGAACCCATTTTTTTGACAAGGGGTATTTTAAACCATTATTTCAAATATCCAGTGTCCTAATGCCTTAAAAAATTAGGCTGACTTTTGTAGAGGTGATTCACACTCTCAAGGAAATCGTTATAAAAGTTAAAATGTTTTATAAGACTTGGATGGTCCACTAAGGCAGCATAAAAATAATCAAAAAAATTTAAATTAACATCATATTAAAGGAAAAATTTATATTGTCTGAAAATAATGTTTATAATAATTTATAACTTCACTATTGGGTCATTATGATGTCATAAAACACGTTACCTATTTAAAGGATATTAAATTAGTACCCTAAAATTCGACTATCTCAGAAAATTATGAAAAATTCACCATTGGATAATTCTGATATTCTAATTAAAAAATAATATTCATTTTACCTAAATTATTTTATATATATTTCAATTTTTACTTTTAAAATGAAAATGGGTTTTATCAAAAATTCAAGGGTTTTGACAAAAAGAGCTTTCAAACCAAAATAAAAATTATTGTTATATTCATAAGAAATATATAATCATTTGTATTTAATATAAAGTATTTTATTAATAATATTTCATTAAAATATTATTTATTTGAAAAATCCATTTATTTCTAAAAATATATTTCATAATTTATTATTAACGAAAACTATTATTGTTTCTTTAAATACATTTTAAAAAGTAACAATAGTAGAATAAATGTATATTCTCTATACAAAAATAACATACATAATCATAGTGATAGGGTACTGTTACATAACCCCTTACAACACCTGCATAAGACTATAGGGTGAGGTGTGCGATGGTGAATAAATCATGGGGTGGCTCAGATAACATTTCTCTGGTGGTAATCTCTATTAACTTACACTTCTCCCATAGGCGGTTCCACTGAAGCGTAATGTGTTAATGCTCGGCTTGGGATTCTTCAGAAGTGAAGCCCGGTGATGCCACCGCGTTTCTGATATCTGAAGAATGGGCTTCATACATAGGGATTATACTAGATGAAGCAGTCACCTCCTTTGTCTAAGTAAATTGAATTGGTAAAAGCCATATATTTATATTAATCATGTGATCACAATTCCACAACTATATTAGCAATGGTCATAATTATTAATGGTCTTTTTTGAAAAAAAACCAAGGAAGTGGATATTTCATATAACCATTTTATATAATAAGATATTTAATTAGATCAAGAGGAATCTTCATTAATGATGGTTTTGGTATTTAAAATCCTCTTCCATAGGAAATTTTGCATTCAAAAATTATTTTTCACACATTAAAATAGATATGGGTAACTTTTCTTCATCAATCCCCTTGATTCCCACGTTGACTTTGCAAACGTGTGGTTTCGCCACAACACCAAAATGAGGGGAATTGTCTTATTTCGTATAAATTTTTCCCTATGATCTATGATCTTCAACAACTTCTCTTTGTAGTATTGTTCATTATCCAATGGTACCACCTATGGATTGAGTACATGAGATGGGTCGGGTATATAGTTACTCAAGAGTTATACATGGAATATATCAGGTACTTGAGATAGGTTTGGTGGGAGTGCTAGTCGATAGGCCACTTCTCTAATGTGATCAAGGATCTCAAAAGGGCAGATGTACCTTGGACTAAGCTTTCCCTTCTTCCCAACTCTCATAAATCTCTTCCACATTAATATGTGTAGGAATACCATGTATCCAAAATTAAACTCTAGGTATCATCGATGATTATCTGCATGTAAATTTTTTCAACTCCAAGAAGATTTAGTGTACTAATGGATAGTCTTAACATTTTCTACCATTTCTTCAAACATTTCTAGAACTGGGAATTTTTCGCTTCCCAACATCATCCCACCATTACAATGTTATGAACCTCTTCCCATAAAGGGCTTCATAACCAGCCATTTGGATGCTTGAGTGGAAACTATTATTGTAAGAGAAATTAACTAGGGGAATATGTTGATCCCATCCTCCTTTGAATTCCACTATGCATGATCCCGATATGGAATCAAGTGTTTAGATAGTATGCTCAGACTGGCCATCAATTTAAGGATGATATTCCGTAATTAAATTAAGCTGAGTATTCAGAGCATGTTGAAGACACTTCCATAATATATAGGTAAATCTTGGATCTCAATCAGATACAATAGATAGTGGTACTTCATGTAACCTTACCACTTTAGTAAAATATATCCATTATAGTTGATCAAATGAAATATCATATCAAATTGAAATGAATTTTTCAGTTTTTGTAAGACGATCCACAACAACACAGATAACATTGTTTCCGTTGGATGTATTTGGATGTTCAGTGACAAAGTCCATGGTGACGTTCTCCCATTTCCATGCTGGTATGGGTAATGGTTGCATCATCCACTTATACTTCTTCCTCTTATCCTTAACTTACTCATGTACCAGGCACTTTTATTTATACTCAATGATCTCCTTCTTCATGTTATCCCACTAATAATTCTCTTGGAGATCTCGTTAAATCAATGTGTTTCCATGGTGAATGTTGAAATTTGAACTCTGTGCATCATCCAATAGTTCATTATTTAACATTGGATTTGATGGAACACATAGTCTTGTCCCAAACATCACAATTAATTCGTCATTAAAATTGATCTACGAGGATTTACCTTTTCTGATAGATTCCAATTTATTCAAAAATCCTACATCATCCTTTTGATAATCCTTTAACCTTTACAATAGAAATGGTAGAGCAACAAGTTTAGAAATGATTGATTATGTTCTCTTATTTATGAATTCAAGGACCATTTTCATAAAATATAATAAGATTGAATCCTTTTCTATTCTCATCAATGATAGAATCACCAGTTCCTTTCTACTTAGAGTTTTTGACACCCAGTTTGCTTTCCTAGGGTTGTAATGGTTTGACCAGTCATTGTATCTCATCAGCTCTAACCTTCTTCGTTAGCGCATGTTCAACTCTTTCTGTGTGAATATATACTTGAGGATTTTGTGATATATATACATATATAAATATATATATCCCACTTCTCCCCAAATAGGTAATGTCCCAAACTTTTCAAAGTGAAGATTACTGCAACCAACTCCAGATCAAATGTTGGTTAGTTTTTCTCAAGAACACTCAATTTACTTGAATCATTGGTAATGAATTTTCCATTTATATAAACACACAACCCATTCCCTTAATTGATTAATCACTAAATACAACAAAAATTTCTCTACTTGTGGGTTGTGTGAGCATGGGCACAGTGATAATACTTCTTTTTAACTCCATGATTTCTCTTCACATTAACCACTACAAGGAAACATGAATCTCTTCTGATTTATCTTGGTAAGAGGGTTTGAAAATCATGAGAAATTTATCAAGAATTTGCGATAATATCCATCTAACCCTAGTGAGATACGGATATCTATCCCTGATGCTGGCCTTAGCCATTCCTCAATTGCAGTTGTCTTGGAGGAACCCACAGATATCCCATTACTTGTGATAATATAACCGAAGAATGGGACCTCCTTCAACAACAAATCAGACTTGGTGTACTTTTCATAGATATTATCCTTTCTCAAGGTCTCTAGTACATAGATTAGATTCTATTAATTCTCCTCCTTGGGTTTGGAGTATATTATAATGTCATCTATAAGGACTAATACAAATTTGTAGAGGTAATATATAAAGATTTTATTCATCAATTCCATGACTATTTCTTGAGAATTTGTGAGTCCAAAATGTATTATTATGAATTCATAGTTCTTGTACCTTGTATGAAAATAAGTCTTGGGGATATCCTCCTTCTTCACCCTTACTTCGTAACATCCCGACCGCAAATCCACCTTAGATAAGTATTCTTATCCACATAGCTAATCGTACGAGTCATGAAATCATGGTAAAGGATACCTATTATTTATCTTGAATTTTTTTGAGCTCAAAATAATCAATGCAATGGAATATTGTCCCATCCTTCTTCTGGACGAAGAGGAATGATTCAACCCATAGTGATACACTAGGGCATATAAACCCTTTATCAATATTCTCCTATAGTAGTTTATTTAAATCATCACGTTCCCAAACATCCATTCTATATAGAGTCTTGGATTTTGGAAACTCCCCATGTATAATTTCAATTTGAGAATTCCACATCTCTTCTAGGAGGAATACCATACAACTAATCAGGAAACATTTCAGAGAATTCACTCACAATAGACATTTCTTCAAGGATGGTTGCTTCATTGACTCAAACTTCGGAGCATGACATGTGTGATCATTTGGTATTAATATCCAATTTTGAGATAATAGTTATATGGAAGATTCATACTCCTCAATCCACTTTTACAATAACTGGGGACGGTTCACCATATGGAGGGTGATTTCTCTCTCACAGAAATTTACCTTCGATCTGTATATGAAAATCCAATCCATGAAAAGAATGGCATAAAATTCCACTATAGGGATTACGATGAGGTTATAAGGGAAGTTTAATTCATAAATTATGATAGGGGTGGAGTTGTATTCATGGGAAGAAATGATTTCCCCATTTTCCATTCTCACCTATATCTTTACTTACATTATTTATGGTGTGGTTGGGATTGTTCTACTAAACGTTGTTGATATAAAATAACATGTAGAACCAGAATCAAAAAGTACATTCACTATTCATTAATGAATAACTATCATACCTGTAACCACTTTGTTGTCTGGGTTCACTTGGGCAGTAGTTATGGAAAAATCTCACCCTAGCTACCTTGGAGGAGGTTGGTTTCCTCAAAAAGCCCTTGGCTTAGGGAACTAGTTTTCCAAGTGGACCTATTCTTGGCAGTTGAAGAAATTAAAAATGCATTTATGGTCGAATGGAGTGTTCCTATACTTTATTGCATCCACATGTTTTTCTTGTCAGAAGTTAATGATCAAGTGCCCTTCTCTTCCACACTTAAAGCATTTACTTTTCCCCTTTAGGAAATTTTTATGGTTCTTTTTTCACACCTTTGGGAAGTGGGGTGATGGATTTTCACAAAACCATTGGATTTATCCATCAGACCACTAGGATTAAAGTCCAATTTCTGCTTCATATCCCCATGATACCCCTAAGATTATCTAATATCCATTTTAACTTTGAGGGCACATCGGAGAATTTCCTCATAGCTATCAAAGACACGAATTTCTAGGTATTTCTGTAGGCTAGGTATTATCCCACCAAAGAAGTGGTAAACCATGACTTTGGAAGTATAGAAAAATCCGGATGTGTGTCATGTAAGCCTTGTGATGTTTTCCTCATACACTCTGATGGCTTCATTGACTATTTTACTTGAAATTTCCTTTCCATTGTATGTTGGAGGGTATGAGGAAAATATTTATCAAAAAACATTTTACTGAAATCCTTCCATTCAAATGTCTCGTAATCCTTCTCAGGATTTGTATTTTTGATCAATTCCCACTATTTATATGCTTCATCCTCCATTTGATAAGAATCCCAAAGTACATTCTCTTTTTCAGAACATTGAATGACTAAGAATAACTTCTCAATGGGGATGATCCATTATTCGGTGATTGAAGGATAAGATGATCCATTAAAAGTAGGAGGCCTTTGTCTCACAAAGCCCTCGATTGTGACCTGTTATTTGGGGGGGGGGGGTTACACATTCCTCTTGACAAATGTTTTTATTTAAAAAGTTGGTTAAATTAAAGAGTATCATGATAATTTTTGCAATTCCCAATCCCATAAAATTTATCATACCATTGGAACAGTAGTCTCATTGATCTTCACATAGGTTGTTATCCCAAGTCCTCCTATTACCAGTCATTGGCTGGAATAAAAGTAAATTTATGGGTAAAACATAAAAGGGAATCCAAAGAAAAAAATAGATAACTTATAAGTCACTTTTATTTCCCTAAATTTTAAATTTTATAAGCTTTAAACTATTGTATCCATGATCTAATTCCCATTATATATTCCTAGGGGAATTTTTGAATTCCATTAATAATGGTTCATACTAAATTTATTAATTTAAAAAATAAAATCCTCAGGAGTGTCATAACCAATAGTACAACATGGCCCATTGTCATGCACCAGTTCCCATTTGAGTCTATCACAAAGCTATGTTTTCGAGTTTTAGCACTAGATATATCTATGCCAGAGCGACCTCTACATAGATATATCTAGATAGGGATTAATTTTATTGATAAACCACGAAATCATCATTCACCAATATTTAGGCATGTTTTTATTAAACTTAGTAATATCCCTATGGCTTTAACTAGGGTTTTCTAATCATAATCCAAAAAATAACTAAACCAATCCTCTGATAACAACTATAACAACCCTTCTCTTTACTTCACACATAATCATATTTTATTTGATAAAATATTCCCATGATACAACATAAAATAAAAATATCCCTAGTGTCTTTGGGTCTTAGGAATATTACATTAAAAGAAAAGACATGAAGTATACATATTTATTGAATACTTCTTTTACATGACCACACACATTCCTTCATACTTACCATTTCATGGGATAACCTGAGGACATGCATAAGAAAAAGGGTCATCTATGAAGCCCATTAAGGGAGTAAACAAGTCATAACATGAAGAATAATGTACATGTTATTAAATAGTAATATCAATGTAGTATAATAGAAACATGAACATAAAGGAATGATATAGCATGATTAACATAACATGGAAATGTGGCATCAATATTTAACATGATATTAGCGTGAACCAAGGATCATTTAACATGGAGACTAAGTAAACCCACATTGCACTTGAATTAGCACTATTAAAACCTCAATGAACTTGAATTGGCTTGAGTAAACCCTTATTTCACAAGACGTATCATGATAATTGTATTTTACAATGCATTGGAGCACTATCTGGGTGCACCCTTCTTAGTAATTTCATTTCATGCATAAGTGTTTCACATAGATCATAAAACATGGATTCATTAGACATTATCATTTATTCCATGATAAAGGGATGTGGAATTAATACATGAAAATATATACTAAATATATAAATTTTCATAAAGGTGAATACCTTTGATTGATTAATGGGAATAGTATTCACTATATAATGACTTTGGCTTGGTAAATCACATTGCAATTTAGGTAGCGTAATAGAGTGACATAAGATTTCATAATAATGGTTGATTAGAGAGAGAGGGGTATATTATAATATATACATGAAATGGATAGAAAGGGGTCATATTAATACATTTACCAATATATGTAATGGAATATTTATTCATAATATAAATGAATTGGTTGAATGTTAATAAAGGATGTGAAATCCCTTACGGAATTTCGGCATAGTAAGAGGTGTAAATAGGAGGAATCAATGAGAGAGAAATACATATCTAATCATTCAAACATAATTAGGGAAGTATGAGGGAGGTGAAAATTGATACTCCAACATTTGTAATTGAAAATAAAATGGTATAACAATATAAAGAAATTTTGACAAAATGAGAAAGGAAGAAATCCCTTACTTGGATGTGTGATACCAAAGGCTTAGGAGAATCTTGGGGCACCTTGGGATGATTTTAGAGAGAGTAGGGAAGTGTAGGGACATGATCAAATGGTTTTTAATGAAGAAATGTGGGATCTTGGGTGGGTTTATATAGTAAAAGAGATATAATTCTTTATTATTTATGTTTTAGACACCACACATTAAACAAATCACAAAAATACACCAACCCCTGGGTTTTTCTGATGGGTTTTGAAAAAGGGGAGTGAAAAATAATTTTATAATTCCAATGGCCTAACATCTTAAAATATTAGGCTAGCATTGGTGGAGGTGAGTCACACTCTCAAGGAAATTATTTTAAAAGCTAAAATGTTTTATATGTCTTGGATGGTCCACTAAGGCACCATAAAATTTATAAAACAAATTTAAAATCATATTATTTTAAATTTAAAAAACATATAGGCAGAACATAATGTTTATAGTATTTTATTACATCACTATTCTGTCATTATTATGGCATAAAACACGTTATATATTTAAACAGTATTTAATTTTTACATAAAAAATGATTGTCTCATTTTTTTGAAAAATTAACGATTGTATAATTTCGAAGACCTGATTATAAAAATATAATTAATTTTACATTAATAATTTTCTAAAATTGTGAATTTTTAATTTTAAAATAAAAAACTAATATTTATCGAAAATTCATGGGTTTTGACAAAAACTACTTTCAAACCTTAATAAAAAATTACAATTGTATTCATAAAAATTATACAATTATTTATATTTGATAAAAATTTATTTAGTAATACTATTTCATTAAAATATTATTTAATTAAAAAATAATTATTTCAAAAAAATATATTTCTTAATTGAATATTAATTTAAAATATTATTTTCCTTTATAAAAGAAATTTACAATGTAACAATAATAAAATGAATGTATATTATCTATACAAAAATAAATTACAAAATCATAGTTCTTCGGAATTGTTACATAACTCTTCATGAAACCCACATAAGGCCAAATGGTATGGTGTGCGATGGTAGAAGACTCTTGGGGAGGCTCAAATAACATTACTCGGGTGGTAATCTCTATTAACTTCCAATTCTTCCATTGGTGGTTTTGATAAAGCATAATGTGTTGAATCTTGGATTGGGATTGGTCAAGAGTTATGCCCAGTGACACCACCTACATTCCAAGCTCTGAAAAATGGGCATCATACGGAGTAATTCTGTTGCATGAGGTCATTACCTCATTTGTCTTAGTAAATTAGATTTGTTAAAGCCCTCTATTTATAATAATCATGTGAGAATTTTTCAACCACTATATTAGCAAAATTCACAATTCATAATGGAATTTTAAATACCAAAAACATAAAACCAGGGATGTTCATTTGTTATATAACCATTTTACGTAATAAGACTTTTAATTAGATCAAGAAGAATATTCATTAATGAATGTTTGGGTCATTACATTATGTGAAAATTGAATTATAATTTATAGTGAATTGGTGTTGAAATTTTCTTATAATTAGGGATGATTTAAATCCATTTTCAGCACATAAATCCTATAGTGGGTTTTAATCCAGTTATTGGTGATTTTGAATAATAAAATGCTACTCAATTATCATAAATTCGAAAATTATGCTCTTAATTTAATTGAAAAAAATCCTATTATTACTTATTTGATTGAAAAATATTCACATATTTATCAATATTATTCTATTATTTAGGGAAATATTGATGATTTGTATAAACATAGATCCATGTAGGTTACTATTTATGGCTATTTTGTGAATATGTATGTGGTTCCTTAGGAAACATTACATATTGTAATTTTCACCCATTCACTTCATATGATGGATTAATCGGAATTATTATGTGACATGTGAGCCTAAGAATTATAAATCCTCTAATTACATAGATTGGTTTCCTGAATCAAACTAGGTTGAGTATTTGGTGTATTCATTCCAATTTATGTTTGACGTCTTGGATGAATCCTTGAGGGTATTGTTATGACGGAGGATGATATGAATTCCATCACTGTGTGATTACTGGTTTTATCCATGTGAATATTTATTTCAATTATTATACTATCCTTGTATATATTATGATCATTTTATTAGATATATTGAAAAATATGATTATTTATTCTTACCATATAATATATTCCATGTTGAATTTAAATCAGATTCGGCTACAGGATTACCCTTACTGAGAATTTGAGCTTAACCCTTTATATTAATTCCCCTTTTTACAAGGAAACCATGAATATTACTACATGTTAACTAAGGATAAGAAAAGATAAATAATATTACCTGATGTACTTCCATAATATATTTTAGGGTTCTAATGTAATGTAATGCCAATGTATGTATCAAGTCTTTTAAGGATACTAAACTATTGAATCTCTTTTAATGCGATGCCTTGTGTCTTGTAATAATGTAAGAAATCACCACCAACTACAGGTTAATTGAGTTGTAGTGTTACATGAATTTAAAAGTATTAATATGTTTGTAAAATATATTTAATGTACCTGTTTTAAATTTTTTTATAAAGGAAATAACAACATCCTACAAATCCTTATACTACTCCCACCTACTCTTTCATAACTCTCAAAGAACAAACCACTCCACTAAATGAATTTTTATGTAATAATATGATAATTAATGATATTTATGAAATTTAATAAGTGTAATAGTGTTTATAAATAACTAATTTATAAAATTATAAATTCCAAATGAATAATTAATTATTAACTATTATTAATTTTTAAAATTTTGTAGATACAATGAAAACATAATGTAATAGTAATGAATTCATAAAAATAGTAATTACTAAATAATGATTCATTTATAATAAATAAATAATAATTTATGAAATAACAAGTAATTAATATATTTATAATAAATAAAAAATACTTAAAAATAAATAATAATTATGAATAAATAATTAAGAGTTAAGAAATAATATTTAATAATTAATAAATAATTATTAACATTGAAAAAAAATTCTAATAGAAAATAGTAAATATTTAAATATATATTTAAATTGATAATGAAAAATTCATTTTTAGAGGAACTAATAAATAAAAATTATAAAAATGATATAATTTATAATAATAATAATAATGACTATTATATAAATTAATATTTTAAATAATAAATAAGAAATAAGAAATAATAAATTAGAAATAATAAATAATAAGTAAAAATTAGAAAATAAATTTTTAATATTGATGATTGTTAATTAATTAAAATTTTAAATAATAAACAATCATTAATAGTTATTAATTATAAAATTTAATATATTTCAGGGTTGTTTTTATAAAACAACGATTAAAAAAAATAAAATCTCAAAATTCAATATTTAAGGATGGATTTAATCATTAGTATGAAATAAAAGAGAATTTGTAGTTTTTTTGAAAACCACTGTTGAACAGTTTTAAACTCAGAAATTTCTCGATAATTTTCAATGTTGAAATGAAAAAACCAACACAAAATAATTATTATCTTATAATGGATCTTGGAATTGTTATGTAAGAATATAAAATCATAAGGGTGCATTGATTGGATCACGGTGCATGAGTGTTTAGTCAATTTTAGAGACACACTATGGAGATAAATAGTGTGTTTGGTATAGTATAGAATCAAATGATGTACTAGCTCAATCTAATTGTTTAGGAAGTAATAGTATATATCTCAATTATGGTACTGACATTTGAGTGGAATCGATATTATAAGATTCATTCATAGTAATAAATTGGGTTTCGAGTTTGTATAACTAATATGGGTGGATTGGGTCAGTTTTACCACGTTTTAAAAATAAGTAAAAGGATGATCCTAGTTCTCTTTTACCATTTTACTTGGGGTATTATACTCTTTTGGAATATTATGTCTCGTAGTGAATGTCTGGGGGGTTTTATAAAAAAATGGATAATATATGGGTTGGATACATGGATTTTTAGTTTTCTTTTCAGTTATGTGGTTTCTTTTGGAATCCACTTATCTTGGGCAATAAAGAATTATTATATGATTATAATATTTGAGCTCAGATTGATATAATGGGCTGGGAGTATTTTTGGGGATATATAAGATTGTTCTAAATTTATTTGGGTAATTTTTGGGAAATAAATATTGATATTGGATATAGAAATATTATTATTGTTGGATAGTTCAAAATACATTCTATAATGGGTGGATTAGTTTGGTAATGATCATTTGAGTAATAGGGTATAATGGATTCAATTCTGGTGTTTTTCTTGAGTTTCACATTTGATGTATGAGTCAAGATAACTCAATTTATTTTATGTGTAAGATATTTTAATAGGGATATTTCATAGTTATAATTTTTTTTTTGGAATTTTTAGTGATTGTTTGTTTATAGGAACCCTTTGGATTACGATTAATTATTTTTTGAATGTAACATTTGAATTCAATTTGGGTGTTTTAGTATCAATTTTGCAAGTATAAAAATGATATTATGTGGATTGCGGTGAAAATAGAGGATGAAAAAAATGGAATAGTATAAATTGTGGTGTACCAATAGTTTTGGTTCATAAAAGGATCATAACCATACATGATTCGAAGAATTTTATTACAATGTGATAATTCATTATGGTGGGGAGAACATAGACAATTGTTATTTGTGAGAATGGATTTGTAGGATTGAAATGTCCAATAACTTTTCAAGGGTGAAAAGAATGATGTTGGATAGATTTTTCATGATTTTTATTCAAGTAAGAAGTATTATTATGTGTCTTTTCACGAGGATAGAAAACTTTTTAAGAGGGTTTAATTATAATGTTTGGTTTTGGAGTAATGAAAAATGTTTTAGTCTTGATTGGGTTTGAAGACTGTTGGATATTTTTTTTTCATTTTAGATGTATTATAAAAGAAGGGGAATTATAGGGATGTGTTTGATGTTTTTAGGGGTGAATTGTGGCACTTTTGGATGGTTATTGGCCAATTAATGCTCGATTCACAGTCATTGAAGAGATGAATCATTCCTAGGAGAATCTTATATGGGAGGATGGGTGAAATTTAGGGGGTATCTGTCACACCTTGAGATTTTATGAGATATATTCCTTTTAATTTCTTTGATATCTTTTGTTTTAAGCTACCCCATGACTATATTTATCTATATGCGACATCGTATTAGCTTGCATTATACGCAACAATATTCTAGGCTTGTGTTTCACACAATTTGAAGTTATTTTGAAAGAATTATTTTCACACAACACTGTGTATTGATTTTATTAAATGTTTAAGTGAACTAAGTATGGATTATGTTAAATGCAACACGAAAGTAATCTTCCACTACCTGCAACACTAATTTGGCTTGAGTTACACATGAGAGCGACCATCCTTAACAACTTGTGTTGTATGCGATTATATATTATTTAAAAATTATTATTTAATGAGATATAAACTTGTCGTTATGAACAGTATTACCACATTTTGAATTATATATAACATTATAACTCATCTTAATCATGTTCTATAACATGAAACTAGAAAAAAAATCAATTTTTTAGATAAAAGAAGTATTTTTAAAAAATGTAGTTTTACCACCTATTAATGGATCAAAAATTTTAAATCTAGGGTTTGTCACTTTTATACGTTCAAATTGAAAAAATAAATTTCTTCCTTAGATGTGGAACATCAAAATTTACTTTGGATGAAAATTTGGTATTATTTTCTAAAAAAAATTATATTTTTATGTATAGTGAAAAATACTGTATTTTAATTCAAAAATTAATTTTAATATAATTCATTTATATAGATAGATTGTAAATTAAATTTGTTTTAAAGTATAATTGGAATATATTTTTATTATTTGTTTAATATTTTAGTCATTGAATGTAATTTTAATTTTAAAATGGACATAAACACATGTCAATCTTTTGATAGTTATTGTTTTTTAAAACCCCGCATTTTTGTATTGACAACAAGAATAAATTTTAAATTAATTAATGAAAAATATGATTTTTGAATTTGTAAATATTGATTCCATATTTGGAATCAGGAGGTCAAATTTTTTTAAAAACTTATCTTTAATTTTTAGACATTATTAATAGTAACATCAGTAATTATTTCACTTACGATGGTTAACGAGTAAATCTTGTAAATATGAGAAACAAATTTACTTTATAATAATATTAAACAATCCTATCATATGTACTAATCATATTGGATGAATTATTTTTGAACATGGGCATCCTTGGGTCGATTTTGAGACCCCATGGATGTTACCCCAACTTCCACGATACTTTTCCTTTTTAAATAATTCAATAGTGTGTGATGTACACGACACCAAGTTCAAGCACACTGTGACCTACCATACTAGCTGTTTAAAAAGAAATTATGAATATTATTAACAAAATTTTGAATTTTATATATCCCTTATAATTTTAACATTCATATATTGTGTTTATTTTACATAATATAAATAAAAAATTCAATTTTTCACAAAAAAGAAGTATTATTAATAAAATCAGTTTTTCCAAATTTCAATGGTTAACCCTTTCTAAATCCAATATTTTACACTTTTATATATTAAATTTGATGAAATTATATTCTTATTTAGAATCAGGACATAAAAATTTAGTTAGGATAAATTTTTGATACTTTTCAGAGAACATTCCTATTTTGATGAATAGTGAAAAACACTAAATTTTTATTGAAAAAAACTGTTTACATTGTTCAATTATATATTTGAGTTGTTTTAAAGTATAAATAGATTATATTATTATCATTTAATATATTTTATTTTACTGGATTTAATTTATCATTTAAATTGTTCATAAACACATGTCAATATTTTGATAGTTTTTCTTTCTCAAAAACCCATTTTTTGGTCTGGACAATGATAATTGATTTTAAATTACTTTAAAAAAAATCTGTGTTTTGAATTTGAAAAAATGGATTCCATATTTTTAATCACGAGGTCTATATTGGGTAAATAGGTAACTGTTATTTTAAGAAATTACAAATAGTAACTTTAGTAAGTATTTTATTTACCATGGTTAAAGGATGAATCCAGTAAATAAGGGTAAAAAATAATATTATAACAATATTATATTACCCTAAAAAATATCATAACACCACTTTATGATACATTTCCGACCATGGGAATCATTTGGTTGATTTTGGGACACCATGGTGCTACTTATAATTGAAAATGACACTTTATAAAAATTTATTTAAAGTTAAGGAAAATATAACATAAAAATATATATTTTTATAAACATATTTCTATATGGGGTTATATAAGTGATGTTATTTACTATAAATATACATTATAAATATAAAAATATTTCCTATATCATTAAATTTCATTTTTAATTTCTATATATAACATAAATATATTTATTTATGAAACAATAATGATGCAATATTTTCCTTATTAATGATTGAATCAAATTAGTTATATTATAAATATTTTAATAAGATTAATTTGAACGATTTGATGCCATAAGAAAATTTTATAGCTGAATATGAAATATTATGGTAGGTAAAATGTATTTTTTATGTAATAAAGTTGCCATGGATTTCCAAAAAAACAAATACTAAATAGTGTAAAATTGACATTAATGTGTTTTTTTTAAAAATATTATATTATTATATAATATAACATTTTTATAAATATATTATTTGGATAGTGGACTCAAATAATATTATATATATCATTAATTAACCACTTTAGGTTCGTTTGGAATTATATAGTATGTTTATTAACCACATAATGTAAGAATATAAGAAAACATTGTAGAAGTTAAACAATTTAACTAAGAGTTAAATCTAAAAGATAATGTAAATATGGTAACATATACTTGACTAAATGCTATTGGATGAGATAATTTAGACCCATCCCCACTATAGACCCAATATTAATCAATTTGGATCTATTATTAACCGAAAACAAGTTTATAATAAATTAATATTTCTTGCTCTCCGTAAAGTGCCCCACACCTCTTTTATAAAAAGGTTACTTCCCCTTCTCTAAAATTAAAACCTCCATAGCCTTTTCTCTCGAAAAAACCCATTAAAATATCCAAAAAATAACCTAAATTAAACTTATAGGACTTCATTTAATAATAAATAATTTCCGAGGAGCCCTTTTGTTCAAATCAAAAGGAATAACACTAAGAAGAGGTAATTATTTAATCCCCTCTTTCAGAGTTCTTTTACTCTTCCTCCTCCTCTTTAATTGTAGTTTCCTTGAAAAAATAAAAACTCTAGCACCTTATACATGTTGATATGTTATTATAATTATGGTACATTCATAGTCATTATTCTATCCATCTTATTAATGATAATGTCACAATACATGTGTACGTACGGCTTTCCGTCTTCATGTCGTGGTGTAGTTTGTTATTCAACACTTCCTTATTTGGATGGATATAATAATGAGAATAATTGATGTAAATAATAAATATAACATTTTAATGATTCTATTTATATAATATACCATCAAATTACATTCAATTTCACTATCAATATACTGATATTGTTGCCCGTGTGTACGTACGACTTATCATCTCGACGACGCGATGAGATTCATTTCCACGTTCACAATTCCATAACAATTATAAAAATATATATTATTAATAATTATGTAATAATTTTAATAGTAATTCTAATATAATATATATATATATATATTCATTTATTTATTTACATATATGTCATTCACTTACTTTCATTCAATATGGAAACAACGTTTATGCATATGTACGACCTACTGTCTCAATAAACAGTGTTATCCATTTCATATATCTATATACTATAAATATTTATATTCTAATTATATATGATACATAAATATTTTTTTATATTCGGGAAGCAAATAAATCATGAGGTAAGTGATAAGATCAAGAAAAACAATTTAAGACGTGTACGATAATGAAAGAGATTATTACTCGAAAAGTTATTTTAATATGGAAATTATTATTAAATGGGTAGTATAAAGATGAAAATGAATCAGGTATGATATCATAAATATGAATATGGTTCTAGTAGTATTCAATAACATTCTACTGTCATTATATTGGTGGTTAAACGTAATGTTGACCAAATATAAGTACAAGTTATGGGTAAATTCCTCAATCTCTTTATTATCCGAGATTATTTATGTATAAGTTTTTACTAAGAAATTTTTATTATTGATGTCCATGTTTCATAAAATAGTTTTCAAACAGATTCTTTTTAGGGGAATTTTTAACTAAAACATCTTTTTTAATGGTTTAAATATTTATTCTTCATGATCATTCTCATTAATGTTCATGTTTCAAAATAGTATTAAAGATTCATTTATATGGATATAAATGTTTTAAAATGTTATTTTCTTTTAAAATATTAAAATTGGTATGGGGAAAATATGATTCAAAAATTTATTTTAATTTTTTTCCATTTTTAATTGGGTGAATTTTAAATTATTTCATGAAAAATGGATATTTCCCTCAAATATTTTTACTGATCATTTATAACTATTTCAACATCCTTTATGAGATATTATTCATTATTAAGGATTATTTATTATAATACAATGTTCTGTATTGTATTAAATGAGTTATGATATGTTTGACTATCGATGTGTTGTATTTATACCGTTAATAGTTTACAGTTAATGTATTTACATTTCATATGCTATTTTTAAAATGAATGTTTATGTTATATTTCACCCATTTCATATGTGGAATGCATTGGAGTTAATAAGTGACGGGCGGGGATTGTTATAGCCCCCCATTTCATCGGTAGGTTTCATGAGACAAATTAGTTTCTTGTAACAAGGCCACAAAATCTTGTTTTTTGTAGTATTTCCACGAGGCCTTGACTATGTGGTTATGATGTATGGGATTATGCATTCTCTTGTTATGAAATTAGTTATTACATGTGATTATTAGACTAGTAGAATATCCATGTGCATGTTCATGTAGTAATAATTGATTTATTTTTTTCTATATTATGTTCATGTTTATGCTTAAATGGATGTTGTTTTTAATAGACATCATTCCTTAAATGTTTATATATTCTGCGAAAGTATTTAACCTTACTGAGCATCTGAGCTCACCCCTTTCTTGTATTTTGTTTTCCCTGGATTCTAATAAGTGTATTATAATTTATATGAAGGGTTAAGCTAGCGTAATAATAGCATTCTGAAATGTTTATTTATGTTTTGTTTTATTAATGAAGGTGTAAAGAAACGTTCATGTATGTAATCTATTTTCCAAGACTGGTAACTGATTGGTCATTCAGGATATGAATCCTTGTAATCATTCCAATCTATTAAAATTATGCATCGTCTAAAGGATTTTATAGTCTAGGAATTATAGTTGGTATCAGAGTATGTTTAGTAATAACCATGGAAATAGATTTATAACACTTAGATTAGCGATCATAACCATATGATAGACATTACAGATTAGTATAGAAGAACCATTTATAATTCTTCTAATGTACGGATTATTTGAGTTTTCTATGAAATAAATCTCTATCTTGATACTACAAGTGGACGTGGTTCTGGCACCGTTGTACCTAGGAGTGAGAAATCTGACAAGGAGTTTCGAGCATGACCCAAGGTAACAATGTATACTACATCAGGCCTTACTGCACACCTGGTTTGACACTCCCGGGGGATATTCTTAGGGTAATTCTCCTTTTCTTTACAAACCATTATTAAGTATTTGTGAGTAAATACTAACAAAAAAAAACCTTTTTATGATTACAGATTATATGCATAAACTGGTAAATGTATGTTAAGTATTTTATAGCTTTGGAATTATACATTCCAATTTACAAACTAAACTAGTGTTTGCCATTTTGTTGAAATAGTTCCTCGTGGAAGGAATGAAAACCATATTAATTCACATAATCCATATCGGGATTTCCCTCCAGCTCAAGATTATTATATTTGAGCTGGTTATGAAAGTGGTGTTGATCAGCTTATAAACACACTAGGACAACTCAGTCACGTTATGAATAATAACCATACCTATATGGAGAAACCTGATATACAATGTGGAGGTTTAATGTTAGACCGCTTCATGAGGCAACAACCACCAACGTTTAGTGGGACTAAATACCCTTTTGTAGCTGAGAAGTTGATAAGTTCCTTAGAAACTATATTTCTTTCATTGAGATGTAATGAAAGGGAAAACATTTTCATGCTCGTTTATCAACTCTCAGGAGATGCTCATAAATTGTGGTCATTAATGGAAAACATAAAGGATGAATATG
Source organism: Viscum album (assembly GCA_963277665.1). NCBI lineage: Eukaryota > Viridiplantae > Streptophyta > Magnoliopsida > Santalales > Viscaceae > Viscum > Viscum album. Next base: position 1,010,127,400 of record OY728160.1, read on the forward strand.
TGGTAAATATAGAATGGAGGGTGTTTAAATAAATTTTTATATAGAAATACTTTCCACATGAAAAACGAGATGATATGGAAAGACAATTTCTATACCTCAATAAAAAGGAGGATGAGACCGTTGCAATGTTTAAAGATAACTTCACAAGATGAGGAATGTATTATACAAACTACATAAGTAACCGGAGAAGTAATATTGTTCAATTCTTTGATGGGTTAAAACCTTTCCTCTGACGAGCATTAGTCTCACAATATTTCTCATCATAAGAAAATATAGTCTCATCAGCTATCAAGACCGAAAAGGAATTATCTAAGTCTTATAATATTAATGTAATGTAAAAGAATAAGAGAATAGTGGTGAAAGAGACAGATAAAGAGAAAAAGGGAAAGAATGATTTTCCCTTATGTGGTAATTGTGGGATGAATCACCTCAGTACTTGAATAAAAGTACTTGGAGTGAGTTAGAAATGTGGTGAAAATGGTCACCTAGATCATGATAGTAATGGAAAGAAAGAAGTTGTGAAATGTTATAATTGTAAAGATATGGGACATTATGCACACGACTGTCCAAAACATCAAATAAGTATAGATCATAAAAATAAAATTGATCAAGGTCAATCTTATATTGATACTATAGTTGAAGTGGAATAATTAATGTATTTTTGTTTTTGGATTCATGAATTATATCCTAGTTATTAGAAGAATGAGATATATATATGGATTTTACTGCAGTATTTTTTGTTTTCATCATGGTTTTAATATGATTCAGAAAATCAAATATTCATTATGCGACAATAAGATAAACAATACATTTTTTTGAGGAATCTGATGTTATAATTTATTATGAAATGTTTATGTCTTTTTTATAGAGAGAGGATAGAAGTATTATTGATAACTCCAAAGGATAAAATGGACTAATTTGAACATTGGATAGTATTTTTTTAAGGTTAAAACATTTAATAAAGATTATTTTTGTAATATTATATTACTATTACATTTATAAAAAGGAAAACCTATAGGTCATGCAATAACCCATACAATGCTGCGGGGATTGATCCTGCAACCAAAGTGTGACAAGGCTTTATCACCTACCATTATCCTACAGGAAGTCCCTGGTTATTATAATTATATAACTTTCTTCTTTCAAATGTTATATGATTATATTTTCAACTTTATATTATTGAGATAAATATAATATTTTTGAGTTTTATCTTTTGATGGGAAAGAAGAGTTTGTGGTAGAGGATGAAACACTACATGTAAATTAATTATTCTTCATAGTGTTCTAAGTCTATGAATTAAATTAATTTTAAAACACTAGGAAACTGATCATAAAACCAAAAATTTATTTCTAGCACCTACTTTTGTGATAGATCAAATGTTCCCTTAGACCATCGTGGATTTATTGCTTTCTGATTGTTAACATTCCACTAATAATATTCTATATCACTCTCTATCAGAAAATTATGGTTTGTTTTCTCTTCCATATCCATGGTTTCCTACATGGAACCCTAGTATGTGTTACTTCTGGAATCCTTCATATATAACTTTTATTTATTTTAAATTATAGGCCTTGTTAATCCATATTTCGATGTGGGATTTCAACTAAGTTATTTTAAAATATAAAACCCCTAGTTTTCAATCCTGTGTTTAAATTGTGATGATGGAATTTATTAAAGTATGGGATAATGTAACACTCCATGCTTCCATAGTATGCTTCCTTTTTAAATAATTTAGTGGCATGCAATATACGCAACATCGAGTTTAATTGCACCATAACAAACAAAACTAGTAATTTAGAAATCAGTTATGAATATTATTAAAAATATATTGAATTTTATATATCCCATTTAATTTTAACATTCATCTATTGTGTTTCGTAGACATAATATAAGGACAAATTCAAATTTTCAGATAAAAGAAGTTTTTTTTTCAAAAAATGATGTTTTTCCACCTTTTAATAGAGAACCCTGTTTAAATAATATATTCAAAACTTTTAAATATTCAATTAGAGGTAATTAAATCCTAATTTAAATGTGGGACATAAATATTTAGTTTGGGTAATTTTTTTGTACTTTTCTGATAAATTTCACATTTTGATGATAAGTGAAAAACTAAAATTTTATTAAAAATAACTTTTATTAGTGTTAAATTATACATTTGTGAGTTTTTAAAGTATAATTGGATAATATTTTTATCATTTAATATAATTTAGGTCATTTAATATAATTACACTTTTAAATTGTATATAAACACATATCAAAATTTTGATAGTTTTTAGTTCATAAAAACTCACTTTTTAGTTTGGATAAGGGGAATTAATTTTAAATTAATTTTTGAACCTTATTTCTTATGAATTTGGAAAATTTTATTCTATATTTGGAATCATGAGGTACAAATTGTGTAATTAGGATACTTTAAATTTTAGACATTATGAATTGTAACTTCAGAAAATATTTTATTTACAATAGTTAAAGGATAAATCCGGTAAAAGGGTAAACAATAATATTATAATAATATTAAAATACCCTATCACATATCGTAACCCTACTTTCTGATACATTTCCCACCATGGGAATATGTGGCTCGATTTTGGGACCCCATCGAGTGACTTGTAAGTGAAAATGAGACTTTCTAAAAATCAATTTAATGTTGAGGAAAATGTAAAACACTCAAATATCATTTAATAAAACAATTTTTATATGGAGTTATATAAGTGATATTTTGACTATAAATAGTTATTATAAATAAAAAACCATTTCATACATCATTATATTTTATTTATAAATTTTATACATAAATAAAATATATTTATTTATGACACAATAATTATGCAATATTTTCTTTATAAAAGAAAAAATGAAAAAAATGATATTATAAATATTAAATATATATAATTTCAATGTTTTGATGACATTCACAAATTTTATAGGCGAATATGACCTGATAGAGTTCATTAGCTGTATTATTTTCTAAGAAATATAGTTTAAATGGCTTTCACAAAAACCAAATACTAGATAGTGTCAAAACTAACAAAAATAAGTTTTTTAAGAAAATATTATATTAATATATGATATAATATTGCTAAAAATATAATATTCAGAAAAAGGAACTAAATAATGTTATATATATCATTAATTAACCACTTGAGGTTCGTTTTGTATTTTATAGTAAGTTTATTAACCTTATAGTGTAATTATACTAGAAGATATTATAAAAGGTAAACTATTTAACTAAGCGTTAAATCGAAAAGATAAGGTTAATATGGTGACCTAATCATGTCTTAAAGATATTGGTTGAGTGGATTTCTACCCTTCCCCACAATATACTATAAATAAATCCATTTGGAGCTATTATAAACCGAAAATAAGTTTATAATAAATTAATATTTTAAGATCTTTTTAAAGTGCCCCTCAGCTCTCTTATAAAATGGAACTTCACCTTCTCTCCAATTCACACCTCCAAAGACATTTGGATTGTGAAAAAACTAATCAAATATTATACCAACTACCCTAAATTCAACATAGAGGCCTTAATTTTATCTAAAAGTCAACCTCTGGAGCCCTTTTGTTCAAATCAGATGGAAGAACCCATAGAAGAGGTAATTATTAATAACACCTTTAAAAGATATTTTCATCTTCCACTTCCTATTTATTTGTCATTTCCATACCAAAATATTATATCCAATACCTAATACATACTGAGATGTTATTATAAATATTTTGCAACCATATTCATTATTCTACCAATCCTAGGAATGCCAATGTCACCATACGTGCGTACGTACGACTAACCGTCTCCACGTAGTTGTGTAGTTTATTAGTCAACACTTTATTATTTGTATTGGTATAATAATGAGTTTAATTTAAGTAAATAACAAATATATCAATTTAGTGATTCATTATATATAATATACTTCCCAATTATATAATATTTCACCACAAATATGATGATATTGTCGGCTGTGCGTGCGTACGGATTACCGTCTCCATGACACCATGAGATTCATTTCCACATTCACCATTCAATGATGATTATAAAAGTATATATACTTAATAAGTATGTAATAAATGACAAAATAATTATACTTGAATATATATATATATATCTAATTACATATATTTCATTCACTTACTTTCGTTCAATACGGAAACAAGGTTTATGCGTACGTACGTCATACCATCTCCATAAATGGTGTTTTCCATTTTATATATCTATCTATTATACACATTTATATTCAGAATATATATGATACAAAAATAATGTTTTTTATTCTAGAAGTTATTAAATCATGATATTAGTGATAAGATCATGAATAAAAAGTTAAAACATGCACGATAAAGAAAGCGATTACTACTCGAAATGTTATTTTAACATGGAAATTATTATTAAATGTGTTGTATATTGTCACAGATGTATCAAGTATGATATTATAAATATGAATATGGTTTTGGTATAATTTAATAACATACTATGGTCATTATACTAGAGGTTAAATGTACCCTTGACCAAAGAAAATTACATGATAAGGGTTAATTCATCTATCCCATTATTATCCGAGATTATTTATGTGTATGTTTTCACTGGGACATATTTATTATCCATGACCATGTTTCATAAAATAGTTTTCAAAAGGATTATTTTTAAGGGAATATATAACTAAAACAACATTTTATATGGTTTAGATATTTATTCATCTAGATTATTCTCATCAATGTCTATGTTTCAAAATGTTTTTAAGGATTTATTTATATGGACATGATTGTTTTAAAATGTTAATTCTGTTCAAAAGTTTCAAAGTGGTATGGGACACTTTTATTCAATTTTTTTTTAAATGTATTACTTTTTAAATTTTGTGACTTTTAAATGATTTCATGAAAATGGTATATTTCCCTCAAAGAGGTCTACTGATCATTTTCAATTATTTTAACATACTTTACGGGAAATTATTCATGATTGAGGTTTATTTAAAATAATACAATGTTCTATAATTTATTAAAAGAGTTATGATATGTTTGACTATGGATGTTCTATTTTTATACCGTTCATGGTTTATGGTTAAATTATTGACATTTCATATTCTAGTTTTAAAATGAATGTTTATGTTATGTTTCACCCTTTTCATATGAGGAATGTATTGGACAAAATATGTGATGGGTGGGGCCTACTATAGACCCTCGATGCATCGGTAGGTCTCATGATACAAATTAGTTCCATGGAATAAGGCCTTGAAAAGAGATTTATTTGTATTCTTGGTACACGACGTTGACTATGTGGTTATGATGTCTGAAATTATGCATTTCCTCATTATAAAATTAGTTATTACATGTGATTGTTCAACTATTTGAATATCCATGTGAATTTTTATATGGTAATGTTTGATTTATTTTTTCTATATTATCTTAATGTTTATTTTTAAAAGGCTATTGTTTTTATTACATATCTTTCCATATATGATTATAGGATCCGCAAAATTATTTACTCTAACTGATCATCTGAGCTCACCCTTTTATTATGTTTTGTTTTCCCAAGATTCCAAAAAGTGTATTGTGACTGATTTGCAGGGTTATTATTGGGGAATAGTTGTGTTATCAAATGATTTTTATGAAGTATTTTATGTTTGAATGTGTAATGTAATGTTCATGTATGTAATCTGTTTTCCAATACTTCTAAACTGATCGGTCCTTATGGACTTGATTCATTGAAATAATGCCAATGTATTGAAAAAATGAACCGGCTCTAGGCATCTGGTGTTGGGGCATTACCATGGATTCACATATATTTTAAAATCACATTTTAAAAGAATTAACATAAATTAATGATAAATATAATATAAACATATATCTTTTACCAAATATATTTTTATATGGGGTTATTTAACAGATCAATTCGACTATAAATAGTCATTAGAAAGATAAAACGATTTCCTAAATCATGGTATTTTATTTATAATTTTTATACATTAGATAAATATATTTATTTATGACACAATAATGATGTAGTGATTACCTCATTATCAAAAGATTCAATTAATTGAATTTATAAATATCAAAATAAATTTAATATGGATATTTGGTTTTCTTCTGAAAATTTCATGGGTTAAATTGACAAATTATGTGTGAGTTAATTAATTTGGTTGGAAGTTTTAAGGTTGTTATGAATTTAAAAAAAATCAAGTATGAATAGTATCCAAAATTGCTATAATTCATAACTTAAAACATAAAATAGATTATTAAATGATATTAAATTCCTAATAATATATTATTAGCCCAAATTTCCAATATAAGTCAAAATATTTCACAAATAACTTTTTTTGGGTCTTTTAACATGATATGGTAATTATATTAACCCTCAATGTTTAAATTACAACATATCACTGTATGATTAAAATGGGTAAAACAATGGTTAAAAAACGAAAAGGATAAAAAAACATTCAAAACTTATCCAAAAATTATTAGATGATGGGTACTTGAACCAAAATATTATTATATTCAAATTAAATAATTTATGGACCATTTTAAATAGAAATTTAACTTATAATAAATTAATATTTAGAGAGTTTCCTAAAGTTCCCCTCTCATCTCTTATAAAAGAGAACCTCCTCCCTATCCTCTTCACTCCATTTTGAACCTTAAAGATCAGACAAACCATACCCATTTCACATGTAAACAATCTTAGTTACATTTTAGTGGTTCTTTTCTTCTCAAAAGTCCTACTCTTGTGCCCTAAAAAGAAATTTAAAGGAGGTACGCAGAGAAAGAGGTAATCTCTTTTACAGATTCATTCAAATTTATTTTTTCTTCTACTTATTTTTCATTAGTTGTTTCATTTTAAAGTAATAACATAAATATAAATTATATATTGATATGTTATTATAAATATGAGACAACTCTATTTCACCTTCTATCTATCATATGAAAAATGAAATCACTGCATGTGCGTACATATGACTTACCGTCACCCTGTCGTGGTGTAATATGTTTATCACCACCACCTTGATTGGTATAATGGTGGAAATAAAAAATATATTTTATTATTTTAACATTATACCAATTATGAGATATTATACAACATAAAATTCAATACGATTCAATAATTATGGGAATGATATCATCGCTCATGCGTACGTACGACTTACCATCTCTACGACGCGATGCGATTCATTCTCCACGTTAACCATTCAAGAATGATTGTAATATATATATAAAAAATAATCCAGAAATAAATGACATAATAATGATACTAAAATTATGTATATATATATGTCATTTTCTTACTTCCATTCTGTTCAATAAGGATTCGAAAACAGCATTAATGCATATGTATGACCAACAATCTCCATGAACGGTGTATTACTTTTGATTTATCAATATATTATATATAAATTTATATAATGAATATAACTGATATATAAATTTTTTTTATATTTTTTTATAGGTAAATAATGATATAAGTAATAATATCGAGAATAGAAATTCAAAACACGTTCAATAAATAAAACAATTATTACCCAAAACATTTTTCTGACATGGAATTGATAATGAATGAGTAATTTAATGTCATAAGTGAATCATAGATGATATAATAAAATTGTTAGGGTTAGGTTACAAGTTAATAAAATGCGTAAGCCCAATATACAAGAGTTTAAAAAACATATAGAAGAAATCAATCATAATGTAAGGGATAACTTTTCCAATCTCGTTTTTATCAAAGATTGTTAATTCATAAGTATTTATTAGGGATATATTTATCATCCATGTCAACAATTTCTAAAAATGTTTTCATAGAATAATTAATATTATTCTATGTATGTTTAAAGTTATGTTTACAGATTTTTACTTTTACTACATTGTTTGGAAGGAATCATTCTTATATTTTCCACATGAGGTACTTTTTTACTTTTCCATCAAAAGTATGAGAAGAATGTTTTTATACTTATACAACATGAATGGATTATTACGGTTTCATGATTATTTATTTCCATTAATCTTCCTCTAAATTATTTCATGTTTATATTCAAAATAATTCTTCTCTTTTAAAATTGAATGTAATTATGAGAAAAGAAAACATTTTTGAAAAGGAAATGATATTTTCCTCAAGAACTAAGTTCAATTGGTTTATCCAAATTGTTTCCCATCTAAGATGATACTATTTAAATACAGTTATGTTTATATCCCAATTATTATTATGATTTTATTGTGTTAATAATGTAATTATATTTTATATGTTTATATATTATGATGGAATGATATTTAGGGAACCCATTTTATTTATTGGATTATGTTATGATGAATGGTTTATATTTTTGTGAAATATGTAAGAATGATTTCATTATGAGATGGGAGGGTCCTATATCTTCCTCATATTTATTAGATAATGATTTATATCTAATGATATTGAAATGGATGGAATGGATAATAAATATAGTTCAGTAATATAGGGTTGGAACGAAAAGTAAACTAGGTTCTGTAAAGGATTTCATCCACTATGATGGAATTGGAAGCAATGCCTTGGCTAATATGGAAATCATATTATTTGATTAATGGTTTTCCACAATTCCACATTTTATTCCCATGATATTTATCATCATTAATATTACGTTATGATCTATTCATTAAGTACTGCCTATATTTATTTCATGACTCCTGATTTTGATGTTTAAACATTATGTTTATATTTTTACATTCAAATATATGTGGTTTGTTTTATTTACTCCATGTTTACCCTTACTGATCAGTTAATCTAACAATTTTTATGTTTTATTTTCCCCAGGATATAAAGAATGGTTTTTTGTTTGAAAACTAAAAGGGAATATCTTTATAGGAGATGTTGATGATCATTCACCATGATAAAGAAGATTATGTTCCGAGTTTCTAAAGAAACTAAACTAAAACTGACTTTGGTAATCTGTTTGGGTCATGTATTAAGTAATCCACAAATTAAATGTAATTTTCATGTACATCAACCTGGGGTCTCTTTAGTTTTTATTAGAGTGAAGGTTTAATCAACCTTCAAAAACTATAATGGGAAAACATTAGTGATATCCATAGGGATATTTCTAACGTATGTATATGGATGTCCCTAAGGTTAAGTATAATAATATGTTTCAATCCAAGAAATGTGATAACAATCATGAACAACCTAGGATTGGACCATAGATGTTTGATATTGAAAGTACTCCCCCTTGATTATGTTGTCTTCCTTGTAAGATTTTTTCATCTCACACTATTCATTTTGGGTTTTTGAAAATGGTTGGAACCCAAAGGAACCACAATAATATTGGATGTGATGGGAAATGCAATGATTATCCAAATGATAAACCAAATGTTATTGGTTCTCAAATAATAAATCGTGTTTCTTTGACCACTAATCCTGCTTGGCTCCCAAATGACCAAAGGTGGGAACTACATTCTCTTCAATATTTCTTAAGGAAGCATCCACCTTATTTTAGTGGAATGTCCGATCCACTAGTTGAAGAGAAATATATTTTTACCATTTAAAAGATATTTTTTATTCTTTGATGTTCATAATGTGAAAATTTCATATTGGGAATGTATTGATTGGACGGTATAGAGAATATGTGATTGAAATTCATCATGAATAAGAGGAATCAATATAAAATTGACTCTATGGATTGGGATGAGTTCACAAACTTATTTATCAGTATGTACCTTCCTAGTATTGTGATTAAAAAAATGGGGATGTAATTTCTCATCAATCTCATGTTTATGATAAGAAATGAAAAAATTAATTCAATTAAAAATATAAACATTACATAGAAAAGAAGATTAGATTTTTCATGCTCAAAATATGTACGGAAACATGAAGGTAATTGGCTCACAGGTACTGATAAATGTTTTATGCATGGGAAAGAAGGTCATAATACATTTTACTTCTCATGTAATGGGAATAAATAGAAATATCCAAAGTGATAACATCCCAAAAATCCGGGTTACAAGTGCATTGAAATGGGGAATTTTACTAACCAATTCCCCGATCCAAGGGTTAATTATGATCAACTCCATCAACCTCTAAAGAAAAAGGACAATGGGAAATCACATGTGATCACTATTATGATGTTTTGCATGAAAAAGAAGTGGTGGAATGAGTATGTTTTTATGTAATGGTATTCCAAAACAGCGTTCTGGAATCTAATTTATATTATTATGGAATATTGGAATATTTATGTATTAGTTTATTATGGTTTTTAGAATCTATATGGTACCAGTAACCAAGAAAAGTGATAGAAATATTTTTAAAGAAACTCATTTGTGCATAATGTAGGGATACATAGATAATGAGGTGTTTGATAGTATTAATGACCTCATGACTAATACAAGAAAAATGTGTTATAATGGTTTGAGTATATATCAATTTTGGTATTTTAGTGTGTGGAAAGAGGTAATTTTGATAGAATGCATGTTTTCACTATGGTTATACAGTAATTCATGTTTTTTCTCAATAGAATACATGGATGAGGTATTAACTTGTTTGGAATGTGACAACAATGATACATTATGAGATATGGGAGATAAATGTTATGTTGATTTAGTTCACCTCTATCTAAAGTCTTATATTTTTATTGTATGGATTTTAATGTTATCCATTTATGTATAGTATAAGTTATTTTTCTTTTTAATTTTTTTAGATAAATGAATTATCTCACTATAAGTGGACATATGCATAATTTATAACCTGTTCTATACTTTATGTTGAGACAGATAAAATGACATATCATTCTATCGCATGATCTGATAACACTTCATGAATGAAAATTTCAACATCATTTCATTAAAAAAAGAGATGATGTGGAAATCATTTAGGTAACGATCAATGGTATTGGAATCAAGTATGTATTTTTTGTCATGAAAAAAATCATCAACTTTAAGAAGAGGATGTTGAAAACCAAAAATGTCATCCTAGTACCTTATTATCCGATGAATTAGTTGGCCTCTTAAATCATCAAATATTTTTGGCTTTTAGGTAGTTTACTTTCTAAAATCCTTATTCTCTTTCATTATCCTTGAGAACTTGATGGATAAATTTATCTTCTATATCCATGTTTTCAATTCCTACCTATGTTATAATATGTGGAAATGTAGTGAATATTTAATTTGGTTAATATTTATGTTTTTAAATTTCCTTTTTGAAATGATGTTTTAGTATTCCTTTTTATTGTGTGGGTTTCTATGAAATAAACATTCAAGTAGTATACCACTAATAACCCCGACGAACTTCTAGTTGAAAATTCATTTTAATAGAGGTGGAATGTAACACCCTAGAATTTTTGAGATAATTTTTTAAATTTATTTTATGTCTTGTGTTGTAAACTACACTAAGATTATCTGGAACTATATGGAACACCATATTATCTTGCAGTATACTCAACACTATTCTTGGATTGTTCTGCACACAATTTTAAATTATTTTGATAGAATTCATTTCACGCAACACCGAGTATAAATTTTGTTCAATTTTAAAATGAACTAGGTTTGGATTATGTTATATAAAAAAGCAAAGGATGATTGAAATACAAGTAACACTGACTCGTCTTGCATTACATGAGAGAGACCATTCACGATAGCTTGAATTTTACCTGAAACTGAGTATCACTGAACTACAATATATTATTCAAATATTATTATTTGAAGGGATATGAATTACCCTTAATGAATAATATTAACCACATTTTTAATTTTATATGAAATTTTCATTAATATTTCACATTTTATTGAACATGATATTAGAATAAAATAAATTTTTCTAGATAAAAGATGTAATTTTAAAAAAATAATTCTTTACCACCTTTTGATGATGCACCAATTTTAAATAATGTTTTTGTCACTTTCATATGTTAAATTTGGAAAAATTAATTAATTAATAAGAATAAAAACATCAAAATTTACTTTGGATGAAATATTGGTATTTTTTTTATAAAATTCATATATTTATGAATTGTGAAATATACTGTATTTTAATTCAAAACTACATTTCAATATAGTTTATTAATATAGTTAGATTGTATATCAAATTGGTTTTAATTTATAATTAGATTATATTCTTATCATTTAATACAATTATGGTCATTTTATTTATTTGAATTTTAAAATGGACATAAACTCATGTCAATCTTTTGATAGTTATTACTTTTTAAAAACACGCTTTTTGGTTTTGACAACGAGAATTAATTTTAAATTAATTACAACAACTTTTGTGTTTTGAATTTGGAAAAATAAATTCCATATTTGGAATCAGGAGGTCAATTCTTTTTAAATATGTACCTTTTATTTTTAGACATTATGAATAGTAAATTTAATAATAATTTTATTTATCTTGGTTGAAGGGTAAAAATGGTAAATAAGGGTAAAATAATAATATTATAAAAATATTGAACTGCAATAAAAAATTTCCTAATCTTATTGGATTTTTTATTTCTGATGAAGATAATCCTTGGGTCGATTTTGGGACCCCAGGGATTCAATTGGATTTGAATATGGCATTTCATAAGAATTAATTTAAAATAAATATTATTTTAAGCTAAAAGTATATCTTTTAATAAATAGATTTTTATATAGAGTTATATAAAGGGATCCCATTGACTATAAATATTCATTATAAATATAAAAATATTTAATACATCTTGGTATATTATTTATAATTTTTACACACTAGATAAATATATTTATTTATGACGAAATTATGATGTAGTGATTATCTCATTAATGAAAAATTCAAATAAATAAATTTAAAAATGTTAAAAAAAATTTAATTGGAATATTTTGATTCTATCCACGAACATCCTGGATGACATTGACATGTTAGAGATGATTTTATTCCTTTTGTTTGATATAATAAGGTTTTTATTAATTTTTTTTTTAAATCAATTATGATTAGTATCCAAAATTCATATAATTCATAACATAAAACATAATACAGTTTATTAAATGATATTATATTCCTAAAAATAGAAGATTATAAAAAATGGTTAATATAAGTCCAAATATTTTATAAATAAATTTTCGGGGTCGTTTGACATGATATGGTTATTACATTAACCAATAATGTGCAAATAACATGATATCAGGGTAAGATTAAAAAAGGTAAAACAACTGTTAAAAACAAATATAAGGATAAAAAAAAGATTCAAAACATGTCAAACAATTATTGTATAATTGGTATTTGAACCAAAATATTCATATTTTAGATCTAAATATGTTTTGGACCATTTTAAAACAAAATTTAATTTATAATAAATTAATATTTTGAGACTGTCCTAAAGTGCCCCTCTCCACTCTTATAAAAGGGAACCTCCACCCTCTTCTATTCACTCCATTTCAGCCCTCAACTTGGCCAAAACCTTCACATTTATCATATAAACTTCTCTAGTAAAATTCTATAGGTTTTTTTCTTCTCAAAAGACCATATCCAGTTCCCTATGAGGAAATTTAATGGGGGCACATCAAAGAAGAGATAATATCTTCTACCGATTCATTCAAATTTATTTCTTCTTCTACATCATCTTCATTAGTTATTTCATTATAATTTAATTACATAATTTTCAATAATATACTTATATGTTATTATAAATGTGAAATGGCCCTATTACACCTTCTATCCATCCTATGAAAAATGAAATCACCGCGTGTGTGTACGTATAACTTACCATCTCCAAGTTGTGGGGTAATCTGTTTTTTACCACCACCTTAATTGGATCGGTATAATGGTGGAAATAAAAACTAAATATGATAATTATAACATGTTAGTAATTATGAGATATTATACACCATAATGTTAAATACCATTCAACAATTATTTGAACGATATCATCCCTCGTGCGTACGTACAGCTTACCGTCTCCACGACGCGATGAGATTCATTCTCCATGTTAACCATTCCAGAATGATTATAAATTATATATAATTAATAACCATTAAATATATAAAATAATAATTCTACTGGATATGTATATATATGTGAGTTACTTACTTCCATTCTATTTAATAAGGAAATATAAACAATATTCATGCATACGTACGACCAATAGTCTCCAAGAACGGTGTATTCCATTTCATTTATCTATCCGTGATATATATATATATATTTATATAATGAATATATATTATATATAAAACATTTTTTATATTCTGAAGTTTTTAAATCATGATATATGTAATAATATCAAGAAAAACAATTCAAAACACGTATGATAAATAAAACGATTATATCCCAAATCTTTTCTTTAATAAGGAATTAACAAATGAACCGGTAATATAATGACATAAGTTAATCATATATGATTTAATAAATATTTTTATAGTTATGTTACTAGTTAATAATATGTTTAAACCCACTATACATGTTTTTTAGACACATATTGAAAAATCGGACCTAGGGTAAGGGATAACTTTTCAAATCTTGTTTTTTATTTGAGATTGTTTATTCATAAGTATTTATTTTGGATATATTTATCATCCATGTCCATGTTTTCTAAAAATGTTTTCATAAAATTTTTAAAATTATTCTATTCAGGTTTAACGTCATTTGTACACTTTTTAACTTTTAAAACATGGTTTGAAAGGAATCATTCTTACATTTACACATGAGCTACTTTTTGACTTTTCTTAAAAAAGTACAAGAAGAATATTTTTAAACTTATACAGTATGAATGTATTTTTAAAGTTTCATGATGCTATATTTCCATGAATCTACATCTAAAATATTTCATTTTTATCTTCAACTGAATTATTTTCTTCTAAAATTTTGCACAATTTTGAGAAAAGAAAACGTTTTTGATGAATAAAAGATATTTTCCTAATGATGTATGTTAAAGTGGTTTATCCAAATTATTTTCCATATAAGATGATATTATTTAAATAGGGTTATGTTTATATCCATATTATTACCATTATATTATTGTGTTAATTATGTAATGGTATTTTATAGGTATTATGTTATAATGGAATGATGTTTGAGGATCCCTTTTTATTTCTTTGGTTATGCTATGATGAATGGTTTATGTTTTGTGGAATAACTAAGAATGATTTCATTATGAGATAGGTGTACCCTCTATCTCCCTACAATGAATTGGGTAATGATTTATATCACATGATATAGATATTAATAGAATGAAAAGTAAATCTGGATCAGTAATATATGACTAGAATGACAAGTAATCCCAGTTCAGTAATGGACTTCATCCACTGTGATGGTCTTGGCAGCAATGCCTTGGCTACGATGGAAATTATATTATATGTTTAATTGTTTTCAAAAAATTTATGTTTTATTCCCATGACATTTTTTCATGATTAATATTCCGTTCTGATTTATTCCCTACATACTACTTTGATTTATTTCATTACTCGATATTTTGATTTTAAAACTTTTTGTTCAGATTTTTTATGTTCAAATATATATGGTTTGTTTTATTTTTTCAATGTTTACCTTTATAGATAATTTTATCACACCATTTTATGTTCTATTTTCCCCATGATATAATGAAAGGTTTTATGGAGGAAAATATCAAGGGAATATCTTTATGGGAGATGATGCAGATCTTGCACCATGATTTAAAGATTATGTTTTGAGTTTAAAAATACACTAAACTAATAAGGTCTTTGGGAATCTGTTTGTGTCATGTATTATGTATTCCTAAAAAGAAATTTAATTTTCATGTACATCAAGATTCGGAATCTATAGTTTCATTCTCAGCATAAAATTACAAAAGATGGGGTAGTCAGGCCATGCATGGAAAAAATGTTTTGAATATGTGAGTCTGTATAGTCAATGAACGATCATGTAAGAAAATACAGTAATGAAATGCATGCATAACATTTATCTAAAATAATCATATGTATTTAATATTGATAATAATTTCATCCATATAGTTGTATTATGAAGACACCAAAAATATCTCTTGGAATTTTAATTTTTATTTTGAAACTACAGGATTAAACTCATTTTAATACTTATATAGGAGAGCCTTTCTTGGAGTTATTCATTAGAAATTTTGGGTAATTTTACTCTCCTATAATAATTTGGGATCTATTTTTATTTAATACCATTTTCATTTTCTTCTTCATGGATTCTCCCATGTTGGTTGTAGAATCCATGGATTGAAGTGTCATGGATTCAATGAAGCATGGATAAACCTTATCAAATGTTGGGTATTTTTATTATAATGGTTAAATAATAATTCTATGGGTGTACTCCTTGTTATTGGTGGGGTTTTTAATTTTTATTAATTAATAAAAGTATTTATCAATTATTTTTTAGTTTATGGGTTTTTTAGGAATTTTTTGTTTATTTATTATTGGTTTTTTTTATGATGTCAGCATAACGGATTTATATTGATTAGGATATACGAAAACGAAAATATTTCTTGAAATTTAGGATGGTGGTTTCTCTGATAATCAATTCATTAAAATTGATTTATAATAGATGTTTTATTTAAATTAAATTAAATTATATTTAAAATATAATGTAATTATTTTTATGAACATTTTATGCCAAATGATTTTTTGTATGAGTGGTTATGTGATAAAATAAAAAGGAATATTTTTTGGGGGTGTGTGTTTTATTTTCAATAATAAAATTTTGGAATATAGATTTATGGATCAAAAAGGCTTATTGATTGAATGAGTGAATTTCAATTCATGGTTTCTGATATATTTGTTTATTTACTCATTGAGTTTAATGATGTTTTATTTTATTATGTAATAGTTGCATTGGGCTATCAATATATGAGATATGATCTTTTTATTGATCTATGTTGTAAAAATTTTCATAGTGGGGGAATATATAATTGATTATAAAACTCCAATTGGGCGTGATGAACTTTTTGTTGATGATATGTTGATCATAAAAAAACTCCCACTTGGGTGTGGGGACCATGTTTGAATAAAAAGTAATGTTTAGGGGAAGTTGGTCCATTCATGAGTTTTCTGTCAGATGTGTTCTAAGGGTGTCATTGGGTTTGTTTGATAAAATGTGTGTGTGGTGTTTCATTGGAAATGTGATATTGATATTTCATGGTTGTGGTTTCTTGAATGACTATTTATTAGTATTTTATGAAATAATAGTTTTAGTTTAGTAAAATTTCATATGATTGGGGATTTTTTTTAAAACAAAATTATAGATTGTTGGGTTTTCAAATTTATTGGTTTTATATGACATTGATTGGATAAATTATTGGGCCATGTTATCACCATGCCATGTATATCATTGTACACATGTAGATGATGTTAACATTAGTTTAAGGTTTCTTGGACACTACTTTATTGTCTAGCAATGTGTATCAGGGATCATATTTTGGAGTAAAGTGTAAGTTGTGTTTTTGGTGTAGGTTGTTTTATAGTAAATGGTTGAATTTGTATCAAGGATTTCCTTATATGTTTTTTTTGCCTATATATTTTATTATACATGTTAATTCCTTATTTAAAACTATATATAATGTTTTATATGAATTTGTTTACAATTTATATTGGAATATAACTCTATTTTATAGAGATTAGTTTGATATTAATTTATATCTATAGTTCCTATAGTAGTCAATGGAAAACACTAAGGGACATGTAATTTTATGAATCATCTTAGGGTTGGGTATGAGTAATTGTACTGGGTCTAAATGTTACAAAGACACCTTAATATTCATACTTGAATATATTTTTTGTAAAATCCACAGTATAACAATCAATTATGAGGTTATTTTTTATAAATAATAATTAATCCTTCACTAAAATTAATATAATACCCATTCCATTGGATGTAGGTATCTAATAAATAATTCAACCATGTAATTTAACATTGTATTTTATTAACAAAAAATCATATCATCATGAAAAATGGGAAATTCCTAGAAACTATCACCTCCCATGGAATCATCTGATTTGAGACATTCTAAAACAATATTTATCTTTAAATAAATAAATCAAAGTATACCATAAATATAAATAATATAAAAAATATATAAGGAATGAAACTACATCTATAAATGACATAGTTGATCATCGTCCATCAAAAAAACTTTACTAAAAGAATTCTTAGTTGGGAAAAAATCTAGTGGATAGTGCATCACCATTCTAAATACACATGAGATATTTCAATAATCCAATAATATTTCCCTATTAGATTAAATGAAAAACTAGGAATAAGAAAACATCTAATTATTAAATCAAAAAATTATTTTGAGAAACCAAATGGAAAATGAAAATATTGAATCATTCCAAATTCCATTTGATTAGTATTTATTCATATTAACATTAACTATAACACTTTTATTATATACCTTATTCTTTAAAACATAATGAATTAACTTAGCATGTCCAACCACATCCAAAATTTTTCATCCCAACATAAATCCAAGTTTTTATTTTTGACTCCCCCAGATGAAAAATAAAAAAAATAAAAAGAGAAAAATTCTATGTGGGAAAATACCATTTTGGTTCAAATGATTGTGTTATGGTATTGGGTTAATAAATTATAAAATGGTGCTTCAATAATGAACTAATTCTAGGTTATGTGACTAACTAACCATGAAATCATCATGCGATAGGAACTGGGGAGTACTTTGATGTCATCTCATATCATGGTTGCTATTGATCATATGAAAAACCCAGGAAATATGAGCGGCAAATTATTTCAGGATTATTTGACCGGTTTATAAAAGCTATCGATGAAGGAAATATTTGTGTTCATTTATGGACTTGTGACCTTACCAAAATAGACATCCAGACATGATTTGGAACACACATGAGGTGAAACATTTGTCATACAACCCATAAATGTCTTGAGATAGTCATATTGTTGTCTTCCACTACATTAGAGACACATATTCCATTCCAAACTTATGAAGATACATAGATATAATATGTTGATATCTATAAAAGCCATTGATTTCATTCAGAAGAGGATGAAGAGAGTGAAAAGGGATACAAGTTAAAACATATAGGAAAACTCAAATATTTAGGGTAAAAAAAGGGTAAAATAAGTCTTTATGGAACCCCATTTTGAAACATGGTTAGTCACCTTGAAGAAAGAAAATTTTCCAAATGGTTAAAAATTTATGTCTTCAATTATGACATTGGAAAGTCTCAATCACAAGATCGTACATAAAAATAGTGATTGCATGACTTCATATCAAATAAATTATCAAAGGATGACCATTCATACACATGATCATGTCACATGATCATTAAAACCTATAATAGTTATGCTATTATCTGAACCTGATTGCAAGACCCACATATTATTCATGTGATTCCCTAACATCCACATAATTAAGAATGGTCCTCCTTCAATAAAAGTAATAATTTCTTTGTATATCATCTATTTTTCTCCATTTAGAGTAAAATATTTCTTACATACCAAGTCACTAGGATAAACCATAGATCTCAATCAAAAAACTTTATCATTAGTGTATGTCCCCAACTTTTTCATCACATAGATACATATTCCACACGAGTCATATTATCCTTTATTTTCTCTCAATGGATCAAAAATGAACCCATATACTAAAATTCCAACCATGTGATACTAGAACCTCATCCATATTATGAGAATATAGTATATTTTAAGCCCCAAACATTTCCTCACTAGGCTATTTTTCTTTTGATTCATAACCAAAACAATGGAGTTTATCGCGGTGTTAGCCCCATAAATTTTATTCTCATAAATTCATACCTCTTATATGCCTAATATACCTCATTTTTTCAAAAATTAAAATGGATCTAATAATATCATAAATCTTATTCTTAAGTATCATTAGTACCTTGATCCACGTAACTGGCTAGAAATAACCTCATGTTTCTCACAATGTGCTTGGATGATGTGGGATTAGAGGTCATGGTTTTTTTACGGCCAATTTATCATATTCTAGTTCCACACCTTATGATAATAAACAAAATGGTAAATATTGGAAAAAAATGAACTCATATTCATATTTACAATGGATACATAATATTCTTATTGAAGGTTTGATCCCCCTTAACAAATCCAGATATTCCTTTAATAAGAAAATTGTGGGATCAGATTCCTATTTTTATAGGATACATATAAAACCTCTACCAGGATCGAGCCCCATAAATAATATAAAAAATAAACCCACAATACATTACCCCATGTTGAGGATATGGAGTCCCCCATATATTTACAGATGTGTTATCTTTTCCTTTTAATCACGAACAACTATATTAGAAAGGGTAACCATTGTTATAATAACACTATTAGGAACCACTCTTGAATACATCATAAATATAAAAGAGAGATTCAGAGTAATAAATAATTCCCAACAACATGGGTTTGATGAGCCTAATATCCTATAATAGAGAATTTATTTATACTAAAGGAGTAATCAGTATGTCCCCATGACTGAATGCCTTTAGAAATCATGATTTTGAATTACATTAAACAAAAAATAACTGGATCTGGAATGATAAAATGGTGAAGCCGATGAGAATCCTAAAATCATGAAAATAATAAATATCATTATTAGATTATATGTAAACCTACATCAATGATACTAAAATTATGGGTACAGTCATTGTATTTACTCTACGACTAAAAAATAATAATAGATACCATCAATTATACATAAATGGTGCAGGAAATGAAACATTTCTCTCATGATACAACCATTGGATAATCCATAGAACCATAGACCATGAGAAATATTCCACATACACAACATCTTAAATGAATGGTTAAAAACATTATGATATGGGAATACCACCTTAGTGGAACCTTCCACAAATTGGAAGATGCACATGAATGCCTCTTTTTCCTATGGAGGGGAAATCTATCCCACCCATTGAATGAAGAGGAAAAATATGTGTCACCCATTTCCACTACAAACTAGTTCATGGGTTTTTCAATTGAGCACAAAAACCCATTCCTCTCTTATATTGGAGAAGTGGAGAAAGAAGAAGACCTTGTCTGTATTTCTCCTCTAGATATATAGATGAAAGAATCTATCCCTCATTACCATCACCAGTACCACACAAATAATATTCATCCATAACCTATAAAAGGGATATTTTTAAAACTTTCCCTAAGCCCAATCATGTTGGGACATTCTAAAGGACTCACTATGGATGATGAGATGAACCAATAAAGGACCATCTAATAATCCAATTTTCTATGATGCTTATAGGTGGAATAATCAAACAGTTTATAGGGAGCCAAACTATATCTTGTCCCCTCCTAAAAGAATTATCTATTATAATATAGTGGCCCCAAAGGATCCTCCTAATATTCAAGCTCTCACATATGAATACCAAAACCCTAGCATGGGTGTATTCAAGGAAACGACCTATATTTGATATCCCAGCCATGAAAAATGTTACCATATTTTAACGGTTCCCCAAAGTTAGATCATATCCCACATCCCACATATGTATTCTGATGACATACATGGACATTGCCATAAGATATGGCTTACATACCAACTCTAGAATATCAATCCTTCCACCCTATTTAGTGCCATCCTAGTGATTTTTTCATATCATGTCCTCTATATATTAATCACGTCAGAATATTCTAATGATGATATGGGGGGAAGAGTGGGCATATACCTTAATATTAATCAAATAAGATTGTCAGTATATCTACAAAATGATAATTATAAGGGAGAATATTCTTACTAAGACCCACTAGAACTACAATAATATCCTTGAAAAAATAGAGGTTATTTTTTCTACATATTCTAGAGATCACAAATAAAAAATCCCATACCCTTATATTAGAAATAGAATATCACTAACATATCCTATCATCAATCAATGTATATTCCTATATTCA
Source organism: Viscum album (assembly GCA_963277665.1). Classification (NCBI taxonomy): domain Eukaryota; kingdom Viridiplantae; phylum Streptophyta; class Magnoliopsida; order Santalales; family Viscaceae; genus Viscum; species Viscum album. Next base: position 1,010,149,190 of record OY728160.1, read on the forward strand.
TGTCAATGTATTACTAGAAGGAATCCCATTCTAGCCTCGGTAGAGAAAGACCACTACAAACATATTTTAATGATCAAAAAATATCAGGAACATATCCATGCACTTTCCAATTAGAGGAAAATTCAATATACCTCATAACACTTATAGAAAAGGTAATATATTATCTACAAAATTATGGAAGTCCATCGAAACATCCTGACATAGTATTCAAATCCAAACCAGGCTCATGACCCTGTTCAAAAAAATTTTGAACTACATATTAAAACATCAAACTTAAATGTATCTCATACCCTTTATATGAGTTCAAATACTCACCAAAATACAAAAATTTCTCCCTTATAATTGTATTAAATCACAAAATAATATAATAATGTTCATTAACATATCCCAATGACGAAGAAAAAATGGAACTACATATATATTCAAACCCATATAGGAGGTGAAAAAAGCTTGAAAATAATATATAAGGAGTCTCATTCCCCTACCCTATTGAATGACAACATCCTTTTGAAAACACAATTCACATCTAAATATTCTCATGGATCCACCAAATATTCATCTAAAGAAGATGGTCCTAAAAAAAATGTCGTCCTTATGGTGCTATATAGATGGTTCATGATAACCATTCCCTTAAGATCAAACATATACATTATTCTCATGGTATTATCTCTTATAGAAGAGGACATCATTAATTTATTAGAGTAACTTGGAATATAATTGTTATACAAGAAAATTTTCATATATAGTTTATCAATATTCAAGATTCAACCATTTTAATCACCCCTAAAAATCAGATAATTCTTCCAATTAATCAGTAGATAAAAATGAGCAAAGGAAAACATCCCTACCGTCCTCAAGTACTACACCATCTTCTTTCAAAAAGCATCCCTTATGGTATGACTATGTTTAGGTGAACATTTCAAAAGTGGATTCCACCCTTGATTTGTCGAATGTGTTAGATATATAAAATATAAATATTATGCTTTAACCCCTGTAGTTCACTCAATATCATATCCTAGTGGAGATGAAGGTTGGATGTATACATTACCTAGTGCTAAACATTCATGAGAAACATCATCACCTAATGGATAAATATCCACCCAATGAAAAACATTCTAAGAATGTTGAGACAAAAACAAATAATTGTAGTTGACAGGACCTCACAACCCTTTTTCGGGCATGAAACACAAAATAGAACAATCTGAATAAAAATATATATCATACGTCACATAAAATAATGAGTACCCTTTACATAATGATCATAGATTATACATCTAATGTACACATTGGAGGGTGGGGTGAAAATGAAGTATTACATTTTACCCCTCTCTCAGGGAATTAGACTTATACATGGAAGATACATTGATATTTCAAAGCATTGTGACATGTCTTGTGAAAAAAGGTGAATATGTTGACTATACCATTCAATGAATTAATTATACATCTAATCCTTGAATGATACATATTAATTGAGAAATATTCATTGACCAGATACTGCTATAAGTATCTCAGAATGTCATTCATTCCTCCAACTAGAGAATGTGGAGTCCAACTACCAAGGATTTACCCACAAAATCTCATACTTCACACTCATAATGTACACTTAAACCCACTCATAATATGGTAAAGTCTTAAGAAATCATAATTATTTACTACACTCTGACCAATGATGTAGTTCACGATCAACCCTAACCCACAAGGCTGGTGGATTTTATATATAATTTACCACTATATCTGACTTTGGGATCTTCAAAACCCCAATAATATAAGTATTCAGTAGTGGTATAATCCAATCATCCTCATCCTATAGATTTGGGAGTATTTATATCTTATTTACCTCCCTTATCCAGAGAGGATGTTTTCTTTATATTGGGAAGTAATTTTTTAGTCCCACCTCATCGATTCCTCCCAATTCAGGAAATATTGTTACCTCCATTTCGGAAGCAGTTAGTTATAATGAAATGAGATTTTTTTTTCAAGTTTCCATTTTCAATTCAACCTTTTTGAAGTATATAGTGGGGAATATAAAACTCCATAAGGGATTTAAGATGAAAAAGACCAAAAAAATAGTTCATGTAAAAAACATATTATAGTTACTTACTAAAATGTATTATGAGGTAATAAACCCTATCCATAACACAAATATATTGGCTGACATGAACCCAATGGAAAAATATTCAACGATTAATATAATTAACCCCATAAATAAAGATACTAAAATAGAGAATTGGAAGTAGGATTTATTGATGCAAAAAATAAATCTCAGGATGAGATGCATAAGAAAAGTGCCTATAAATGGATTAAAATGTAGGATTAGAACCTATGTCATACCAAAAATTATTTTACACCTCCATGGCATTCCTCAAAAACAGAAAAAATAAAATTTATAGCCATTTCATGTCATCCACCCAAGGTTGCAGACACACTCAAGGTAGAAGAATAATTGGCTAGGTATGAGGCTGATATAGGGGAATTATAATAACACAAGGATTCATTGCTTGGTTAAAATTTTCTTAATAAAAGGAATCCCTTGATAGAATATAGTGCATCCCCTCAAGTTTCCATGACTTATATATAAAGTGTATTTTAAAAAATATGAACTAAATTTGGTAAAATAGATGAATTCCAATCAAGGAAACAAATATATTTGGCCCTCCTATCCCAAAATATAGGGATTTCCCTCTTCCTGGATAGAAAATTGATCCATTCCATGTAAGGAAACCCCTATTATGGAAAATTATGAACCATAAAAAAATACATTCATGTTGACCATATTCAGTCTCACAAACTATGGAGGAAATCCTCACGGAGCAGTTTGAGAATATTTAGTCCCTTATAACATGGTAGGAATCCATAGATGTAATCCTTATCCTGAGTGGGTGGATGAAACTCCTCATCCTACATTCAATAAGAGCCCAACATTCCCAACATCTGATAACACTATATACCTTGTGAAATATTTGACATAGTTTACTTCCCACTAAAGACTCATGATTGTTATAATAGGGAAACACGAAGCATTGATGATGATGCGATTTGTGAAAACCGCGGTTGGACTATCCTTTTTCTTATATAATAGCATGCCATCTTGGTCATTGAATAATTAGGTAGAGTTTCATTATAATCTTATAAAAAAATTTATTCCACTCATAAAAAAGGATTAACATAGACCTCCCAAATTATAAAAATAATTAAAATGAGAGGGTCTTATATTTCACCCCTTGGTGGAAGGGCCTATCCTACTCAATTGAAATGTATCCACCATTAAATCCTATTGTAGACCTTCATTATCACCACCCAACCTATCCTAGGGCCCATGCGTTAACTACCCTAGCCTGCCTCCATATGCTAGGGGGTTGCGACTAGTTCTAAAGGAAAAAAATCTTAGGGATCCCTTTACCTAAGAACATATACACATAAATGAATCCAAATCACTAAAAACGATATAAGGAATAAAAAATAAGCTACATAACTCATATATATAATCCAAAAACATTCATCAACGTCTAAATTGTACATGTACTAAAATTTAAACTAAATGGGAAAACAAAAAAATACATTCCCATCCAAAAAAGTTCCCCAACGTGGCACTAAAAGAAATGTAAAACTACTAAAAGAGCCTTGCACATGGATCCTAAGATATGACCACCGTATGTAGTCCAGAATCCCCATATCCCTAATCTCCTCTAAAGTCATGATCAACCTATCAATTGTCTCTATATGGCATGATACATTCAGGAAAATCCCATGTAGGGGTGAGTATAAACATTCATAGCAGGATGCCTAAAAAAGGAGAAGGAGGTGCAATAAGAGATAAAAATGAAGTGGAAAGTAGTAGATAGAACAAGGTACAATAAAGAGTATAACTCAACCCAAAAATTGTTTAATGTAAGGTCATCTAGAAAAAAGAAGATATAAATGATGTAAAGATGAACTTCTTGTTGATTCTTTGCTCCATATAGTAGTAGAGTAAACTCATCCAACCATGAGAAGCTAGAAACGGAAAGAACGTGACATACCCGGTCCGTCTTCACCTCTTCTGGAAGAGAGTAACCAAAACATATGGTGTGGGTACTGAAATATGACACATAAACATTCTTAGTCAAAGAAACCAAAACATAAGATAATGTGGATATCCATGTCACAACCCAACCTAGTAAAAGAGTCTCCAAAAGTTCTTGAATAAAACACCAATGAATCCAGTCATCCCTCATGTCTTCCCAGAATACATAATTCAAAGGGACTCAATCACATCACATTGAAAATATCCTTTTGGGGTGGCTTTGTCTCCCCAGACAGTTTTAGGTTTCATCACAAGGGTGTGTGTCAGTGGGAAACCATCCATCATTCTCATAAGTCCAAGGGGTTGTATAAACATGTCTTCTCACTAAACTATATAGATAGATGCTGTAAAATCTAATTATAGGACCTTATCCCTAATTTTTGAGGGGAATTAAACTCTAGTTGAAACTATTGGGGAACCATGCCCTGGTATATTATGGGGATTCCATGCTAGGTCAATAAGGAACCACGCCCATTCTAATGGGGGATTTCACTATGAATTGCTGGGGACCTGCGCCCTACCTGGTGAGGGGATTACACTCAGAATTAACTACAAAGGACCTGATCATATGTTTATGGGGTATTCCACTCTTATAGTCATCCTAGAGGACCCACTCCCCTAGCACATTAGGGGGATTCCATTCTAGGTCATCGAGTAACTACACTCTTCATCCATCCTGTATGGTACCTCTCGAAAAACATTGTGGAATGTCACTACCTAGCCCAATTTGGTGGTATGTTCAAAAAAATATGATAAACATGCCTGATCATAGCTATCATTGGACATCGCCTGAAAAGGGGTCACTCCTGGAAAATCATGCATAATACCGCGAAATCCACCAAGTAGGGCACCAACTCTTTCTATGCAGAAAACACCTGGAATGGGCCGCACACATGCCAATATCCTTATCCAAAAGTACAAGATATGAGAGGTAAAGGATAGATAATGTGGTGCATGGTGTGTGTGGGGCCTACACAATGTTTGGCCCTACTACATCACATGGTCATATAAATTTCTATACTCGGGTACCATACTATGAACTAGTACACCTAGGTGTGCCATTGTGCTCCCAGAGGACATGGAAGATGTAGCTAAATAGGCTGATGAGTACACGATGCTCCTCGTCGGTCTGATGGGAAAGACATAATTCTATCGACATGCCTCCTTATGTGGCCCCGAATAACAAAAAAATCACACCATTGTGATCCTTAAATAATGAACACCCGATAAACTATTCAAACACTCAAAACAAACTCCCGATGAAGAACCATCGTCTTTTAGCATCACACAAGAGTGGTGATTCATGGGGACCACTCATATATTTTGGATGAAGTTATTTAAAAAATTATTTAAAAATATGTCTCAAATTTAGGGTAATTAAATAAATAATAGTGTATAAATGAAAATTCATATCTAGGTGTTTCATCCGACCAAAGAATCTCCCAATAATAATAATAATAATAATAATATTAATATATTTGGACATATCTTTCGACCGTGTCTCAAGCCTAAAAAATAATGTTATCAAACTGGCCAAAAAATTTCCATCTAGTTGATAGGAAAGTGTGTCCATAGATGTCATGTCAAATAGATTCATACTTTAGATGTTAGAGCGGTATGAATCAATAACCTGAAGACCCGACCTAATTCGACCTAGCCCTGTTGCCTCGACCCGACCCATCAACCCCATCCCACCCTACTGCACCATGGCCTGACCTACTATACCTCACCACTACCTGTGTGTCACACACACCTAGTTCTTCTACACTGTACCACAACACCACAACCTTCCCACGACATCGCCACCACTTGCAACCTGACCACCGTCGGTCTGCAAATAGACTGTCACATGCCAATGGTCCTTACGTAGACCACCATGAACTCACTGATTCTCCTAAATTTTTTTTGAGGCCATAAATGGAATCATCAGGATGATTTCTTCATTGAATCATGAACATGTAAATGATTTTCTGGTGTTTCAAAAAGATAAAAGGTAGGTGTCACTTCCTCTTTCCCCTGCGCCTCCTTCAGAGACAGAAACTGAAAACTGACATAGATCCAAAATCCTAGGATTTAAAACTTCATAGATTTATTATTTTCATAAAGAGAGGATTCCACGCTGATTTTTAGAAAATTTTACTGATGATGAATTTGAAGAACGATGAAGAAACGAGGAAGAATACACAGTTAATTGGCTCCTAAAATAGATTTGTTGATGGCCTTTCTAGTATTCCCATCAATGAAGATATTATGAGTAGAAGAAATGATAACTAATCTAATTCGACAACAGAACACTGCTCAGGAAAAATCAGAATCCAATAGAATACTCCTACCAAGATTTTGTATCCTTTGTTGGGTTCACTATACTCTGATCTAATCGGTATGATGTTTCATCCCTATTTAACAAGGATTCAACCTAGAATCATCGATCTAATAGAGAGGATGGAGCTCTTCCAACCATATGAGGAAATGACCCAAACCCTTTTTTATTTCCTTAAACTCTTATTTTTAGGAAACTGACAGCAATCGTTGAATCAAAACCAACCTCACTCTCTCACCCCAGGTCACCCCTAGGGTAAACATAATGCTACAATCTCCATGGTGTTCACTGATTTACAATCCCAGTCACCTTTCAGAGGTTAACTGAATTAATGTCAAGGAAAATAATAATTTTATTTAATACTTTTATTTAGGATTACGTACTCCAATTAATTTTCTAAAGAAGGCCATGCCGACAAAATTTATGTCCTGCCAAGGGTAAAATCTATACTCCAATATCAACCATGCACTATGATTTTAAATCTGAGAAACCACTTGGGAGATCTCCTATTTCTTCCATGTGAAAATTATAAAATATATTTAATAGTTTTTGTAAAATTTATTATGGTCACACCAAGACATGGAATCATATGTCATCCCAGCACCTAGAACTGAAAATACACGATGAAATATTCTGAATTCTTATAAATAAAATAGGTGCCTACATAATTCCCTCCTTCATGATTTTTCCCTTTAAAGGAATAACTAGGGAGAAAACTCAGGATACTAATCATAAACCTGGTTGTACATCTCTTAGGAATTCCCATACACATTTCCATGCTATCACAACATGAAAACCAAGGGAATGGTTCATACTTGTATGCTCCACTCTTTTTGATGACATACGTAGGATCATCCATGTTTTTCTCAACTACAACAGATGGAAAACATCATGCACCCACTCCAACTATAGTTTGGGGTAATGTGGTTGAGAACCTCGCCAACCCTCTACATTATCTCTAACAACATGATAATATTTTTGTATTTCTTTCATTCTAGTATGGAATCCAAGATTCATGCCCTCAACATATCCTCAAACTCTTGGATAGTGTGCTTGGTCAGCCCATCGATCTAGGGGTGAATGATTGTACTCATCCGAATCAGGGTCCCGAATTCCTCCTGCATGCCTTTCCACAATCGTGACATAAAACGTGCATCACAATCAGATACCTACATTGATTGTACCCCATGAAAGAGGATGATATCCCATATGTAATACTACGCAAAACCCACATATGAACACTACTCACTGATCACAAGGAAGTGCACCAAAATTGTGATTTGGTCTACTATTTCCCAGATTGAGTCATATGCCTTTTATATCCATGGAATCCCTATGATGAAGTCCATCGATATGTCATCCCATTTCTACTATGGAAATTCAAGAGACTACACAACCCAATGAAACATATTACTCAACCTTCACCTACTGATAGGTGAGGCATCATGAGATGAACATAGCTATTCTTAAACTCATTTCAGACCACCAAAACGACTGATAAAGATCAATATAATCCTTTCCCTTAATAGGATGTATAGCTATGGGTGAAGTGGGAAACTCCTTAATCACAACTACAACCACTACCTACCCCTGGAATAAGATCTCGTGATTGCATTCATTAGAATATCCATCTTTTCTGTCACCTATGCATATTTGAGTCACACTATATCTCACAATCATTGTATCAAAATCTAGAGTATCTCACATGCTTGAGAAGAAAAGTTGTTTACACCAATGACTGGAGAAAAATTGTACCCTCTTTCTATAATAGTGCAGCTACAAGGAAGCTAACTGCTCCGAAACATCCCACAGTAGGTGAGCCTAAGAATTCCATGTAAGGGAAAGTGCTACAATGAGTCTATGTCCTGGATTATAGAATATCTAATATTCGTAGTCCTATAAGATGCTCAACTAGCATCTACACCTCATGTTCTTGTCTCTCTAGGTGAATATGTACCTGTGACTCTGGTGGTCTATAAAAATATCAATGTGCTCTCTTAGAAGGTAGTGTCTTCAAATCCTCAAGGAAAAGTATTCTACTTCTAGTACCAAGTAGTGATTCACATAGTCCTATTAATGGGATCTCCATAACCTCAGGTTGTACCATGATAAATATTGTATCAATGTTGACGTCGAGCATGAAAAGGTTCCGACAAACAGGGCTGGTGGGTAAACTCATCCTACCAAAATATGCTAAACATTGAAAGCATTTGCCATAACCAGTATGTCATTTCTTCTCTTGGAAGGAGAGTAAACCCAAACTAGACACGATGGTATACCAAATAGTATAATTATATGTAAAATTATGTTACGTAGAAAAATCCAACGGAAATTATAGGATCTTCTCCAACACTCCACTACACATCCTTTCTATGAATGCACATGTCAGAGGGTCTCCTCCACCACATATCGATACTATCCATTTTTGGGTGGTAATGAATCTCCCTCAGAGGTTTATCACATAAAAACATGCATCTTAGTGGGGGAAGAACCACACATCCAATGCATTAAATGCTAAATTGAACCACAATAAATAAATGGTAAAACTAACGCCCCACGTCGCCCATGAAAAACCTCAAGCAAGAAGTAGGGAAGAAGGGGTACCTCAAACAATGTCTAAAAAATCCTGCCTAAAAATGTAGAAGAGACACACAACATACTTCTTATCCTATCACACACTGTCAGATCGTAGTCATCTTTAACATGTAGCTTCCTACAACCCTAGCTTCAACCTTCCTGAACCTGACATGGCCCACCTATTGTTGGAGGTGGGACCTCATAGAATCATAAAACAACCATAACTCCTCATGATCCACTTCTAGCACAACTGACTCAAGGACCCCCATACTCTCCTGGTGTTCCCTGATCATGAAAACATATTATCTGTGTTAGTTCATTTACTATCTACCTCGGAAGATCGACATGTCTGGCTAGGAAGTCTCATGCCATGTAACATCACCCATCAAAATCGTAACAACTACCCTCCCTGGGCTGCCTTGGTGCTCTACACAATCCTAAACCTTATGCGTGTGTTTTATCAAGGAAAGACCTCCTACATCAAGGGGACCTTCAAAATGATTTCTCTTAGCATCAGAAGGTGTCTCAGCTCTAATGTGCCCACAACCAAAACTAGCTAACTGGAATTTCACTAACAGAAAGCTCTCGGTCACCAGTTCTCGCTCGAACACCCCAAAAAAGGTGAGGATTTTAAAGGGGACCATGTCGACACATATATCTATATGGTGTCCCTAGTCAAACATCCATACTCGAATGTATGAATCATAGATCATTTCCAATGCGTAGCATGTATGGTCTTCCCACATAGTTACATACTCAACCAATTTCATCCCTCCCGGATAAAGCTCTATAAGCTCCTAAATATAAATGAAGTGTATATTGGAGGGTTAATATTCATCATAGAAGAGATCAACCAATTATAGAGGTATTGGATTACTCATAAATTTGATTAAATGTATCTTTGATATTTTTAAAATATTCCAACTCATTTGAGCATGACATCAGGATAATCTCTCCACGTAGTTCTTCAGGAAGATAGAGAAGAGTTTTATGTAATATTCCTCCTTCCATGTTTTGAAAATGGAAAAGAAAATACAATTAGGGGGTTTCAATATTTAGATAACAAGATTGTAAAAAATAAATAATTGGACATAGTGGGATAAACTGTTATTAAATATCCTAACTTATGATATCCAATGTTTCAATCTAGGTTATCCATGTTCTATTTCATAACATATATTCATTTAGGATTTTTTTCTGTTCCATTAATAATGGGTTATAGTAATCATATGAATTTAAAAAATCATTTCCCCCAGCAGTGTTGAACCAAGATTATATCAAGGCCTGTTTTCATGCACCAGTTTCCATTTGAGTCCTGATCAAAGAGGCGTTTTTGGGTTTATCGCTTAGATACATCTGTGTTAGAGCCACCTATAATTGTTCTTATATCGGAAGGGATGTATTTTCATAATAATACACATACTCTATGTCCACAAAAAATTAGGGATATTTTCATTATACATAGTCTTAACTTGAAGGCATTCACTTGGGTTTCTAAATCATATGCACAAAAATAACTAAACCTCCTTCTTATACCAACAATAACAGCATGGAAAATTATAACATATTTAAACATGATTTATTACATAAACATGTACTTAAGAAAACTATGAGGATAGAGAGGTCTATTTTCATGGGAAATTTGGATCATTAAATGATAAATGAAGACATAAACTACAAAATCATTATTGAAAACATCATTTACATGACCACAACATTCATTTGTACTTAACACTGCATGAGATAACCTAAGGACATACATAATAAGTGGTAAGCTACAAAGCCCAGTAAGAGATTATACATGTAATAACATGAAGAATACATTAAATTTTAAGAAATAGGCATATAAATGGAGCATAATAGAAACATGAACATAATTTCATGATATAACATTGTTATAATAACATTGAAATGTGAAGAAAATATACAACATGATATTAGAATGAGACAGGGATCATTGCAAGTGGATTTTCGTGGGTAAACCCTCATTGCACAAGAATTAGCATGGGTGAACAATCATTACACATGAATAATAATGATTATACCCTAATTGAACATGAATTATCATGTTTAAACCCTTAATGCACATGAATTAACATGTGTAAACTCTCATTGAAAATGAATTAGCATGAGTAAACCCACATTGCACATGAGTTAGCATGAGTAATCCCTTTATACACATGGATTTTAATGTGAAAAATCTCATTGCACATGTATTATAATGAGTAAACCCTCATTTCACCTAGATTATCATGATACGAAACATTACCCAATTCATTGGAGCACTATCAGGTCAAACACTTCATAAAAATTTCATTTCATGCATATGTGTGCCAGATGAATCATATAACATGGAACCATTAAAAATCATTATTTGTTACCTGATAAAGGAATGTGGAATACATACATCTAAGTACCCTTAAATATTTATATGTTAATAAATGTGCACACCCTTTATGGATTAGTGGGTATGGTATTCACAACACAATTATTTTATCTTTGGAAATCATAGTGGAATTTCGGTAGCATAACGACGTCCCCTAGAAAATTCAAAAAAAATATGATTAAAGTGGAAGAGGTATATCATAATATATAAAAGAAATTTAAGGTAATAGGATCATATAGATACATGTACCAAAAAATGGAATTTGGAAATATAAGGTGTAACAAAATAAGCAAAATTGAAGAAAGAGGATGAATGGAAGAACTCTTATGAAATTTTGGCATGGTAATGTGTATATGTGGGAGGGATTAATGAGATCAAAATAGGTATCTCATAATTAAAAAATAAAGAGGGTAATATGGATGTGGTGAAAAATAAAACAGAAACATTTTTAATTGAAAATAATAGTGTATACCAACATAAAGAAACTTGGAGAAAAATGAGAAATGAAGAAATTTCTTTAAAAAATTCGGCATGGTAACAAGAGTACATAAGGTTTCATAATTGCGATATATGAGAGTGAAAGGGGATCTCTAGATTTATAAATCAAATTGTGAGTATGTATTAAATTTAAGAAGATATCACATCACAGTAATAATGGAAATTAAATGGCATAACATGAAAAGAATTCTTGGTAAATGAAGATGGTTGAAAATCCCTTATTAAATTTTGGCATAGTAACAAATTAGGTAATGGTCAAAATGAGGGAGGATAAATATTCCATAATTTAAGAAAAAAAGATATTAAATTAATTATTTTAAAGTAATCACATTATAACCATTCTAAATTATGATAACTACTTTCAAATAAGATGCTTGAATTTTAAAGGAGAGGAATTTGGGGATACCTTACTTGGAAGTGTGGCCCCAAAGGCTTGGGAGAGGCTTGAGAAAGGTTTATTGGGAGATTTTGGCTCCTTGGGTGGATTATATAGTAATTATGGAATACATTGTCCCAACAAAAAATTGTTTTAGTGAAGAGGAATTGGATATTTAGTGGGTTTATATAGGAAAGAAGAGAGATATCTTTATTATTTAGGTTTTAGAAACTACACATTAAACTAATCAAAAACAAATACCATATCGTCAGTTTTCCCATGGTTTCTACCAAAGGGGAGTGTCATAAAATATTTAATTTGTTATAGGGCCTAACATGTTAAAATATTAGGCTTTTTTATGTGGAGGTGAGTCAAACTCTCAAGGAAATCATTTTTGAATGTTAACAAATTTTATAACTCTTGGAGGGTCCACTAAGGAATTATATAATTAATCAAACAAACCTAAAATAGCTATTTTTAAAGGAAAAACATATATTTTCCAAGTATTAATATTAAATAATTTTATTACATCACTATTGGGTAATTATGATGTCATAGAACACATCATATATTTATACGGTATTTAATTTTTACCGAAATTTCAATTGTCTTAAAAAATTAGAAAAAATTAACCATTAGAAAATTTTGATGCCCTAATTCCGAAAATAATATTTATTTAATATAAACAATTTTAGGAAGATAATAATTTTCACATGTAAATAAAAACAGTCATTTATAGAAAATTGACTGGTTTTGACGAAAATAGTTTCAAAAAAATAATAATAACAACCATGGATATCATAAAACTTAAAAGATAATTTATATTTAATAAAAATTATATAATAATAATATTTTATTGAAATATTATTTATTCCAAAATATCATTAATTCATCAATATAAAATCTTTAATAAAAGAAGCAATTCAATTTTTTTCATACAAATATATTATTCTAATCAAACTGAATACCTATTCATTTATAGAGTAATAACAATAGGGAATATTATGACCCCTTGTAATTAAAATAAGTGTTCATATAACAATATTATAGTAACAATATTAATAAAAACTTGGTTTAATATAATAATTTATAAATTTCTATATATTACCATTTTACCTAAAAATCAAATTATGTAATTCATAATTTTTTTAAGAAAAACCGTTGTCATACATGAATTGATGGAATACGTCTTTTATTTATAAATTTGATTACACCAAAAATTAACTAATTCCTTATTAAATAACCCCTTATAACAGCAGTATAAAACCAAAAGGCAAGGTGTTTGATGGTGACAGACTCTTGGGGCAGCTCGGATAACATAGGTCGGGTGGTAATCTCTATTTATTTCTACTTCTCCGCAAGGTGATTCCATTAAAGCTTAATGTGTTGATGTTTAGCATGGGGTTGGTCAAGGGCCAAGCGTAGTGACACTACCTCCTCTTCGAGAACCGCATAATAAGTTTCATATGGATCAAGTCTACTAAATGAGGGCATCCTTTCCTTTTTCTATGTTGAAATGATTCTGTTTAAAAATCATAATTTTATATCAGTCATGTGGTCACTATTCCCCTTTAAGATACTTCTTCCCTGAATTTTCATTTTACATACTTTGTCGACAATAGGGGAGGGTACTTATCATTCATCTCTTAAATGAGTTCTTTAGTCTCTCCGATTAGAATTTCCATTATGTATAAATTGTTCATGTTTCACAATAGTACCTAATGATATTTATTAAATCATCTACATCCATCACTCAAAAACACCTCAAGCATGTTTGACTATATTTATGGAAGCACCAATAAGTCATTTAAAAGGTATTTATCACATATAATTTTAAAACATCTTCTCGAACTTGATTATTATAAAAAATTCTTAATGAATAATCATAAAAAATATCAAAATAGGGTTTTGGTATATCAGTTTTGGTGTTTCCCCAAATAATATATAATTTATACATATAAGCATCTCAGAGGTCACCCTATTTTGCAGTATCTAGAGAATCATTTAGCTCTTCATAATTTTTAAATAATGTGAAGAATGTGAAAGTACCATGACGGTAATTACCATGCATAGTGTGGTATGAATGTTGACAGTACTATATTCTCCAATAGATAGTGCCTAATACTTGAAGGAATCGTGGAATTAAAGAGGTATTGGATTACTCATATAATTTTTTGAATGTAACATTGAATTTTTAAAAAGTTCCAATTCCATCTGAGGATGAACTTAGGATAATATCTCCATGTAGTTCTTTAGGAAGATAGAGAAGAGTTGTTCAAGATATTCTTCCTTCCATTTTTTGACTATGAAAAAGAAAATACAATTAGGGGGTTTGAATACTTAACTAGTAAGAATGTAAGAATTAAAACATTAGACACAGAAGTGTAAACTTGTATTGTGTATCCTAACTTAAGATACCATATGTTTTAATCTAGGTTATCCATGATCTATTTAATATCATATATTCTTATGGAATTTTTCTAGTTCCCATAATAATAGATCATAACAAGAATATTAATTTACAAAGCATATCCCCCAGGATTGTTGAACCAAGAGTAGAACAGGCCCCATTGTCATGCACCAGTTCCCATTCAAGTCTAGCTCAATGCATCATTTTCTGGTTTTACCCCTAGATACATATGATCTAGAGCCACTATTACTTGTTAGTATCTAGACATGGATGCATTTTCTTTATAAAACACTTAATCAATACCCTCCAAAATTGATGTATGTTTTCTATAAACATAGTCTTATTCCTATGGATTTCACTAGGGTTTTCTAATCCTAATCCTAAAAATAACTAAACATCCCTCTGATACTAACTATAACAACTCTACCCTTTTTTAAATATTTGAACATTATCTATTACTTAAACATGCACTTAATCCAACTCTGTGGATCAAGAGTTCTAGGGTATTGGGAAATTAGGAACATTACATGACCACATAAGACATAAAATAAAACATCTTTATTGAAAAAATCATTAACATGACCACAATATCCCATCGTACTTAACACTACATGGGATAAGCTGAGGACATACATAAAGAATGCCTGAGCTATAAAGCATAGCATGGGAGTAAAAAATGAATAAAAAGATGAATTCAATAAATGTTTGTCAATTGGAACATAAATTTACCATAAGAGAAACATGAACACAATGGAAAGATATAACATGATTATCATAACATAGAAATGCAGAAACAAAAAATGACATGATATTAGCTTGATCCAAGGCTCATTAAACATAGATTATCATGAGTAAACCCTCATTTCACATTAATTAGCTTTATTAAACCATAATTGCACATGAATTATCATTATTAAACACACATTTCAGTTGAACTAGCATTAGTAAACCCTCATTGCACATGAATTAGCTTCAGTAAACCCTCATTGTAAATCAATTAGCACGAGTAAACCCCCATTGCACATAAATTAGCATGATTAAACCCTCGTTGAACAAGTAATAACATGATTAAAACCTCATTTCATATGGAATATCATGAGTAGACCCTCATTACACATGGTTCATCAAGATAATATACACTACCCCATGCATTGGAGCGCTACCATGACACACCCTTCATAAACATTTCATTTCATGCATAAGCGTGGCACATGTATAATATAACATGGAATAATTCAAAATTTTCATTTCATTAATGGTAATTGAATGAGGAATATATACATGTATGTTCCCTTAAATATTTATATGTTAATAAATCAGAATACCATTTATAGAAAAATGTTCATGGTATTTTCTACACAACGATTTTGCCTTGTAAAATTGCATTGCAATATTGGAAGCATAATAGCATGACATAAAAATTTCAGAAAGAAGAGGTTTGTGAGAGGGATAATGGTATCTCATCAGATGTAAATTAAATTGGCAGTAAGGGGGTCATATATAAACATGTCCAAACACATTAAATTTTGAAATAAAAGGTGTAATATAAGAAGGAAACTTTAAGAAAGAGGAAGAATGAAATAACTCTTATGAAATTTAGGAATGGTAACATGAGTACATGGGATAGATTAATGAGAGAGAAAAAGGTCTCTAATCATTCCAGAATTAGGGGTAACAATGGGGCAGTTCAAAATCATACCCCCAAAATTTTTAATTGAAAATAAAAGGGTATATGAACATAAAAATGGACAACAATGAGAAATGAAGAAATCCCTTACGAAAACTCAGCATGGTTACGACAGAACATAAGTGTTCATTAGAGGGGTAAATGAGATTGAAAGGGGATGTAATGATTTCTAAATAAAATGGGATTTTGGGATAATATTTAATGACATATCCCATCATATTAATAATGGAAATCAAAATAAATAACATGAAAATAATGTTTTTTAATAGAGGAGTGGGGAAAATACGTTAAAAAATGCTGGCATAGTAACCGATTATGTAATAATAAAAATGAGGGGGATAAAAAATAACTAATTAAAATAACATAGAATAGATTTTAAAATAATAATAATTAATTAATCACATTATAACAATTAGGAATTACATGAACTAATTTCAAAGAAAATGCTTGAATTTGAAAGGATGAGAGGAAAGTGGGGATCCCTTACATGGAAGAGTGATCCCAATGCTTGAGAGAGGTATAAGAGAGGATTATAGGTAGCTTGGGGCACCTTGGGATGATTATATGGAGATGTTGTTGGTCAAGATCTAAATGGTTTGAGTGAATATGAATTGGATATTGAGTCAGATTATATAATAAAGGAGGGAGAATTCATTATTATTTAGGTTTTGGACACTACACATTAAACTAATAAAAACCACCAACCATTCGATGGTTTTTACCATGGTTGCTGCCCAAGGGGAGTGGTATATAGTATTTTATAATGCCAATGGACGAACATATTAAAATATTAGGCTTGATTATGTGGAGGTGAGTCACACACCAAGGAAATCATTTTAAAATTATAAAATACGATTGATGTCTTGGAGGGTCCACTAGGGCATTATAAAATTAATAAAAAAATCTAAAATCACATTTTTTTATGATAAAACATATATTAGTCGAATAAAAACTTTATAGTGTTTTATTAAATCACTACTGGGTCATTATGATGTCATAAAACACATTATATATATATATGTGGTATTTAACTTTTACCCAATGATTTGATTGCCTCAAAAAATTATTAAAAATTCACTATTTGGATAATTTCAACTGCTTAATTACAAAAATATTATTTATTTTATAAAAATAATTTTTTAAATATGTGAATTTTCACTTTTAAAAGAGAAACCTTTATTTATTGAAAATTGAAAGGTTTTGAAAAAAGATTTTCCAAACCTTAATAAATAGTACATTTGACATCATAAAAATTATATGATGAATTATACATCATAAAAATTACATAATAATAATATTTTATTAATATATTATTTATTCCAAAAATTCATTAATTCATCAAAATAAATTATTTAATTAAAAAAATTCAGGTTTATCATATGAAAGTATAATTCTTATCAGAATGAATACTTAATCATTTATAGAGTAAAAAAATAGGGAATATTATCACCACATATATATAAAATAAGTCTTTTATAACACTATTATAGTAACAATATTTTTAGAAAGTTATTTTAGTATTATAATTTATATATTTCTAAAAAGTACAATAGTACACGAAAAATAAATTATTCTAATTCATTGTTTTTTTAAGAAAAACTATTATCATACATGAATTTATAGAATATGAATTATATTTATAAAATGGATTACACCAAAAGTAATTAATTAATTGTTAAATAACCCCTTATAACACCCCCATATGACCTAAGGGTAAGGTGTGCTATGGTGGCAGAATCTTGGGGCATCTTGGATAACATCACATAGGTGGTAATCTCTATTAACTTCCACATGTCCCATAAGAGATTATGTTCAGGTTTAATGTGTTGATGCTCATATTGGGATTGTTCAAGAGTGTGTCCCAATGAGACAACCTTTTTACAAGATTTAAAATATGAGCTTCGTACATCTTGTGTCTACTGGATGAGGGTATCATTTCCTTTTTCTTTGTCGAAAGGATTGTGTTTCAAAACCATAATTTTGTATCAGTAGTGTGGACACTGTTTAAGGGGTATATTATCAACGGTAATAATACATAATGGTAATTTAATCCAAATTTTCTTAAATAATTAAAAAAATTATGTGTTTTATATATCCATAAAACATTTAAATAAATAAAAGAAATGGAATATTATTCAGGAATTTTCGGGTCGTTAAAAAAACTCCCTTGTTATGAAAAGTGAAATAAGATTAATTTTTAACCATTTTTTAATATGTAAACATGAGTAATTTTTTTAAACAGTAAATGGAAAATATTCTAACCATTCTTTATAACATTTTTTTTGAAAACATGGACATTGAATAAAAATTATTTTCGACCGATGAGTGAAATAAAGGCAGTTTTCCTTTAAAAGTGTTTTTTGGAATCTTGAGTGCACAAATAGAGTAAAATGATATGTAAATATGTTTATTCATGAAATAATAATATGATAGGACATATAATTAATTTCTTTCAAGATATATAATAATATTTCATTATTAGAAACATAATAATAAATATTCATGATAAGCAATGACATTGTGACAGAAATCCTTTACCTCTTTTGTATATTTTTAATCATAAGGCCCCAAGAATAATGATCCTTATATTGAAATTTATATCCCATAAATTTATTATTAAAATCATAAAATTAATTATTGGGGTGTATATACACCCACTAATGAAACAACTGGTGTATAAGTCATGTTTCCCAAAGAAATAAACGTGATATGAAAATCCCTTACCTCATGTCTTTATTTCATCATTCACATTTACAAATTTTGGGTAATAATTATAGGTTTATTATAGATATTTTAGAGAACCATGACCATGTATTTATTATCATACAGGATTTTATTATGAATATTTATTTCCATTTTGTTAATAATTAATTCTTAAAATCACGAGTGGGGTAATGAAGACTCTTTTTTTCATATATGTTTTATTTTGGTATCATAAATGATTTTAATTTTCTCATGATTAAATAATGTAAAGTGTAACACCCGATATTTTAATGAGAAATATTTTTTATACTGTATACATCATCAATGGAATCATTCACCACACAAAACACTATCTTGGATTTCTTTACACGCAATCGCGACCTTCCTCGATAGCTTGCGTTGTACGTAATATCGGGTTTCACTAAACAACGATATGCTATTAAAATATTATTAAAACTAGGCGTTATGGATATTAATACCCACTTTTTTAAATTTTATAAATTTTATCTTTCAAAATGGACTTCATTTTTGGATATGGAATATCAAAATTAGCCTAGTGTGAAATTTTGGTATTTTTCTAAAAACATTCTATTTTTGATGAATAGTGAAAACACTATGTTACTATTTAAAAACCGAATTTTTTTTTAAATAATTATTTATTTTATTTAAATTTATTATAGGTAAAAATTGTTACATAATACTTATATAATTTGAATGTAATTCATTGGAGACATTTTATTATAATTTTAGACATATAAAAATTTTATTGAACTTTTCACATTCTTTTACCCACCTCCTAGGAGAGTTTGAAAATTTACATAAAACATAATTTTACCGCTTCTGTGAGTGGAATTTAGAAAATCAGAGAGACACGATTAATATCAAGGAGTAAAATGTGGTTCAATAAGATAAATGTTTTTTTGGTGAATTGTAACTTTTTGCTTTTTTTTACCACGGTTGAAAGTAAATAGGGTAATTAAGGGTAAAAATGGTATTATTATTACCCAAACACATGTCATAATTCTATTGGATAAGTTTAATTCGACCAAAACGACCGTAGGAATAAAATATGACCATTTAGGTCCACTTGGATTAGATTAGGACATTTAATATTCTTTTATTCAAAGAGGAGTTAAAATAGTTAAAATCAATGTTTAATAACTAAAACATTTTTAATACAAAGTTTTAAATAAGATAAATTCGACTATAATTATTAATTATAAAGGTAAAGATATTTAATACATAGTGGAATTTTATTTATAATTTTTAGACTTTAAATAATTTAATTTATTTTTGACACAATGATATTGTAGTAATTACCATATGAATGAAATATTAACCTAATTGATGTTATAAATACCCAAATAAATGTAATTTGAGACTTTTTATGAATTAAACTAATTTTATAGGTCAGTATGACAAGTTATTATAGATTTAATTAACTTTTTTCTAACTAATAATTCTGTTATGATTTTCACAAAAATCAATTACCAAATAGTGTCAAAATTGACAAAAAATAGTATTTAAAATAAATATTATATTATTAATTGTTATTTTATTCCTAAAAATCAATGGTTCAACCAAATGACTTAGATAAGGTTATATATATTATAAATGAACAACTTTGGGTTCTTTTGGATTGTTATAGTAAGTTTATTAACCTTATAGTGTAAGAAAACAAGACGACACTGTAAAAGTGAAATTATTTAACTTAAAGTTAAATCTAAATGATAAGGTTAAAAGAGAAACCTAAACTTCTCTAAATTCTATTATATGAGAGGATTTAGACCCATCCCCACCTTAGCTTCTAAATAAATCAATTTAGAGCCATTAAAAACCAAATATGACTTTATAATAAAATAATATTTTTAGTTTTTCAAAAGGTGCCCCTCTCCTCCCTTATAAATGGGAACCTCCTCCCTCTCCTCCTCACACCACCTTGAGCCTTCTTGATCGGCAAACCCCTGCCAATTTCTCTTCTCCATCTCCCTATAAACATCCTAGTGGTCTTAGTCTTCTTCAAATACCATCTTTTTTTCCCTAAGAGGAGTTTAAGAAGAGGTGTTTCAAAGAAGAAGTAATGTCTGTTACCGATTATTTCAACTTTATTTCTTCTTCTACTTCTTCTTCTTTAGTTGTTTCATTATAAAGTAATAACATCAGTATCACTCATATACTGATATACTATTATAAATATGAAAAAAACCTATTTCACCTTCAATCCATCCTATGGAAAACGAAATTGTAGAGACCCAAAGCTTGATGTATATGGACATTACATTACCTTTGAGGAATTCTTAATACATAAAAAAAACAGACACCAATGGATCATAATAGTTTAGTGTCTTTGTAAACTCAGAATGTAATATTCTAATCGTGGTGAAAGATCTTCAACATCTCCCATAAATATCTTCCCCTTTTGGTTTTCTTACCTAAAATCTTTCTTTAAATACTGGGGAAAAGAAAACATATAAAGGGTGAGCTCAAATGCTTAGTAAGGGAAAGAATGGATAAAATAGAACAAATCATATACATTGGAACATAAAAACATTAACACAATGTTTAAACATCACGATCTTGGGCAATGAAATAAAACATGGCAATACATAAGGCATAGATCATAAAGAAACAATAATCACGATAAAATAGAATGGGAATAAAACATGTAATTGTGTAAAAACATTAAGCACATGATATGATTTCCATAGTGGCCAAAGCATTTCTGCCAAGACCATCTTAGTGGACAAAGTCCCTTTCTGAATCGAGCTCACTACTCGTTCCAGTCCGGTATTACAAAACAAGATTAACTTACTGTTCCAGCCATGTCTATCTCATGAGATATAAATTTTTACTCAAAGCATTGGAGGGAGATATAGGTCCCACCCATCTCATAATGAAATCATTCTTACTTGTGCCACAAAATAAACATACATCATTCATAATAACCCAATGAATAAAATGGGTTTCATAAACATCATCTCATCATCACATAATCCATGTAAAATAAATGGATATCATTTCATAATAAGAAAAGTGAAACCATGTAAATCATATAGACATTATACTTGAAACATACACATATGAAATAATTTCAACTTAGATGTAAAATAGTTTTGACAAAACACTTGAAATTAATTCTTAAGGAAAATATCCTTTCTTCATCTAAATCATTTTATTTTCACAAAATTCCATTCAATTTTAAAATAAAAGATTTTTTTTGAAAATATTCATGAAATATTTTGGATGAATCTTCATGAAAATAAGGTTTTATAAAACCGTAAAAATCCCTTCAAGTCGTATAAGTTAAAAAACATTCTCCTCGTAATTTTGTTGGAATAGTTAAAAAGTACCTCATAACATAATCAAAGGAAAGATTCCTTAAATAACATGTATTAAAATCCAAAATGGGTTAAAAGGAAATTTAACATACATAAATACACTTTTAGAAAACATGGACTTGTGTGATAACAATAACCCCAGGAAATACTTACGAATAAACAATCTCGGATAAGAACGAGATTGGAAAGGTTATCCCTTACCTTATGTCTGATATGCTTCATATTTATCCAAAACTATTGTATAATGATTTAAATAATGTCATTGGTTTATTACAGAATCATATTCATTGTATATCATATATGGTTCACTTAGGTTTTTATATTACCTGTCCATTTGTCAATTCCATGTTAAAATAGCGTTTTGGGTGAAATTGTTTCATTTATCGTACGTGTTTGAACTTGTTTTTCTTGATATTATTATTACTTAAATCATGATTTAATTACTTCCAGAAAGTAAAACATGATTTATATATCATATATATTCAGTATATATATATATATAATAGATAGATAAATGAAATGAAACACACCGTTCATGGAGACGGTAGGTCGTATGTACGCATGAACACTGTTTTCCTTTCTTTATTGACTTGAATTGATGTAAGTTGATGAAATATATAAATATATATACATAAATCTAGTAGGTTCATTATGTCATATATTTCATTATTCTTCATCATATATACTATATAATCATTCTTGAATGGATAACATGGAGAATGAATCTCATCGCGTCGTGGAGACGGTAGTCCATACGTACGCACGAGTGATGATATCATTCCCGTAATTATTGAATTTAATTGGAGTGGATGATAAAATATATAAAAATTATTATGATGTTATAATAACTATGTATAGTTATTCTTTACACCATTATACCCATCCATGTAAGGTGGTGTTGGAAAAACAGATTACACCACGGCGGGGAGACGGTATTCTGTACGTACGCATGCGCGATGATTTCGTTTTCCATAGGATGGATAGAAGGTGAAATGGGGTTGTTTCATATTTATAATTAAATATCATTAGTTATGTAATACTGATTTTATTACTTTATGATGAAAAAACAAAATAAGGGGAAGTAGAAGAAGAAATAAACTTGAAAGAATCGGAAGAAGAGATTACCTCTTCTTCGACGCACCTCCTTTAAGCTTCCTCTTATGGAAGTAGAGTTGGTCTTTTAAGAAGACCAAAACCTCCAGAATGATGCTAAGGAAGTGGAGAAGAGAAATGGGAAGGGTTTGGCAGAGATTCAGGGCTCAAAGTTGTGTAAATATGAGATGGAGGAGGTTCCCTTTTATAAGGGAGGAGAGGGGCACCTTTGGAATCCTAAAAAATATTAGTTTAATAGAAATTCAATCCCCACATAAAAACCACCAAAAATGACTCAATTCTAATATTAGATGAGAAAAGTTTTTAATCTCATCAACCAATCAAATTTATACATGTTTTGATCTTATTTTAAACCTTATCAATTGGATTTATCCTTATTTAATATATTTAATTCTATTTGTTGTAATAAAATTATAAATTTTAAATGGTTATAAATAATCACTTATGTGTTGTTAATTTCCATAATTGGATAATTTATAAAATTTTAGACTATATAAATTTTAATTTATAATTTTTAAATATTTCTTTGATTTTTGAACAATTTTATAATATGTAATTTTTATAAAATAACAATAGTGTCAATTTTGACACTATGCATTTGTTTGAATTTAAATAAAATATATACAGACGATATGTTCGAAAGAAAAGATTTAATAGATTCATAAAATGTCATAGTTATCATGAAAATTAGTGGAGCACATTAAATAGTTCATAAAATATTTATTTCAATATTTTTAATACCTTTAATTTGGTATATCACTTAATAAAATAACTACTACAACATTTTTGTATAATTATTAAATATACTTATATGTTGCATAAAAATTAAAAATTAATTACTAGGATGAAGATAAATCTTATATATTTCATTAGAATACATTTATTCGGATTTATCTTCTAAAAGACCCAAATTTTAAAATGTTATATTTATTATATTATGAGGGTGAAAACTTTGACATCATATAAAATAAAATAATATAAGTGTCACAATCACTTGTATAAGACTCCAAACGGTCATATATTCGGTCATTGGATGCTTATGGTGTATATATACACTACCAATAAGTTTTGGTCAGGTTTGGGAGCCCTTTAATATGTATTAATATTTCAATAAAAACAATATTATTCATATTTTTACTAAATAAATAATTTCGGCATCATTAATGTATAAGCTAATAAGGTAATTAAGTAACTCTTAAAAATTAGAAATAAATTACCATGATAAATAAAAACATTTTATCTTTAAAATGAGTATTTATAACCGAATTTATATTCTGTATAACCTTATATTAAAAATACATTAATTATTAAAGTCTGAGTGAGACATATTTCACTTTCCTTTAAATAAAATAACCTAAAGGTCTTAATCACCTCCAAGTGGGTTCTAATGGATTCCATTTCGAACCAAATATGTCTTAGGACGAAATATAATCATCAAATTGTATTAATAAAAGTGTTAGGGTAATTTTATAATATTATAGTTACCCTTGATTACCCAATTTACCTTTAACTATGGTAAATAAAATTTACCGTAGTTACTATTCATAATGCCCAAAAATAAAAAGTAGTCTATTAATATAATTTGGAAGCACTGATTCCAAATATTGAATCCATTTTTCCAAATTCAATACACATAAGTTGCAGAAATTAAATTAAACTTAATCTCGTTGTCGAAAGAAAACGGGTTTTTGATTAAAACATTGAAAAATATTGAGTTGATTTAACCTAAGATGGAAGTTTATTAAAGAAAAAGGAAAACAATAAAATAAAAAGATACAATCATGGAACACCCAACAACCATATTTTATGTATATGGTGTTGGAGATTAAAAACCAAAGCAACAAGAAACACCCAATGGAATAAGGTGAGCTTTGGAAGTCAACAGAAGGATCATCCTTTATTTGCAAATCAGATGGACCACTCCAAGCACTCCAATATAAAAATAAAAATGTTGCAGTCCACTCCAAAATGAGATATCATCTGTCCATGAACTACAAACAAAATGAGCAGTCCTGCACATTTTAAAGCTAGAAATGGTCTATTTTCAAAAACACAGCCTAGCCAGAGACCCCCTAAAAAGTGAACCAGCCGCTGCATGTTCTCAGAAGTGCCCCTTTAATGTGCTTAGAAATCCCATGCAATAAAATTAAGGCATTGATAAAGAATCTTGTTGAATTCCAATGGCATAAATTCTCAATGAAGATAAAAAACCGGCCGCACTAGATGACACTTCCGAGAGAGAGTCCGAACAATGCATTCCAATGGATACACTTTGAAAACTAGTGCTGAAATTAACAGTGATATGTAGATCTTCCACTTCATTCCTCATAAAGAGGGAAGAACTCCACCTTGGATAGACCTAACCAACATATAAAATCACCCAAAACCATGTTTCCCAGCCCATTCATAGTCAGGTTCAGCTCCATGTGAACTCAGTAGCTTCGAATTCTTTTTTGTCCAAGCCATTGACATTAAGTGGCATGATCCCGCCATGAGAAATATCATGGTGATTTATTTGCCAAATTCTGCTAGATCTACATGATATTCTTTACTTATTATGGGGATATGTTTTGAACTCTTTACCTTTAAAGCAGTATCCATGATTTTTCCAGCTTTAGGGGGTCTCCCTACTTTCCTTTTCAAGCTTTGAGGACCTTTGGAGCCTTGAAGCATGTCATCAATGTTTATAGCTTCAGGTATCCCACTGTCCTTTGAAATTCATTGTGAGCATCCGTGGGGACCAGAATAAGGTCCATGCATTGCAGAAGAAGGGCCATGTCTGGAGATATTTAGATCATACAATGCTAAATTAGAGTTAATTTGTGTTCTAGGAGGATTCATCATACTGCATGCATTGTCAAAAGAAAAAGATGGAACAGAACTGTGTGCAGAAATACTTTGAGAAGCAGCATTTTGAGCATTATTTTCAGACGAAGTAGATACATTCAATGTGTCAACAGTACTGTTAACAGTAGAATAAGAAAAAAATAGAATGATCATCATTTGTTATATCAGAAGTACCAGAATTGCTCCCCATGACAGCTGGTAGAAGAATCTGTAGGTCCTTCTGAGTATTGATGCTAAAAGCCAGTTCTGTAGTTGAAGTAGGATCACAATTCTGCCCATCTTCAACCACTATGGAAGTATCCAGGATTGAAGCATTAATTACATCTTCTTTATCATCATGTAAAGAGATCATAAAATCAGGGATTTCATTCTGAAAATTCAGAAAAAATGATAATCATACTCCTCATTCTGTAAGTCATAAACCAAATTACATACATCATTGGAAATCTCAGAGAATAGATCAAGATCCTCCTTTGAAACCCATTCTATAACTGGCTGAATAGGAACAAGTTTTAAGATCTGCTCTTCATCCTTAGCCACATCAGCCCATGAAACTATTTTTTATGAGGAAGAAGCATGATACTTTGGTGTAGAAGCATTTTCAAAAGAAATATGAGTGTTAATAGGGGGTACTGACTTTAGAATTCCTTTTTTTCAATAAAGACAGCCTTGTTCTTTTTATTTCTGTTGACATCAGTCCATTCAGAAACCTTAGATGGCACCTTTGAAATTCTCTGAATCAACCTAAAGTTAGAGACATTATGTCCCACAATTTTACAGACATCAAAAAAGTAAGGAACATTCTCATATTCCAATCAAATATCATTTTTAATACCATTTTCATTAAACAGAATAGAAGCAGGTCTCTTGACTTCCAGGTTAATGTCCACAAGTATTCTAGAAAAATAACCATTTTCACCATCCAAGGTGTGTTGATCTAGCCTCATAGGTGTACCAATACATGATGCAATGTCATTGAGGATTCTCGGATGCCAATACACCCAATTTAATCCCTGTAATTTTACCCAAATATGTGCATTATATTTCTTGACGTTAAAAGGAATAAAATTAATATTCCATTCTGATAACCTTAGAATGCCAGGTTTGAGTTGAAGGCTACCTAGGTTCCAAACTGAATTCAAGGAAGCATAGGAGGTGAAGGAAATGTGAAAATACCCTTTTCTGATTGAAATAAATTTCCAATCTCTTAAACTCCAACAATGAGAAATTCTGTTTTTTAGATCAGCAAAAGACCAAGGTTTGTCTCCCTTTGAGTAAATAACATGACCTAGTAATGAAAACTTACAAAGGTCCAGCCATTTCTGCAATGCATCCATATCCACAACCACTGAGAATCCACCGTTTTCTAACCTGGTGATATTTGATTTAGATTAATCCTCCTTTGTAGGATTTGCTGATCCAGAAAGAACCTTTGTGAAGGATAGATTCTTCTTTGGAAGAATCGATGATTCTTGGAAGCCCGAGGGTTTGAAAATTTCTTTCATTGCTTGACGATTGTCCTTGAAGGCCAATTCCCACTCTTGGTTGAAAGGATCCATTGAGAGAATCAGGTAATAAGATCATGGTTCTCCGAATCGCCATTGATGCAAAGAAAGCTTAGGGTTCACGCTCATCTTCTCCCCTATATTTGGCCATTTGAATGTAGTATCGTCCGAGGATGCGTGTTGATTGCATTCCATTTAACCTAAGAATTCAATTTTAAATCAATGATAATGACATAAATTATATTAAATGGTAAAAATATATTCTATTTATACTTTAAAACCATTCAATATTATAATTTTTCCACATAAATTATTACGATGAAAAAAGTTGTTTTTAATTAAAATATACCATGTTTTTACTATTCATAAAAATATGAAAGTTATCAGAAAATTATAAAAATTTTATCCAAAGTAATTTTTATATCCTGATTCCAAAGAATAATTTTATTTTCTCAAATTGAACTTATAAACATGTCAAAAACTAGATTTAAAGTGGGTGTGCCATCAAAAGGTGTCAAAACTGTAATTTTTTAAAAATATTTATTTTACCCAAAAAATTTATTTTGTTCTTATACCATGTTCTAGAAAATGTGTAAGATGAATAATAATGTTATAAAATTCAAAATTTAGTTAATACTATTCATAACGGCTAGTTCATAATAATATTATAATAATATATCGTTATTTAGTAAAACCTGGTATTGCGTACAACGCACGCTATCGAGGAAAGTCGTGACTGCGTGTAATGCAAGACAAGTTAGGGTTGCGTGTAGTGAATGACTCCTTTTTTGTTGCGTATAAAAAAATCCAACAATATTTCATTTATACGTTGAATATATATATACACTCAATTTTGCGTAGAATAACTACTATCAAAGAAACTTGAAATTGTGTGTAACACGATCCAAGAATAGTGTTGCGTATACTACAAGCTAATACGGTGTTGCGTATAGTGCAAGATAATCTTGGTGTAGCGTACAACATAAGATATGAATGAAATTAAAAATAATAAATCTTATAAATTCTCGGGGTGTTACATTCTAACCCCCTTAAAATGAATTTCTCCCTTGAAATTCGTCAGGGTTATAAACCATTTACTATTTGAAAGTTTCTTTAATAGAAACCCACATCGTAAAAATGAATACCAAAAAATAACTTTAAAAACTAAATTATGAAATATAACAGTTACCCAAATTAACTAATCACTGTGTTTCCACATAGGAGAACATAGGTGAAAATCTGGATATAGAAGAAAAATATAACGATTATGTTCGGATGAAGAGTGGTAAAGGACATGGCAATAAAAAATCCAACAATCACAAAGCCATAAATTTGTGAGGATCTAAGGTACCATCATATTTATCGGATATGAGGGTGCTAGGAAAAAAATGTTGGTTTTCAATATCATTTCCCTAAAGTTGAAAATTTTGAATTAGAAGAAATACTTAATTGATTTTGGTAAAATCTCACCATTGGTCGTTCCTTGGACAATTTCCACTTCATCACTTAAAGAAATGGAGTTGAATTTGTCATTCGCGATGTGTTAGTAGATCAAGTGATAGAATGATGGGTAATTCCATCTGTCTCAAACAAAAGGTTAACAAAAGTTATCAAATATACATAAGCCCATCAATAGTGAGATTAATCATATTTGGTTCCTAAAATGGATGTATACTTCATATATCATACAACTTAATAAATTAAAACACATTTATATTAACTGGGTACGTCTTGTAGGCCAGTGGTAGGTGATAAAGGCCTGTCGCACTTCGATTGTAAGTTCAATTCCCACAACCTTGTCTGACATGATGTGTTGTCGCCCGTCCTGCAGGTTATCCTTTTTCTAAAACAATACTATTATAAAAAAATGTTCCAGCCTTAAATAATACTATCTGATGTCCCACATAATCCATCCCAATATTTAGTCTTATCGAAATTACTTCTTTCCAAACTCATAGTATAAAGAGAACGATTACTAAAAAGGTCATATAAAAAGCATGTGAATACCATCATTTATCCCTCATATATCTTGTTGGTTACATTCCAATGATGTGAATACCTTAATCATGTATTCTATTGAAAAATGAATACCCATTGAACCTTAGTGAAAACATGAATGCTGTCAAAAGTTAACCCTTTCCACATACAAAAATCCCAAAAATTCTATATACTCAAACCATGATAACACTTAGTCCTTATATCAATCATTACCTCATTAATACTATCAAACAATTTATTTTCTCCTTATCCCTTCATTATGCGCATATCATCTGCTTTCCAAAATTATTTCAATCAAAATTCATGGTTACCGATCCCTTATTCTTATGGGAAACCACAATGGACCAATACATATATATTCCAATATACCATAAAAGTACCTCAATAACATTATTCCTGAATACCAATACATAAACACTTAAAACCATCATCTTCAATGATTGTCATGGAATAAGTCCTTCCATGATTTAGAAGTAACCTCTTAGGTCAGGTAATGCCCATGTTCTCCACAGGTAAGACATTGAACTCCATAATAGTTTGTCACTCTATGACCCTTTTCTCTAAATAGATAACATCTTCCCCTTCATTTGAGGTATTCCTCAAGGTTCTTCATCCCTTCTTTAGAAATCTCAATCTTCTCTTCTTTATGTTCCTCACCATATGAACATGCATAAAATTCCATCTTCCTCTTATTTGATGACTTAGGAATACAACTAAACTTCACCTTGTCAATCATATATCGAGATGACTGATTAGGCATAATCACAATATCTTTCTCTATAGGAATTACACAGTTTAGTTCCTCATGGTCACCGATTTTTTCATTGGAATCAATGTTAACTGAATTTCTTCTCATTCCCTCCATTGACTAAGACCAGAAATCATAGTTTAAGAAACAATTAAACTATCGAGGAACCACATAATAATAAAAAGTATCTTATAGGATGTATAAATTATCACACATTCGTTAATCCATGATACCCTAGGTTCAACCTAGGTTATTCATGATTGTCAACATAATTCTAGGACTGTAACCAATATTTATACTAAACCTTAGGGACATCTATAGACATACCTTAGAAATATCTCTAGGGATCTCAATAAAGTTTTCGCATCCCAGTTTCCAAAGGTTAACTAAACCTTTCCTCTGATACCAACTGTAAAGACCCAAAGCTTGATGTATATGGACATTACATTACTTTTTCAGAATTCTTAATAAATAAAAAAAACAGACACCAAAGGACGGTAATAGTTTAGTGTCTTTGAAAGCTCGGACCGTAATCTTCTAATCGTGGTGAAAGATCTTCAACATCTCCCATAAAGATCTTACCCTTTTGGTTTTCTTACCCAAAACCTTTCTTTAAATCCTAGAGAAAAGAAAACATATAAAGGGTGAGCTCAAATGCTCAGTAAGGTTAAGCATGGATAAAATAAAACAAATCATATACATTTTAACTTAAAAACATGAACACAATGTTTAAACATCAATATCTTGAGCAATGACATAAAACATGGCAATACATAAGGCATAGATCATAAAGAAACATTAATCATGATAAAATATAATGGGAATAAAACATGTAATTTTGGAGAAACATTAAGCACATGATATTATTTCCATAGTAGCCAAGGAATTTCTGCCAAGACCATCTTAGTGGACAATGTCCTTTTCTGAATCGAGTTCACTCCTCGTTCTAGTCCTATATTACTGAACTGGATTAACTTACCATTCCAGCCATGTCTATCTCATGAGATATAAATCATTACCCAATGCATTGTAGGGAGATATAGGTCCCTCCCATCTCACAATTAAATCATTCTTACTTGTGCAACAAAATAAACATACATCATTCATAATAACCCAGTGAATAAAATGGGTTTCATAAACATCATCCCATCATCACATAATCCATATAAAAAATGAATATCTTTTCATAATAATAAAAGTGAAACTATGTAAATCATAGAGACATTATACTTGAAACATACACATATGAAATAATTTCATCTTAGATGTAAAATAGTTTTGAAAAAACACTTGAAATGAATTCTTGAGGAAAATATCCTTTCTTCTTCTAAATCATTTTATTTTCAAAATATTCCATTAAATTTTAAAAGAAAAGGATTTTGTTGAAAGTAGTCATGAAATATTTTGGAGGAAGCATCATGACAATATGGTTTTATAAAACGTTATAAATCCTTTCATGCTGTATAAGTAAGAAAAATAGTCTCCTCGTAATTTTGTCGGAAAAGTCAAAAAGTACCTCGTAACGTAAAAAAAGAATGATTCCTTCCATACCATGTAGTAAAAGAAAAAATGGGTATAAAGGTCATTAAACATACATTAATACACTTCTATAAGACTTGGACTTGTATGATAACAATAACCCCAGAAAATACTTACGAATAAACAACTTCGGATAAGAACGAGATTGGAAAGGTTATCCCTTACCTTATGTCCGATATGCTTCGTATGTATCCGATACTCATGTATAATGATTTAAATAATTTCAATTAATTATTACATAATCATATTCATTTTATATCAAATATGGTTTACTTAGGTGTTTATATTAGACATTCATTTGTCAATTCCATATTAAAGTAGCGTTTTGGGTAAAAAAAAATCATTTATCGTACGTGTTTGGACTTGTTGTTCCTGATATTATTATTACTTATATCATGATTTACTTACTTCCAGAATGTAAAACATGATTTATATATTATATATATTCAATATATATATATAATAGATAGATAAATGAAATGAAACACACCGTTCATGGAGACGGTAGGCCGTACGTACGCATGAACACTGTTTCCTTTCATTATTGACTTGAATGGAAGTAATTTTAAGACTTATATATATATACACATAAATATAGTAGCATCATTATGTCAAATATTTCATTATTATTCATCATATGTACTTTATAATCATTCTTGAATGGTTAACATTGAGAATGAATCTCATCGCGTCGTGGAGACGATAGTCCGTACGTACGCACGAGCGATGATATCATTCCCATAATTATTGAAATTAATTGGAGTGGATGATACAATATATAAGAATCAGTACGATGTTATAATAACTATGTATAGTTATTATTTACACCATTATACCCATACAAGTAAGGTGGTGTTGGAAAAACAAATTACACCACGGCGTGGAGATGGTATTCCGTACGTATGCACGCACGGTGATTTCATTTTCCATAGGATGGATAGAAGGTCAAATGGGGTTGTTTCATATTTATAATAACATGTTAGTATTTAATTAATACTGATGTTATTAATTTATAACTAAACAACTAAATAACAGGAAGTAGAAGAAGAAATAAACTTGAACGAATCGGAAGAAGAGATTACCTCTTCTTCAACGCGCCTCCTTTAATCTTCTTCTTATCGAAGTAGAGTTGGACTTTTGAGAAGAAAAGAACCTCCAAAATGTTGCTCGGGATGTGGAGAATAGAAATGGTCAGGGTTTTTCCAATCATCAATGGTCAACGTTGTGTAAAGATGAGAGGGAGGAGGTGCCCTTTTATAAGGGAGGAGAGGGGCACCTTTGGAATCCTACACAATATTAGATTAATATAAATTTAAACCCCACATAAAAAAATCCAAAAATGACTCAATTAGAATATTACATGAGTTAAGGTTGTAATATCACCATCCAATCAAATTTATATGTGTTTTGATCTTATTTTAAACCTTATCATTTTGATTTATCCTTATTAATCTATTTAATTCTATTTGTGGTAATAATATTATAAATTTTAAATGGTTATAAATAAACACTAATGTGTTGTTAATTTCCATAATTGGATAATTTATAACATTGCAGACTATATAAATTTTAATTTATAATTTTTAATTATTTCTTTGATTTTTAAACAATTTTATAATATGCAATTTTTATAAAATAACAACAGTGTCAATTTTGACACTATCCATTTGTTTGAATTTAAATAAAATATATATAGAAGATATGTTTGAAATAAAAGATTTAATAGATTCATAACATGTCATAGTTATCTAGAAAATTAGTGGAGCTCATTAAATAGATCATAAAATATTTATTTCAAAATTTTTAATACCTTTTATTTGATATATCTCTTAATAAAATAATTACTACAACATTTTTGTATAATCATTACATTTACTTATATGTTGCATAAAAATTAAAAATAAAATACTAGGATGAAGATAAATCTTATAGATTTAATTATAATACATATAGTCGGATTTATCTTCTAAAAAACCCAAATTTTAAAATGTTATATTTATAAAATTATGATGGTGACACCTTTGACATCATATAAAATAAAATAATATAAGTGTCATAATAACTTTTATAAGACTCCAAATGGTCATGTATTCAATAATTGGATGATTATGGTGTATATATAAACTACCAATATGTTTTTTTCAGGTTTGTGATCCCTTCAATATCTATTACTATTTCAATAAAAACAATATTATTGATTTTTTACTAAATAAATAATTTCAGCATCATTAATGTATAAGATAATATGGTAATTAAATAACTCTTAAAAATTACAAATAATTTACCATGATAAAGAAAAAATTTATCTTTCAAATGAGTACTTATAACGGAATTTATATTCTGTATTACCTTATATTAAAAATACATTAATTATTAATGTTTGAGTGAGACATATTTCACATTCCTTTAAATAAAATAAAATAAAGTTCTTAATCACCTCTAGGTGGGTTCTAATGGATTCCATTTCGACCCAAATATGACTTAGGACGAAATATAATCATCCAATTGTATTAAGTCAAGTGTTAGAGTAATTTAATAATATTATAGTTACCCTTAATTACACGATTTACCTTTTACTATGGTAAATAAAATTTACCGTACTTACTATTCATAATGCCCAAAAATAAAAAGTAGAATATTAATATAATTTGGACCCACTGATTCCAAATAGGAAATCCATTTTTCCAAATTCAATACATAGAAGTTGTAGAAATTAAATTAAAATTAATCCTGTTGTCGAAAGAAAACAGGTTTTGTTTAAAACATTGCAAAAGATTGTGTTGACTTAACCTACGAATTCAATGTAAAATCAATTTTAATAACATAAATTATATTAAATGGTAAAATTATATTCTATTTATACTATAAATCCATTCAATATTAATACTTAACCACATAAATTATTACGATGAAAAAAGTTGTTTTTAATTAAAATATAGCTTGTTTTTACTATTCATTAAAATATTAAAGTTAACAGAACAATATGAAAAATTCATCCAAAGTAATTTTTATATCCTGATTCCAAAGAAGAATTTTATTTTTTGATATTGAACTTATAAACATGTCAAAATCTAGATTTAAAGTGGGTGCGCCATCAAAAGGCGTCAAAACTGTATTTTTTGAAAAATACTTATTTTACTTGAAAAATTTATTTTCTTCTTATTCCATGTTCTATAAAATGTGTAAGATGAATAATAATGTTATAAAATTATGAATTTATTAAATACTATTCATAACGGCTAGATCATAATAATATTATTATAATATATCATTGTTTAGTAAAACCCGGTATTGCGTAAAACACACGCTATCGAGGAAGGTCGTGATTGCGTGTAATGCAAGCCAAGTCAGGGTTGAATGTAGTTCATGACTCCTTTGTTGTTGCGTATAAAAAAATCCAACCATATTTCCTTTATACGTTGAATATATATTTATACAGTCAATGTTGCGTAGAATAACTACTATCAAACAAACAAGAAATTGTGTGTAACATGATCCAAGAATAGTGTTGCATATACTACAAGCTAATACGGTGTTGTGTATAGTGAAAGATAATCTTGGTGTAGCGTACAACAAAAGATATGAAAGAAATTAAAAATAATATATCTTATAAATTCTCGGGGTGTCACAAAAATCACCGTGCGTGCGTACGTATGTAATACCATCTCCACGTCGTGATGTAATCTATTTTCCACCACCACCTTACATGGATTGGTATAATGGTGTAAATAAATACCATATATGATTAATTTAATGTGATATTGATTCTTAAATATTACTCATACACTTCAATACAATTACATGATCATGGGAACGATATCATCGCTTGTGTATACATACGGCCTACTGTCTCCACGATGTGATGTGACTCGTTCTACATGATCTTCAATGCATAATGATTATATAAATGAATTGAATGAATAAATATGATATGTATTACACTAATTACATTCTGGAAATGAGTTATCAATAACCTAAATGAATAAAAAGAATTTATTCGATGAAACATGCATAAGAACAAAAAGCAATAAACAACCGAATAACAAGTAATAATGAAATATTACTAATAAGAAGCTAAGAATATGACCATATATGATATCATAAAAATGATTACGATTCTGGAATAAGTCAATAACATTATTTGAATCATTATACAGGAGGTTCGGACACATACGAAGCAAATCAGACCTAAGATAAAGGAAGATCTAACAATCTCATTTTTATCCGAGATTGTTTATACATTGGTATTTAGTGGGGTATATTTATCATCCACATCCCTGTCTCCTCAATATGTAATCTTGTTTCCATCCACCTACAATTTTTCAAATCCAATTTTACTCTTCAGTGAGTTTTTAGTAAAAGATATGAAACGAATCTTTTGTCGTTTTTTGTACGAGGTACATTTTGACTTTTCTGGCCAAAGTACGAAAAGAATGTTTTCTTGAAATTATACGGCAAGAATGGATTTTTTGAAAATTATTTCCATGAAGAATCCTTTAAAAGTTTTCAAGTTTATTTTTAATCAACTTCGTTTAGTTTAAAATTCTATGACTTATTAAGAAAGTAAAAATGTTTTTGAAGTAGAAAGGATATTTTCCTCAAGAATGTAGTTTAAGTGTTTTATAAAAAATATTTTCCATCTTAAATAATATAGGGTTATGTTTCTATGCCTATTTTTACATTGATTTGATTATGTTATGATGGAATTATTTTTATTATGTCCTTTTATCTTATATGGATTATGTTATGATGGCATGATGTTTAAGAATCCCATTTTTATTTCCTGGGTTATGCTATGATGTATGATTTATGATCTTGTGGCACACATAATAATGGTATCATTATGAGATGGTTGGGACCTATATCTTACTCCAATGCATTGGGTAAAGATTTATATCTTATGAGATGACATGGCTAGAACGGCAGGTTAATCCGATTCAGTGATACAGGACTGAAACGAGGAGTGAACTCGGTTAAGAAATGGACTTTGTCCGCTAAGATAGTCTTGGCAATGACTTTGGACTAATAAGAAATGATTCTCGAGAATTATGTGTGTATTCCACAATGTTTAATGTTTTATGTTATGATTATTTAGATTACATTTCACTATTATGATTGATCCCATGTCATGATATTATGATCTCTTTTGTAGGATAATATTTTCAAAATGTTATATTA
Source organism: Viscum album (assembly GCA_963277665.1). NCBI lineage: Eukaryota > Viridiplantae > Streptophyta > Magnoliopsida > Santalales > Viscaceae > Viscum > Viscum album. The sequence continues at coordinate 1,010,186,476 of OY728160.1, forward strand.
TTAATAATATTATATGATTGATATTTCTTTTGTCTACCCTTACTGAGAATTTGAGATGACCCTTTTTTATGTTTTCTTTCCCCAGGTCAGGAATAAGGTTATTAATTAGGATATTGCAAAAGGGAATCTAGATATGATGAAATAAACGGGAGACAAGGGAGATGCTTTATGAACCAGTTGTTTATCTTTCCCAGTTTCTAAAGACACTATACCTATACGGTCCTACCATGGTTTTGTTATATTTTGTAATAAGTGTGCTTCAATTTTGAAGTATTAACAATGTATGTAATGTATGGGTCGTTATAGTTGGTATCAGAGGAAAGGTATAGTCAACATTTGGAATCTAGGATGTGAAAGCCTTAGTAAGAACCCTAAGGATAAGTCAAAGCATAGAACACAATCATAGTGTTTTCTATATGGACATGAATAACCTATGATAAGACCTTAAGTGTGAAATTTTATTCTTGATTATGTGGTTTTCCTATTATAATTAGTGTTTCTCAGACTATTCTTCATGGATTTAGTCAATGGCTGGAACCTGAAGGTACCGTTTTAATGCGGAATGTGACGGGCAATGCTATGATCATCCCCTTGAGCAACCAAACGTTATGAGAGCTAGAATGAAAACTCTTGTAGCCATGCTCACAAAACATTCTCAGGAGATGAATCATGTAGGACTTTCAAATGAGAAAAGGAAAGGGCAACATTCTGCTAAATCCTTCAAGAGGCAGTGTCCACCCTCATTCAGCGGGTCTACTGATCCATTACTGGCTGAAAAGTGGATCAGTACCACTGAAAATAAATTTTCAGTTATTCAATGTTCTGAACTTGATAAAGTCATCTTATCAGTATATCATTTGAAAGGTGAAGCTGATCAATGGTGGAGTCTTATCAAGAATACAAGGCCAATAGATGAAATTGAGTCCATGGAATGGGACGGGTTCAAGAACTTATTTTTCAATAAGTAATTCCCTCTTATTCTTCAAAAAAAGTCAGAGAAGGAGTTTCCTGAACTAAAAAAATGATGATCAATCTGTTGGTACCTAAGAAGAAAATTTTACAAGACTTGAACGGTACACTTCTGGGATTATTATCCAACCTGAGAGTAAGATCGATCGATTCTTTAGTGTCTTAAAACCAAGTCTTCTAAGGGAGTTAGCCATAAGGGACATCAATAGCTACAAGGAAATCTTTCGATGTTCTCTCAAGGTTGAGATGGAGATTGGAGTAACCCATTAGTCATATGGGTTTTATAAGAAGAGGAAAATGGAATTTAAAGGAAAATCTAAAGAGCACACTGAAAAGAAGATGAGTTTCTCCTTTATGCTCAAAGTGTGGAAAGAAACATGGAGTGATTTGTCATAAAACGACAAGTAAATGTTTCAAATGTGGAAAGGAAGGTCATCAGGCATTTGAATACTATAATGATGGGAAGAATATGTCTAGTGATGCGAACAAAGAAAAGGATACACAGAGAGAACCTCCAACACTTCAATGTTACAAGTGAAAGGAAATGGGGCATTATGATAATAAATGCGCTAATCTAAGGGTTGTTGATGATGATCGATGTCAAAAAACTCTTAAGTATAAAGAAAAATTAAAGTCACATGAAATTTCTATCGGTGATGTGGAGTACGATAGCGATGTTGTGAAAGGTACACTTACCATACACTCTAATGTAGGAAATGTTTTATTTGATTCTGGATCAACCCACTCTTTTATTTATGAATAATTTTATATTGTTATTGTCGTATTACCTCAACAATTAGATGTTGAGTTAGCTGTGACAACCCCTAATGGCACAACATTCACATAAAAAGTTTATAATTCTTCTCCGATTGAAGTTTTTGGGAAAGTGCTTCCTGAAAATCTTGTGATCCTTCCTATAGTGCAATTTTTTGGGATTCATGGCATGGATTTGCTTTATTTATATGGAGCTCATATCAATTTCCAAATAAGGGAAGTCACATTTCATATTCCAGATCAATCTATGATCATCTAACGATGCATGGATGAAGATAACCTTCCAGGGGAAATTTCTTCCATCTTATGGGTCTTGATTCCACTAAATAAAGGTTATTTATCTCAAATGGTTGGTGAGAAACTCACGATTTAGAATATGCCCATTGTAATGGAGTTTGATGATGTTTTTCTAGAGGAATTTCCAGGTCTTCCACCCAATCGTGATGTTGAGTATTCAATAGAACTCATACCGGGTGCTATGCCCATTTCAAAGACACCTTATAGAATGGCCCCAATTGAGTTGTAGGAATTTAAGAAGAAACTCCAAGAGAATCTTGATAAGGAATTCATACACCCTAGTGCATCACCATGGGGAGAACCTATTCTGTTTGTTAAGAATAAATATAGATAAATGAGACTCTGCATTGATTATCAAGAACTTAACAAGATCACTATCAAGAACAAATATCCTCTCCCACGCATTGATGTCTTATTTGACCAACTACGTAGAGCTCAATACATTTCCATGATTGATATTCATTCAGGGTATCATCAATTAAGGGTAAAAAGGGAGGATATACCACATACGACTTTCCGTACAAGGTATAGATACGATGAATTTATAGTGATGCCATTTGGTCTTACAAATGCCCCTGCAATCTTCATGGATATACTGAATAGAGTCTTTAGAGACTATCATGATCAGTTTGTGGTGGCCTTTATAGATGATATTCTTGTCTATTAAAAGGGCAAGTAAGAACATGAAGATCACTTGAGAATTGTATTGAAGACCCTGAGAAAGGAGAATCTTAATTCCAAATTTACCACGTGTGAATTTTGGCTTCAAAAAGTTTCATTTTTGGGTCACATAATCTCAAAAGGGGGGATATCTATGGATCCAACAAAAATAGAGGTTATCGAAAGATGGTCGAAACCAACAACAGTAACCAAGATCCGAATTTTTCTTGGTTTGGCTGGATATTATCGACGTTTTGTGAAAGATTTTTCACGATTATCTAATCCACTCACCAGGTTGACTCGAAAAGGAGTTATGTTCGTTTGGATGGAGGAGTGTGAAGAGAATTTCAAGGAGTTAAAAAGAAGGTTATCCAGTGCACCTATGCTCACACCGCCTTATATTGGAGAAAGGTTTGTGATCTACAGTGATGAATCCAAGAAGGGATTGTGGTGTGTTCTCATGAAAAACAATATGGTGATTTCGTATGCCTCACGACAGTTGAAAATACATGAGAAAAATCACCCAACTCATGATTTGGAGTTAGTTGCGGTAATATTTGCATTATTGATTTGGAGGCATTATCTTTATGGTGAAAGGTGTGATATTTATACTGATCATAAATGTTTAAAGTATATTTTCACACAAAAGGAGATGAATATGCGCCAAAGAAGATGGTTGGAGTTGATTAAGGATTACGATTGCTCAATTCATTATCACCCTGGGAAAGCAAACATGGTGGCAGATGCATTAAGTCGACAAGACCATGCTAGCCTATCCATGACGAGGATCACAAAAGATCCAATATTTATGGATTTACAAATGGTAGATCTTGGAATTATAATTTAAGGGGAAAATCTTATCTTTCTCAAATTAATGTTCAACCATCTATACATGCAATGATTAAAGAGTCACAGAAAGAAGATGCAGAGTTACAAAAGATGGTGAGAAATGTTCCTGAATTCAACCTCGATTCTGATGGGATAATAAGGTTCATGAGTTGGGTTTGTGTTCCTCCCATCCCAGAATTAAAGAAGGAGCTGCTAGATGAGGCACATAGTACTTCATTCTCAATTCATCCTGAAAGCACGAAGATGTATGGGGACCTGAAAGAGTACTTCTGGTGGGATGACATGAAAAGAGATATCGGTGACTAAGTCTCTCGTTGTCTGGTTTGTTAGCAAGTTAAAGATGAGAGGAAAAAGTCTAAGGGGATGTTACAACCATTACCCATACCCGAATGGAAATGGGAAAACATCACTATGGACATTGTCACCGGACTTCCTAAAACATCCAAACTCAATAATACTATATGGGTCATAGTTGATCATCTTACAAAGTCGGTACACATCATTGCTATTAGAGAGGATTTCTCTATTGATCTTCTTTCCAGGATATATGTGAAGGAAGTGGTAAGATTCCATTGAGTACCACTTTCCATTATATCTGATCGGGATCCGAGGTTTACCTCAACGTTTTGGAGAAGTCTTCAGCATACTCTGGATAAAGAGTTGAGTTTCAGTACTGCTTATCATCCTCAGATAGACGGTCAGTCTGAGAGAACAATTCATACTCTAGAAGATATGTTAAGTGAATGCTCTATGGATTTCAAAGGAGGTTGGGATTAACCCCTACCATTGGTGGAATTTTCTTATAATAATATCTTTCACTCCATTATTCAGATGGCTCCTTATGAAGCTCTCTATGGAAAGAAATTCAGAACTCCAACTTGCTGGGATGAAGTTGGGGAAACAAAGCTATTAGGACCTGATCTTGTTGATGAGATGGAAGAAAAGGTCCGATCTATTCAACCACACATAAGAGCAGATCAGAGTCAACAAAAAAGTTTTGCTGATAACTGAAGAAAAGACATAGAGGATGAGGTGGGTGATAAAGTTTCATGCGAATATCTCCTTGTAAGAGAGTAATGAGATTTGGAAAGAAGGGAAAGATGAGCCCTAGGTATATCGGTCCTTTCGACATACTGGATCGGGTAGGGCAGGTAGCTTAGCGATTGGAACTTCCACCAAATCTCTCTCAAGTTCATGATGTGTTCAATGTATCACTCCTGATAAAGTATATACACGATCTTTCACATGTACTCATCTTAGAATTTGTACCACTGGAGCAAGATCATTTTATGAAGAACATCCAATTGAGATTCTGGATCGCAGCAAAAAATTCATACGGAACAAGATCACTCGCTTGGTGAAAGTTTTATGGAGGAACCACCAATTAGAAGAAGCTACATGAGAGCATGAAGATATGACGAGGGAGCGGTGTTCTCATCTGTTTGTTACAAAGTGACAAATTTTGAGGGCGAAATTCATTTGAAGTGGGGTAGAATGTAACACCCGAGATTTTTATGAGGAATATTTTGTTTTTTTGTTATATACATCATCAAAGGAATCTTTCACTACACACAACACTTTCTTGGCTTTCTTTACATGCAATCGTGACCTTCCTCGATAGCTTGCGTTGTACGTAATACCGAGTTTCACTAAACAATGATATGCTATTAAAATATTATTAAAACTAGCCGTTGTGAATAGTAATACCCACTTTTTGAAATTTTATAAATTTTATCTTTCAAAATGGACTTTATTTTTGGATTCGGAATATCGAAATTATCCTAGGGTGAAATTTTGGTATTTTTTTGAAAATTTCAATTTTTATAGAATAGTGAAAACACTCGGTTACTATTTAAAAACCGAATTTATATTTAAATAATTATTTATTTTATTTAAATTTATTTTAGGTAAAAATTGATACATAATACCAATATATGATGCATGTAATTAATTGGAATCATTTTATTATAATTTTAGACATATAAAAATTTTATTGAACTTTTCACCGTCTTTTACCCACCTCCTAGGAGAGTTTGAAAATTTACATAAAACATAATTTTACCACTTCTGTGAGTGGAAATTAGAAAATTAGAGAGACACGGTTAATATAAAGGAGTAAAATTTGGTTCAATAAGATAAAAATAATTTTTGGTGAATAGTAACGTTTTACTTTTTTTTACCACGGTTAAAAGTAAATAGGGTAATTAAGTGTAAAAATTGTATTATTATTACCCTAACACATGTCATAATTCTATTGGATAAGTTTAATTAGACCAAAAACAACCTTAGGAATATAATATTACCATTTAGGTCCACTTGGATTAGATTAGGACATTTAATATTATTTTATTCAAAGAGGAGTTAAAATAGTTAAAATCAATGTTTAATAACTAAAACATTTTTAATACTGGTTTATAAATAAGATAAATTCGACTATAAATATTCATCATAAAGATAATAAGATTTCATACATAAAGGTATTTTATTTATAATTTTTAGTCTTTAAATAATTTAATTATTTATGACACAATGATGATGCAGTAATTACCTTATTAATGAAATATTAACATAATTGATGTTATAAATACCCAAATAAATGTACTTTGAGATTTTTTATGAATTAAACTAATTTTATAGGTTAATATGACATGTTAGTATTGATTTAATTAACTTTTTTCTAACAAATAATTCTGTTATGATTTTCACAAAAATGAATTTCCAAATAGTGTCAAAATTGAACAAAAATAGTTTTTAAAATAAATATTATATTATTAATTGTTTTTTTACTCCTAAAAATATATGGTTCGAACAATGGACTTAGATAAGGTTATATATATTAATAATGAACAACATGGAGTTTTTTTGGCTTGTTATAGTAAATTTATTAACCTTATAGTGTAAGAACACAAGAAGACATGGTAAAAGTGAAATTATTTAACTTAAAGTTATATCTAATTGATAGGGTTAAAATAGAAACCTAAACTTGTCTAAATTATATTGGATGAGATTATTTAGACCCATACACACCTTAGATTTGAAATAAATCAATTTTGATCTATTAAAAACCGAATATGACTTTATAATAAAATAATATTTTTAATTTTTCCAAAGGTGCCCCTCCCCTCCCTTATAAAAAGGAACCTTCTCCCCCTCCTCCTCATACCACTTTGAGCCTTCAAGATCGGCCAAAATCTACCAATTTCTCTTATACACTTATCTATAAACATCATAGAGGTCCTGGTCTTCTTCAAAGACCATATTTAGTTACGTAAGAGGAGGTTAAGAAGAGGCGCTTCAAAGAAGTGGAAATGTCCGTTACCGATTCTTTCAACTTAATTTCTTCTTATACTTATTATTCTATAGCTATATAATTATGAAGTAATAACATAAGTATCACTAATATACTGATACGTTATTATAAATATGAAACAACCCTATTTCACCTTTTATCCATCCTACGGAAAAAGAAATCACCGTGCGTGCGTACGTACGGAATACCGTCTCCACGCCGTGGTGTAGTCAATTTTCCACCACCACATTACTTGGAAGGGTATAATGGTGTAAATAATAACCATATATGATTAATGTAAAGGGATATTTATTCTTAAATATTATACATACACTTAAACACAATTAGGCGATCATGGGAACGATATCATCCCTCATGCGTACGTACGACATACCGTCTCCACGATGTGATGTGACTCATTCTACATGATATTCAATGCATAATGATAATATAAATGAATTGAATGAATAAATATGATATATATTACACTAATACTATTCTGGAAATGAGGTATCTATAACCTAATAGAATAATAAGAATTTATTTGATGAAACACACATAAGAACAAAAAGCAATAAAAACCCGAATAACAAGTAACAATAAAATATTACTAATAAGAAGCTAAGAATATGACCATATATGATATCATAACAATGTGTACGATTCTGGAATAAGTCAATAACATTATTTAAATAATTATACATGGGGTTCGGACACATACGAAGCAAATCAGACCTAATGTAAGGGAAAATCTAACTATCTCATTTTTATCCGAGATTGTTTATACATTGGTATTTACTGGGGTATATTTATCATCCACATCCATGCTTCCTCAATATGTAATATTGATTCCATCCACCTACAATTTTTTAAATCCAATTTTACCCTTCGGTGAGTTTTTAGTATAAGATATTAAAGGAATCTTTTGTCATTTTTCATACGAGGTACTTTTTGACTTTTCCGGCCCAAGTACGAGAATAATGTTTTCTTTAAATTATACAGCCTGAATGGATTTTTAGAAAATTATTTCCATGAAGCTTCCATTATAAGTTTTCAAGTTTATTTTTAATCAACTTCTATTAGTTTAAAATTGTATGTCATGTTATGAATGGAAAAATGTTTTTGAAGTAGAACAGATATTTTCCTCAAGAATGGAGTTCAAGTGTTTTATCAAAATTATTTTCCATCTAAGATAATATAGGGTTCCGTTTCTATCCCTATTTTTACATTGATTTGATTCTATTATTATGGAATTATTTTTATGATGTCCTTTTATCATATATGGATTACGTTATGATGGCATGATGTTTAAGAATCCCTTTTTTATTATATGGGTTATGCTATGATGTATGATTTATGATCCTGTGGAACACATAAGAATGGTACCATTATGAGATGGGTGGGACCTACATCTCCCTCTAATGAATTGGGTAAATATTTATATCTCATGAGATGAAATGGCTGGAATGGTAGGTTAATCCGGTTCAGTGATACATGACTGAAATGAGGAGTGAACTCAGTTCAGAAATGGACTTTTTCCGCTAAGATAGTCTTGGCAATGAGTCTTGACTAATAAGAAATGATTCTCTATGATTATGTGTGTATGCCACAAAGTTTCATGTTTTCATTTATGATTATTTGGATTACATTTAACTATTAGAATTGATCCCATGTCATGATATTATGATCTCTTTTGCAAGATAAGATTTTCAGAATGTTATGTTCTTAAGAATATGATATGATTGATATTTCTTTTGTCTACCCTTACTGACCATTTGAGATCACCCATTTGAATGTTTTCTTTCCCCAGGCCAGGAAGAAGGTTATTAAGTAAGATATACCAAATGTGAATCTAGATATGATGAAATAAATAGGAGACAATGTAGATGCTTTATGAACCGGTTGTTTATGTTTCCCAGTTTCTAAAGCCACTATACCTATACGGTCCTACCATGGTTTTGTTATATGTTGTAATAAGTGTGCTTCAATTTTAAAGTATTAACAATGTATGTAAAGTATGGGGCGTTATAAAAAGAATCTCAAAAATGATAAATAAATAAAATATAAACCTTATATAAGTATTGATATCAATGCACAAAAGTTAATTATTATAAATGAATAACACCATTTATAGAAATAGTATGTCACATATATGACTGAAAATTGTTTTCATTTTATCAACGGATTTAATGAATGAAATTAAAATAAGATATCACATTTAAAAATTAATAATGATTTCATACATATAAAATATATTCTTTAAATGTTTTCTTCATTACCTCCCATCTAATTTTTATGTGAATATCGAATCACATCTCTTCATGAGGAGGTAGTCCTCCGTACACATGAGAGACTTTAACATATTCCCACAGAATGAAATGTAACAATGTTTATAATATATTATAATTCCAGGAGTGTAATTATTTAATAAATTTCATATAAATATGTTAAATGAATCATTATACCCCCCCTGGGATTAGTGTTAATTAAAAATGAATTACATTGATTCTTCAGGCGGTAGTTATCCGTACATATGATCAATGATTTTGTCTCACACATGATGGAAGAGGATATAGATTCAGTTCATTAAATTTAAAATATCATATATATGTATATTAGTGATATTTATTTTCTTATATCATCATGTTTTATTTATAATTTATGGAGTTATAAAAAGAAATAATATTATAACACATGGTTATGGACTATACAACTTCTTTAGAGAACCCCTTTAGGATTATAGATAATCTATTTTAACTAGGGATTAAAAATAAATAAAATGACTATAGGATGTGTCTAGAAAATTGATGAAATTTTTGTGTAGATATTGGTAGAAATAATGGGGTTTTGATGTGTGAAAGGGTGAGGAGAGTGGGTTCCCTGTCATTAGAGGGGTGATGACACACCTGGTTTTTGTGAAAAGAAAAAGGTCTACCTATATTTAAAAAATGACACAAATTACCGAAAAGATTAATTAAGAAACATTATTTGATATAATGGTGATATAATCATATAAATTGGTTGTTTTACACTTTTTTGGGATATTTTACCCCATATCTCATTATTTTAAAACCATAGTAAACATTCTTCAACATTAAACATAGTAGAAAGTTTTCAATATTTTTAATTATCATTTTGGCCAAAACTAATTTGAACATATTAAATAATATTAATTATTATTATTAAATATATGTAATGGAATTTATTAAATACCATTTATATAAGTGTAATAATTTCTTTTAAAATTAATCACAATGACTTGATGAGAAAGCATTTTTCCAAAGGGAAAATCATTATTAGTGTCAATAGGATTTATACAAAAAATAGATATGAGATTAATGAAAAATAAAATAAATGGATTGATAAAAATATAATTGTACTAATATTATGTTTCAAAACTATGTTAAAATAAAATTTATTTGCTAAATGCTTTAAGGAAATGGAATTTTTAAATAAAACATAGTTGTATTTTACTATTCATATATACATCAATCCTTGGTAAAAAATCCCAAATAATCACTCAATGAAATATTTTAAGTGTATATTTAAAATTTTATTTTATTTAAAAATAATAATTTTATAATACTCTAAAAATAAAATTTATTATTTATTTATTAAAAATGATGAAAATTATTTTTTTAGAAAAATGTATTTCCAAATCCATTGAAGACGTTAGAAAAAATTATGTAATTTCTTATAAATATGGAATCTTTATGTGAAACAAATTGAATTATTAGAAGACAATTCTTATTAATATAACAATATTTAACATATATTTTATAATATTCAAGTGTATATGAAAATATTAATAGTATATTGTGATTTATTGAATTGTAGTTTTTCAAGTAACTGAAGTTATCAAAAGAGTTAAATAAATTAAAAAAATAAAAATTATCTAGGTGTTACATTTTATAACCCATAAAATAAATATTGATAATGAAATTAATAAATCCATTACAAACAATTGAGGATAATTTTTTATCGTTATATCTTCATGTTCCCACATAGCATTATTAAATTGGTTGTTTCACCACAAAACATTAACCAGTTCAGAAGCTTTGTTTCGTAGAAAAATACCCAAACAAAATATAATCTGTATAAGGGTTTCCACATAAATTTGATCATTCCCTAGTGGTATGGCCCATGACTTTAGTACATGTAATGGATTAGGTGTTCACATTGTCATGATATATAAATGAAACAAATCATATACCTAAAAGATGTTCTCTAGAAGAACCAATAGATATGATACCATACCGATATCATTATTAATTATCAATGGATTGTTATACATTTGGATTATTATTTTTTTTCATTCCAAATAACAAATCCTTATTCCATAGATAAATTAATAGAAACAAATTTTAACCAACATCAAATTCTATATCACACTAGTATATTTCAGAATAACTGTTCTACCGAAATTTTACTACCATTATGTGTTACTAAATTACCATAACCTTATCTACCATTTCATATTCTAAATCAAGTCCCAAAAAATTAAATTTTTTAACTTCATCCCATTATATATGATTTCTAGACTTCTATGCTTATATGGATTTTAAGGATCTATCTGACTACTAGATTGAAAGCTATTAATGTATAAAAAATAAACCAGAGGATGGTTTTGACCTAAAACACCTTTGAAATACATATAATATGATCTCCAATTATCCTCTAGGTTTTGAATTGTTATCTCAGAATGAGTATCTATCTCATGAGTCTTCATAGTGTGGAAACGCAACTATTTATCTAGTGTCTTCTAAACATTTTTCTAGAACATTGAGTTAAACCACATATCTTGCCCATATATAATAATCTATGGTACTCCATGAATCCATACCAATTATTTTATGTATATCCTGGAAAAATGTTCCCGATATGAATATTCTCTAAGATCAATAATGTGTGATAGAATTTCTTGTCGATTGGCTGCAACCCATATTGAATTTTTGACTTTTTTAATTTGTGGGGTGTCAGATGAAGAAATCCATAATGTAAATCTCCCATTTCCATTCTAGATTGTGTAATAGTTTTAATATCACCTTATAATTCAGTCTATTATCCATAACATACTATGATAAAAAGATACAATATTCATACCCTACACTATCTCTCTATATTCCAACCCACCAGAAATACTCTTTAAAATCTATCTATATCAGTATACATTAGGGATGAATAGAGAATCGAAAAATGTGAAATTCCAATAATCACCCTTTATTAAAATTTTTTACGGTTAGAAAAAAACCTTGATTGGGAATAATATATTAGTAACATGTTAATTAATAAACTCATGAACATTTCTCACAGTATTCTATAACTCCATGTCATCCTTTCCCGCTTATTTTTTCATCACCTGGATAAACGATTTCCAAATTTTTTGAGAATGAAAATATTTAGTCACTTAGAATAAAATTAAAATATCAAAACATTTCAAATCCATTATTATTGGAAATTTTTTAATCATTATAATATATAATATATTATGATCCTTTGGACTTAATGTATTATCCTCCTTGATTTATTTCTCAGGGTGGTATTGTTTTGAGAATTCATTATTATTAATCAGCTCAAACCGTATTTGATAGTCCATATTAAACCCATGTTTTATTGAATATACACTTTAATATTTTATGATCAATTCATATATATAAAACACTTAACATTTTAAACAATCTTTCTCTATATCTGTAATTTGAAAATTACCACATATAATTCATAATCATGATTTGTCTAATTTTTTACCTAAAACTTCTATTTTTGTGAGTCATAAGATTTCACCATATCATTATTTCTAATAATTCATCCAAATACACTATTTAAATTATTAGAAAGAATGATATGGTGAAATCTTATGACTCACAAAAATAGAAGTTGTATGTGAAAAATTAGCCAACTCAGGATTATGAATTATATGTGGTAATTTTTAAATTAAAGGTATAGGGGAAGATTGTTCAAAATGTTAAGTTTTATATATATATAAATTGATCATAAAATTTTAAAGTGTATATTCAATAAAAAATGGTTTGAATATGCACTATAAAATATGGTTTGACATGACATCAAATTATTTCTTCTTAGCTAATGATGTATCTTCCTAGCTAATGATGTATCTTATGGAAAATTCTATTTGGGGACATGGTTTTAATCCATTTATGAATTGATCAACATAAATTTCAGGTTAGAAGATAATACCAGAATCATACAACACATATCATTTAATATAATCCCATTATGTACCAGCATATTATTTATCATTATACTTTAATTCAAGGAATGCCTTCTTTAAATTTTTAAGAAGAATATATGGAAATTAATTATCTAAAAATAAAATTTTCAAATCTTCCCTTTCTATTTTGTTAATTTTATCTTATTGACTCATAATCAAGATAATATTTAACCATTGATCACATTATCCTTCTAGATGATAAACAAAAAAAATTAATATTTCATGCTTCAAACAGAAGAAGAAAAAATTCATTTTGTGGTACAGATCTATTTCTTGGGAACTGGAGTATTAATGGAATAAATTAAAGAAGAACGATGTTTCCTTATAAAGGAAATAATAGATATTTTTCCCTTTATTACTCATTAGTAAGTCTGAAATCATCCGTAACATGATAAATTTGTGTGAGTATAATAATGATATTTTATATTCTACCTCCATTAACAGTAGTTTTCATATGGGTTAAATCATTATAGTATTCATTTCCCACTACTTTAACATGGTTCTTTTAGGTTATAGACTTCAAACAAAACAAAAAACAATTGTCTATTAAATAATCATTACATTGTATAACTTCATAATCATGGGAAAAAACTTATAAGATGTCTAGATTATGAAAAAATTCTTTCCAATCTACAATAAAATTGGCTTAACATATTTCATTCATTGTCATTATTCAAATCCTCCATGATGGTTCATAAATAGTTTTATAATTTCAAAAATATATCCTCTAGGTATGTCTAATTAGGTTTGTAGTAAGCCAAGTATTCATACACTGATTGACGATTGTGTCTAGTTCAATGCACCTTTTTAGTGTTACAACCCAAGGGTATACTATTCCAGAGAGACATCCACTTGTAGTATTATTATAGAGAAATATCATTTTAGAAAACAATCAATCCATCATTCACCAAAATTTTAGTATATTTTCCTATTATTTTGATTTATCCTCATGGTTATCAATAAATCTTTTCTCATCATATTTTCTAAATTTAAGCTAAAACATTCTTCTGATACTAACTAAAATTACCTATTCATTACATACATATACATTATATATTAAAAGATGAATAATAATTTCATAATACAAGAACATTCCTATGGACCATAATAGTATAATGTATTAAGAGACAAGATACCCAATATTATTCTTTCATGAAGTATCTTCATTATCTCAAAAATGATTTTAATATTTATTAAACATATTAGAAAAACCCTACATAAACATTTATTTATAAATTGTGAAAGGGAATAATGTGTTTGTGAGATCCTAGATGATGATTAATGGTAAATGACGGACATATACACATTACATGAGTATAAAAGTATTATAACATGAGAATACCATTTTAAAACCATACATTTCATAACATAGATCATTATCTCTAGTCAAGGAAGTGATTTTAGAAATTCATATGAAAATAATCATAAAGAAATCAAATAACATAAGAAATGTAAGGAATTGTGGAATAAAAATAATAATAGAAAATACATTAGATAATAGTCAACTCTTACACACAAGGAATTCATAGTTGAATCGGTTCACTCCTTGAACAATCATAGTAGTCAAGGTTCACTCACAAAACAAAAAAAATTGAACATAGTCCCTTACTAAACTAGGTTCACTCCCCATAAAAATATTATTTATCTCCTAAGATATCAATCTATAACTAATGAATTTAAGGGAGAGATAGGTCAAATTAAATACATAATAAAAATAAAGCACTTGTTCTCTTAATAATCATAAAAAAATCATCATATTATTACCCCTATAATGAAACTCATTTAATAGACATTTCATCATCACATAATGCGTGGAAAATAAATTGGTTTTCATAACAATATATCACTTTATCATAGCATAACCTATTGAAAATAAATGTGACACATAAATACATTTGAATCATAAATATAAACCATACAGAGAATGAAGAAGCGTGATATCATTAGAAAATGTCATTAGTAAATCTTATGTAACAACAATGAATGTCATCATTGATGGAAATTGATTGTTAAATGATAGTTTGAATATTTGATGGAGAAACAATACTTTCCATATTCAAATCAATCAATTGTAATTGATTTTTTTCCAAATATTTGTAATTTTTTAATTTTAAAATAACAACTAAAGGTTCTAATGCATTAATTAAGCAATTGAGTAGTAATGATGGAAACAAATTCCATTCATGCTTTACTTGTTAAAACATATATTTTGTTCAAATTTTTGGAAAAATTCAAAATTAACACATTAGGAAAAGGAAAAGAATTTTAATTTTAATTCATTTTGTAGTATTTTAACAATGCGTAAAAATTTATTTATAAAATTATTGCACAATGGTAAATATATTATTTAAATTTTCTTATAAAACAAAAAATATAATAAAATTTATTTTCAACTGAAGAGAAATATAGTGTTAGTATTCTTTAAAAACATTAATTTTTTAATATTATTTGAATAAAGAGGAAAAAACCAATGTAAAACATGTATTTTTAGGAAAAAAACAACATGAGAAGAATGTTTATTATTTTCATTAGTGATAGATCACAATATTTAATAGTAAAAAACTAAATCATACACAATACTAATAAACAATAAGATTGTAACGTATAACTTTTAACACTTTTGAATCTTTTGAATTTCCATAATAAATAAATAAAGGATAACAAATATATTTTAATATTCCAAAATTTCGTTATAATAATCATCAAATACACTCATTGTTATTATATACATTAGAAAAATGAAAAAAGTGGTGTATAAGGCTATGGCGCAGATAAGTAAAATTATACTAAAATTATCTTATATCATGTCTTCAAATTTATCATAAATATATGGAAATACTATATAATATATTTAGATATATTATAAACTTTTTATCGAACCATTATAATGAATATTGTACAATATATAATTTAGGTGTGACTTCTTATTACATATTGTTAACAATTCCTAGTTAAACTACTGTTTTAGGTTACAACTACTTCATTTTTAATGTATGTTTTTGTTTGTAATCCTTGGTACTTTTACATTATCTTGGTTAAATAGTATCAAGAATTTTAAACATGATAAAAATATCCTTTTTTATTCATTATATATGAATTTATTTTAGTCCATAAATAGTATATATAAAAAATTAATTACACTATACATTGAGATGGTATGGCATAAGTATGGATGAAGAATATCATTATTTGATCAATGGATTGAATGAATAAATGATAAATTATATAAATAATTTAATAATAAAATTTTATATCACTGTATATCCCATATATTCAATAATTTTATCCTTATTTCAATACATGTATAACATATATGAGAAATAAATTACATCACTTCGCGAAGTGGCAGTCCATTGAACACATGAGTTACCCTCTCATATTCCCACTGAATAGAATGTACGATGAAATACATATATTATAATTCAATTATCATAACGATGTAATTAGTATGATATGAATATTGTAAATAAATATGTATTTCTAGGTGTTATTTGTGGTGGTAGAAAGTGAATTACATCGGTTCACGTGGCAGTAACCCCCCACACACATGATGAACAACTTTATTTCCATCTTGGTGGAAGGGGATAACGATATAGGTAATTCCTTGAAAATAATAAATATAATTATATTTTATATAATAATGTTAATATATTATCATGTTTTATGAATATTTTTTATTATTTAGAAGAAGATATAAAATAAAAACACACGTTTAAGGGAAATACATCTTTTTTAGAGAACCCGTTTTTGTTTACACCTAGATCATTTATAGGATGCTTACAAAAAACTTTCATCCTATGGAATGTGAGGAGGTATATATGGAAATTCATTTTGAATTTAGTGGCTATGAAAAATGGTTTTGATATCTAAAGAATATAGGATATGTGGTTCCCATTAATACTTGGGGAGGGGACACCTTAAGATTGTTTTGAAAAGAAAATGATTTACCAACATGTAAATCATGATTTATTTCTAAAATGGAACATTCTTAAAACATGGAAGAGTTAAGGACAATATATTTCCATCCAATGGGATTTCAAAAATTTTATATATCAATTTCCCACTAATATTATTAGTATAACTCTCGGTAAAATCTTTTTTACCATAACAACAATAATTAATTATTAATATTTTTACTATTCAATTTGACAAAAAATTATGTTGAAATTATTTTATAATTTTAATAATTATTATTATTCCAAATATGGAATCTATTTTCCGAAATTCTATTAAAATAATAAATTTGTTTAATTTATATTATACCATTAGAAATGATTAAAGAGGGGTTATCCAAATAGAAAATCATAATAAATATAAAAATTAAATATGATATTAGATGCATTGAAATAAATTGGAATGATATATATATGATTGAACATATTTTACATTTAAAACCAACTAAAAATAACAAGAATTTAGTAAATTATTTAAATATAAATAATATTTTAATTAAAATATGTAATTTTTAAAATTCATTGAAAAATTTCTATTTTTAGCATATTTTAAAAAAACTCACTCAAACAATATTTTTACTTCTAGATTGAAAATATTTATTTTATTTTTTAAATTAATTTTCATAAATGTTTCAAAATTTAATTTTATTATTTTATCAAAAATGAAGTAAAAATTATTTTTTGAGGAAGATATATTTTTGAAGAATTTAAATACATTAGAAAAAATTATGTTATTATTTTAAATATATTTCATTTATCTAAAACCAGTATATATAATTTTAAAAATGTTTTTATATATTTGAATACAAAAAAATACAACATATAGTTTGTAATAGTCATTTTTAAATAATAATATTAATATAATATTGTGGTTCTTTAAAATTCATTGTTCTGTGTAACACGAGATATCGATGAAAATAAATTTATCCAATAAAAAATTTATAAAAAATTATTGTGTTAATTTAATAGACATTGAATGAATTTATGAATCATCATCTTGAAAATATTTAATTACATCATAATTGTCATGTGTTTAATAAAATATGAGAATAGAAATAAATACACTCTCTATTCTCATGATTAATGAATAAATAATTAATAAATTGTTCATCTCACATGCATGACGATACACATTTCATTTAAATATTTATATTCCTTAGTACACACATTCATTACATTAATTTCATTATGTAGTCTAGTGAAGTATATGAATTTATCTATTTCTTCTACTTGAAATAGGTTATATGTATAACATTGAACACGTCCTAAAATATTTTCCCCTACCAATATTATAAATTTATCATACTGTGAAACTGTGAAACTTGGAAATTTAGTTTTTAAATAATAACTACAGTTTCAATCTCCAAATATTTTAAATAACAGATAAGGTATATTTGTGAAATCTATATTTATTTTTTCCTAAAAGAGAACTATCTTTCCAGAACAATGTACTTCGGAGTATTATATTTAATATTATTAATTAATTATAATAGATTTATGTTTTACCTAATAATTAATTGTGAATTAAACACAACCAAAAAAAATTATATTATAAGTAATTATCTCTATTTTGTCTAAAATAACACAAGGATAAATGTTTTGGTATCTTTCAATCCAAAATTATAATTTCTCAAGAATCAATCCATTGGGTAACAACAAGTAGTATGATATTCACATTAGGCATGAGAATAACCTTTAATCAGCCAATTGGAGATTGCACCATGAATTCTAGAATTTTTTCTAAACTCACATTGTTCCAATAATTAAATACACATATATTATTTGTTTATTATTATTGACACTGATGTAGTGAAATTTTGAAATTAAATTTGATGATGAATATTTCAAAAATAGAAATAACTTTTTTACTTCTTCTATATATTACAATGTCACTTTAACTAAATTTTATTAGACATGAATATAATATAATCCACAGTTCTAGGTTTTCCATCTTTGTTTTGGTTTCTTATATGTATTTTGGGATGCTATCTTCAAATTTGTAATTGACATTTCCTTTTTACATTTTATTTATTATTTTCACTATAAGAATTAAGGAATTATATTTCTTTATGTTTATATATTCATGGTGAACATTACCTAAAATATAATTAAGTTGTTTGTCACTATTTTTCATTTTATAATTACTAATGAATCTATTGTATTGCAAGATATGGATAGAAGAATCTGGTGTATTGATAGATTGTAATTCAAATTTCATATTACATTTGTCTGGTTTAATCATTAACTTATCAATTTCATGATTAAATTTAGCCTTATATATTTTTTAGAGATGAGTGTTTAAGGTATAATATCTAGGACCTCATGTTTCATACAAAAATCACCGAACATATATTATAGAAATATACTGTAAAAATAATATACTTCATCCATAAATATCATTAACCTTCATTTTCATTGTCGGTTGATTCCTGAGGTTTCCCAAAAATAAGTGGGAACATATGAACATAAAAATTCCATTTATCTATTATTATGATTCACATTCCCTTGAATTAAACATTAAAAAATTTTATTTTAGGATATATTCAATGTAAAATATTTATGATAGTGATTTTTTGTTATTGCATTCTATTTTTCTATAAAAAAATTAAGAGATTATTAGTTCTACCATGATTACCGATTATTGGACAGTTTTGATTTAATTAACATAAATTTTTACCATTAATTTATCAAATCATAGTATCCCCCAAATACTAGACCAAAAACAATAAGCTTGTTGAGAATTATAGTGGGAAATAACCCAAAATCTATCCTCAATGTCCAAGATATGGCTATTACATGACTCAAAGAGTTTTGACGAAGGATTCTGGATGAACAACCATATTAACTCACAAATCCTTTACATGGATAGGGTATTATAATATCATAAAAATGTTATAAATAGGATATGAAATTATTTGTAATTAAAATTAAACCAAGATATCAATAAATATTTAATTTATTCCAATTTTTTCTTTTTCAACCCACAACTTATTTTAATGAACAACAATAAGAAGCGGTGCCCATAACTATATCTGATGATAACCTCTTATTATGATTATTCTCAAGACTCAAGTCATGGAATTAATTGGATGACATAACATCTCATTGGATTATTTTTATAGTATACACAGTGAATGAAATCCAGTTTTATTTATCACACTTTCTCTATGTGATCACACGCAAAACATAGCTATAATTGAATATGAAATATTCATTTTGTGTGATTAACATATATATGAAATATTTTTTAATACTCAATTTTATTATCCATAAATACTGAATATAAAAAAATATTAAAACATGAATAAAAAAAATATTTTCATCATCAGCCAATTCTAATGGTTGATCCATTGAATGAATTATGGATCAACTATGACCATAGGGGTTCGACCTCAAGTTATGTCACATCCAAATTGAGTTATATAATACACTCATCCAATGCACTAAAATTCCATCTCGTACATATCTAAATTTTGGCATGAATTTTTTCAACCTTTCAACTTCTCTATTATGCAACAATACTCACACACATATGTTAGGATCTAGGATATGCATAATATAAATAATAAATTTAATCTAGGTGCATATCCCCTTGTACATATAATTATTATAGGGATGGTGCATATATATTAATTTATAAAATAATTAAAAAAAACAACACATTGTAATAAATTAATTAATTAATGAATAAATAAAACCCATCCATTCATTGCTCTATCAAGGAACATGATTAGTCAGTATGCCTTATATTCTGGAAACAAATTTAGAACATCAATTAATTATACCCCGGATAATTTATTATGAAATAAAAATAACTAATTAAATATTAATTCATAATATACTTATCACATTGTACCAATGTTTTTATTAAATTCAATAATTTGTAAATATTTTTGACATTTTTTATGAATTTCATGGGCTTCCTCAGTATTGAAAAACCTCTAAGGAATTTTGAGTACGAATCTGGGAAAATATTCATGTGAAATGTTAATGGGAACAATTAATGACTGAATATTAACTTGTGGATTAATATTCTAAAGTATATATATATATATAATTTAACATATATTCTATATACATATATATATATATATATTATGGAAGACCAACTTTCTTATTGATTTCTCCCAGTAGTGGTACTATTCTTGTCAATTGTATCCACAGTACTATTAAATATTTATTTAAATAATTTATATCATAAATTTTTTATTTAATCTTAAAATAACCCTAAATAATCTATCCAGTCATATATTGAAGTTCTTTTAGTGGTTTTAGTACCGTTTCAATTCCATCTCCTTGAATTCATTCAAATTTAACTCTATTTTGTCTTAAAAAATCAAACATGTTCTCTGATATGAATTAATGAAAACCAAAGATCATAAAAATACGAAAAATTTGTGTTTTATGTTTTCAAGGATAGGATTTATATAAATAAATAAAATATGAAATATAACTACATAAATTAATTCAAGGATCACATGAGATTTAATTTCAAAATGAAAAAAAATCCAAGGAATCATTTAATAATATCTTGTTCATTTTTGAAAAATTATATGATTCAATAATTTATTAAATTGAATAGCTTCTAGGTTTCAATAATGTATTCTTATATATTTTCCACACATGAATAGAAATTCATAGATAATAATTTTAACTTTTTGGGTCTTACAATAGGAAATAAAAGTGCAATACCACATCCCCTTAATTGTATAAATAATGAAGACTCGATTTGAGGAAGCATGATCGAAATGACCATGTTATATTAAAATTCTATCTATCAAAAACATGATATAGTGGATGGGAGGTAATAAATTCTATCTTAATTCTTCAAAAGTGAATAATACAATATTAATGATATTCAATTTATGTTATATACTTATGTTATACATTCAGAAAAAAAATTTGATCTTTGAAAATTTATAACCATCATGTTTGGCCATTATATACACTTAATAATTATTGAAACATTATATAAACCTCATGAATATTGTACCAAAAAATTATAAAATGTTAATATAATATTTGGTAAAATAAATACCATTAAATTGAAAAATTTATTTTATATTTATTTCAGGATCCACAGAGAAATACTTTTTCTTCGATGCAAGATTATTTTCACACATTCACATTTATAATTATATAAATATTGGATACCTTGAGAAATGAATTAAATAATTATTATAAAAAATATTATAATTTAATTATTTTATTATAAATCAATCATACTCAGATGTTCATCATCAGCCAAATATCGGGGAAACATTATATTGAACTCTTGTTTATCCAAATAGGTGAAACTTATGGATACACCTAGTATGTGTTCCTCTTGGACCTTATATCAACACTTTCAATCCATACTCATAGAACAAGAGTGGTATCTAGTAACCTAGAATAGTCCATATGGAGATAAACAATGTCATATATTTGATAGCCTCCTATGAACATGATTTGTGTAATATAATCACTTTGTCTCATTACATCTCATAATGAAAGATACACAATTCATATCCCCATCCATTATTGATTTATTTATTCATGAACATACTAGTATTAATTACCATTAATTCCAATAAAAATGGATTTTATAAAGGTAATAAAATATAGGTCAAGTAGGTATAATATATCTCTTAATTTCAGAAGTGACAGATCCTATCGTTATCATTCAATAAACATCATAACGACAAGAACATACCAGTAAAAAAATTTCTAATCACAACACAAATGGTGTAGTTTGTGTCTCACATAAAATTATATAATAAAATGATACAAAATGATAATAATATCATGTCTAGAGATCAATACACATGATCATAAATAGGAAGATTTAATTTTACCTGAATCATATGGTGTTCATATTGGCGGGTTAGTCCTCCTGATCTCTTTTACTCAATATCACCATGTGTGAACATCATGGGATGAAGTTTCAATGATTATGATCTCAAATCACTCAATAGTCAAACATTATCTATCTAATTAATATGATCTAACTAGAACTTATTTTATATTATTAATAATTCTATGAAAGTATCATTAGGATTTCAGTATAGCAAGAAATTACCATAATAAATTGATATATAAAATAATCTAATTACATTACGTTGTAAATAGTGGTCTCATCTGAAATAATGTTATTTTTGTAACACAAATTCATGCATAAATATATGTACAAATGATATGTAAAAAAAGAAAATAAATGTTCATTTTCGGTGTAGGGAACCATACATTTTAACTTGGACTACAGCAAACATCACAACTCAAAAGTCACTAATTTAGAAAATATATGAATTAATTATCATAAGTAGAACGTAAATATTGGGAAATAATTCCATACTAGGTCATATACTATTTTTTACATGAGATACTACCCCATGGTATCTATTATGAACCCCTAAACACCCATGTGGTTTTTTCATAGTCACTTATAGAAAAACCAAACCGAATCTATTTATTACACACATATAACATATCAGTAACATTTGAATGAGCTAAGAACCACCTACCTTGGGTAGAAATGATTTCAGTCATAGAATAACTCTCATACATTAAGTCTTAATCAGAATGTAACATTTTTCTGTTTAAACCCTAAAATTCTGGTTTTTCAATTGAAGATGATATGGAATCTAGAAAACAAATGATCATATACTCTTAGATATTCCTATGAATATTCCATACCAAGATCAACCATGGAAATAAAAATAAATTTCTACTATACCTGTGTATATTCCAGACCCTTAGGAAAAAACACAATAACAAATCACTTACTCTTACACCAAACCAATGTTGACCCTTATGTTTCAAATACATAACAATTTCATCTCTTTATAACATGTAAAACTTCAAAATAATTTCATACATTACATGGTTTTATATTAAATAATATTTCTATTATATAAATAAGTTTCATTCTATGAAAATAACACATAAAAAAGGTATTTCGACATATACGTAACATATATTCATATGTAAATTTTTTTACATGGAGGAAACACAATATGTTATTTCCCCCATCCCTATTAACCTACATTTGGACAATTATCTATTTCATGGTAATCAAAATAAAACATATTTGATTCATAGTATCAAGGTTCAATACTTATCATGAAACTAGATAGAAAAAATCTATGTTACATCATGAAATATTTAAACATTTGAGTATAGATAATTTGCTCGTAGTTTTATCCACAGGGCTGATATAAATAGAATTCTACATAATTACCTTGGTAAATCGGAATACAGTAATGGGGAGCTTAAATTCTATGTAATAGATAGTGTAAAATCAAATATTATAGAGAATAAGAAATAAAATTGGCACAACTAAAGCCACAAAACATAATCCATGTATACAAATGGAAATATATGAATAAATCACCACATAATGATTTAAATTTTACTAATTCATAATGTTGAGCATCATAAAAATATTGTTGAGGTATCCTTTAATGATATCAAACATATAGGTTGTGGGAACTCTTATTACACTATATTAGTTTTCTCGTGAGACCAACAAGTGAACTATGTAGATATATAATTATGGGACCCCTTTGTTCCAAAAATTTGAAATTAGTTCCATCATATTATAACTACAATATAGATGTTATAATGTTCAATTATTAACTACATAAAAATAAAATGCATAATTAATTAATGAAACATGCCTTATACGACATTATTATACAAATGTGTTTATAGATTATCTTAAAATTTCTACTAAAATTTAATTAATAAGAATACCTATGTGAAATATCATGACCCATACATATAATAATTTGGAATTCACAATTTTCCAATATATAATATTATCATGTAAAAAATAAAAAATTATTGTTATTAGGCATTTTATACAAATTATGACTATAAATGAGTTTTTGATGTATAAGGATTATATTTTAAAGGATGGGAGTCTAATGTAATTATAGACAAATAACATTAGATAAAAAATCAAATATCGAATTATAATTTTTATAAACATTGTGAATCTTCTATAACATAAACCCCATGAGCACCAGACAATGTGTTCCATAAGACCAACTTATTTTGCAATGAGTTAAGGTCTATTTATTTCTTTAATATCATTTTTGTAGGTCATTACCCCTAGGATAATCTTTACTAGACATGAATTAATCTTTTTTATCTACAATGGGTTTTCATTTCTAGAAGAACCACACACACTCTTTTCATTACAATAATCTAGGATGATTTACTACTTTAATAACATTAAATATTCCTAATGGATTGAGAACATAATATAGTGATAGTGAATGGTAATATATAATTAATAATATAGTATATAATTTTAAATAAATATGGTATAACAAAATTCACCATGAAATGAAATGCAATTGAATATTATTAAATAATTAAAGAATGAAAATAGGTTAACAATAATTACCATTAAATTTATGTTCATTAATATTGAGAATAGTATCATAGAGCTGAATAAACTTCTTTTAAGGATATCTGAGAGAGAAAATGAGAGTAACTTAATGCTCAAAATAATTAGAGTGAAGACGAATTAGAGAATGGGTGGGTTGTCATATCAGAAGATGACTAATTATCTATTAATTTATAAACAATGACCTTAGACAACTATCTAATTAAAATGGAATCCCATTTTTCTTCCAATAGGGGTTTTTATGATTTTTTTTTCTAGTGATGGTCGCTTAGAAAACTTTAATTTATTATGAAACTGTTTTCATTAATAATTAATATTCCATAGGTGGATAATTGAATTTTTTTGAACCTTAAAAACAAACATTAGATTTTGAAATAATTGATTTCATTTGGAAAAATAATTTTATACCATTAAAATACATTATTTTAAGATATAAGACTATTTTTTCTCAATAGTTCCCTTTATAGTATTTCTTACATAAAATTTAAGACATTATAGTGTCATAATACTCACTATATATATATAACTTATTTTTTAACAAAAAATTAAACTATTTGATAAATTTAAAAGAAGAACCATTTTATAATTCCAAATATGATAATTTAATAAATGAAATTTATTTCTAAAAATAATTTTATAAATATGATAAATTTACATTTCATATAATAAACTATCATTTTGAAAAATAATGTTTTTATGAAATATTCAACTTTTTATCACTTATAAAAATTTCATGGGAAATTATAAAATTATATAATATTTTATATTCAAATAAATAATGTTTCATAATAACATTTAATAGAAAAAAATTATTTAGTTCTACTAAATTTATCATAAAATTTTATTTTAATTTTATTAATTGTTTTTCCAAAAGAATAATTTTTTCTATTTCCAAAAATATATTTATCATATTCATTTTATTTTAATAATCATTTTAAATAATAATGAAAATGAGATTAAATTAAATCATATTTCATTTATAATGTGAATCTGTATACAATTATACCTCTAAGCTCTAGATACATAAATTTTCATTATTTTAGTATAAACCATTAGGGTATGATGTTTGATGGTATTACATTCATTGGGTGTTTCTATGAAAATTAATTTGTTAGAGATATTTTTAAGATTTATCATCTCCCATAACTAGAACATATAAATTATTAGTTGTAGAATATCATTTTTATAAGGGTTAAGTGAAAACACTAGTAATTGCATACCTCTTGGAATCTCTAATAAATTAGCAATATAAGGGATTATTCTACTGGTTATGGTGCTCACTTATTCCTTCAGCTATAATTAAATCCCACCATTACCCATAATATAAAATAATACCAACAATCACATTTTAATATTAATTCATATCGTTCATAATTCCCAATTGATATAATTCCTAATTTTTATAATTTAATTTCCATATTTACTCATACTTCCTATAATTTAATATATGATAATCACTTGGATCATACTTTTGTTGTTTATTTCATTCAATAAAATGATCTTATAGCTTGATTTTTTAATTTATTACTGTTATTTTTATGACCATTTTGTTAATTAAGGAATATGATTGAGGTGAAATCTACATTGTACTCTTCTAATTTCATTTTGACCATTTTCCATTATATTTTTTAGTGGTCCTGATAAATTTGTATCTATAATTAGTAAATTATAATGGTGTATCACAATATACTTATTAATTACTAGAGTTTATTTTGTATTACACCTTACATAATATATATATTGTATGATATTTAATATATTTTCTCTAGATTAATGCAACTTGACATAACTCAAGAACACATATTTAATATTTCTCTATCTCAAATATGATAGGTAATAAATTATATCTAATAGGGTGAATCATAAAACTTCTAGAGATAATTTTTTTCATCACATAAGTTTTCTGAAATATGAATTTTATGCCTAGGGGCCCTTTTACACCAATGTTTTCCAAATATTTTGAAAATTGTTTCAAAATAAAAATATCCGAAAAACTCCCAAAACTCACCTGGATATATTAATGTTTATTGTTTTTTCAAATTTAACATATATATACTAACCTCTCCAAAATAATGTTCGTTCATTATTTTGATAATAAATTATGGCCTAGTCCTATTCCATCAAATGATAATCCTTTCTCATCCTATACACAAACCCCAACACCTCTACAAGTTCTAAATTAAAATTCCATATCCTTGATCTTATCCAAATCACAATTTCATAATATTTATAACCTTACAACCTCCCTACCATATGATATATCATATCATATCTTTCTCAACTCAAATAATAACCATCCAATATCAAAACTAGATCGTCTTTCTCAACACAAACACAATATAAAGGAAATACCGTGATCATCCATTGACTTCTAGGTCACCTTGAATACCAAATATTAATAACCTAATTCCATTATTAGTCACTCTATACCATTGGTTTCACTAATCTAGTGTCATATCAACAATACCCCATGTAGTTATGGGGTATTAAACTAAAGAGTAATTGGAATATTTGGTAACAATGTAAGGGTTGTATTATGAATTGCGAATTAGATCAGGATTTATAGCATTAAATCATATATGTAATATTTTTAAGACATAAATCATAGTCATAGATATGTTTCATATGCATGTGTAAACATCAAGGTAAGGAACAGATGATACCATTTTATCACCAGGCTATATTAAGATGATTATACCATATCCTAGGGGTGTTTTAGTGTGTGTGAGTTCTTGGTGCTTCTTTTTGGAGGAGGATAAGGGAAAAAGAACATCAAATACACTATAATATAGAGGTATCTCAAGAGGTTGGGAGTTAGGAAATACCATGAAGAATACTATGTTTTATGTAGGTGATTTGAGTCATGGTTATTCTTACAAGGGATGTACCACACCATAATAGATAGGAAACACTGTGAAGGTTATACCAGAGGAAGTTCCATCGAGTTTTCACCCATAGACCGATTACATACTGGGGTGATTGGTAACACAATAGAGGTATTTATTTAGTTCAATTATGATCCAATACACCATGGGATAAGATAAAATCAACCAACTAGTTGGTGTGTTTCAAACGAATGCCAGGGTACACACCAAAATGGGCCATGTACGACGTTTTCATAGCAAGGTAATACAAGTAATTTACTATTATCCATCATATTTATTTTGGTTTGAAAATGGTTATGGGGATGTCTATTTGGCCATATCCTCCCTCTCTCCTATCTTAGATCAACCCCATGGAAAATAATCAGTTCTATTTCTTTTCTACTATAGATTCATGTTACGATATTTCCATACAAACTTCTATTATTAGACATTGTTATCCATATAAATTGGTTCAATTTAGTCTTGTATTTTGATGAAGATTCAATAAGATATTGGTGAAACCATTTTTATTTTATTTTTATTTTTCATATATTGGATTGATGAATTGATTGAAATATGAACACATGAGTTTCTACGTTGTTTTCTGGCTGTGGATATGCCAGATGAGTCTTATGGTGAATAATACTTTTCAGATTAATTTTGAATAATTAATTATAAATGGTATTAATAAATATTAATTTTTTTGGTAAGATATAGGA
Source organism: Viscum album (assembly GCA_963277665.1). Lineage (NCBI taxonomy): Eukaryota > Viridiplantae > Streptophyta > Magnoliopsida > Santalales > Viscaceae > Viscum > Viscum album. Next base: position 1,010,215,474 of record OY728160.1, read on the forward strand.
GTTTAGGTGGTGGTACATAATAGGATTATTCATAGATGGTCTTAGATGATGAAGTGTGGTTCTAGGAGTGGTTGGTAACTCTATCTCATTTGACGTTGTTTCCTAAAAACCATATATTTATTCATTAATGTGTATTTATGCTTATACATATGAATATAACTATGTAGGATAGATAGGGATTTATGGTTATCTATCAAAAAATATGGTTGGTGGAATTGAGCCTCTTGGAGTTATAATAAGTTTTTGTGACCACATTGGGTAATTACGGATCACCTGAAGAGTGTAGCACCAAGGGGTTAGGGAGATGGATAAGTTAAATAGGGACATTAGTTAGGTATCATATTGTGATTTGATATGTGGGTATTGTAGGACGCATTCCCTAGGGAGGGTTGTGTAGGAATGAGTGGATTGTTCATGGGAATTCTTTGTGAGACGACCTTACATCTTGAACATGGTAAGTAGAAAACTCATTAAGCTAGATCAAGACCTATATATCACTGTGATCAAGTTGATTCTTATGTGGATAGATGACATGTGATAGAGATTGTTTTTCTATATGTGTTGATTTGAGAGATCATCCAAGACATATATGATAATGATCTTGGTGATGGTTGTGAAGCATGATTTTGGTATGTTTTTGAAATGGGAATTGAGGCCGTTGTAAGGGAGACCCCATGATATATGAAACTGCTATGTGATAATGGATACAGATTGAATCAATTTTGTATATATTGATAGTGTCTTATTATATGATACTATGAGGATAGATTTTCATTAATATATAGGGGTGGGTAAGGTCCCAACTGAGTATCTCCCTAGTGACGTGTTGGTTATCTAATAAGATGGGATATATTCTTTGGATTCTATTTTAATCATGTTCCAATCATTATACCTTGTAGTGTGTGATGTTAATGGATATTTTTTTAGATTCCACCCTATGATAGAGGGTTTTCTCCTAGATATATGGGGTTTTTTCTGAGTGAGAAGGTACTATAAGAGACCACCATGAAAATGAAAGAAATTTTCCACCAATTAATGTGAGGCCCCCATAAAGAGAGGTTATTGGTTTGGTTATGATCCCACCCTTGTTGATATAGTGGAAGATATAATCTAAAGCCTCTCCGGAGAGAGTGGGGATTGTTAGGATCCTTGTTGGCATACCTCCCTTCAGAGATGGTCTAATTTGGGTACTTGGTATGTGCCCCACCCAAACTGATAGGGTAGTGGCTGAGACATGGATATTGGACTCAAATTTATAAAAATGGTGTTTAAGGGTTGTATTAAGTGATAAAGTGAGTCTATGTCATGGAAATATGACCATAACATACACCTTAATGTAGTGGTCTTGAAATGTAGATGACATACCCTGTATCTTTAGCTCTGGGTTGGGAAAAAACAAGATGTTTTACCCTATGTTTTTTTGGTATAATCTAGGTTATATTTTGGGTGGGAAAAGTCTATTTCATTATTTTATATGTTAAATAAGGAATTATCAGGTGTCATGATGGCCTTGGTAGAACACTATTGTCGATGGATATGGAGTTTTAATGGATTTATTAGCACATTATGTTATGAGGTGATTATATATGAATTTTTATTTATTTTATTCATTTTTTAATGAATACATGTATATTATGATGTATATTAGACACACATGGTGAGAACCATCTATGATTTATTTCTTTGGTCTTCTATGCACACTCTGATGACCACTGAGACCTTATATCTACCTTATATGTATGATCATAAAATGTAATGTTGTCTATGATACAATAGTTTGGATGATATTAGAGATAGGGATTGTGGTGAGGCTCTGATATGTTAATAGATCCTCATGCGAATATTATTAATATTTTTAGATTTATACATCATAGACTAGTGGGTGATCCATTTTAATATATAATTGTATAATTCTAAATGAGAAATTCTTTATAGCATTGTGTTTATTTCATTATGAAAAATCTGATGATTTTTAATGATAATGTTATGGGTTTTTAAGCTAGAGGATTTACTTTGATTCAAGTTTATGGTCTCCCTAATGTTTAATTATTTACATGAAATCTAGTAAAATGCATCTAAAATATAGATATGTGTGCCTGAGGTTATGTGGATCTCTAACATGGGAAATTGATGACTGTTCCTAGACCAGGGGGGGACAAAGTTGTATTAGAGTGTTTTTATTATATATTTATTTTTAGTATAGTTGAAATGGAATAATAATGCATTGGTACTTGTGATGGACCACTTACTAGTAGGTATGAGAACATTTTCTGGTGGGAATCCCAGGTTACTAGTCCTACAAGCTTTCTATTCAAGGTTATATCTTTTATGGTTGAGAAATTTATAATAAATGTGATGTTTTTACTATAGATTTGATTTTACTAGTTACTATCATGGGACATTAACAAGAGACCTATGTACATGGGTTATTTTTGGCATGTAGGATTAAAATAAAATACATTTTCTTATATGTGATTGTATTTTATTAGGAATTAATTAATTTTTAAATGCTTCATAAATATATTAAATGTTTTTTACCATAAAAATTTTAGGATTCATTATACTTAGTTGAGTGATGATATTTTATTCTAATGATATTTCATATAGATCATACAATGGGGAATTCTCTTATGATGACTATACAAACCCTTTATGCAAGAATGCAATGTAACCCTTGATGGGATAATACTTGCACTGTATGCTTAAGGGATGTGATTTGAGGATTTTCATGGGTTTTCGAAATCATATGAGTTTTCCTAAAAGGGTTGAGGACATGGACTTTGGATGTGGATTTTGTTCCTATGATGTGAAGCACTATGGGTGCTTATGGTATCGAGGTTAAAATTCTAGGGTAGAATATGTTGGATGACAATCCTTATTGATTCAAGCTGTTCTTTTAATTGAATAATTACTATAGATGATAGATTAATATGGTTTTGGAATAATTTTCGGGTCATAGGTTAACATATTGTAGGCCTTGGCTTATGTGATATGCCTTTATTTTTTTAAAGGGATCCATTAAGAAGTTATTTTGGATATATTTGATTAATCAAAGAGGGGAGAATGGATAATTGTTTAGGAACATGAGACTTGGCTTGATGGGATGCGAATCAAGGGAGCATGGGTCTTGTTGTTAGAATAGGTTTCATGGAAGCGGGAACCTATTATATTTGGTTCGGAATAGGGTAGAGAGTAGGTAAATACCAAGGAGAGGCTTCAACAGAGGATCACTGGCCTTTGAGTAGTAGAATGAGAGTTTGCATGGTTTTTTTGGAAAGAATTATTCTTGAGTGTAGAACAGGTTGGTTATGCCTGATTCATGCTATATTTTATATCAGTGACCTACCATGTGTGGACCGAGGACCTTTTTAATTTGGAAGGAAACTTTTGTAATGGTGGGACGAGGTTTTAATAATGTTTTTTGATTTTTATACAATATAATACATTGTAATTGGTGGTGGAGAAAGGTAGCATGGTAAGAAAAATATGATACTTTCATTTAATAGGGGTTGATGGGATGGGTGATTGTGACTCATGAAGAGAAACGGACATTCCAAAAATGGAATATGGTGAAGATTTTCTTGAGGATCTGTGAAATGTACTCCATTATTCGAAGAGTGATCCATTAATATTTGGAGGGTGAGAACCACGATGTTGATTAATTTTTGGTATAGGATTTAGATGATATTATTAGTTATGAAGGACTCATTGTCATTTGATGATTCACGATTAGGCTTGTGTGTGAGTGTGGAGGTCATGTTCAATAATTGTGCTCTGTGATGGATGGATCATTTTACATGGAGATTGAGTATTTGGTTCAGTGGAGTGATAATATGGATACATCCATTTATGGAGAGCATCATATATGTCACATAATTGTAAATATCATGACGGAACATACCTCGATTTGGTGATACTCAGTAGTGTATGGTCAAGGAGAAAAATAAATTCTGGTTTTTCAGAAGATACTATTTTATCTATTTTCATAGTAAATCCCATATTTGTTCATTTGGATTTTATTTTAGAAGGATTTTTTGATGCCAGTGCTAGATTTCAGAGATAGTTGGTGTGATCTAAGCATGAGATGGATCAATGTTTTGATGGATCTTGAGGAGAGATCATCTTTAATGGTGTGTTTTTTTTATGATATAACCATGTAATTTCACTAAGAGAAGGTTCTGACATTTATGTGGGTTTTAGATAGTCTCTTTATTCTTTATAAAGTCAATCAATTGACATAAGGTGCTCAAAGATCATGTCCCTGGGTGTGATTAAGAATTTTTTAGAGATTTCATCCAGTGGAGATCTAACCAATATCTTTATATAGAATTATTTTTGGTGAGGTTAAATCTACATAGGACATATTGATAGACTATTGGAATTGCATCCTTAGAACATGATTTTAATTGTAGAGAGCATCGTCAAAGAGAATCATCCTTTTCCAGATGATTATTATTTTTGGATTCACCAAGGCCCTCAGATAAATTATTTATTTTCTAGTTACTGAAAAGAAATGAGTGTGTATGATCACCATTTTTGTGTTGGTATTCATAATGAGAGTTTTCCATAGTTTTTTAATAGTTTTTTTTTGTGTTGGGATTTTTGAAGAAGAAATGAATTTAAAATATATGGGTAGATCAGGACATGATGGAGGTTAATTGAGAATTTTCTAGGACACATTTCACCATTGGAGGACTAATAAAACTTTATGGGTATATTAATTATTTATTCGTGGATATTTCAATGAATTTTGTTCTTATAGGTTGTGTAATTTAAGAAGAATTAACTTTTTTGTTCAATAGAAGGAGATTTTCCAGGAACATTGTCTTTGATTGGGATTACATGGCCTGTAAAATCACTAGAAGGTGATTTCTATGTGGGGAAGGTCCCAAGGGGTATTTCATGTGCATCGATTATTGTGGGGTAGGGGCTGAATGACCCTTTTCTGATTTATACAACAGGAAACAGACCAAATTATATCATTGGGGGTAGTGTGACTTATTGTGCCTCATGGGTTTTTTTGGGCGGAATGAATGTGATCATGTTGTATATGGTTTATATTTCCATTGTGGTCACCTAAGAGGAAGGAATTTGGAAATTATCCTAATGTGTCTTTTCCCATGGAGTAGGTTGTTATGTAAATTTGGTGAATTTCATCAAAGGTCCATATCAAAATATTTGGGATTCATTGTTGAGGTTCCTCATGAGGTATGTCCATGGTCTACCCCCTATAATGTCCAATCCTGGGTGCCAGATACCGGTTCCATGAGCTGGTCTGTTATCTGGCCTTAGAATAAGAACCCAAACATTCTTTTTAGGTAAGAGTTTTCTTTTCTAGAGTTTTTTAGAAAATGAGTAGAATATGAAAATTGAAGGATTACACAACATTTTATTTGAAGTACACATCGTGAACCCAGTTGAAATAGGTGATTGTGTACTCTTCATTTAATGATCGATTACATGGTCTTGTGGGGTGACCTGGAGACCGCCTAAAGCATTGGTTGGTTAATGAAAGTACACGCCGTGTACCTTTAAATAACACACCGTGTACTTTTATTTTTAATTTTTATATCGGACTGGGGTCATATATAATAGACAAAAACTTATTCTTCTAGGTATGAATCATCCAAGAGTGAAAATACTGACGAATCCTCTCTGGGCGTTCGACTCGTCATCTAGTCTCCGAATCAAACACAATCGATTGCATTGGAATCGCATTGGTGAGTTCTTCATTATTCCATAGCTTCATATCTTGATTTCTCCTCTCTCATGAGACATCCTTGGTTGAATGTATTATACATTTTTGTAAATATACCATGTTCTATGTTGATTCAAGGGCCAATGTCGGAGTATATAAATCATACCACACCAAGGTAGGTGGTTTGTTCCTTTATGTTGTTAGTCTTTGAATTTTATGTGCAAGAGTGCCCAATACCCTAGTAAGGCTTGTTGCGTATTAAGAGATTTTAACCCTGTTGATGACTTCTATGATGTGTTTCTTGATATAAGGTTTTTTTTTGTAATTTGGGTTAGTTTTCCATGATTGGGAGGTGTTTCCCCATTTTGGGATTGATATTGACAGTGTGTTCTAGTTTTTTCAGTTAGGCTACTTGCTTTCCATGACTAGAATTCTTAGGATGAAGTGATACAATCTGATGCTGTTATATTCTTGAAGTTATTTAAAAATTTATTTCTTATGTTTTGTTATCAAAGTAGTTCAAAAGGTTTAATTTGGCTGTTGAACATCGTTGTGCACAATTGACTTACACATGGCTATAGGAACCTGGCCTAGTTAGACCATAGGGGGAACAAACGTTGAGGGCTTCCCCAGAGTGTCTGTTTACTTTTTCATGCTACGAGACCATAGGGGTGATGGACATGAGTTCTCCCTTAGAGTGTCTATAGTTCCATGATGTGAGACCACCTGGGGAATTGGATGTTTTGTGCTCTCTAGAGTGTCTTAAGTTTAATGATAGAAGACCACATGGGGAATTGATAGGGAGTGCTTCCTTAGAGAGTCTTTGCTAAATTTGAACAAGAGGGGTTAGACTATGAGTACTTCCTAGAGGGTTTTCTTGTTTTTGATTGGTTGAACTAGATGGTTTATGATGTGAGTATATCCTAGAGGGTTACATGTTTTTGATTATCTGCTTACTTGATATATGAAAATGAATGCAATTGAAACTGTAGGATTGTTTACTTTTGAGTACTTCCTTGATTACTTCGTTATTTTTCTTAATGCCTGTCATATATATTCACAAACTATTAGGCATAGATTTTCGGTGGCTGCCTACTTGGATTCATCTCAAACACAATTTTGGTAATGCTTTTGGGCCCAAATAGTTTATATTGTTAGAGGTATAGATAAGGGAAAGCGCCCTTGTACATCAGGGACTTAATTTCTATAGAGAAAGAGGGCATAAAACCAGGCTCATGCTTGTGATGCTATTGGAGTTTATATGTTTTCTTCTACATTGTTTTAGTACTATATTATAGAATTGTGACATTTTTGGTTTCCTTACTATAAATATGTACCATGAATCATTTATATATGTTCTCTAGTTGTCCATTACATTTATTATTCCGCTGTTTTACTTATTTCATGTTATTTCATCTTTTTTTATTTATGTATATTTATTTTCCCCTGCATTTCACTGCCAATAAGGGAATAGTTTCCCCAGTATCACACACAAGGCCCTTGCTACGAGTCGGAAGCCTCTGGCATTTGGGAAAATGTGCTTGAGGCCGTGTTACTAATTAGGTATGGGAACCTCTGGGCATCACCTGGAACTGGAACGTTACAAAGTAGTATCAGATTAAATCAATTTTTTGTGACTTGCTATTTGGTGCCTATAGACAAGGATATGAATGAATTTGTATGTAGTAATTAGTTTTTCTCAGGATTAGCTAATCTGTGTACATGGAAAATCTAATTTATCTTTATAATTGAAATTTTTATGGTTTTTCAATTGTTACAGTTGATTTGATTTCACTGTTGGGTGATTCACATGTTTTCTGATTTGATTGTTGATATTAATGAGGTTCTATTTCTGTATAAATCTGATCAGATGATTGTATACCATCTCATTCATCATATAGGAACTTCTTAGGTATCACATGTCATGTATTCTTGCCAGGCCATTTAGTGCGCTTTACTGATTTTATGTTGTCGTTATAGATGTTGTGCTAGATATGCCTGATGTTGTGATAGATGCCTTGATAGAATACATTCTATTTTATAGGGTATTGGATTTTTTAAGGTTTTGTTTGAATTAATTACTAACATTGGTTCATGAGGTGTTATGGGACCTCGTGGACCTGAATATGGTGGATCGCTGTTATGTTATGTTTGTATATGACATGTAAAAGATTCCAATAATTGATTCACTGGATGTATGGGCCCTTAGAGATAATAATTTGGAACATCAATGCTGTTTTCAGTGTTTTTATGGTGATTGGAGTATTTTCTGAGGCTAATAGTATAGAAAAACCCAGAATGCATGATGTGTATTGCAGAGGTCACGCCACATATCCTTCTATTCAGGAAGGAAATGTTTTTCTTAAGTACACACCGTGTACTGTATATACTCTCCATTTTATCTCTAACTGTGTCAATGGCTGTGTGGCAGAGACACGAGGATGGAAAATCTTTGGTGGAACAAGTCGTGTACCATACATACACTTCGTGTGTTAAAACCATGTGTTTATCCCCATGATCAATGACATGGATGGTTGAAACTCATCTAGTACAAACCATGTTTGGAACAAACTTGCCATGTCATGTTAGCCATGTAACTGTCCATGTGACTAACAACATGGGTCATTGAGGTTCTTCTAGTACACCCTATGGTTGGAACAAACACACTATGTAGTCTTGCTCTAGGAGAACCGTGTGGGTTAAGTCATATAAAAGAACTCAGATAGGGAAACCAGATTCAAGTACATGTCATGTGTCAGGACAACACACCATGTGTATGTGGTGTTACATGACCTGGTCTAGAAAAAGTACACATCTATATGTAAGCATAATGGAAAATTCCATGTAGGAGTTGTACACGTTGTGTATCCAGCTTTTATAAATATTTAATGATTTCTTTATCATGTTCCCTTCTAGAACATATATGTTTGAATCCTTGTTAATCTTGAACTAAGGTGTGCTCTTCATCTTGAAGAGTAATGCCACTAAGATTCCCTTCAGTTGTATTCCAGTTACAGGGAATTGTCCAGACACTATACATGGAAAATTAGTAACTTCTAAAATATCCCCCAATTGTGACCGTCTTGGCACCAGCCAATAACCAGGTTACACTTGTTGATGAAAACTTCTAAGAAGGCTTCATGAGGTTTATGCAGAACATTCAGGGAGAACCGCATCCTGCCCCATCTATGGCAGAGTTGCCGATCAAGGAGACTTTTAATGTTGATGAGCTGGGAAGGTTGTACATCCGAGAGATTGTATGATTACATAGAGTTCTCAACTCCATTATCTCAGATAGTAATTCCCATTTTACTTATCAGGTCTGATAGAGATTACATAGGGATTTGGGTACATAGTTAATTCTGAGTACAACTTACCACCCCCATACAAATGGAAATTCCATGCATAAGATACAAGTGCTGGAGGACATTAATCGAGCATGCGTCCTAGATTTTTTAGGTTCTTGGGAGAAGCACATACCTCTAGTGTATTTTTCCTACAATAATAGGTTTGATGAAACTATTCAAATGGAACCTTTTGAGGCTTTGTACGGTAAGCCATTCCGAACACCCCTATATTGGCTGGAGGCATGAGAGGTGGCTATGGTGGGACCTCATCTTGTCGAGGATACCATAGAGTAGATATAGTTTATTCAGAAGAGGATGGTTAATGCACAATCACGATAGAAGTCTATGATGACTGATGATGATGGCCTCTAGAGTTCAAGGTCGGAGATCAGGTGTTCCTACGTGTCTCACCGAGGTTGGGAAACAAGTGGATTTGGAGACATGACAAGCTTTCACTGAGATATTTTGGACAATTTGAGGTTTTGGTGAAAGTTGAGATGGTTTACTATTAGTTGATTTTATATCATAGGTACTAATAAATGCATGATGACATCCACTCTTCTCAGCAAGGGCATCACTACTCAGACCCATCTCATGTTTTTCAGCATGTGGAGGTTGAGTTGGAGGTGGATACCTCGTTTGAGGAGCACCCTTTCTGGATTGTTGATCACATGGTGATGGTTCTCCATGGCCGGTATCTTTCCTCAAGTATGGGTTCTACGGTAGCACGGGCGAGTACATGACGAGACATGGGAGAGGGAGGATGATGTGTGATCATTCTGGTCAGATCTATTCAAGGATTCTTCTTCTGTTCTGCCTTGCTTGGGAAATATGGTGACAAATTTCTTTAAGTGGGGAAGTTTGTAATAACACATAACTTCTTTTATGGTAGGAGTTTTCTTTTCTGGTGTTTTGGAGAAAAATTGTAGAATCTTAAAATTTAACGAGTACATGCTGTGTAATTTGAAGTATATGTCATGCAACCAATTGTCACGGGTGGCTGTGTACTTGCTGTGTAACGGCCCAATACATAGCCATGTGGGGTGACCTGGAGACCGCCTATGGTAGAGGCCAGTTATGTAAAGCACATTCCTTGTATATTTAAAGAACATTCCATGTACTTTTAATTTTAATTGTTATAAAGGAATGAGATCATGTCTAATCAACAGAAACCTCTTCGTTTAGGTCTGTCTTGTCTAGGAGCATTGGATACTGATGAATCCTCTCTGGGCCTCTGACTCACCATCTGTTTTCTGAATCTAACTCCTTCAGTTGCATTGGAATAACAATAGTTATTTATTCCTTCCTCAAGAGCTCCATATCTTGATTTCTCCTCTCTTTTAAGATATCCATTATTGAAAATTTCGTACTTTTTTGAAGATCTACCATGTTTTAGAATGATTAAAGGGACAATGCTAGAGTATATCGATCAGACAATTCCTAGGTAGTTGGATTGTGACTTTCCATAGTTAGAATTTGAAATTTATGTAAAAAACATCCCAATACCCTAGAACAAGGTATTTTGTGTGTAGGTATTTTAACCCCATTGATGCATGCAATGCTTGTTTTCTTGATATTTGACACTTTTTTGTAAATAGGGTTACATTTCCATGATATGAAGGTTTTCCCCATTTTTTATTTGATATTGACCGTGTGGTCTAGTTTTTCCTGTTAGGCTACTTGCATTATATGCCTAGAATTGTATGGATAGTGTAATAATATTTGATGTTATTATATTCTTGTATATATTTAGCCAAGTTGTTCTGGAAAGATTTTATCTATGTATTTCATAAGGTATACTTTCACTATTGAACATCATTGTGTATGATTGACTTTTACAGGTCTGTAGGAACATGGTGTAGTTATACCATAGGAGGAATGGAGGCTGAGGGCTTCCCCATAGCCTTAGTTTAATTTTCACGTTGCGAGACCATTGGGGGGGGGGGATGTGAGTGCTCCCTCATAGTGTATGTAGTTTCATATTGTGAGACCATATGTGAAATATAATGTTGAGTGCTTCCCCATAATGTCTATAGTTTACCGATAAAATACATCCAGGGGAATTGACAATGAGTGATTCCTTATATAGTCTTTTCTAAAGCTGATCCAGAAGGGTTAGACTATGATTATTTCCTAGTGGGTTGCTTCTGTTTGATTAGTTGAACCAAAGGGGTTAGGCTCTGAGCACATCCCATAGGGTTACTTGTTTTTGATTAGTTGCATACTTGACATATGAAATTGAATGAAATTGAATCTGTAGGATTGTTTACATTTGAGTACTTCCTTATTTATTGCTTCATTTTTATTATTTCCTGCCATATATATTCACTGGCTGATAGGCATAGATCTTTCAGTGGTTGCCTAATGGGATTCGTCTCACACCCAATTGGGGTCATGATTTTAGGCCCAAACAGATTATATTGGTATAGGTATAGACAAGGTAAAGCACCATTCTACATCAGGTACATGATTGTTGTGGAGCTAGAGGGCATGGGACCAAGCACAGGCTTGTGATGCTGCTGGAGTTTACTTGTTTTCTTGTACTTTGTTTGATTACTGTGTTCTTGAATTGTGACTTATTTGGATTCATTCCTAGAAATATGTTTCATGCATTATTTATATATGTGATCTAGTTTTTAATTACATTCAATCATGAATTGTTTTACTTATTTGAATGTTATTACGGCTTCTATTATTAATACCTGTTTATTTTCTGCCGCAATACTCTACTAATGAGGGAATAGTTTCCCCACTATCAAACCCATGGCCCTCATTGATAGTTATCAACCTCTGGTATTTGGGGGAAATGTTATTGAGTTCATATCACCAACCATGTATGGGGTAACTCTGGGCGGCACCCGGAACCGAGATGTTACACTTAGGCATGCCACCCCATATATGTGAGGCTTCCAACTAGAAGTTTGGATCTAATATCTATAATGGGTGGACAATATCCTCTTTATCAAAGAAGAATAAGAGAAAAAATAACCAACTAATAACTAAAATAAAATAATTGACAACTAGAATAATATAGTAACCAGAACTAACCGTGATCACATGATGAACCAAAAGTGAAATGATATCCATAATGAAATAGTACATATTTCATTCCAAATAAGTTCCATGTTTCAAATTATTACAAAAAATAATGAATCTTACAACTCACCAAGAAGGTTGTTACACAGATTATAGTTCCCTTATACATGATCACATCCCAACTGATCCATATAATTCTGAAATCTTTCTCTTATCATGTCCTCCAAACATGAATTATATTAGGTTACCAATCAAGAATCTCATGTATGGTGTGAGTACAAATTATAGGCCACCACCAATTGAGCCTCAAAAAATATATAATAAAAAGTGTAGGTAGTTTTATAATGAATAATGTATAATGCATAAAATAAATGATTACTACCATTCTTGAATATTTAATTAAGCATATAATTTACATGGGTTCATGATGACACACATACAATCAATACATGCTTCGACCCATGCCGATGTTCAAACTATCCCCTAGGGAAATCTCAAATCACAATACCAGGGTAATCATTTATCATTTCATATTAATTCATATCACAACCAACCAGGATGAAAGTCTAATGTCAATATTAAGAATGGAGAACATCATATCTAGAACCTCATGGGTATTTAGAGACCCTGACCATTTCCAATAACCCAATTTAACATGGGTATTTAGATACTTATTACCTAGCCCACACTTGATTTAACTTATGGATACTTCGAGCCTCAGTCCCTATCCCATTCCTCAATATCAGATATGGATATTGGGTGTCTCAGTCTGTATCCCACCCTCACTAACACATATGGGTATTTGAAGCCACAGTCCGTGTCCCACGCTCACTAACACATATATTACAGATATCAAAATACCGAAAAAATCACATTTCATATACATCAAGGTCATGCATCATTATCCTTTTTATCAAACATTCATATATATTATCACTAAACCCATTTTCAAAATTTACTAAAATAATTAATTTAACATTCAATGGTAAGATAATCATCCCTTAATGACAATTAATCAATCAATTTAATATTCTATCTATCAATCAATTCATAAAATATGATCAATTGTTAAATTTCACCACCACATTAATTTTCTAGTGTCATTACCCCATTACTCATTCAATTCAGCAATTCATTAATTAATTTACGAATTTAATTAATTCAATCAAGTTGATGTTTCTAATGGTTCGATAGATATTTCAAAAATACACCCAAAAAATTTAAATCAAGACATTTGGAATGGGTAAATAGACCACCTACCATGAGTTCTTAATGAGAGATATCCTAATGAAAATTCCCCATATTGAAAAAATAATAATCAATTCCACAACAACTAGAGAGACTTAGAATTAGATCCTAGAAAAATAATCAAATAGAACAAAATTAATCATGTTATATATAGAAATCTCACCAACTATAGTTAAAATATTCCTATTTATCATGAAAGTGTGATGGAAGAGAGATAAATCAAATCGGGATAAAATCACATACCGAGAGAGATAAATATCCATCAATTGGATCTTCATTTCTTCAGAAAAGTTGGTTTTAAGGCCATGGAATTCATCCAAGAGACTATAAAATTCATAGGAATCAGTTAATGTCCATGTGGGGGTGATTATGGATAAATACTCGGGTGGGGATTGTTGGGATTTTGTTTTAATTTTTTAGTGGTTTAAAATATTGCATGACTGGTTTTTTATATAGGGATCATAGTTTTCACAATATGTGTGCCTTATCCATGTGCCTCTCTTGAGGGGCTCATGTTTTGACAAACTGTGTGATAACCATTAAATCCCTCTCAGTCTGGGGTTTCATGTATTGCTGGGGTATGCCTCACGTTTTGGGAAAACCATGTGCAAACCATATACATCCCAATTCCATTATAAAAATATACTATTTATGTCAAAAAATCAACAATGTGAAACCAAAACAAGATATAATGAAAACAATTCAAAAGAGTACCTAATGAAAGGCTGAGACATCACTATAAAATGTCATGATCTAATAATCTTCCACATTACAGTATCTCATCCTTGAGCTGTATTACAAAAAATCTCTATGATTTTTTGTTAAAATATAGGCCTGTTGAGAACAAATATCTACCTATTTGTCCTATAAATACCAATGAATAACCCCATGTACCCCGAATAAATGAAATATGAAAACATTATTTTCCTAAAACACTTTCACACATCCATCAAAATCATGTATTAGACACTCCTCAAAGGGTTCATCTTTCCCAAGATGATCATCATCTACATCGATCACTTGAGAGGGGTCGGGGAGATACCACCAAATCTACGATACAACAAAAACTTCATGCATAACATTATATCTATGATGAAGAGCCATTCAGTATGCCTCAGAATGGATTCTCTACGTAACCTCAAAAGGTTCGAAAAATTGAGTACCAAAATTCCATATCTATGAGTCCTATGTTGACCCAATATAGGTGACACACCAAGGTGCATACGATCAAACAATGAAAAATCAAAGAGTCATCATCTAGTTTGTGTCTTCTGTATACAATGAACTATTTTCATTTGTTTTTGAATCAGCTTAACCTAATATAACATCTCATTCCTAATTCTCTTTCCGAAATGCTCTGAGTCGCCTACCTCTATCTAACATATAGGTGATCTGAATGGCCTACCATAGAGAGAATCATATGGTTCCATCATTATTGTATCTTGATAATTGCTATTATAGATGAACTCCCTTAATTTTTGTTGATTATCTCAACACCCACCAATATATAATTCAAAGACCTGAATCATAACCGGTATAACCTATAGAGTACATTCTGATATCCCAACTATCTATGGGTAGAAAGACATACTTAGTATAACCTATATACCAAACACCTTCGATAAGACCTTAGAGGAGTATGAAGCTAAACAAGAGTAATTGTATGAAACTATACTCTATGTAACCCTATTCAGATGGAGTATATCCAAAATGTAAATGTCTCCCAACTTTCCACTAATACATACTCTTGTATAAGAAATAAATGCACTAATTTAGTTAAAGGGTCCAAAATTAGTCAAATAATCTCATTCTTCCACAGAATCATTACTAGACCCACCACAAATTCCATGATAACATCATACCAATTCCATTTAGGTATCATAATCAAATATATTATACCACGTGGTCATTGATGCTTAGACATCACATATTTATAAGTGTAGCATCATGTTAAGAACCCTACTATCTCATTTTTCCTGTCCAACCACTACCAATTTTCCCATATCTCCAGGTAATGTTTTCTCAAACCAAGATATACCACACATTTAAAGCCATGAAATTCATGCATCATATCCATTCATATAATCATAGTCATAACGACGTGATACTAGACATATATGATCTAATACTCCTATATTGTTAAATTTAATGGTGTCTCCCCACCTTCAAGACTTTCCCTCAACGACACAAATTCCATACCCTCAAACTCCTTCATCTGACCAGGATAATAAATGTTTAATCCCCTACAAATAATGGGAGAGACATCATATCTAAGACCCTCTAAACCCCAACATGCATCTCACAAATCAAGGTCATCATCTTCCATTATTCACTTCACTAATGGACTATATGAACATTTTTCCATCTTAGTTAATCACAAACACTATTTCAATTCATAAACATATATGCTAGACCAAAAAATGACCACATATACTCAACCCACCTAAACTATATGAGATTCAATACCCATTGAAAAAATATATACATTATGATCTTGTGATCAGTATATATCATAAACATTTTTTCCAAGAGATTATGACCATAACACTTTAATGAATAAACCACTACCACTAATTGAATTTTGTTTGTATGGTATTTCTATTCATTTGGCCTCATCTTCTTTGACCCATAAAACACACAAAAATATCCCCACATCAACATTTCTCAAATCTTGATCCCTAGGAATCATAAATCAACCAATAATTCTCTTTTGGAATATGAATGATCAATATTGGATTCATTATCAAGCACATCTTCACCTATTATAAGGAATTCAAAAATGGACCCAACCATTAAAAATATATCAACTTCTAAGTAAATCCTAAAAATGTTGTTACCCAATTAGAAAATTTATGGATTAACCTTTTATAATAACTATTTAATCCAAGAAATTTGAAGATATTAATGAAATTATTGGTCTTGTCTTATGAAGAAATTCAAGGCCCATTCTCTGGTCCCACTGACACACCTACGTCTAAGATAATTTGACCCATTAAATGTACTTTATCAATCCAAAAAAACTATTTGAGATCTGGGAGTATAGTTGATGCTCTCTCAGTGTACACAAGATGATGCAATGTCGTACAGAATGATCATTGTGAGCCTTAGAGGGAAACCAAGATATCACCCACAAAAACCCAAAAACGAAACTAGTAATGGATGGAATAATCTATTCATCATATCTATAATCAGATCAAAATAATTCTTTAGCCAGAAATGCATCAAAATGAACTCCAAATGTCCATACCTACATATCTACGTAGTTCAATGTATGTAAGAGGGTATAAATATCAGTGGGTGATAACCAAATATAAATTTGATTAGGGAGAAAACACCAGTTCCCCTCAACATTTCATGTAGGTCATCGATGCGTTGAAGAAGATATAAGTTATTCATAGTGATTCAGTTAAACTTCTGTTAATCAACACACTTGGGAAAGGTCCCATCATCCTTTTTGTCAAACAAGACTCTAGAATCCCAAGGTAATGTACTCACACCGATAATCCCCTTATTGATCAGCTCTTCCAATAGTGTTTTATAATCTTGAAGATCTATTGGTTCTATTCTATAAGGTGGAATGGAAACTGGCTTATCCCCCAACATGAGATCAATTGTAAATTCCACATCCCCCCATGAGGCATCCCTCAAAAGTCATTTAGAAACACATCCTAGAACATATCCACAACTGGTGGAAACACCTCATTCTTTACACCTCCGTCATCTAGTAACAAACTATTAACCTAGGACGTGAGGTCCCCTATTAGAGGAATAACGGGATCTTCACAACCTTCTTTTGAATCCCACTTGCCATGGTGAATACAGTGGTCACCCTAAAGAGATATTAAATTCACTCTCATATGGTAACTATCTATTTGGATCAGCACACTACTAACTTATCCCTACACATAATTATACCAAAGCCTATCATGTCAATGATGTAATGATACCATAGTAAATTATACCCTAAAACCTCATGAGAAAACCCGTTTAATAAAAAATATACCTTGATCATACTACCAGTAGTGTATCAATCATCATCATGCCACTCAAAAAAATACACTATCAATTTCAACCCATTAAAAATTTTTGTAGATATGCAAGAAAAAGGTACACCAATATCAAATAAAGCACAATCAAGCGTAGAAGCCACAGTTGTAGTACCTATAATTTTTTATGGTCTGTTCTCTCTATCCACAAGTATAACAATTCCTACATGTAAATGTCATTCACCTATTTTTTATGATGTAGTTTGAGTCCCCTAAGCTACACCACCCTGAGGATACATTCCCTCTTACCCAAAAGTACCTCATCCCCTGCCTCAACCACCATTCAAGTAGAACTCCAACCACGGAGTCGATATACTATAGAATATCCCCTTATCACACTCTAGTAATACCAATATTCTCCATAACTACCCATCTATCTTTGGTTCATGAAGAACTAATGTAGATGCACTAACCTACCAAAGGATCATCACTATATTGGTGGTTGGGGAATATGTCGATAGATGTGTCCTTACCTATAAAAGAAGTGTAATGTCTATTTGGAAAGATACTATGTAACT
The DNA here is from genome assembly GCA_963277665.1 of Viscum album. Taxonomy (NCBI): domain Eukaryota; kingdom Viridiplantae; phylum Streptophyta; class Magnoliopsida; order Santalales; family Viscaceae; genus Viscum; species Viscum album. The sequence goes on from OY728160.1 coordinate 1,010,233,367, forward strand.
TTTCCACCCCCTGACCACTCTTCCTTCCACTACTTTGTTCATCATTTAAATAGTGATGCATTCAACTATTGGTTGATGTAGCTCCTGATCCTCCAAAAGAAACCACTTATCAACCAAAGGATGCTTCCTTCAGGTTCCCCTATGATATGAGAACCACTTCAACCACCTCATGAAATGTATTTAATATAAATATATTAGTCTAGAAATTAATCTCACATTTAACTCCATCCTAGAAACTCTTTACCTTAGCGGTCTCATCCCTTACCAGTTCTAGCTCAAACAATGTAAGTTTGTAAAGAGACCATCATAGTCTATCACAGACATACTCTAATGGGTCAACTAAATTAACTCATCTAGAATCTCATGTGTTAGTGTATCTAAATAATATTTATATAGATACATATCTAAAAATTCCTTCCATAACATACCATATTCCTTCTATTTTTAATATCGAACATTCCATCAGTTATTTTTTGATCCTCATGACCTAATATAATAGAACGAATATCCTATTAGCAGGCGACTCAAAGTTATCACAAATCATTTTAATAGACTCAATCAATAAATTAGCATCCTCATGTCCACCCTCTCTCCTAAATGTCATAGGGAGTTACATCTAAAACACCCTCATCAGATCAAAAATACAATTCAAAACCTTCTCAGGGTTTGTCTCCATAAAATAAAATAAAATAGAAATGTTCTCCTATAACTTCTCCCTAGATCCTTCACCTATAACTATTGATTTATTAGGATCCACTATAATAGGATCATTTCCATCAATTACCTCAATTTTTCCTATCAACAAGAATATTCAATAAAGAATATATCTATAATTATTGACACATGGATTATGGATCATATCAAAAAATTGTCACAATTACAAAAGAGGGATTAACATAAATCCATAAAAAGTAATCCTCATTATCCCATCACAAGATAAAAATTGAGGCACTAACACTATCCTTAACCATCCCTCATAAAGGTTATGGTTTACAAAGGGTTAACAAAATATCATATTAATGATTCTTATTATAAACTAATTTTTCCAATTTCACATCATTTTAATTTTTATCAGTTCATATTATTAACATTTTTTAGCTCAACTACTCAAGAAAAGTAGAAAACATTTCAATATTAATACCTTTCCTTGAACCTGGTTTTTTATTAGTGAAACAAGTGGTGCATGTTACAATAATTCATGGGTTCCTAGTGTGATTCATTAGTAATAATTTCTTTTTCCATACTGGGTTAGTAGTATAATATGAGAATAAATCATAAACAGTAATCCAACCACAGAACAAGTGCATCACTTGAGGTGAAATAATGTCCAACTATAACAACAAAGATCAATAACAATAATCCCACCATGGGTAATTTGTTTTTACCCCATACATGGGTTAATTAATCCCATTCATAATCACTTTACCATGGAAAGACTCAAGATAATTTAAAATATACCTTACCAAATAATAATACAAAAGAAAAAATCCCCATTGATACACTATTGTAACATCCCAACCTGGGTTCCACATATCAGTGCCTCAAGCCGGTCAGTTATGTGACCTTAGTCATACATCTACATATACTAAATGACAATTACTTGTAGTGAGGGCCTAATATAGACCATATTAGGTCTATAACATCTTTATCAAATCAACATAACATAAAAAAATCAAGATATAATAAAATCCCAATAATTAACAACTCTAATAATATAATAACCTGAAAAAACGAGTATCACATGATGAAGAAAAAATTAATACAATATATATAACTAATAATTGATATGAAATTACAAATAAGAGTCTACTGCTCAATTAATAACCAATATAATAACTTTGAAAACATTTATAAAGGATTTCCGAGACCATGTCCAGTTCCATCATCACTGATATATCCCAACACAGTCATCTTACATAGATATTATTCCCTTATTCATTCATGCATTAATGATGTCCATTTGATTACTAATCAAGCATCCCAACTAGTGTGTGATTAAAAATTAGTAGGCCACTACCGATGGAAGCTAAAATATATCAATTCAATGCAATTTTATGTTGTTCTATAAATAATACAATAATATTCCTGATGTATGTTGTTATCACATATCATTTTTGTTTAATTGAACGCATAATATCCCTAGGTTCCTAATGAAACATAATAAAAAGACATGAAATAGCCCATGTTAGATTCTTAACTATCCCCAGAGGATATCAAATATCAAAATACTGTGCATGCCATTTATCATTTCATTTAAATTCTTAACACATCTAGTTGTAACCATAGTGAAATTCCAATATCATCGGCACCAAACCTCATGTTTACCAACCGATGGGTATTTGGATCCCTTTTCTATATCATAAACATCAATTTCATATGGGTATTCAATGTCATAGTCCATGTCCCACACTCTCTATCACATATAGGTATTTGGATCCTCAATTCATGTCCCACACCTGAATATCAAATATTTCTATTTAGATCCACAGTATATATCCCTCACTCACTAACACATATAGGTATTTGGAGACTCAGTCCCTATCCCACATTTACTAACACATATATTAAAAATATAAAAATACAAAACACATAAAAATTTCCTATACGTCATGGTAGGAATCACTAAGCATCATATCAAACATTCTCATTAAATTGTACCTTTTCAATTTGTTAAAAAAATAATTCTTTATTACCATCACATGGAATTATATGAAGACGTCATTATCAAAGAAAATTAAACATTTAATGCAAAAATGCATTGACCCTTAAAGGTTAATCTAAACGTCCCTTAATTCTCCTTAATCATTCAATTAAACATTCTATCTATCAATCAATTCAATAAATATTGTAAATTTAATAATGAAATAATCCGATTAATTGACAATATTGTTATCCTGTAAATCATTCAATTCCTTAGTATATAATTTATTAAACAACATAATTAATTAAATTCAAGATTAAATTAATAAACATGAAACTAAGATTTCACAATTACATACTTGAATAATAATGAAGTTATTTGAATTGAATAATAGTCAACCAACATTGACATTGATGACAATTATTCTTCCAAAAAACATCCCCATATTGAAATGGAATGATTAATTACATTTGAAAGTATGAGATATAGAATAAAATACAAGAAACAAGATCAAAACGAATAATAATATCTAAATCGTAGATAAAAAACATCATTAATGCAGAATAATACATTTTTCTTTATCAAGAAATTATGATGGGATAGTGATAAATAAAATATTGAAGAAATCACATATATAGAGAGGTTTATATCCTTTAATAAGATCATTTTTTTATAAATAACAAAGGTCAAAAATTATTATAATTCAAATTTGAGCTTCTTAAAGTTGTTAGAATCATTCTCGGTCTATGTCGTGGTGATTATTGATTAATATGGGGGATTTTGTTTTAATTTTTTCTAATATTTTGAATCCCATGTGCATGGGTTTCGGTATGGGGTACATGTTTTCCCCAATCCATGTGAATATCCTTATTGGATCATGATATCTCCACAAAGGGAACATATTTTGAAAATCCATGTAGCACCCATGAAATCCCCATCTTCTTCGGGTCACACAGTTTTCTGGGGAAGGTAGTATAGTTTTGGAAAATAGTGAACCAACTATGTACTACCCAGAACACCTCTAGAAATATTCAATTTCACTAATAAAATTCCAAAAGTAAAACATAAACAATATATAATCTATATAAAGGAAAAAATATCTCAAAATGATCTCCAGATATCACTAGAAATTGTCAGATTAATCCATATTAGTTTCCACCCCTTCTAAATGATTAACAGGTGTTCACCTAATATCCACAATGAAATATATAATTTAGCTTCAAAATGGTTTTATGAATCTTATGTTCATATGTGGGAATTATTCGATGGTGGATAGCTTCATCTAGATGCGGTGGGGGTAGTGGTCGAATTTTGCTAAAATAGGCAGTGTGATGACAACTTCATTAAAATGGGTTCAAATAGTGCTTGATTTAGTGTATATTTCTTCAACCACGATAGTTATTGGAACATAGTGGAGGATTCATTATGATTATATGATCCATGGGTTTAATGTTTTTTTTTACCTTAGGCATGGTATGTTTGAAACTGATTGTATGGTTTTCTTTGGTGAGGATAAATGGGTATGGAATGGGAGGCCTGATAAATTAAATAGATATGCACAATTGGTTCTAGTTCTGTTCAATGTAACGTCATAAAAAAGAATGGTAGGATATAGTAGGGGAAAAATTAGTATGTTTACCATTATGCATTTGGTATATTAAACATGAAATATAATTTTCATGAAAATTTTAAAAAAATAAATTATATTGTTGAAAAAAACAAAACAAATAAAATTAAACCAATAATAATTAATAGTTCATAAAAAAGGAAAATGAAAAAAATTATTTTTTAAGAAATTTCATATAGTAAATTAATATAACATAATAAAAAAATAAATATAATTAATTAATATCAAAAATAAAATTTTTAATATGGAATGGAATACATTAATTTTTTTTAAAAAAATTATTCTGAAATTCAAATGAAATTAAAATAAATGAATAAATCGATTATAGTTAGTGACTAAAATTTTTATGTGTGAATACACAAAGATATAAATGATAAATGAATTAAAATAAAAAACATTAAATAATTATAGAGGAATAAAAATAGTGATAAAAATTAATTTATTTAGTTAACTATTAAATAATAATATGACTAAAATAAAAAATAAAATTTTATTTTATACATAAAATTTAATGTTTATATAATTAAAAAAATTAACAATAATTAAAATTAATTCAGTAATTACATTAAGTTGAAATTGAAAATATATTCAATTATAATAAATTTTGTGGAATAAACTAATGAAATTACTGTCACATCAAACCCCCCCAGTTAATAAATTCTATTCTCTGGAAAACCAATGGATTTAATTTTTTGAGAAAGAATGTTAAAAATAAATGAAAATATTACGTACATGTTAATTTAATAATTAGAATGAATAAAAAATACCTCATATGGAATGCTTATCACTGCCTCATTTCCATTTGGATCCACTTCCATGGGTGAAATAGGTCAAATAAAAGTGGAATTAAAATTTTCACTAGATACATTATTATTTATCACATTCAAATATATTCCAAAATGGATAAGTAACATTTTTACTTCATTTATTCCACTAATAATATTACTAAATAATTCAATGGTTCACTTATTAATTTGGGTTTAAACCCCCCCCCCCTCACATTAAGGAACTCATATATAAATATAATGATCTTTTTGGTCTTCTTTAAATTTACCCATATTTGTACATAAAAAGAACTTCAGAAAAACACCAATTTTATATGTGTAGAGGGATTAAATACCCAAACTGTTCCCAAAGTCACAAATATTCACCATGGGATCCTAATTTATCACTTTTGTTCAACTATAAATGTCATAAATGGCTATAATTAGAGTTGGCTCAGTGATCATATTTTTAAAAAGGGTGTGTGTCCTAGGTTGAAGTTAAAATTTCTTGTTTTATCATGTTATACTATCAATTTCAAAAAAAATATCCCATATAACACTCTATTTCATAGATCCTATATAGAACATCCATAATAATGTTTAAAAAAACTCAAAACTCAAACCATTCTAGCAATTTTCAAAATTAGTGAAACATGTAAACCTAGAAATAAGTTTTCAACTAGGTAGGAAGCAATGTCATGTAGATTTTTAAAATTTTAAAATTTTTATATTTCATTATTTTTTTTGTTTTTATTATTATTCTATTATTTAAAATTACATTCAATAATTCATTTTTATTAGGAGGTATATTGAAAAATATAAGTGTTTTTGTTGGGATTAATGTTAAATGTTGTATATAACATCTAAGACCAATCCCCCTCACTTAATCTTTAGAATTGATCCAATAAGGGAATCATTTTTTGGGTTTATTTGTTCTTAGTAAGAAAAATATGTGAATTTTGGATCTTTTATATGTGGTTAAATGTTTTTTGGAACAAAATTTTTGTTTTTGGTTGCATATAGATATTTACCATACTCAAGAGATCAGGCTCAGGTTATGATCGAAAAAAATATAACGATGATTTTCTAATTTATTTATGATAAAAAACCATGAAAAGGCCTCATGATAAAATAATAAGGTTGTAAGATAAAATAATTGGATATTTGGTTCAATATGTAATTTTTCTGATGTAGATCATTAGATATAGAATTTGGGGATAAATTGGAATTGATGATATGGGAAGAGTTTCTTTAGGTGTTTATATGATGATAATTGATATGGGATCATTTCATAAAATGATATAAAATAAAATAATTCATCAAAATGATATAGATATCAGGATTGTGATAAATCAAAGTTATTCTTTTCAATCATATTGATAAAGCATTATAATTTTAGTTCCATCAGAAGAACCCAAGTTATTGATTAGGGATAAGAAGATTTGTTTACGTCAGTCAACAATAAAATAAATAGAAACTAATCCATCTGTGTTACATATATGTTTATCCATAATAGAAGATTTGGGATCCATCCCATTAGAATGATGGGTGACACTGTAAAAACATCGGGTGCATAATATCGAATGGACCAGAGTTGATAGCACCGACTGACAGAGTAAATATTTTTGATGAAAATCATATGATCAATCTGGTAAATTATATGAAGAGTGATATATTAATTATAATGTTATTAAATATGTGAGATTTTATGAGGTTTCAAGTTAATGGTCCCAGGTGACTGATGTTTTTAGAAATTTCAATAATGTAGTTAACCATTTTCAATTAACTCGACGCATTAGTAGAGAGTTAAATTCATTTTATTTCAATAGTGTCAAATGAAAATTTTGGGAAGATCATGATTTTAATGCTATTATATATTGATCCAAAATAAAATCTTCCCCTGATCATGTCCATCATATTCATTTTCATTAAAAATGTTAACTGAACTGAATCTATAGCATAATAGAAAATCAATGTCACCAAACATTGAATGATCGTACTTAAGTGATCTTACTGGAAAATATATTATAAATTTGACAAGGAATATGTTTTGAGAATATTTGAGTATATTTTAGAAGGATCTAGAAATTTTGGGAAGCGTAAAAATTTTTAAAATGATGACTCAAATTTTATAAAAATTATGAACTTTGAATTTCATTGATTGAGAAGAATATTTTTTTCCTAGATTTACCATTATAGGATACACATAATGAAAGGGAACAATAAATTTGTACATAGATACAATTCACATGTGTGGAGAGATAACATTTAGACACAGTTTTATGAATGGAAAATACCCAAACCAATGTAGGTTTTAGATTTAAATTATGTCAACTATAGAAAGATCCATAAGAGATAGATCAACTGTAGGGAGATCGGTCAGAGTAAGATCCATTAGAGTGAGATACATAAAAGCGAGTTACTCAGATTAAGATCAATAAATGAAAGATCATTTGGATTGAGATATATTGGTTAGAGATGTTTTGAGCTATTGATTGAGTTTCAACTCAGTTGAAGTATGACGTTCAGAAGTAAACCCCTATATAACCTATTATATAAAGACAATTGGATAGGGGCCACTGATGTAAGGTAGACCAAACTGGAGTATTATATGTATGTTTTTTATATGCATGTTTAGGAGGTTTTTATTAATAATATTTAGATTTTATAAATACATAGATGAGTTTTATTGACCAGAAGGTTCTTAATAGAATAGTTGAAGTTAATGAAGATTATACACATATGATGTTTATCGTGCTTAATTGTAGGGGAAGTTATGAACATTCTGAAGCAGATCAGAAAATATGATGAATACTGATTTCGGTGGGGGAATAACTAGTTGCTGAAGAGGATTGTTTTATGGGGCGTATAACTTGCTATAGGGAAACTGGAACTGAAAGGATTTTTTGGGGACACGAAAAGCTACTTTGGAAAAGTTTCTACAGGATTTTAGATTTATTCTCTAATTATAACTTTATATTCCAGAATGACATCTGTGAAATGAATCCATGTTGATGGGACCAACCCACATGGAGAGGATTCAGTCTTATTATCAAAAATTTAAATATCAGGTGTTTCTATTTCATTATATTTTCTTCATAATAAATGTGTAGATTATATTTATAGTTGAAAAGATCGTAACTATAACCATTTATATAATATTAAGAATGATTTTTGTAAATGATGCTGGTCATGACCCATCCTCAGGGCCCGTGCCATGACTACCCCAAGCCCGCCTTCCATAGGCCAGGGGTTGGCGACTAGCACCAAAGGCGTAAATCCCGATAAAAAGGGAAGGCATTTCCTTTATTCAAGTAAAAAACACAACAGAGTATGCAAGATGAAGTAGACACTAAGTAAACTGATTACAAAAGTAAGTGCTGAAAAGTAAATGGGCCAAAATACAAACCCAACTAAAATTACAGTACAACTGAAAAGAAAATTCTACAGCAGTAAAGTAAATCATCAACCACCGAGTCGTCCTCCGGAAATCCCACATGAAGGGTGGGTTCAGATGGTCTCCTCAGCTCCTTGGGTTCGGCCATACGCTCCGTGAACATCCCGCATGATAGTCCACCTCCGGGTACCGTCCCACTCTACAAGCCTAACCCACAATCAGCACTGTCTGTCGTCTACAACCAACACAATGTAGTGCGGGAATAGCCCATGCAGGGGTGAGTATACAAAAGTCAGTCGGGACCCCGAGACCCCCGAAGGTCTCCCAGAATCCACAAAGGATAAACCACAAAGGTAGGACACAAACACGATGTATCAAAAAACTCTACTGAGGTATATGCCCATACATATACCTAAGTCAACAATTCCAGTTTGGTTCCAACTCACGATCCCATGTACAACCCAGTCCACACAGGAAAACACAGCCCAGTCCACTCAGGAAAGCGCAACCCAGTCCACACAGGAAAGCGCAAGACAATCCACATCGGAAAGTAAGTCAATCATATCGATGATATAGATTTAAGTCAAGACTCAGCTCACACAGGTATACTACTCATGAATATGGGTGGAGATGATAGATGTAGACTCTTAATCATCTCCCCTGCCGAACCCACATAGGATCCAATTACATAAGGCGTCGCTGCCGAACCCACGTAGGATCTCAGAATAGTAACCATCGCTGCCGAAACCACATAATATCAAAGTATAGTCGTCATCGCTGCCAAACCCACAGAGGATCCTAGTATAGTCATACTCATTGCTGAACCCAGGGAGGTTCCTAGTACAGTCTTCATCGTCGTCACAGTCGTAGCCAAATATAGGGTTCCCGCACACAGCACGCTCGATTACGAGAGGGTCCGCTCCTCGAGTCAAAGATCGATACATCAACTGTCACGAAGACCAGAGTTGATGTACCCCATAGTTTCATCCCACATCATAGGGGAAAAACCAATAAAAACATGCCTAAGTCACAGAGAATAAGGAGACCAAGCCTTTTTCCTAAAGTACACGGCGTGTAGGTAAGCGATACACGCCGTGTCATCAGACACCGGGTACTGCCCATGTGATATGGCCCGTGTCTCAGGGCTGGTCGGGTAAATAAAAAAGTACATGGTGTTTGGTGTGGTTACATGCCGTGTCCAAGCCTCTAGGGTTGGTTTTATGTTCGCTGGCCATGCCTGACCGTGTGGTGGAGTACATGCCCGTGTACTTCACCCTGTGTCCATGTATTCCCGGAATACACGTCAAGTCATCACGAAGCCGCTTCTGCCAGGGTGAAGGTAGTACACGATGTGCCTCTTGGTCGTGTGGTTCTGCCCGTGTCCATGTATCTCCTAGATTACACGCCAAGCCATGCGAAGCTTCTCCTGCCTTTCTATGAAGTGAATACATGCCGTATTTCTTGGCCGTGTATTTCTGTCTATGTCCGTGTATCATCCATGAATACACACCATGTCCATCGAAGCCTCCTCAGACAAATAGTGTGGAGAGTACACATCGAGTATCTAGAATGACACGCCCTGTGTTACTTTTCTAACATCCGAAATGGAAGCCACAATCTACTTGTACTACACGACGTGTGCTCCTAGAGGAAACACCGTGTATTCTGGAATTTTCCAAAAAAACGACGCCTCTGGCCATCACGCCTCCCGAGGTGTCCGTTCTACGTTCCGATGATCTGTTTTCTATGGAACATCTGCTTCTAGGCTATCTCGATGCTCTGAGGCCACTTACGATGTTTTCGGGCCTCCGATTGGCTCCGAAAACATAGCTTGATTAACCTCTCAAGAACGGCCGAAGAACTCGAAAATTTCAAAAGAATGGAGGAGGAATCAGACCGTGTTATTTAGGTCCAGTCCCTTTCGCAATATTCCAATAACAAGTAGTTTAAGAGGAACAACAACATGGAAGGAAAAACAATCATTACCAAAATCCAAACATACCCCTTCCTCAATTTAACGATGTCGTTTGCCGGCGATGAGGAATATGGAGTCGCGGGGTGAGGTTTCGAAGATGGTGTTGGCGTGCATCCAAGGAGGGGATGACGTCTCACACTAGATGTGGAGAGATGATGGTAAAAAACAACTTCTCACCTTGTGGTGATGGCATTCTTCGTCGAAGGATTTCGTTCTTTGCGGGAGGATTAAGTTCATCAAAGAAACTAGAGCTCTCTCCTCGAACCCTCAACACAACGAGCCAACCCCCAAATAAAATAAGACACCTCTTATTTTATTAAAGCATGGAATGAATTTCAAAATCCAAAATTCAGAACCAAAATTCAATTAATTTATTAAATATGTTGGCATGATTTATTGTGGGGAGAGTAGAAGTTATCCAATTAGTGGGGATGTTTAACCAAGTTAAGATGAGTTACAAAACTTAATAGGGGGGTTTAGAGGAGTTGGGGAATGTGGTGGGTTGGGGTCGTGTGGGCCCCACCCCACCTTTACCCTCTCATGGGTAGTTAGTAACTATTGGGTCCCGCCCGAACTCTCACTCCTTGGATAAAACCACTTAAGCTAGGAATAAAATTTGCACCACAAATTTTATTCAATTCTTTATTAATTCCCCAAATTTTGACAACTCATCCCGAGAGAACACACCTTTTTTAAAGGCACCATAAGCAATTACTACCGCTGTGGTTTCATTGGTGCCCTAATATTTCGATTCCAAGAACCGGTTCAAAAGATAGAAAAAACCGCTCGTTCGTTCATTGAACGTACCAGAGCTAAACTTCGGAAAATGATTCCAGGCACACATGGCCTCAGAATTAGGTGCCGTCCGAAATTGTGTACTCGTAAAATCCCAAATAATTAAAGAAAAAATTTTCCTTGAAATTTACGGGTCTTTACATTACTCCCTCCTCAGGGATTTACGTCCCCGTAAAGCTACATCATAAACTAGGAAAACAAATGAGGGTATTGTGCACGCATCTGAGCCTCCCGCTCCCATGTGCTCTCCTGGAGGTTCCCGTGCTACCACCTAATGCAGACTAGAGTAATCGACCATCCATGTAAGACCCGCTCATATCGATCCTCGATATCCACCGAGACCTCCGCAAAAGTCACCCCGTCATCGATGTCCAACTCTCCATGATCAATGATATGCGTCGGGTCGTGCACGTATCTCCTCAAATGAGATACGTGGAAGACGTCATGTACTCGGTGCAACTGAGGTGGAAGAGCCATGTGATAAGAAACCTCACATATCCTGATGAGAACCTGGAATGGTCCGATGAAGCATGGAGATAACTTTCCACCCCAGACAAATCTTCGTAATCCACATCGAGGTGAGACCCATAAGAAAACGTGGTCACCATCCTCAAACTCTAGTGGTCTCCGCCTCCTATTAGCATAGGACTTCTATCAGATCTAAGCAGTCCTCATCCACTCCTGGATGATCTGTACCTTCTCCATTATGGCCTGGACCATCTCTGGTCCTACAAGTGCTGACTTCCCAGGGCCTTTCCAACACAGAGGTGATTTACAAGGTTGGCCGTACAATTCCTCGTATGGTGTCATCCCGATGGTGGAGAGGTAGCTGTTGTTTTACGCAAACTGCACCAATGTATGTTGATCCTCCCAGCTATTAACAAAGTCTAGGACACATGCACGGTGAATTTCCTCGAGTTTTTGAATGATCCACTCTTTCTGACCATCCGTCTGAGGGTGGAAGTCGGTGCTCAGGCGTTGCTGCGTCCCAAATGCCTCCTGTAACCCCTTCCAAAGCAGGGAAGTAAAGCGAGAATCTCGATCGAAGACGTTAGTCTATGGTACACCATAAAGCCGTATGTTCTCGTGAATGTAGAGGTGTCCCAAGCTCTCCACTGAGCCCTTCTCTCTGATAGGTAGAAAGTGGGCTGACATGGTGAGCCGTTCGACGATCACCCAGATGGAGTCGTGTCCTCTAGAAGTACATGGAAGTCCTGTCACAAAATCCATTGATCTCTCATCCCACTTACACTCTGGGACCTCTAGGGATGTACCAAGACTATTGGTACCTAGTGCTCAGCCTTCACCTGCTGGCAGGTGAGGCATCATGAAACAAACTTTTCCATATACTTCTTTATACCTGACCACCAGTGCTGTTGTCTGAGATCCTGGTACATCTTCGCTACTCCTGGATGTACCTCCAATGGGGACGTGTGAAACACTCTAATCACCTTCTTCTATAGTGCAACTGGTACCATGGTACGTCCTATGAAAAGGACGACGTGCTCTCCACCTGTAGAAAATCCATCAGGTGCCTATCCTGAGGATATCTGTGCACGTTGCGTCTCACAGTCCATGTCCCCACGTTGTGCTTCTCTGGCCCGCTGAAGTAGTGGAGGAGTGACTGTGAGTGACTGTAGAATGGATACTCCATCTCTATCCACGATGGATATCTGCAACGCGACTAGCCGCTCTGTCACCTCTCCAAGTAGCTGAATGCCCGAACTCCTGCTGAGAGAATCAACTACTACGTTCCCCTTCCCAGGAGTATAGACTATCTCAAAGTCATAGTCCTGGAGGAACTCGATCCATTGCCGCTACCTCATGTTCAGGTCCTTCATTGAGAAGATATACCTGAGACTTTGGTGGTCAAAAAAGACTGTAAAGGGTTCGTCAATCAGATATTACCGCCACATCATCAAGGCGAAGACCACTGCTGCTAACTCTAGGTCACGGGTAGCATAGTTCTACTCGTGCTACCACAACTGTCGTGAACCGTAAGAGATCACTACCCACTCCTGCATTAGGACACACCCGAGTCCGGTCCCTGATGCATCGCAGTAAACTACGTACCCTATGCCCTCCTCCGGTAGCCTCAATATGGGTTCACTGGTCAATCTCTGTCTCAGTTCCTAGAAGCTCTGATGACATCTATCTGACCACACAAAGGGTTTCCCCTTTCTTGTCAAAGCTGAATGTGGTGCTGCAACTCTGGAGAAGTCTAGCAGAAATCTCCGATAGTACCACACTAGACCTAGGAAATTCTCCACCTCCGTCACACTCCTGGGTGGCTCCCAAGCTAGCAATGCCTCGATCAATGCATGGTACACCACAAGTCCCGCCTCAGAGATGACGTTTTCCAGGAAGTGGACCTCTCGAATCCAGAACTGTCACTTCGAGAGCATACCATAAATGTGGTTCTCACGGAGTGTATCCAGTACAACCCGCAAGTGGTAGGCGTGCTCCTCATTAGTAGTCGAGTAAATAAATATGTCATCATGAGCACTACTGGAGCGTTGGATAGACCAAAAGACATAACCAAGAACTCATAGTGTTCATACTGAAACCTGAAGGCCGTCTTTTGCACATCCTCGTCTCGAACTCTAAGCTGATGATAGCCTAACATGAGATCTATCTTAATGAACCATCGTGCTCCTTTGAGCTGATCGAAGAGGTTTTCAATCTTCGGAAGCAGATACTTGTTCTTCACATTCACCTAATTCAGGCAATGGTAGTCGACACACAGTCTCAAGCTCCCGTCTGCCTTCTTGGAGAACAAAATCGGGGAATCCCAGGGTGAAACACTGGGTCGGATGAATCCCTTTCCCTGCAATTCCTCCAGCTATACCCATAGATCTCGAAGCACAATGGGAGCCATCAGATATGCTGGAGTAGATATCAGGGATGTTCTGGGGTATAGGTAAATATAGAAGTCTACCTCTATATGAGGAGGTAGTCCTGGAACGTCGTCAGGAAAAACGTCCACATACTGATCCACCACAACAGGAAAACTCGGACTCCGCACATCAACTGATCCTGGGATGAGAAAAGCTAACTGATGGGTAATCAGCTGTCCACTCCTCTGTGTGAGTCCATCCTGCACTTCAAAGGCTCCCTTCTTGCCGGTGATGGTGAACCTGCTCCCATCGGTGCAGACACCCCACACCTTTCACATAATACAGTCGATCGGAGCATGGACCGTAGATAACCAATCCATGACCAAGATGACGTTGTAAGGCCTGAAAGCCACAACAAGAAGATCCCAGCCGAAGATCTTGCCTCCTAGAGTATGCTCACACTACCGGGACTAGTGCGTAATCATCGAGTCTGCTCCCGTAGGAGTCTCTAGCCATAAGGATCGAGCCAACGCCTCCGTCGGAATCTCCGAGCTCCAAACAAGGGCAGCGGCTTTGAAATAATGACTCACTCATGTGTCTATAAGACCTACAGCATGGGTGGAGTAGACACAGATAGTACATCAAATAATCTTAGGTGCATCGTGGTCATAGGCCTCCACTGACTAAAGCTGAGCCTGCCTCTGTCCCATACCTCCCTATTGTCGGGGTGGACGTCCTGGTGGTGGTGGTGGTAGAGGATCAAACTGTCGCCCACCACCTACTGCTCGAATAGCTCCTCTGCCTCGTCTGCTTGCTTCCTACGGAACGCCACGGTCAAACCTTTGCCTCTTCCTGGGTGGTCTCTCAAACGTCTACTGCTCCTATGCATGGCGGGTCGGGCAGTCATGAGCCATGTGACCCTACCCGCCGCATGCATAGCACTGTCTGCCTCTCGTATGACTGGTTCTGCTACGTGTGCCCCGCTCCTCCGAACCAGTATCCTGTGGTCATCCACCAGATTTTTTGGTTCTCTTGGACCTCTGCAACATCTGTCTAATGGTGGCTGCAGAATACTCTACTATGTGTCGCCCTACGGAAGGCCTCGCTACTGCTGTAGGCTCAGCAATAAAGCTCTCCACCGCTCTAGTACTCCCTCATGCGTTGGAATGCTGAGGGAGATCATCGAAGCCCTGATCTCATGCCTCAGTCCCTGCTCGAAGGTCAGGGCCCAAAATAATGGGTCTCTTACCATGTCCGTGGAGTAGTGCGAGAGGCCGGAAAACCTCACCGAGTACTGGGCTACTGTCATACCGCCCAACCGCATCTATAGACACTCATGAATGCACCTCACATGGAGGGTGGCTGGAATGAACTCTGAGAGGAAAAGTCTCTCGAAGTCCGACCATAGAAGAGATGCCTCGTTGCGCACCAGGAGAATTAGGCTCCACCATCTACCTGATGCCGCATGTAGGAGGCTCGACACAAGGATCACCATAAGATCTGCTGCTCTTCTTACCAATATGAAGACTTGGACAACAGCCTCCAGCCAGTCCTCGGCTACATGAGGGTTCTTCTCCCCACGGAACCTGGCCGGCCTCTGATACTGAAACTCACGCAGTTCACTCAGGCGACGTGCACTCTCCAGTACTGGGGCTGGTGGCATCGGTGGCTCGGCGGGTAGAGGTACCGCCGGTGCCTCTGTTGTAATGGGGCCCTGAACCGAGGCCTCTTCACTCGGTGGGCTACTGTCTCGCAAAAAGCTCAGAAAACTAGCTGGCTACCATCATGGGGCCATCTTGAAAGGAAACAGGTGTGCCACGGTTAATACAGTATACCTGGTGAGCTGACACAAATTAATCACAATGAAAACATTTGAACCACACATGCAATCCATGTTTTCATGCTCTAAGTCGGAAATAAGAATTCAGGGTCCTGGTGTATTGATATATCGGCCGCCGCACCAACACTGGACTCCCTGGACTGATAACCCCACTCATTACCATTAACACAATTTCATCATGTAGAATAAATTATCAGAAGCATGAGTTCTACGGTATAACCGACTCCTCTGATACCATTTTGTCACGAACCGTCCTCGGGGCCCAGGTAGTGACTACCCCAAGCCTACCTTCCACAGGCCATGGGTTGGAGACTAGCACCAAAGGCATAAATCCGGATAAAAAGGGAAGGAATTGACTTTATACAAGTAAAAAACACAACAGAGTATGAAAGCTGAAGTAAAAACTAAGTAAACTGAGTACACAAGTAAGTGATGAAAAGTAAATGGGACAGAATACAAATCCAGCTCAAAGTACAGTACAACTGAAATGAAAATACAGTAGTAGTAAAGCAAATCAGCAACCACCGAGTCATCCTCCGAGAATCCCACCTGAAGGGTGGGTACAGATGGTCTCCTCACCTCGTCGGGTCCGGCCGTCCGCTCCGTGTATGCCCCGCCTAATAGTCCACCTCAGAGTACCGTCCCGCTCTACAAGACTCAACCACGATCAGTGCTATCCATCGTCTGCAACCAACACAATGTAGTGCGGGCATATCCCGTGTAGGGGTGAGTATACGATACTCAGTAGAGACCCCGAGACCCCCGAAGTCTCCTAGAATCCACAAAGGATAAACCACAAAGGTAGGACACAAACACAAAGTATCAACCAACTATACTTAGGTATATTTCCGTACATATACCTAAGTCATCAATTCCGGTTCAGTTCCAACTCATGAGCCCAATTACAACCCAGTCCACATAGGAAAAAACAACCCAGTCGACTCAGGAAAGCACAACCTAGTCCACATAGGAAAGCACAACTCAATCCACATAGGAAAGTAAGTCAATCATAGCAATGATATAGATTAAAGTCAAGAGTCAGCTCACACAGGTATACTACCCATGAAGAGGGGTGGAGATGATAGATGTATCCTATTAATTAGATCCCCTTCCGATCCCATGTAGGATCCAAGTACAGAAGTTGTCACTGCCGAACCCACGTAGGATCCAAGTACAGTAACCATCGCTGCAGAACCCACGTAGGATCCCTGTACAGTCGTCATCGCTGCCAAACCCACAGAGGATCCATGAACAGTCATCCTCGCTACCGAACCCACGGAGGATCCTAGAACAGTCGTCATTTTCGTCGTAGTCGCAACCAGCTCTAGGGTTTCCACACATAACACACTCAATTACCGGAGGGTCCGCTCCTTGAGTCAAATATCGATACATCAACTGTCACGAAGATCAGAGTTTATGTATCTCGTAGTTCCATCCCACGTCATAGGGGAAAAACAAGAAAAACGTTCCCATGTAATCGAGAACAAGTAGACCAATCCATTTTCCTAAAGTACACGGCATATAGGAAAGCTATACAAGCTATGTCATCAGACACCGGGTACTTCCCGTGTGATACGGCACGTGTCGCAGGGATGGTCGTGTAAATAAGTAAGTACACAACGTGTGGTATGGTTACATGCTGTGTCCAAGCCTCTTGGGTCGGTTCCATTTTTGTTGGCCATGCCTTGCCATGTGGTGGAGTACATGCTCGTGTACTCCACCCTGTGTTCGTGTATTCCCAGAATACACGCCGAGTCATCACAAAACCGCTTCTGCCAGGGTGAAGCTAGTACATGCCATGCCTCTTGACCACGTGGTTCTGTGTGTGTCCATGTATCTCATAGATTACACGTCGAGCCTTGCGAAGCCACTCCCACCTTTCTATTAAGTGAATACACGCCGTGTTTCTTGGCCGTGTATTTCTGTCTGTGTCCGTGTACCTTCCTTGAATACACGCCATGTCCATTAAAGCCTCCCCAGACAAAAAATGTGGAGAGTACATGCCAAGTATCTATAATCACATGTCGTGTGTTACTTTTCAAACATCCGAAATAGAATCCACAATACGCATGTATTACACAGCGTGTGCTCCTAGAGGACATGCCGTGTATTCTGGATTTTTCCAGAAAATGATGCCTCTGGCCAGCATGCCTCCCGAAGTGTCTGTTCTTCATTCCAATGATCCGTTTTCTTTGAAACTTCCGCTTCTAGGTTGCCTCGACACTCTGAGGCCATTTACGATGTTTTCAGGCCTCTAATTGGATCTGAAAACATAGCTTTATTCACTGCTCAAGAATGGCCGAAGAATTCCACAATTTCGCAAGAACAGCAGAGGAATTAGACCATGTTATTTTGGTCCGGTCCCTTCCACATTAGTCCGATAACAAGCGGTTTAAGAGGAACAACAATAGAAAAGGAAAACCAATCACTAACCAAATCCATACACACCCCTACCTCGAATTAATGATGTCATTTTTTGGTGACGTGGAAGATGGCGTCGTGGGGGGAGGTTTTGAAGACGACGTTGGCGTGCGTCCAAGGAGGGGACGATGTCTCACACTAGCTACAGAGAGAAGAAGGTACGACAAGTCATCTCTCCTTGTGGTGATGGCGTTCTTCATCGAAGGATGTCGTTCTTTGCGGGAGGACGTTGTTCTTCAATGAAACTAGAGCTCTCTCCTGTAATCCTCAACACAACAAGCCAACCCCCAAATAAAATAAGACTCCTCCTATTTTATTAAAGCATGGAATGCATATAAAAATCCAAAATTCAAAATGAAAATTCTATTAATTGATTAAATTTGTTGGCATGATTTAATGTGGGGAGAGGAGAAGTCATCCAATTAATGGGGATGTTTAACCAATTTAAGATGAGTTACAGAACTTAAGAGAGGGGTTTAGAGCAGTTAGGGAATGTGGAGGGTTGGGCTCATGTGGTCCCCACCCCACCTTTATCCTCTCTTGTGTAGTTAGTAACTAGTAGGTCCCACCCCAACACCCACTCCTAGGATAAAACCACATAGGCTAGGAATAAATTTTTTACCACAGATTTTATTCAATTCATTATTAATTCCCCAAATTTTAATGACTCCTCCCAAGAAAACACACCTTTGGTAAAGGTCCTCTTATGAAATTATTGCCACTGCGGTTTTATCAGTGCCCTCAGATTTCGATTTTGAGCACCAGTTCAAAAGATAGAAAAACCTGCTCGTTCGTTCACTGAACGTACCCGAGCTAAAATTCAAAAAATGATTCCGGGCACACTGGGCCTCAGAATCAGGAGCCGTCAAGAAAATGCGTACTCGAAAAATCCCAAATAATTTAAGAAAAAAATTTTCCTTGAAATTTATCGGTCATTACAATGTTAATAATAATTCATATAAAAATAAAAGTAACAATTGATTCACCCCACCCCTACATAGATGGCCCCATACTATTATACAACCTTAATTCATATCAGAGAGGGTTTCCTCCAAAACATAAACCTATGAGAATAAATAATTTAAATTTAGTGAAAAGGGATTATTCATATTGTAATTCCCTGACCCCAGTTACCTAGAGTCGGTGCATTATTGCGTAACATTGGCATGATCACAAAAGTTCAAGTCTTGAAAGACCGATTAGTTTAGTAGCCTTGGAAACACTAGATAAATTCATAAATGTTACATTACATCATAATGTGAAAAAACTACAATAACATCTTGTCTTCATATCCCCTCATACTATCCCTACAGGTCATTCATAATATACATCTTCACATCCTAGAAAAATTAAAACATTGAAAGGGGTGAGATCAGATGTTCGGTAAGGATGAAAATATAGCGGAAGCTTTCATAAATAAACATAAAAATTTATGATAATGTATAACTGTAACAAAATCATTTTAAACAAGAACATCAACATAATATGGGAAATTTAAAATGAGATAATGCCATTTACTTAATCACATGGATATTATACTGGTCGAATAATCACATGCAAGATCAATAACCACTTTCATAATGATGGAATTCATAATTCCAGACTATAATAACCACGTAGCCAAGGCCTCTTGCGAAGACTACAAATAATATTTTGTCAAGGCCTCGTGCCAAGACAGTAGTTTGTCTCATGAGACCTGCCGATGCATCGAGGAGCTATAGCGGGCTCCACCCATCACATATTAAGTCCAATGCATTCCTCATATGAACAGGTTCAAACATATCATAAACCATAACATAATCTTATAACATAAAACATGCAAAAAGGAAACATAATATTTCCACATTTCAATCACAAGATATCAATACAATACATTGATATAATAAAAAACACATTCAAAACCATTTTCAATACCAAAATAAAAGAAAAGTAAATATTGGTATATATTTTTCATTTAAAAAAATGTTATGGCTTATAGAGGAAGCCGAAACTCAAACAACAGTCATGGCGGCGGAGAAGTCGTTGTCGCCGCATATGTAAAAAAAACAGTCCTTTTTTAATTTAGTAAAAACGCTTCGTAGAAAAAGATTCCTTTGTAATAAAAGTAAAAGTCAAAGGGGTTTATACACAGTATAAAAGAAAGTTGTGTGTAAAACAGAATATGCCTCAATGAAAGGAGATTGAGATGAAGTCCTTACAATGATAATTTTTTTAAATAAAATAGATCAATTATGTTTCTTCACAATAATTAAACATAAATAGAGTAAAAATACAAGATAGGGCATAATAATATCATGACATAATATGAAAGTATTATATTAACCCAAAGAATGGAAATTGGGTTAAGAAGTACCCCTACAAAGATAATTTTTTTAAATAAAATAAATATATTACGTGTATTCACTATAAGTACACATAAAGAATGTACAAATACAAGATATGACATAATAATATCATGACATAATTTGAATGTAAGAGATTAACCCAAAGAATGGAAATTAGGTAAAGAAGATCCCTTACAAAGATCATTTTTTAAATAAAATAAATATATTATGTGTATTCACTATAAGTACACATAAAGAAAGTACAAATACAAGATAAGACATAATAATATCATGACATAATTTGAAAGTAAGAGATTAACCCAATGAATGGAAATTGGGTTACGAATTTACCTTACAAAGATCATTTTTTTAAATAAAATAAATATATTATGTGTATTCACTATAAGTACACATAAAGAAAGTACAAATACAAGATAGTACATAATAATATCATGACATAATTTGAATGTAATAGATTAACCCAATGAATGGAAATTGGGTTAAGAAGATCACTTAAAAAGATCATTTTTTTTAAATAAAATAAATATATTATGTTTATTCACTATAATTACACATAAAGAAAGTACAAATAAAAGATATGACATAATAATATCATGACATAATTGGAAAGTAAGAGATTGACCCAAAGAATGGAAATTGGGTTAAGAAGATCCCTTACCTCGTGTACGACATGACTCGATCATTCTTTAACCTCCTGAATAATAAACTAGAGATAATTTATATTTTCTTAAGAACAATTTCCATTTTCATTATTCCTTTTATATCACTTATTACAATGTTATGAACATTATGTAATTATTTAAGTTAAAAATGGTCATTTTTTCGATCTCTGGTACTTGAGTCAAAAATAAACTTCTAATAATTACAATTTGTTCATGTGGTGAAATATAAATTATATCCCGAATTATATTTATGATGTAGATATCATATATATTATATATATTCAGTATATACATGCATTTATAATATTACATTACATTTAGAGGTAAGAAATGAAATGCACTGTTCATGGAGACGGTAAGCCGTACTTACGCATGAATGCTACTTACATTTATATTTCATATTTAATGGAATGAAATTATAATTATATAAACTTATAATATAATTCCAGTATAATATAATGTATAATACCATTTACTACATCCTTTATACATCCCACATATGGCATTAACGATTCAAATCACTTTGAGGGGCGGTAATCCGCACTTCCTAAAATGAAAATATCGTGTTTTCCCATAATGGAAACCATAAAGGTATTCCATAAATGAAAAATAATGAAGCTTAAGTAAATCATAAACATATTATATATCATATATAAATATAGTGACATCTTACTGGCCACATTTGAATGTGTTATATGAGTGTTGAACAATCATCGTTTCGTGAGGCAGAAATTCGCCATCCACAAAAATATTATGTTTTTTAACCATTAGATGTAGCTGTGTGTAAGTGTAGATCTAATCCATCTTATAACAAAATCCTAGTATATAGAAGATACTTGTTTGGTTACAAAATAATGGAATAAAAAGAGTTTAAGGGGTTGGAGAAGCAAAATAAAACAAAATAACATAAGAGAAGACTTTACCTTAAAATCGGGTAACCCTTTTTTGAATGGAGCCAAAGGCTTCCATGGGATGAATTCTGCCCAAAGTGAGGCTTCTAGGAGTAATATAGGGAAGCTGAGAGAGTATTTGAGAAGAGGTTGGCCTAGCCAAAAGGCTTTGATGGTGTGAATAAGGTGGTAGTGGTGGGTGCCTTTTATAAGAGGAGAGGAGGGGTACTCTTGGAAAGTCATGAAATGTTACTTTATTATATAATGAGTTTTGGATTTTAAAGGTCCCACAATTATATATTTCTAGGATAAGGTGATAAGGGTTCTAAATATACTCATCCAATAGGTTTTTTACAAGTTTAAGTCTAATATTTTACATTATCTTTTCCTTTTAGTTAAATCGTTAATTAATGACGTAATCACTGTAACATCCTAGTGTCATAAAAAATTTAATTTATTCAATGTCTAAAAATTATAAAAAAATTACCATGATTTAGGAAATCATTTTATATTTCCAATTAATATTTATAGTCTAAAATCTAACTTATATGACCGCATGTAATAATTGTTTTAGTTAAACTACACATGTTTGTGACACTTTTATTTTTACTTCAAATAAAAAGTTATTATTGTCATTTTCTTACCCAAGTGGCTCCATGGGGTCCCCAAGTTGACCCATGGATTTTATTTGTCGGTCATGACTCATCCAATAAGGGTAGTACTTGTGTAAAGGTATTTTCATATTTTTATAATATCATATTACCTTAAATTTCACTAATTACCTTTAATCGCGATTAATTAAACTTAAAAGTTACTATTCACCAAAAAATTATTTTAATCCCATTGAACCAAATTTTACTTCCTAATGAGAACCATGTATGTAGGATTTTTGAAAATAAAATCACAGAAGTGGTAATGTTTCATTTAAACGAAAAATCAGTTTTTTAACTACCACTTAGTGGTTTCACTATTCATCAAAAATTGAAGTTTTTCAGAAGAATGCCAAAATTTCACCCTAAGATAAAATTGATTTTTCGAATTCAAAAATAATATCTATTTTAAAAAATTATATAAATATAAGTTGCATTAATTAATTTTATAATTAATTTCCGTTGCCACAACAAATAGCGTGTTTTTAAGAAACAATATATATCAAAAGATTGACAATTGTTTATGTCCAATTTCAAAGTGGAATTAATTATAATGAACACCATTGGATAAAATGTGAAAAATATATTCCAATTATACATTAAAACCACTCAATAGTATAATTTATCACTATAAATTTTTTTGATTAAAAAAGTTGTTTTTAAGTATTTTTCACTATTCATAAAAAATTGGAATTTCTCAGAAAATTACCAAAAATTCAACATAGGCTAATTTTGATATTAAGAATCCAAAAATGAAGTCCATTTTAAAAGATAAAATTTATAAAATTTCAAAAAGTAGGTATTACTATTCAAAAATGATACTTTGGTTGGTCGCGGTGTGTTAGAATCTCGAACATGCGTACAATGCAAGCTACTGCATTATTAAAAGAGAAGTGTATCGTGAAATCATGGGATGTTACATTCTCCCATCCTTCAATAAATTTAGTCCTCGCAATTTGAAATTATTCATTGAAAATAAAAGGTTGAAAATAGAAAACACCTTTTTTGGAAAACCCACATCGAAAATAAGGTTCATAAAATTTAGCCTTAATAAGAGGGAAAGGGAAATGAAAAAGTCACCACCAAATTATGATCTCGATAAGGAGAACATTGTGGAAATTAGAGACATATAATTGGGGGAAAACGTAAATATTTGTAGGGAGTGATTGAGGTCATCAATCACAAACAAGTGTAAAATTGAGGGCCTCAAAGCCTTCATTCTATGTCGATTTAAAATATTATCAGTTCAACAAGACATAAGGTATTAGGATAACAGATTTTTTGTTTTAATATACCTTTACTAATGTTTATGAAATAATTAATTGATAGAATAAGATATAAGTATATATATATTTATGGTTGACAAGTAGAGTTTCATCCTTCAACGAATTTCAACCACAAACCCATCTTTCACTCAAAAAGATAATAGAACTCAAAAATATTATATTTATCCTAATCGTACAAGGTTCAAAATATTAACACATACCATTTAGATTATGAAAACTATTTTTTAATAACCAGGGACTTCCTGTAGGCTAGTGGTAGGTAATAAAGGAATGTCGCACTATGGTTGTGGGTTCGATTCCTACAGTTTTGTCCGACGCGACGGGTTATCCCCCGACCTACAGGTTGTCCTTTTCCTAAAACTATAGTATTATAATATTACAAAAATAATATTCAGAAATGTTTTAACCTTAAACAATACTATCCAAGGTTCAAATTAATCCATTCCAACCATTATAGTTATCCATAACACTTCTGTCCAACTCATAGTCCAAATTTTATAAGGAAGGTAAACATAATGAAGATCCTTTTTTCCCAAGTGACAACATGTGAACACCTTCATCATGTATTATATTAAAAAACTACAACATCCTGAATTACCATAAATCCTTATTTATTACATTCATGATCCCTTATTCCTTATAGAATACTATATATACTCCTTCTATCCAAAAATGTATACAAATCATTAATCAGTTTCAAGGAAGTTAAGAATATCCAATATAATTTATCCAAATCAATCATGTCTTATTCCAAAATCACTATCTCAGTATTAGAACCATATTATGGTTTGTCTTTCTCTCAACCATATATTTTCCAAAAATGTAACCTTCTATGGAGTCACTTTTCATTGTTCCACACAATCTCAAGTCCTTGATGAAATAGTACTGCAGTACAATCCTTATATACTCCATAATTATTATAACCAGTACGTCATTGATACAACACTCAAATGACAGAATTCTTTAATAGCAACATAAGAACTCTAATCATTCCTCCTCATCTATGGTAGTATCATAACTTGATTATTAGCCAATAACAACATTTGGGGAATACTCTGATGATTTAGACATTGGAATGCGTAGTGTCCCCACTCCTTACAGATGAAGCATTGTACATTTGAAACCTTTTTCTTAACCTTGTAGTCACGCACTTGGTTTCCTTTTTCTCCACACTTATAACAAACTCCCATTCCCTTTAGGCAAGTTCCAAGGTGTTTCTTCCCACATTTATCACATATTTGAAAATTATTCTTTTCCCTCATCCCTTTATCCATCATTCTCTCTTCCATCCTTTTCATCTATTTCTTCCCTTCAAATCCATAAGACTCAGAGAATTATTTACATACCTTATTAACACATGATACTATTTCTTCATATGTTGAGAACACATGGGAGAATATTTCCCTTCTAAATGTTGGCTTAATACCGTGAAAGACATGATCCTTCGTACTCTTTGGATCATACGTATTGATGGAGTTCACATTCCTTCTACTGGGCGCCATTTCTATATAGTGGCATAAACTAGGTTAGTTTATGAATTGCAATGAATAAATCCAAACTTGTGAAATACTTAATGTAAATTGAACGGTTTATTGATATAATCCATAATCATAAAAAAAATTCCTTTGAAGAAGTATATACTCATAAACCCTTTATAATGGTTTATAAAAAAATGAGAATTATCCTAAGCATATCCCCCGGGAGTGTCGTAACCAAGAGTGCAGCAAGGCCCGTTGTCATGCACCAGTTCCCGTTTGAGTCTAGCTCAAAGCGGTGTTTTCGGGTTTTACACCTAGGTACATCTGTGCCAGATCCGCCTCTACCTTCTCATATCTAGACATGGATGTATTTCTCGGAAAACTCACAAAATCTCTGTAATACCAAAATTCAAGGAAGTTCTTCTATACTAATCCTCAAAGTCTATCTTCGGGCTATGTTCTCTAATCAGAGTTTATCTAAATCTAGCTTCCAAGGTTAGTATTAAACTGCCTCTGATACCAACTGTAACGCCCCGACCCCAGTTACCCAGAGTCGGTGCATTATTGCGTAACATTGGCATGATCACAAAAGATCAAGTCTCGAAAGACAGATTAGATTAGTAGCCTTGGAAACACTAGATACATTCATAAATGTTACATTACATCATAAAGTGAAAAACTACAATAACATCTTGTCTTCATATCCCCTCATACTATCCCTGTAGGTCATTCATAATATACTTCTTCACATCCTGGAAAAATTAAATCATTGAAAGGGGTGAGCCCAGATGCTCAGTAAGGATAATAATATAGCGGCAGCTTTCATAAATAAACATAACCATTTAAGATAATGTATAACTAAAACAAATGTCTTTTAAACATGAACTTCAACATAATATGGCAAATGTAAAATGAGATAATTCCATTTAATTATTCACATTGATATTCTACTGGTCGAATAATTACATGCAATATCAATAACCACTTTCATACTGATGGAATGCATAATGCCAGAAAATCATAACCACGTAGCCAAGGCCTCGTGCCAATACTACAAATAAAATTTTGTCAATGCCTCGTGCCAAGACACTAGTTTGTCTCATGAGACCTGACGGTGCATCGAGGAGCTATAGCGGGCTCCACCCGTCACTTATTTAGTCCAATGCATTCCTAATATGAATAGGTTTAAACATATCATAAACCATAACATAATCGTATAACATAAAACATGCATAAAGGAAACATAACATTTCCACATTTCAATCATAAGATATCAATAAAACACATTGATATAATATAAAACACTTTCAAACCCATTTTCAATAACAAAATAAAATAAAATCAAATCTTGGTATTTATTTTTCATTTAAAAAATGTTATGGCTTATAGAGGAAGCTGAAACTCAAATAATAGTCATGGTGGCGAAGAAGCCGTTGTCGCCGCATATGTAAGAAAAAACATTCCTATTTTCGTTTAGTAAAAACGCTTCATATAAAAAGATTCATTTTTAATAAAAGTAAAAGTCAAAGGGGTTTATAGATAGTATAAAAGAAAGTTGTTTATAAAACAAAATATGCCTCAATGAAAGGATATTGAGACGAAGTCCTTACAAAGATAATTTTTTTAAATAAAATAGATATATTATGTGTATTCACTATAAGTACTCATAAATACAGTACAAATACAAGATAGGACATAATAATATCATGACATAATTTGAAGGTAGGAGATTAACCCAAAGAATGGAAATTGGGTTAAGAAGTTCCCTTAAAAAGATCATTTTTTAAATAAAATAAATATATTATGTGTATTCACTATAATTACACATAAAGAAAGTACAAATACAAGATAGGACATAATAATATCATGACATAATTTGAAAGTAAGAGATTAACCCAAAGAATGATAATTGGGTTAAGAATTTCCCTTACAAAGATCATTTTTTAAATAAAATAAATATATTATGTGTATTCACTATAATTACACATAAAGAAAGTATAGATACAAGATACGACATAATAATATCATGACATAATTTGAATGTAAGAGATTAACCCAAAGAATGAAAATTGGGTTAAGAAGTTCCCTTACAAAGATAATTTTTTTAAATAAAATAAATTTATAATGTGTATTCACTATAAGTACACATAAAGAAAGTACAAATACAAGATAGGACATAATAATATCATGACATAATTTGAAAGTAAGAGATTAACCCAAAGAATGGAAATTGGGTTAAGAAGTTCCCTTAGAAAGATCATTTTTTAAATAAAATAAATATATTATGTTTATTCACTATATGTACACATAAAGAAAGTAAAAATACATGATAGGACATAATAATATCATGAAATAATTTGAAAGTAAGAGATTAACCCAATGAATGGAAATTCGGTTAAGAAGTTCCCTTACCTCGTGTCCGACTTGACTCGATCATTCTTTAACCTCCTGAATAATAAACTAAAGTCAATTTTTATTAGCATAATAACCTTTTCAATGTTCATTATTCCTTTTATATCACTTATTACAATGTTATGAACATTATGTAATTATTTATGTTAATAACAGTCATTTTGTCAATCTTTGGTACTTGAGTCAAAAATAAACTTCTAATAATTAAAAGTTGTTCATGCGGTGAAATATAAATTATATACATAATTATATTCATGGTTTAGATATCATATATATCATATATATCCAGTATATACATGCATTTATAATATTACATAACATTTATAGGTAAGAAATGAAATGCACCGTTCATGGAGACGGTAAGCCGTACGTACGCATGAACACAACTTTCATTTCTATTTCATATTTAATGGAATGAAATTATAATTATATAAAGGTATAATATAATTCCAGTATAATATAATGTATAATACCATTTACTCCATCCTTTATACATCCCACATATGGCATTAACGATTCAAATCACTTTGAGGTGGCGGTAGTCCGCACTTCCTAAAATGAAAATATCGTGTTTACCAATAATGGAAACCATAAAGGTATGACATAAATGAAAAATACATAAGCTTAAGTAAAACATAAACATATTATATATCATATATAAATATAGTGACATATTAATTTCCACCTTTGAAGGTGTTATATGAGTGTTGAACAATCATCGTTTCTTGAGGCAGAAATTCGTCATCCACAGAAACAGTATGTTTTGTAACCATTTGATGTAGGTGTGTGTAGGTGTAGCTCGAATCCTTATTATAACAACATACTAGTATATTGAAGATACTGTTGTTGTTACAAAATAAAGGAATAAAAAGAGTTTAAGGGGTTGGAGAAGCAAAATAAAACAAAATAACATAAGAGAAGACATCACCTTAAAATCTGGTAACTATTTTTTGATTTGAGCCAAAGGCTTACATGGGAAAAATTCTGCCCAAATTGAGGCTTCTAAGAGTAATAGAGGAATGTTGAGAGAGTACTTGGGCAGAGTTTGGCCGAGACAAAAGGCTTTGAAGGTGTGAATAAGGTGGTAGTGGTGGGGGCCTTTTATAAGAGGAGAGGAGGGGTACTCTTGGAAAGTCATGAAATGTTACTTTATTATATAATGAGTTTCGGATTTTATGGGACCCACACTTATATATTTCGAGGATAAGGTTATAAGGGTTCTATATATAATCATCCAATTGGTTTTTGACAAGGTTGAGTCTTAGAGTTTACATTATCTTTTCATTTTAGTTAAATCGTTAATTAATGAGGTAATCGCTGCATAATCCTGGTGTCATAAAAAATTTAATTTATTTAATGTCTAAAAATTATAAAAAAATTACCATGATTTAGAAAATATTTTTATCTTTCCAATTAATATTTATAGTCGAAAATATAACTTATATATCCCCATTTAATTATTGTTTTAGTAAAACTACACATGTTTGTGACAATTTTATTTTTACTTTAAATATAAAGTTATTATTGTCATTTTTTACCCAAGTGACTCCATGGGGTCCCCAAGTTGACACATGGATTGTCTTGGTCGGAAATGACTCATACAATAAGTTTAGGACATGTTTAAAGGTATTTCCGTATTTTTATAATATCATTTTTACCTTAAATTTCACTAATTACCTTTAATCGCAATTAATTAAACTTAAAAGTTACTTTTCACCAAAAATTATTTTAATCCCATTGAACCAAATTTTACTTCTTAATGAAAACCATGTATGTAGGATTTTTGAAAATCAAATCACAGAAGTGGTAATGTTTCATTTAAACGAAAAATCAGTTTTTTAACTATCACTTACTGGTTTCACTATTCATCAAAAATTGAAGTTTTTCAGAACAATGACAAAATTTCACCCTAAGCTATAATTGATATTCCGAGTTCAAAAATGATATCTATTTTAAAAAATTCCAAACATATAAGTTTCATTAATTAATTTTATAATTAATTTCTGTTGTCACCACAAATAGCCTCTTTTTAAGAAACAATATATATCAAAAGATTGACAATTGTTTATGTCCAATTTCAAAGTGAAATTAATTATAATGACCACCATTGGATAAAATGTTAAAAATATATTCTAATTATTCATTAAAACCACTAAATAGTATAATTTATCACTATAAATTATTTTGATTTAAAAAGTTATTTTTATGTATTTTTCACTATTCATAAAAAATTAGAATTTCTCAGAAAATTACCAAAAATTCCATTTTGAAAGATAAAATTTATAAAATTTCAAAAAGTAGGTATTACTATTCAAAAATGCTACATTGATTGGTCGCGGTGTGTTAGAATCTCGAACTTGCGTACAATGCAAGCTATTGCATTATTAAAAGAGAAGCGTATCAAGAATGCTCGGGGTGTTACACATATTTATTCTGGAAAATTTTCATAGATGGAAGAATAATATTATACTATATTTTCTGTGGGTATTCCATGAAGATAGAGATGCATAAAAAGTGTGATTTCCACCAATTAATGAAGTTATTATTATAACATCCCAGGTAAATAAAGAACATGAAAATTTTCAAACATATTATTATTTGTGAACTAAATATTAATTCTACTTTAATGTGGATGCTATGTTCAATGGCTTACATGATTCGCAATAATGGGTTTTTTTGAAATCTTACGTTGCACACTAATAATATAATAATATTATTTTTAATTATAGTTAACGCCTAGCCGTTGTATTGGCGAGAATGAACAGAACTAACCACAATATGAATAAACTTGTTTTATAAATGTTATTACATTTATCCCATAAATATTAGAGGTTTAAAATGTGAATGATTCTGATTTTATGTAGAAATACTCTAATATTCTTTAAAAAGTCGATTTACCACCTTTTGATGGAGAACCATCTTTAATTATAGTTTTGGTCACTTTTATATGTTCTATTTGAAAAAACAAAATTCTTTTTGAGAATAAAGTCATTAAAATTTACCTTGTGTAAAATTTTGGTATTTTTATGATAAAATTCATTTTTTAATGAATAGTGTAATATACTGAATTTTAATTCAACTATACTTTTTAATATAATTTATTTATATCGTTAGATTATCTTTTCAATTGTTATAAAAGTGTAATTATATTAAATTTTTACCATATAATATATTGGTGGTCATTGGAAATAATTTTAGATTGAAATTGAACATAAACAACTGTTAATCTTTTGGTAGATATTGTTTCTTAAAAACACACTATTTGTTTTGAAAACGTGATTTAATTTAAAATTAATTAATGCATCTTCTATGTTTTTAATTTAGTAAAATAGAAATAATTTATGAATTCATAATATCAAATATAGCTTCGCCTTAAATTTTATTATTTTTCTGAAAAACATCAATTTCTAATTAATAATTAAACCACTAAGTAGTAGTTAAAAAAACTGATTTTTTCATTTAGATGACATTTTACCACTTCTGTGAATTGAATTTAAAAATTCCGACATACATAGTTGTTATTAGTATGTTAAATGTTGTTCAATAAGATGGATTTTTTGTTGGAAAGTAACTTTTGCCTTTTATTTACCTCGGTTAATGGTAAATAGGGTAATTAAATGTAAAAAGAATATCATAAAAGTACAAAATTACGTTAACACTTGTCCTATCATTATTGGATGAGTTATGGCCTACCATGGTCATCTTTGGGTCGATTTTGGGACCTCATGGGGACACATAGGAGTGATAATGACACTTTATTTTAATTAATTTAATGTAAAGACAAAAATGACACAAACAGACACCTTTTAGTTAATTGATTTTTACATATGGTGATATAAGTTATCATTTCGACTATAATTATTAATTTGAGATCTAAAAAGATTGCCTACATCATGGTGTTTTTTATAATTTTTAAACCACAAATAAATTAAGTTATTTATGAAAAAAATGATGCAGTATTTACCTCATTAATAAATGATTTAAATAAATAAGATTTTAAATATTAAAATAAAATCCAAAAACTGTCCAATTCTTATTGGAAGAATTTATTTGGACCATGATTCGTCTTATGTTCGACTTTAATAAGTTTTGGACCTTTATATAATTAAAATCGATATATAATAAAATAATCGTTTGACACATTCCTAAAGATCTCCTCCTCCCCCTTATAAAAAGCCCTCAATTTTAACTCATTCCACACACCTCTCAAGCCCCTTGGATCATCCAAACCCTTCCCAAATAATATCTCATGATCCCTCTCTTCCACCAAGAAGCCTTATCTTAGTATGAAGTCACTTAAAAAAGTCCTTTTGGTTTAAACCAAAGGGAGTTACCGAAATTAAAGATAATTGGTTCTCTTAAATTTTTCTTTTATTTTACTTCGGCAACCCCTAACATCTTTTTATTCCTTTCATTTATAAAAACACCAGTATCCTCCATATATTAGGATGTTTTTATGAGAAGGGTTCAAACTACACTTACAGGCACCTCCATCTAATGGGTAAAGAACATACTATTTCTGTGGATGGAAAACTAACGTCTCACAAAGCGATGATTGTTCAATTATCTCCTACCGCCTCTCATGGTGGCCATTAAGATGGAACTATATTTATATATGATATATATTATGTATATTTTTTCTTTATACTTCTGTGTTATTCATTTATATCATACCTTTATGGTTTCCATTGTGGGTAAATGTGATAATTTCATTTGAGGAAATGCAGACTACCTCTCCCTCAAAATGATATGACTCGTTAATGCCATATGTGGAACATATAAAGGATAGAGCTAATGATATCATATGTGACATTATATAAGACATTATATATTATATTACAATAGAATTATAATATATCTATGAATAATTATGTTTTAATTCCATTAAAGTACAAAATATAAATGAAAGTAATGTTCATGTGTACGTACGATTTACCGTCTCCATGAACAGTGATTTTCATTTCTTATCTCCAAATGATATTTACTATTATAAATACATATATATACAGGATATATAAGATATATATGATATATAAATCATTAATATCTTTCTGGAGATAATGGAATTTTGACCACATAGTCAAATTGTAATTATGAGAAGTTCATTTTTTACTCAAATTATGAACATCGAGAAAATGTATGATATGAACTCAAATAACTAAATATTTGTTATATCAATTTATTAAGGGATATAAAAGGAATAATAAAATTTAAATGTTTTCTTATGGAATTATAAATTAACATAATTTTATTATTTAGGAAGAACCCAGAACATATGAGTCATGTTGGACACGTGCAAAGGGATTTTTATCTCACATTTAATTCTGTGAGATTTCCATTGTTTAACACTTATTTAATTTCATGTGGTGTATTTTGTACTTCCATTTGATATATATTATCATTAATATCTTTATAATCATGGTATTTTTTGATTCATTTGGTGGTTTTTAACTTTTGGTCATACGACTCGATTGATTACAACGTGGTAAGGGATTTCTTTTGTCACTTTTATTTCTATATGATTTCCATTGTTCGCCACTTTTTTATTACATGTGGTGTTTTATGTACTTCCATTTTAAATATATTTTTATTATTCTCTTTATATTCATGGTTTTCTTTTATTTGTTTTGTGGTTATTATCTTTTGGTCATACGAACCGATTGATTACAACGTGGTAAATGATTTTCATCTCACTTTCTATTCTCTTGAGATTAATGCTTAATTTTACCATATTTCCATTTGTGTGTTGTCTGTACTGCCCATTATTGTATTAATTGTTTAATATAATTCAATTTATGGGTATTTAAATCTTCATTTTATGATCCTTCTTTCATGGGATGTATATTTCATTAGTTACCAAATTGGTAAGGGAACCATTTAACCCAATTTCCATTCCTTGGGTTTATCTTCTAATTATTAATTATTCCATGGTATGATTTTGTGTAGAATAACTATTTATATATTTATGTAGTAATTTACACTCCCCTTTTTGTGGGTATACTTTTGATACACATAATCACTACATTGATTAATTCTCAATTCATCGATTTGAACTTGATTAGAGTAATTTTATCTCAATCTCCATTCATTGAGTTAGACATCCAAGTCATTGGTTTTGTCATAAAAATAACATGTGTGAATTTCATAAGATTGATTTACACTGAATATCCAATCATATTGAGTGTATTTATTTTTTTCACACATTATTATGTAATTTATTTGTCTTTAATCAAAGGATACAATTTTTATAATGGATTTTATCTCAAATTACATTACATTGAGACTTCATTGTTGTTATCCAACAATTATCTTTTATGTGGTGTATATACAATCCTTTGGCATATTATATCATGAATCCCTTTATTCTCATGATATTTTAAAATTCATGATTAAAGGTTATTCCCCAATTATTTGTATTCAAGCGTCTCTCATTTTGTTAAAATCTCTTTAACTAAAATATTTTTTTAAATGTTTTAAAGATTTATTCTTTTAAATATTTCTTTTTAATGTCAATGTTTTAAATATGGTTTTTTGGATTTATTTATTTTGAAATTAATGGCTTAAAATGATAATTCATTTAAAAGATTCAATGTGTTATGAGGGACTTTGATTAAAAAATATATTTGTTAAATGTTTTAACTGGATTTGAAAATGGTTTGATAAAGCATTGTTTATTTAAATATCCTAATTTGATATATTTTT
This sequence comes from Viscum album, assembly GCA_963277665.1. NCBI lineage: Eukaryota > Viridiplantae > Streptophyta > Magnoliopsida > Santalales > Viscaceae > Viscum > Viscum album. Next base: position 1,010,268,089 of record OY728160.1, read on the forward strand.
ATTCGAATGTGGAAATATTATCATTCCTTTATGATTGTGTTATCTGTTATGATTATTTTATTGTAATTTTGTATTTTTTACGTATACGAGGGGTACTGTTCTAAACCATGGGAGGGTGATCCCGGGATAGCTCTCCAATGCATGGGGCAACGTGACAGAGGTAAACATTAATGTTTTATCGTAATAGATTTAGGGAATACAATATGATTGGTAATCCAAATATGACTCTATATGTATCTCTAATAGCTACAATGTAAATATTGTATTAATTCCATAAGATAACATTATGATATATGATTTCTATGTGTTATTTATAATTCTAAGGATTTCTTAAGGCTTGTTATGATTGAAAAGTATTGGTTTCATTGATTTGTATTTATTGATGGGATAATGTTTTCCTTCCATATTTTATACCCTTACTGAGTTTTTATCTTCATCCCATCTTTTTGAAATTTATTCCACATGACTTAAAGATTAATAGGGTGAAATATGGGTTCAAGGAAAAGTCATGTTGTCTAAAACATGGAAGAAGACATGTTTCTTTATAAGAGTGTTTATTTCATGAAATAATGGATACTGAGCAATATTGTATGCATGTAATTTTCAAGTTGTTATGCAATAGTTATGGCCTAATTCTCAAAAAATCTATACCTGAATGGATCCTCAATGTGAATTATTCATTTAATTCATGATTATGCATTATTTTAAGGTTGGATCCTTATAGTTGGTATCATAGGTCGTTTTAGATAACATTAGAGGTAAGGGTGTTCTTTAAGCATAAGTGACATTACCATAATGGTAAGGATTTTAGAAAGAGTAATAGTTATTTTAAATATAGTTAATGAGATTAAGACAACATGAATATGTATACCTCAGTATTTACCCTCCTCATAAAATATTATATAATGATTTTACTGATATAAACACACTGACTGTTTTGGTTTTAGTAAATGAATGGATCTAGTTGGAACCAAAGTAACAGTGGATGTGAAGAAAACTATGATGGTTTTCTGAATGAAAAACTGATGAAAAGGGAGCAGTAATGAAAACTGTTGTTGTTATTCTGAACCAACTATCTATTGTCATGATTGATCACCTGATCCTTGGTGATTTTTATAAGTCATCGTATATGTGAGAAATAAATCCCCATGGAAGTTCAAGTAATAATCATAAATGTAAGTATATTAAAAAACCAATGTCTTAAGGATGTTGAAATAAACACATATGAAAATGTTGCAAATGGACGGTAAGATTCTGTAGATGTGGAAATGAAGGTCATAAAGCAAGAACCATCCATGGAAAATGGAAGCACCCAGTTGAATCACGGAAAGGAAAAGACGTTCTTTCTAAGGGATCAATTGAATGTTTTAAATGTGGTGTGCATGATAATTATACAAACAGATGTCCTACAATGAATGTTTGGGAATGGGATTACCAATATCATAAAAATATATGTTTACCAATACCTAATTCCATTCCAATTGAGGATGTGGAAACTGGAAATGACCAATTAAAGGTATGGATTATTTCTTACCTGATGTTTAGACATTATTGAATCTTAGGATATGATTCATGATTTTGTTTTTAGGAAAGAATTATTTTAGAATAAGTTGGAAAGGAATGGTTAATGGATCATGTGGAACTATGAATGAGTTAGAAGTCAACATACAAGGGATTCAAGTGTTATGGTAGACTTTAGGATGGTGAAATGTTTAGAAGTATTAAGGCTCTTTTGATGATGGGATTACATTAGAAGACTTTTTATAGTATCTGAATCCCTGAAGTTTGATATATGATAATTTTATTCAAGGAATAATTATCTTTTGTTTTGTGGATATAGTTATAAAGAACCATTTGGGTTTATATGTTCCCTGAATTTGAGGCAATTACAGGTTAATACATCTTGGGATGCCAAATGAATGTTACTAGATAAACGTTAAAATAGGTTATGGTTATTTTTGACGAATTTATCTTTTTATGGGAATGTTATAAAATTATATTGTTTTCGAAAAAGGACAACACGCAGACTGCATGACAATCAGTTGCGTCGGACAAAGCTACGAGAATCGAACCCACAACAATAGTGCGACTGGGATTTATTGCCTACAATTGGACTATGTGAAGTCCCTGGATAGTATGAATAATTCAATTTAGTTATATGATTTTATGAATCAATAAAAATTTTATTTTTGGTTATTTATGGAAATGATTAACCTATCATAGATATTATGTGATTAGGTTAATTACACATCATATTGAGACTTTAAGAGTAACTAATGGTTTTTGGAGATAAATGATAATATTTATCTTTCAAGACAATGTTATTAAATCTTTCTGTGATTTGGGATTCAATATTAGTTTGGATATCATTAAAGGATTTTATGTATATCTGTTTATTGAATGGCCTTTCTTGAAATTTGGGTTTTATTTTGACAAATTTTAGAGATTACGAGTAGTTTTTCATTTTGTAAAAGTTAGTCCATTTTGGGTATTATCTGATCTCGTACTAACCATTTTGTTAGTTGATGTCTAAAGACAAGGGAAATATATAGTTTTTCTTTTGTGGATTATTTGATTCTATAGAATATTATTCTTTTGCTTTTGAGGTGACCATGCCTTTTTGAATGCAAATTGTTTGGAGAAAAGATTAGTTTTTGGTTGAAACATATTAAAGGATGAAACTGTACTTTGTTGGTAAGTATATTTCCTAATGTTCAAATTCCATGTAGTAAATTAATTCCTCCAAATTATGACAAGGGACACAAAACAAAAACGTAGTTGGTTTACGTTTCCTTCAAGGTAATCAAATACTATTTAAGACATCATATGTTTGTGATTTTCTAGTGGTTAACTTTCTCCTAATCATATTTTCTATCACTCTCCATCAGAACTTGACCATTTTTTCTCCTTTCCATATCCCTGTTTTCCTACATGGAATCCTAGTTTGGGTTATCTCGAGTAACCTTTGTAATTCTATTTCTTTCTTTTAAAGTGGTAGTTTACTGACTCTTTTCCGATGTTGGAATTCTAATGATGTTTCCAAGCCAAGTTTTAAAATTGCGAGGACGCAATTTCAAAAAGGGGGGAATGATGTAACATTCCAAGTAAATAAAGAACATGAAATTTTTCATATTTATTAATATTCTTGATCTAAATATTAATTCTACTTTAAAGGGGATGTTATTTTCAATGGTGTACCTGATTTACAACAATGAGTTTCTTGGAAAACATATGTTGCACAATTATAATATAATATTACTATTTTTCATGATAATTAACGCCTAGACATTATAATGGAATGAATGAACATAACTATCAACAACATGAATATACATGTTTGTTAAATGTTTTTACATTTATCCAATAAATTTTAGACGCTTAAAATGTGAATGAGTCTAATTTTAAGCATAAATACTTTAATATTCTTTAAAAGGATTATTTACCGCCTTTTGATGTTTAAACCTCTTTGAATATAGTTTTGCTAAAATTTTTATCTTATATTTGAAGAAATAAAATTCTTCTTTAGAATCAGCACATTAAAATTTACCTTGGCTAAAATTTTGGTATTTTTCTGAAAAAATTCATTTTTTAATAAATAGTGAAAAATACTGTTTTTTAATTCAAATCTACTTTTTAATATAATTTATATATATGGTTAGATTATCTTTATAATTGTTTTTATAGTTTATTTAGATTATATTTTTTCAATTTTATCTAATGGTGGTCATTGGAATTAATTTCCCATTGAAATTGGACATAAATAAGTTTCTATCTTTTGATTGACATTATTTCTTAAAAACACGCTATTTTTTTGAAAACATGAATTAATTTTAAATTAATTAATGCAAATTATTGGTTTTTAATTTGGTAAATTAAACATAAAATTTTAATTCTGAATATCAAGTATAGATTGCACTGAATATTTGTTATTTTTCTGAAAAACATCAATATTTGATGACTAATGAAACCACTTAGTAGTAGTTAAAATCTATCTTTTTCATTCAAATGAAATTTTACCACTTAAGTGAATTTATTTTAAAAAATATAACATGAATAGTTGTTATTATTATGTAAAATGTAGTTAAATAAGAGGAACATGTTTTATGGGGATTGGTAACTTTTGACTTTTATTTACCACAGTTAATGGTAAAAAATGTAATTCAAGGTAAAAAGAATATCATAATAAAACAAATTACATTAAAATTAGTCCTACCCTTACTATATGAGTCATGGACAACCATGGGAATCTTTTGATCGATTTTGGGACCCCATGGAGCCACTTAAGAGTGATAATGACAATTTTTGAATTAATTTAATTTAAAGGCCAAAATGACATAAACAAATATCTTTTAGTAAAATTATTTTTACATTAGGTTATATATGTTATCGTTTTCACTATAATTACTCATTGGAAATATAAAAATATTTCATACATCATGGTATTTGTTTTATTATTTTTAGAAATCAATCAAAATGAATTATTTATGATACAAAAATGATGTAGTATTAAACTCATTAATAAATGATTTAAATAAATATGATTATAAATATTAAAATAACATCCAAACCCAGTCCAATTCATATTGAATGAATTTATTTCGACCATTGGTCATCATATCTTCAATATTAATAAGTTTTGGACATTTAGAAATTGAAAATCATTATATAGTAAAATAATAGGATCACACTTTCCTAAAGAACTCCTCCTGTCCCTTATAAAAATCCCTCACTTCCATATCATTCCACACACAACTCAATTCCATCGGCTTGTCCAAAACCTGGCCAAATAATCTCTCAAGATCCATCTCATCAACCTAAAATCCTTATCTTAGGTAGAAGTCACTTTAAGAAATCCTTTGGTTCAAAACAAGGGGAGTTACCCAAATTAAAGGTAATGGTTTCTCTTAAATTCTTTTCTTTTATTTTACCGCTCCAACCACTAAACTCTTTTTATTCATTTTTTTATAAAGAAAATAGTATCTTAAATATACTAGGATGTCTTTATGAGATTTATTAGAACTAAACTTACACACACCTCTATCTAATGGGTAAAGAATATACTATTTCTGTGGATGGAAAACTAACGCCTCACAAAGTGATAAATGTTTAGTTATCTCCTAACGCCTCTCATGGTGGCCATTAAGATGGTAATATATTTATATGTGATATATATTTTGTTTATTTTTTCTTTATACTTCTGTTTTTTTCATTTATAGCATACCTGTATGGTTTCTATAGTGGGTAAACGTGATTATTTCATTGGGGGAAGTGCGGGCTACCGCCCCCTCAAAGTGACATGAATCGTTAATGCCGTATGTGGTAAGTATAAAGGATAGAGTTAATGATATTATATATGATATTATAATGTAATTATAATACACCAATGTATTCTGTTTTAATTCCCTTAATGTACAAACTATAAATGAATGTAGCGTTCATGCGTACATACGACTTACCGTCTCCATGAACATTGTATTTCATTTCTTTTCTACAAATGTTATGTAATATTATATATATATATTGGATATATAAGATATATAAATCATTAATATAAATCTGTAGATAATGGACTTTTTACCACATGGTCAAATTGTAATGATACCAAGTTCATTTTTAACTCAAATTACGAATATCGAGAAAATGCCTGATATGAACTCAAATAATTAAATAATTGTTATTGCAAGGTAATAAGTAATATAAAAGGAATAATACACTTGAAAATTTTTCTTAACGAAGTATAAATTAACATACGTTTATTATTCAGGATGAACTCAAAACATACGATTCATGTTGGACACGTGGTAAGGGATTTCTTATCTCACTTTTAATTCTGTGAGATTTCCATTGTTCGCCACTTATTTATTGCATGTGTTGTATTTCTTACTTCCATTTCATATATATTATCATGATTATATTTATATTCTTTTTATTTTCTGATTCATTTTGATGTTATTAACTTTTGGTCATATGAATCGATTGATTACAATGTGGTAAGGGATTTCTTATGTCACCTTTAAATCCATGAGATTTCCGTTGTTCGTCATCAATTTATTTCATGTGGTGTATTGTGTAATGCCATTTGACCTATATTATAATGATTATATTTATATTACTGGTATTTTATAATTCATTTGGTGGTTATTAACTCTTTTTCATACGACCCGATTTATTACAACGTGGTAAGGTATTTTCATCTCACTTTTTATTCTCTTGAGATTCATGCTATAAAATCCCCTATTTCATTTTGTGTGGTGTGAGTACTACCCATTATTGTATTCATTGTTTTATATAATTCAATTTATGGGTGTTTACATCTTCATTTTATGATCCTCCTTTCATGGGTGGTATATTTCGTATGTTTCCAAATCGGTAAGGGAACCTTTTAAACCAATTTCTATTCCCTGGGTTAATCGTCTAATTCTTAATTATCTCATGCTATGATTATGTGTGGAATCACTATTTATTTATTTAGTTTTTAATTTGCACTCCCCTTCGTGTGGGTATACTTTAGATACACATAATCACTACACTGATAAAAACTGAAGTCATCGATATGAACTTGATAAGAGTAATTTTAACTCAATTTCCATTCATTGAGTTAAACATCCATGTCATTGGTTTTGTCTTAAAAATAACATGTATATAATTTCTAATGATTGATTTACACAGAATATAAAATCATATTTAGGGTATTTATATTTGTCACACATTATTATGTAATTAATTTGTCCTTAATCTAAGGATACAGTTTTTATAAGGGATTTCGGCTCAAATTGTATTCCATTGAGACTTTATTGTTGTTATGCACCAATTCACTTTTATGTGGTGTATATAATATCCTTTGGAATATTATATCCTGAATCCATTTATTCTCATGATATGTTACTGTTATGATTAAATTTTATTCCTCAATTATTTGTATTTAAGTGTCTCTCTTTTTGATATAAACTCTTTAACTAAAATAACGTTTTAAATGTTTTAATGAGTTATTCTTTTAAATATTTCTCATTAATGTCCATGTTTTCAAAATGGTTTTTAGGATTTATTTATATGAACATTAATGGTTTAAAATGATAATCCATTTAAAAGATTAAAAGTGGTATTGGACACTTTTATTAATAAATATCTCTATTAAATGTAATAAACTGTTTAGTAAATTGTTTGATAATGCATTGTTTATTTCAATATCCTGATTTGATATATTATTATTGGAATGTGGAAATGTTATCTTTCGTTTATTCTTATGTTATGTGTTATGATTATATTACGGTTATTGGGCATTTTTTATGTATACGAGTGATTTCTTGCTAAACCTAGGGCAGGTGAGCCCGAGATAGCTCTCCAATGCATTGGGTTACATGAAGGAGGAAAACATTAATGTTTCTCCAAAGAGATTTAGGGAATATACTGTGATGGGTATTTCAAATTGGACTCCATATGTAGTTGTGATAGCTATAATGTAAGTATATTATGAATGCCATAAATTACCTTTATAATTTATGATTTCTGTTTGTTATTCATTAATCTTATGATTTCGTAAGGTTTGTTATGATGGAAATGTATTGGTTTCATTGATTTGTATTTATTTATGGGATAATGTTTTCCTTACTTATTTATTACCCATATTTAGCTTTTTATTTTCGTCACAAGTTTTGGAAATCTTTCCCATAGTACTTAATGATGAATAGGGTCATGGATGGGATCAAGGAAAAGTCATGTTTTCTAAAACATGGAACTATACATGTTTCTTTATAAGAGTTTTTATTTTATGAAAAAATGGATAATGAGTTGTTGCGTCTACATGTAATTTTGAAGTTACTATGTAATAATTATGGCCAAATTATCTAAAATTATAAACCTAAATAGATCCTCAATGTGAATTATTCATTTAATTCACGATTACGTAATGTTTTAAGGTCGGGTCCTTGCAGTTGATATCAGAGGTCGGTTTAGATAACTTTAGAGGTTAGGGTGTTCTTTAAGCATAAGTGACATTACCATAATGGTAGAGATTTTAGAAAGAGTCATAGTTATTTTAAATATAGTTAACGAGTTTAAGACAACATGAATGTGTATATCTTAGTACTTACCCTCCTCATAGGATATTATATGATGATTTTACTGATATACACACACTGACCATTTAGGTTTTAGTCAATGGATGGATCTAGCTGGCACCAAAGTAACAGTAGATGTGAAGAAAACTGTGATGGTTTTATGAATGAGAAACTGAATGAAAAGGGAGAAATAATGAGAACTCTTGTAGTTATTCTCAATCAACTATCTAGTGTCATGATTGATCACCTAATCCTTGGTGATTTTTATCAGTCATCATATATGAGAGAAAAAAATCCCCATGGATGTTCAGGTAATAATCATAAAGGTAAGTATATTCAAAAACCTATGTCTCAAGGATGTTGAAAGAAACACATAGGAAATTGTTTCAAATGGACAGTAAGATTCTATAGATGTGGAAATGAAGGTCATAAAGCAAGAACATTCCATGGAAAATGGAAGCATCCAGTTGACTCTAGGAAAGGGAGAGAAGTTATTTGTAAGGGATCAATTGATTATTTTAAATGGTGTGTGCATGGTTATTATACAAAGTGATGTCCTACAAAGAATGTTCGGGAATGGGATCAACAATATCATACAAATATATGTTTACCAATATCTAATTCCATTCCAATTGAATATCTGGATACTTACAATGACCAATGGAAGGTATGGATTATTTCTTAACTGATGTTTAGACATTATTGAATCTTAGGATATGATTCATGATTTTGTTTTTTGGAAATAATTATTTCATAATAAGTTGTAATGTAAAGGATAATGGATCATGAAGAACGTTGAATGAGTAAGAAGTCAACATATATGGGGTTCAAGTGTTATTGTAGATTTTAGGATCGTGCAATGCTTAAAAGAATTAAGGCTATATTGATGATGGGATTATATTAGATAAATTTTTATAGTATGTGTAACCCTAAAGTCTGAGATATGAAAATTTTATTCAAGTAATAATTATCTTATTTTTTTTTGGATATAGCTATAAAGAACCATTTGTCTTTATATGATCCATGAATTTGAGGAAATTATTGGTTAATACATTTTGGGATGAAAAATGAATGTTATTAGATACCATTTAAAATATTTTATGGTTATTTTTGATGAATTTTTCTCCTTTTGGTAATTTTATAATATTATATAGTTTTTGAGAAAGGACAACACGCAAACCGCATGACAACCCGTCCCGTCGGACAAAGCTCCGGGAATCGAACCCACAACCAAAGTGCGATTGAGATTTATTTCCTACCACTAGACTACATGATGTCCCTGGTTAGTATGACTAATTATTTTAGTTACATGATTTTATTTATCAATAATAAGTTGTTTTGGTTTATTTATTGAAATTATTAACCTATCATAGAGAATATAAGATTAAGTTAATTACAAATCAGTATGAGACTTTAAGAGTAACTAATGTTTTTGGAGATAAATAGTATGATTTATCTTGGAAGGCAATGTGATTAAATCCTTATTATATTTGGGTTTCTATCATATTTTGGATTACTTTGAAGAATTTTATGCACAACTATTTATTGAATGGTCTTTTTTGAACATTGGGTTTTGTTTGACAAGTTTTGGATATTATGAGTAGTTTTTCTTTTTGTAAAATATTGTCCTTTTGGGTATTATCTGATCTCATACTAACAATTTTGGTTTTAGTTGATGTATAATGATTAGGGAAATATATAGTTCTTCTTTTTTGGATTATGTGATTCTCTAGAATATGATTCTTGTCCTTTGATGTGACCATGTTATTTTGAATGAAAATTTCCTAGAGAGAAGATTAGTTTTTAGTAGAATCTTATTAAATGATGAAACTCTACATGAAGGTAAGTATATTTCCTTATGTTCATATTCCATTTAGTAAATAAATTCTTCAAAACTATGAAAAGGAACAATAAACAAAAAATTCTTTGTTTTATTTTTCCTACTAGGTAATCAAAGACAGTTTAACACATTATAAGACTGTGATATTCTGGTTATTAACTTTCTCCTAATCATGTTTTCTATCATTCTCCATCAGAACATGACCATTTGTTTTCTCTTTCATATCTATGATTTCATACATTTAATTCTAGTATGGGTTATGTAGGGTGACCTTTGTTCTCCTCTTTCTTTCTTTTAATGTGGTAGTTTTACTGACTCTTTTTCGATGCGAGACTTTTAATGAAGTTTCCAAGCCGAATTTTAAAATAGCGAGGATGCAATTCCAAAATGGGGGGAAGGATGTAATATCCTAGGTAAATAAAGAACATGAAATTTTTCATATTTATTAATATTTATGAACTGAATATTAATTCTACTTTAAAGGGGATGCTATTTTCAATGGCGTACCAGATTTGCAATAATAGGTTTCTTTGAAATCTTACGTTCTACACTAATTATATAATATTATTATTTTTAATGATAGTTAACACCAAACTGCTGTATTTGTGGGAATGAACATAACCAATAAAAATATGAATATAAATGTTTTTTAAATTTTTTTACATTTATCCAATAAATTATAGAGGCTTAAAATGTGAATTAATCTTATTTTAAGTGTAAATACTCTAATATTTTTTTAAAGGTCTATTTACCGCCTTTTGATGGAAAGCACTACTTAAATCTAGTTTTCATCACTTTTATATGTTCTATATGACAAAATAAGATTTTTCTCTAGAATCAGGATATTAAAATTTACATTGGGTGATATTTTTGTATTTTTCAGATAAAATATTTTTTTTACTGAATAGAGAAAAATACTATATTTTTATACAAATATATATTTTAATCTAATTTATTTATATGGTTCGATTATCTTTTAAAATTTTATAAAGTTTAATTAGATTATATTTTTACCATTTTATCTATTAGTGGTCATTGGAATTAATTTCACATTGAAATTGGACATAAACTAGTGTCAATCTTTTGATAGCTATTGTTTATTAAAAACATGCTATTTGTTTTGACAACGGGAATTAATTTTAAATTAATTAAAGCATCATCTCTATTAAGATTTTGGTAAAATAGACATAATTTTTTAATTCGGAATATCAAATATAGCTAATGCTTAATTTTTGGTATTTTTATGAAAAATGTCAATTTTTTAAGAATAGTGAAATAACTTCTTAGTAGATAAAAAACTGTCTTTTTCATTTAAGTGAATTTTTACCGCTTATATGAATTGAATTTTAGAAATATGACATAAATAGTGGTTATTAGTAAGTAAAATGTGGTTCCATAAGACGAAAATAATTTTTGTTAAATATTAACTTTTGACATTTATTTACCGTAGTTAAAGGTAAAAAGGGTAATTCAACGTAAAAAGAATATTATAATAATAAAAAATTACCTTAACACTTGTCCTAAGATTATTTTATGAGTCATGGCTGATCATGGGCATCTTTGGGTCGATTTTGGGACCCCATGGAGTCAGATAATAGTGATAATGACACTATTTTAATTAATTTAATGTAAAGACCAAAATGACATAAACAAATATCTTTTATTCAATTAATTTTTACATAGGGTTATGTAAGTTATAATTTCGACTATAAATATTCATTGGAAAACTAAAATGATTTTCTATATCATGGTATATTTTTTATAATTTTTATGCATCATATAAATTAAATTATTTATGATACAAAAATGATGCAGTATTTACCTCATTGATAAATGATTTAAATAAATAAGATTATAAATATTAAAATAACTTCCAAAACCAATCCAATTATTTTTGGATGAATTAATTTAGACCAGGAGTCATCTTCTCTTCGACTTCAATATGTTTTGGACCTTTAGAAACCGAATATAATTATATAATAAAATAATAGTTTCACACTTTACTAAAGAGCCTATCCTCCCCCTTATAAAAATCCCTCAATTCTAACTCATTCCACACACCTCTCCAGCCCCTTGGCTCATCCAAACCCTACCCAAATTATCTCCCAAGATCCCTCTCTTCCACCTAGAATCCTTATGTTAGGCAGAAGTCACTTTAATAAGTAATTTTGGTTCAAACGAAAGGGAGTTACCCCAATTAATGACAATGATTTCTCTTAACTTCATTTCCATTATTTTGCTTCTCCAACCCCAAAACACTTTTAATTCATTTATTTAATAACAAAAATAGTATTATCAAGATACCAGGATGTTTTTATGAGAATTATTCGAACAACACTTACACACACCTCCATTTAATGGGTAAAGAACATACTGTTTCTGTGGATGGAAAACTAATCCCACACGAAGCGATGATTGCTCAATTATCTCATATTGCCTCTAATGGTTTTCATTAATATGGAACAATATTTTGTTTATGTTTTCTTTTTATATATGTATTTTTCATTTATATAATACCTTTATGGTTTCCATAGTGGGTAAACAGGTTAATTTAATTTGAGGAAGTGTGGACTACCACCCACTCAAAGTGTTATGACTCATCAATGCCATATGTGGGACGTATAAAGGATATAGTTAATGATACTATATCTGATATTATACTGAAAAAATTATATACCAATGTATCATTATATTTTAATTCCATTAATGTATAAAATATAAATTAATGTAGCGTTCACGCATACGTACGATTTACCGTCTCCATGAACGGTGTATTTCATTTCTTATAACCAAATGTTATGTATTATTATAAATAAATATATATATTGAATATATAGTATATATATGATATATAAATCAATAATATCATTCTGGATATAATGGACTTTGGACCACATGTTCAAATTGTAATTATAAGAAGTTCATTTTTAACTCAAATTCTGAACATCGAGAAAATATTCTATATGAACTCAAATAATTAAATAAATGTTATAGCAAGGTAATAAGTGATATAAAAATAATAATAAACTTGAAAAATGTTCTTATGGAAGTATAAATTAACATATGTTTATTATTCATGAATAACTTGAAACATACGAGTCAATTTGGACATGTGGTAAGGGATTTCTTATCTAACTTTTAATTCCCTGAAATTTCCATTTTTCACCACTTATTTATTTCATGTGGTGTATTTTTTACTTCCATTTGATATATATTATAATTATTCTATTTATATTCATGGTATTCTGTGATTCATTTGGTTGTTATTAACTTTTGGTCACATGACTTGATTGATTACAACGTGGTATGGGATTTCTTATCTCACTTTTAATTCTGCGAGATTTCTATTATTCGCCACTTATTTATTGCATGTGATTTATTGTCTACAGAAATATGATATTTATTATCATTATTATATTTATATAATTTTTATTATGTGATTAATTTTGGGGGTATTTACTTTTGGTCCTACGACTCGATTGATTACAACGTGGTAAGGGATTTTCATCTCACTTTTTATTCCCATAAGATTCATGGTATATTTTACCTTATTTCCATATGTGTGGTGTATGTACTTCCCATTATTTTATTTATTGTGTAATATAATTCAATTTATGGGTATTTACATCTTCATTTTATGATCTTTCTTTCATGGGTTGTATATTTCATAATTTACCAAATCAGTAAGGGAACCATTTAACCCCATTTCCATTCCTTGGGTTAATCTTCTAATTCTTTATTATGTCATGCTATGATTATTTGTGGAATCACTATTTAGTTTTTATGTTGTAATTTATACTCCCCTTTGTGTGGGTATACTTTTGATACACATAATAACTACATTTGTAAAATCTCAAGTCATCGATATGAACTTGATAAGAGTAATTTTAACTCAATTTCCTTTCATTGTGTTAAATATCCAAGTCATTGGGTTTGACTTAAAAATAACATGTGTTAATTCCCTATGATATATTAAAACTGAATAACCAATCATATTTAATTTATTTATATTTGTCACACAATATTATATAATTGATTTATCCTTAATTTAAGGACATAGTTTTTATAAGGGATTTCGTCTCAAATTACATTCCATTGAGACTTCATTGTTTTTATGCACCAATTAAATATTTTGTGGTGTATATAATATCCTTTGGAATATTATATCATGAATCCCATTATTCTCATGATATTTTAATGTTCTTATGAAATGTTATTCCTCAATTATTTTTTTTCAATCACCTCTCATTTTTTTAAAAACTCTTTAACTAAAATATCAATTGAAATTTTTTAAATATTTATTCATTTAAATATTTATAATTAATATCCTTGTTTTCAAAATGGACATCATGATTTATTTATATGGACATTAATTTTTTCAAATTATAATTCATTTAAAAGCTTCAATGTGTTTTTGGACACTTTTATTAAAAAATATACTTATTAAATGTTTTAAATGGTTTTGAAAATCTTTTGATAAAGCATTGTTTATTTCAATATCCTAATTTGATATATTTTTATTGGAAAGTGGAAATTTTATCTTTCCTTTATGCTTTTGTTATAAGTTATGATTACGATATGGTTATTGGGAATTGTTTAAGTACACAGGTGGTTTTGTGCTAATACTAGGGTGGCTGAGCACGAGATAGCTCTCCAATGCATTGGGTAACATGACGAAGGTAAATGATAATGTTACTTCTAAGAGATTTATAGAATATACTATGATGGGTATTGTAATTGTGAATTCCTGTGTAGATGTGATAGCTATAATGTATGTATGTTATGAATTCCATAAGTTACCTTTATGATTTATGATTTCAGTGTGTTATTCATAAATATTATGAGTTCGTAAGGTATGTTATGATGGAAAAGTATTGGTTTCATTGACTTGTATTTATTAAATGGATAATGTTTTCCTTCCTTAATTTTTTACCCTTACTGAGCATTCTATGGTCATCCCATGTTTTTGAAATTTTTTCCATAGGACTTAAAGATGAATAAGGTCAAGGATAGGACCAAGGAAAAGTCATGGTGTCTAAAACAAGGAACTATAAATGTTTCATTATAAGAGTTTTTATTTTATGAAAAAATGGATATTGAGTAGTAGTGTCTACATTTAATTTTCAAGTTGTTATCTAATAGTTATTGCCTAATTCTCTAAAACTCTAAACCTGAAAAAATCGTCAAAGGGAATTATTCATTTAATTCATTATTATTTAATGTTTTAAGGCCAGGTCCTTACAATAATGACAAATTCTGATATGAGATGTTTTGAAGCCCATAGAAAATCAAATATTTCTATTCTGATGGAAATTATTTAATATAGTTATAGAATGTTAATGAGATTTCCAATAGCTAAGAAATTTTTGGATGGGTAGGGTAGTTTCTATGATGGAAATGAGAATGTTAGGGATGATAAGTTTCAATTATAATGAATTCCATTTATGATGTAAAAATGGATTCTAAAGAAATTATTTATCATTAATTTATAATATTTAATTATATTGTGAAAAACCACAGTGGTTTTTGAGTGAAGCAGGAAGATTATATAATTTTTTAGAAATTAATGAGAAACATCTGGATATTATTTTCACTAAAGATTCATATTTAGATGATCATAATTATTTATCATTTAATTAACTTTAGAATATCCTTATGGAATATGAGAATATAAAATATTATATTTTCATGAAATAAAATTACAAATAAATTTCCTTCTATTCGCTGTCATAGGGATGGAATACAGAAAAATAAGTTGTTGAAGAATTATTTAACTCGTCAGGAGAGGAAAAAATAGAATATTTCAATACAATTTTTTCTATACATTATAAAAGATTCAATCCTGGTCATTTGGTAAAGGAAAGGAAACTATTCTATGAAATATGGTAATTGTGAAGGGAATGGAAATTTTGTATAAAATTTTCGCAGGATGAAAGTATAAGAGTATAAATCTATATAAGACGATAAGAAGTATCAAAAATAAAAGTGGAATAAAAATAATGGAATATTTCATTATGATACGAGGAAGAAATGATATCTAAAATGAATAAAGAAGTATTATCACTAATCTTGTTATGAGTCTCATCCAAATTTAAAATTCCTTGCTATATTTATAAATATAAGTACTTCATCAAGTAGTTATGATAATAGTGAAGAGATTAATTTTTTTTGTGGATCCCTAAAAAGCATTTGGGAAAATAAAATCTATAGAATAATCAAGTCATGAAATAAATAAGGATGTTGAAGAAATGTTTTGATGATATATGTTTTTGGGAATGGTTATTAAATCATCAAATAGGGAATAACCCTCAATTATATTATAGATCCAAAAAAATATGGGTGATCATAAATGAATTCTAAATATTTATAAAGAAAAATAAAATAATGGTAAGAATTTTAAAATTATAGAAAAAAAGAATTGTTGATGATATTAGACAGAAAATTCTTATGATATATATGTTTGAAACTAAAAAAAATGTTTTCAAGATAGTTTAACTGATATATAATATGTTTTTTTAGAAAATAATCAATTTTTCTTATGACGTAGTGTAATTTTTGATAGATGAGATTACGCTTTACTTAATTTTTTGATGAAATGGGTGAATATTCAAAATATGGTGATGATAAAAGATTATTGGTGAATATATTTTTCATTTATAAAAAAATAAAAATGAAAATTTTCTTCTACAAACACTATAGTTCATATTACTGAGAAAAATTATTTCCCTTAAAAAAAGTGGAATTATTCAGGAATGTTTCCCCCCTGAGAATGGTGGTCCATGATATATAATGAAATAAAAAACACTTCTTATTATTTTTACTATTAGTCTGAAAGGTCATGATTCATAGAACACTATTAGGGTTATTGAATTTTCTTACACAGATCTTATTCATGTTGGTACAACATTTTTTCACTAGTAAACAAGTATGATTCAATGAGGAGTTATGATCAGGAATGAAGATAAAATTTTTATAATTTAATTTTAATAAAAAAGGGAAATTAATTAGGTAAAATATGTTAATGACTCAAAAAATCGAAATGGAAAATTAAATAAAATTTTGCAATTTATAAAATATGACTAAAGTTTTTGTACGAGAAAACAAATAATTCATAGATATTTGGAAAAATAAAGAGGACATGGATAGGATGTCAGAAAAATCAAGAAAGTATGATGAAGAAAAGGGGAGAAAAATGATTATAATGATAATAATAACATTGATAAAAATATATCATTAGATGGTGGTTTTAATATTCAAAAAAATTCATGAGATGTAAGAAATTATGGAATGTTACTAAAATTTGTATGACTATCCAGCCCACTGACAATGAAAAAATGAAGAAGAAGTTATAAAAACATTTTAATTTTTTTTTACTAAAGATGATGTGTATTTTATATCCTTGTATGAAGTAAATATAAATAAGAAGAAACATGTCACAAAATCATAGAAGGATAAGTATTAGGGAGAAGACATATCAATTTTAAAATAATTGAAAAATAAATAAAATTCTATGTTAAGATAAGATTCATAGTATGGATGTTTCTTTCAATAAACTACAAATTATTCACCTTATTCACAAAATATTTTAATAATTTTAATAAATTATAATAAATCATAGGATTTCATGATCATAATCTAAGATATGAGCCTATTAATATTCTTAAGTATTAATGTGATGAAGTTAAGGAAAAAATTATTTCGGAATATAGGGTTTATAAACATGAAATTTTATGATATGTTTCTTAATATGGGAGGAGTTTATTTTTATCATTGAAAATTTTTATTATATTTCACAGATATAACAATGTCGAATGACGAATTAAAATTAAATATACTATTATTGTGTTTTGGAAAACATTGATAACCATGATTATACCCAATTTGTTTCTACACTTGGTTTTTCCACATTGTAATAGAAATGATTTGTTAATGGATATTTGTTAAAATACTAATGTGATAAAATTTATATTCAAAAGAAAATTTTGAATATTCATGAGGGGTCCCATTCAATTTTATTTGTAATGTGAGAAGGATAATATGTGGGATAAATAAAAAATAAAATGGAAACAATAGTTGAGAAAAAATATGATTACATATATTGATTATAAATATGATTTGTGTTTTGTGTCACTAGTGTAGAAAACGTTATTTACGTCACCATTTTTTACGTCGGTTATATATAACCAACATGAGAATCTGTGAAACATAGTTTTTTATGTCGGTTATTTTATAACTGACGTAACAAATGTGATGAGTAGCTTTTTAACGTCGGTTATTTTAATAACCGATGTTACAAATCGCGCGTGTTCAGTTTTTACGTCAGTTATAAATTAACCGACGTTAAAAATCAAAGCGCGGGGGTTTTTTATGTCGGTTATTTGATAACTGAAGTAAAAAACGAGATATGTTGGTGTTTTTTACGTCGGTTATAAAATAACCGATGTAAAAAACCAAGGCGCGGGGGGGTTTTTTACGTCGGTTATTTTATAACCGACGCAAAAAACGAGTTATCTATGGGTTTTTTTACATCAGTTATAAAATAACCGATGTAACAAATGAGTTAACTATGCGTATTTTATGTCGGTTATAAAATAACCGACGTAAAAAACCAAAGCGCATGGGGTTTTTTACGTCGGTTTTAAAATACCCAACGTTATAAATTTAAAAAATAGTTTATAACGTCGGTTATTATATAACCGACGTTATAAAACATTTAAAAAATTAAATCCACGTGGACTGTCATTTACGATTTTTCGATCGACAGTCTGCTAGATCGTCTCTCTCGCGCGGTAAACCCTAATCGGCTCGTCGATCGACCTGTGTTAAACTCATTTTGGCTTCATCGTTTATCATCTTTACCCTCCTCGGATCTATCATCTCAACTCGCAACACTCAAGTAAGCCTTCCACGAATTTATTTCATTCGTTTTTTTCCGGGATAGTCTATATATATGTTTTGCGATTTTTTTTGTTTAAACTAGGTTAGATTCTTCCATTTCGAACCCTATTACATATTTTTGAATATCGTTGGCACATGACATTCATTTTTATCTTGAGTGTCTTGTTTTTTTATTTCATTATAAAACAAATTTTGATATATTACCTTGCATTTAATGACTCAAAATCCTCCTATGTTGGAAACATATTTGGGGTTATTTATTGAAGGAC
Organism: Viscum album; assembly: GCA_963277665.1. NCBI lineage: Eukaryota > Viridiplantae > Streptophyta > Magnoliopsida > Santalales > Viscaceae > Viscum > Viscum album. The sequence goes on from OY728160.1 coordinate 1,010,287,153, forward strand.
TAAGGTGCGATTAAGGAATGATTTGGAATATTTCCTTATTTGACCGGTTTGAATTTCATTATCAAAATGAAATTTGAGGTATAGTTGATTCATCCATTCCTTTTATCCTATATTTTATTTAACGCTCAGGTTCATCTAACAATTTTGTAGTTGGATAACCAATAATGTTTATGTGATTAGAGAATTAAAATAAATCATCATCATATATAGTGAATCATCCTTATTGAGTGTCTTATCATGGAATAGTAATCAATCATCCATATTGAAGATGTCATTTTTTTTAGAAAACAAAAACCATTAATGTACACCATTTATCATTCATAACTTAAACTAAAATAAATATTTACACATGAGTTATAACGGAACATAATAAAATAAATATTTATCATTTACCCTCATACAGTCTAATAAATCTATGATAAACCAATTGTTTTCTTTAATGGAAAAAAATTCACTTTTACCCACATTGTATTTTTAGAAGACCCTAAACTCCCTTATAATTTTACCCTTCTGGGAAGTATTAAACATCAGTATATCCCTTTAAAAAATATTAATGTCATAGAGATATCGTGCATCCATTTTGTCTTATAGGACTATACTATATATAAGTATACCATTTTTTATATTATTAGTTATGATAAACTCTATCATAACATCATTAATATATGTTTATAAAAATGGGAATATCACAATTCTCATGATTTTAGTTGAGAATAATGATAATGTTTTTTATTGATGATAATATAGACATGGGTAATTATACAAAAAAGAATGTGAACTTGAATAATGAATGTTACTTATATGTATTTCAAAAGATTTTTTGATTTTACGTCACAAAACTAATTGATGATCGAATACAACAAATAATTGCACCACCAACCAAAGTGAAACCAGTGTATTGTTCTATTCTAGAAATTTAGGATTCAATCAATGAGATTTTGATTTAATTATTTTTTCGAGTTTCTGAATCAAGATACTAGATTCTATTTCAAATGGGTATTTGTTTGTTTTTTGATGTTTCATGATTTTATTTGATGTATGTTTATCTTTTTCATGTATTACTTCATAATGTGGTGTCGGTTCATTTGATTTTTTGTTTCCTTTGACACCATCCCTCCTTAATGACTATGATCTCTCATTGCTAGTTTTTCTCTAATTGTTCTATCATACAACTTTTGGATTTGATGGTTGATTACAAACATATTTATTCAAACATTTAAGCTGGATTATATGCATTTTTTAGGATTATATTGATGTTTTATGCCACATTATTTATTATTCTATCCAATACTAAGTCCCTTTCTAGTAAGAAAAATTTCATAAGAAATATGATTGGACTCTTCATCATATTTCATGAATTTTTTTTAATAATGTCACGTTTTTTAAAAAAAATATGTTATATCAAAGATGTGGAAACGGGTGGTGTTCGGGGGGGGGGTGTCCAAGGGGGTGGGTGGGTGTGAGTGGCTGTCCACGGGGGTGGGGGCCTATCTAGAGGGTTTTCGGGGTTGTCCGAAGGGTGGGGGCTATCCAGAGGGTAGGGGTGTCCAGGGGGGTGTTCAAGGGGTAGGGGAGGGGTGGTGTCCATGATGGGTGGGGGGTGCTGTCTAGAGGGGTGGGGGGCTGTCCGGAGGGTTGGGGGGTGTCCAGGGGTGGTCCAATGGGGTGGGTGGGTGTGGGGGGTTGTCCAAGGGGGCGAGGGCCTGTCAAGAGGGTTTTGGGGGTTGTCCGGGGGGTGGGGGTGATTCCCAAGTTTACTCCATTTTCTCCAATTTTCTATCAACTATGTAGGCGGCATGGTTTTCTTTGATTCAATGAAATTTAAAAATGTTATATCTAACTATATTTTTTTAAAAAAATAATATTCAGGCATATTTTCTTAAATACCCATATATTTGTTTTATATTTTAAATTATTTTACATTCAAATTATGATTTTTTTCATATAAACATATATTTGTCTTATCTTAAAAATATATATTTTTGTTGATATTTGTTATAGGTAATAATGAGTCGAAGATGGATTACGACACATCGAATGAGCAATGAATTTGAGGAAGGTGTTGATTCCTTTTTGGAAATTTCAAAACAAAATGTTCCAAGTAGTGACATTTTTTTCTCTCCATGCCTGAAATGTTTGAATATGATGAATTTGAAAAGTAGTGAGATAAAAGATCATCTGATTTGTCATGGTTTTAATCCGAGTTACAGCCCATGGATTTTTCATGGTGAAACTGGACAAAATGTCACTGATGATGATGATTCGCAAGATGGTAACTCCGATGGAATTGAAGAAATGATTCGCTATATTGTAGCAGAACAAATTGAGATAGAACCGACAGTTGCACGTCTATATAGTGATGTTGAATACCCATTATATCCTAGTTGTACAGATTTTACGGTTTTGTCGGCGGTGTTAAGGTTGATTAACCTGAAGGCGAAACATGTATGGAGTGACAGAAGTATTACAGAGCTTCTACACTTAATGAAAGACATTCTTCCAAAAGATAACGATCCTCCAGATTCACATTACAAAGCCAATAAAATATTATGCCCGATTATATTGGGATACAAGAAAATACATGCATGTCCGAATGACTACATTATATATAGGAAGGACTTTGAATTTTTGTCAGAGTGTCCTAAATGTGGGACATCACGGTATAAAGTGAATGAAAAATCACAGGCTTGTGTAGAGATTACAAAGCTCCCTTCAAAGGTATTTTGGTATCTTCCTCTAATTAATCATTTCAAATGATTATTTTCTAATTCACATGATGCAAAAAGGTTAGTATGGCATGCTGAAGAGAGGGTATGTGATGGAGAAATACGTCATCCAGCTGATTGTCCACAATGGACGAAAATTGATGCGCAATATGATACATTTGGAAATGAAATTAGAAATCTCAGACTAGGGTTGTGCATAGATGGAATGAATCCACACCGAACCCTCAGTAGCACACATAGTTCATGGCCTGTTTTATTGGTAATTTACAACCTCTCTCTTGATGTTTGTATGAAGCGCAAATATGTCATGTTGAGTATAATGATCTCTGGTCCAAAGCAACCCGGTAATGATATTGATGTTTACTTGTCACCGTTGATTGATGATTTGAAACTATTATGGGCTGAGGGTATTAGGGTGTATGATTCTTATAAAATGGAATATTTTCAACTGCATTCAGTGCTTCTGTTCACTATAAATGACTTCCCAGCGTATGGAAATTTTTCTGGTTACAGTGTTAAAAGGTATAAAGCAAGTCTAATTTGCGAACAACAGACGTCATATTGTCAATTACATCATGGGAGGAAAATAGTGTACATGGGTCATCAAAAGTTTTTGCCTATGGAACACCCTTATAGAAGACTAAAAAAGGCATACAATGGCTCACAAGAATTTGATACTTCTCCAAAAACTTTATCACCTGATCAGTATTTTGAGAGGGTGAAAAACCTTGATGTGACTTTGGGAAAGACACTGAAATCTGGTAACGATAGACATATTTGGAAGAAAAGGTAAATTTTTTTGAGCTACCATATTGGAGGTATCATAAAGTTAAACATAATATTAATGTCATGCACGTAGAGAAGAATATCTGTGATTCATTGATTGGAACATTGTTAGATATTAAAGGAAATACTAAAGATGGGTTGAATGCAAGATTAGACTTACTATCAACGGGAATATGTTTGGAGTTATCTCCCACTCCTAATGGATGACAAACATTTCTTCCCCCGGCTTGTCATACATTATCCAAGAGGGAGAAAATTAGCTTCTGTCATTGTCTTCATGATACCAAAGTGCCTCAAGGTTATTCTTCTAATATAGATTTTTTTGTCTCATTGAAGGACTTGAAGTTGATAGATATGAAATCACATGATTGTCACATCATGATGCAACAAATTCTACCAGTTGCATTGCGTGGAATATTGCCCATTCATGTCAGAAAGACTATAATGATGTTGTGTTATTTTTTTTAATTCAATTTGTAACAAGGAGATTGATGTTAATTAATTGAACATTTTGGAAAAGGATTCAATTTTTAAACTTTTTCAATTGGAAATGAATTTTCCTCCAACTTTTTTTTTTGATATAATGGTGCATTTAATGATTTATCTGGTTCGAGAAATAAGGCTTTGTGGACCTGTATATCTTCATTGGATGTATCCTTTTGAAAGGTATATGAAAATATTAAAGGGGTATGTTAAAAATCTATATCGACCTGAAGCCACCATTATTGAAAAGTATCTTTCTGAGGTGGTAGCAGAGATTTGTACGAGCTACTTGGATACGGCGCAACACATAGTCTTTCCTCCAACTCGCCATGAACGAGTTAATAATGAGGGAAAGGGGATTCGCGGCTTGAAAGTCAAATCATTGTCAGCTGAATAGATGAAGAAGTTAGAATCATACATCTTGAATAACATAGCTGATGCTCAACTGTATATCACATTGCATATTAATGAGTTGAAACAATGTCATCCAAAGAAGAAAGAAATGTGGATTTTTAATGATCACAACAAAACTTTTTTTTCATGGATTAAAAAGACTTTTCTTGGTAGATCAGATGTATCAGAGACATTAAAATGGATAGTGGGTGGTCCATGTTTAAATGTGATAACATGATCTAGTTATGAAATTAATGGTTATACATTTCATACGAAAGATCAGGACAACAGAAGTGTAGTTCAGAATAGTGGTGTATTGGTGTTTGCAGAAGCAATGCATTTTTCGAGTGCTAAGGACAAAAACCTAATTTCTGCATCAAGTGCATATTATATAGTGATTGAAGACATATGGGAGGTTGATTAAATTAAAATTAATGTTCATGTTTTTAACTGTAAATGGTTAAACAGAAACAAAAGTGTCAGACACGATGAATTTTGAATGACAGTTGTTAATCTGAATAGATTGGAAGGCACAACTGATTCTTTTATAATGGAAACACATGAAAAACAAATTTTCTATGTAGTAGATCAATCAGATATGCAGTGGGCTGTTGTTTTACAAGGGAAAAACAATATGTTGGTGAGGATGAAATTGATGAATATGTTGATTTCTGTGAGATCCCTACTTCCATGGAAAGATTAACAGAACATAATGATGATCATGTTGAAGACATATTTTGTTCCATAAGAAATTATCACGATGAAGGAATTTGGGAAAAAATCCATTTGTACATTCCTAAAATTACAGGTACATATGTTTATTTCTTGTTTACATTTATTTTTTGCATAAATGTTAAATATTATAAGTTTTTTATTTATTAAAACATGTTTTAAAACAAAATAAGTATATTTTTTGTTTTTTTAGTTTTTTTAGTTTACTTTATCATGTTTATAACCATTACATGAATTATATATCTATTATTTTTGTTCACTGAAAATTACTTTACCATGTTTACCATGTTTACCAGGTTTACCATTTTTACCATGTCTACAATCTTGACCATCTTGACCATCTTGACAATCTGGACAATCTTTACCATCTTTACCATTATTTAAAATGATTTCCATATTACCAATGTTTACTATTATGTAACTTAGTACACTTTTCTATTTTTTGATTATAGTAGTATTAAAATATTTGAATTTGTATATTTTTGAACTGACGTTTGTTTTTTTGATTTGAAGGATAATGAGAGATCATTCATCTAATCAACCACATGATTCTAGAGAGGAGCATATTGCTGGTCATACCTCTGGGGATGAACATTCACATGCTCCTATTACGACAATGAGTTCAAAGGTTGGTAAACGTGGGTGCACATGTTTACCAAAATTATCACTTGCCCCTACACAGGATTAGAGGATAGTCGTTGAGTTTGATGATGATGATATTCCTAGGGGTCTGAAAGCAAATGATTTTAATAGTTTTGTTGCAACTCAGGCTAAGAGCAAAGTAATCATTCTGTATGATGATTGGAGAAGTGTGGATAAAGCGATTATCTCCCAGTTGTGGGAGATCATTTTGGTAAGATATTTTGTCATTGTTTGACTATTCTTTTAATGTTTCTAGTATATATAATATGATTAACATCTTCTTTAACAGATGAAATTTGATATTCCTGACACTGGAGGAGTCAGGAAGAAATTCTTATCGTTGGCTGCCAGGAGATGGAGGGATTTCAAATCAACCATCTCATCTGATTTCATTTATGGTCATAGGAGTCATGAAAATCCATGTCATATATATCCTTTTATAAATGAAGACACAAGGAGACAGTTTTCTGAAAGTAGAAGAAAAGAGTCATTTCTGGTAAGGGCAATGTAAACTTTTACAAACTTTCTTATATAAATGATTTTATTAATGTTTTGTTAATGATTTCTTATTCTTAAATTACAGCAAACATGGAAAGCTAATCAGGAGATCCAATATAAAAATGTATACCCTCACAGTTTATCTCGGGGAGGGTATGCATTATTGGAAGAACAAATGATGGCGGAAAAATTTCAACAACAATGAGCTGAGTCTTCAAGCTCTGGAGAGGTGGCCCCTCCATCCCCTCCATCTAGACATGAAAAATGGATGAGATCTCAGAAGGGAAAAAAGGGAAATATCTTTCGGAAGAATCGAGAATCGTAGTGAAGAGGATTGTTAGATATCTATTTTATTTATTTAAGTTAACTATTTTCTTCATATAATTTTAATCAATACATAAAAGTTCAATTAATTAATACAAAACTCTCTTGAGGAGAAGAGTTCAGAGGGGACATTTAAAACTACTGGGAGGGAAGATATTTTATTTGCAGCATTGGGAAGGCCCGAACATCATGGTCTTGTAAGAGAATATCCGGCAGGCGTATCAGTAAGAAAAGTGTTTCCACATTCTTCAACTTCTAACATTGAGGGGGTTTATAAAAAAATAGAATCCTTGGAGGCTGATGTTCATAATATTAATGCGAAGATGGAGGACAAGAATAGAGAGTCAGTGCAGTCTATGTTTGCAGAAATGCAACGAAAATATTAGACTGCAGATCCCACTCCTCCACCTCCCCCTGCAGACCCCATTATTTATCCTCCACCTCCGCCAGTAGCTCCCACTCCCCCACCCCAGCCTGCGGACCCCATTTTTTATCCTACGCCTCCGCCGCAACTTCCTACTTATTGCGAGTTGTATGTTGATGATTCTCAACATCATATAGTAGCATATGGGTTGGTATATTGTATAGGAGATACAGTTCATCATCAAAAATTAGAGGTAGAGAATAAGAGGGTCACTGTACAAGATATTATAGATAGATCAGCTAGGGTACCAATACCTACAGATGAGGTGGCGACAGTTGGACAGAGTATCAGCCATTTTTTAATTTGGCCAACCAGACTTTTTCGACTGATTACCATAGTGGTATGAATGTTATATCTTTTATTTTATTTTTTTATTAAAGTTGTTTTATCATTTCAAAACTAATATATTTTTCAATTTTTTTTACAGGAATACTTCAAAGGTAATGAAATACTGTATAGACAACAACAAAGACAAATGGCTATGACATCAGATACAGATTCAAATGGTCTTGACAGATTGTCAAGATATTCAAATTTGATGTCCGGTTATTATGAGTTTCCAATGTAATCTCATGTTTGTGGACGTTAAATAAGAGTGGGGATTATAAAAACAGATATCATGGAGATTGTTAGTAGATATAAGTTGGGCATCAATTTGGTGTAAATTTTTTCCATGTAAGTCTTAAGACCTTTTCCCTACATTATATTTATTAAAAATGTATACTTATGTATGTTTTGTATTAGGTATCATTATAAAATTTGTGAGAGGAATGAGCTAACAGAAGTATATGGATTCATGGACCCGCAATTGATTTCCCCTGAAGCATGTGCATTGAATGAGGAACAAAGAATGGTTTATGTTGCTGAAAGATTTGAAAAGAATATAATCACACAATGTTGGATGATGCCTTTTGTGGGAGGTATGAAACACATTTCTCTCAAAGAGTTAATTATCTTTTATCATAAAAAACCACTAAAGTCAAATTTCCTTTTATCAGTGATCAGTGGTTGTTAGGGGATTTTTTCCCAATCGAGAAAACCCTTTATTAGATATTCTCCATCCATGGTGATGTGTGGGAAAGTTTTAAGATTATATTAGAAAAGTAAGATTAAATTTCTCAATAGTGTTATATATTATAATAAATTTTAAATTTACCCCATTCATATTATTTTCTAACAGTGCACGGACCTACATTCAAAAAAACACAAAGAAAAGAAGTGAAAAGATCAAATATGTAAATGCTAAGGTAAATATCCATTTATAATTTGTACTTTTTTATTTATTACATAAAAATAATATATTGAATTTACACTCATTCACACAGAATTGTCATGAACAACAAGGCCTCATCGAATGCAGATATTATATGTTAAGATTTATGTATGAAATAATAAAAACTGGGAGAGTTGTGAATTTTGAACTGGTACGATTTCCTCTTAAATTATTCCATAACATTTCAATTTGATTTATTCATTATACATGTTAACTACTTTCTTTTTCATTTGTATCTTTTTGATGAACCTAAACCCTATACTGCTGAAGACATCAAACACTTACAAGTGGAGTGGTCAAATTATTTTATAGGTTTTATTGAATTCTAGTTGTTTGTAATGTAAAATGTAATTTTGAATATTGTCATTGTAATTGTGTATTTGGTAGTTGTTAAGGTTGGATTTAAATTTTTTTGAAGTTGATAGTGTATGTTTTGAATGTTATATAAGTGAATGTTTAATTTTGCTCTGCTTCTTGTTTTGTTTTACTTATGATGGTTTTTCTGGTATGGATTTGGGTCTGTGGGGGAGGGGTTCCAAGGGTGTGGGGGTGTGTTCAGTGGGGTTGGGGGGTGTCCAGCGGTCTAGGAGGGTTGTCCGGTGGGGTGGGGGGACAGTCCAGTGGGGTGGCAGGGCTGTCCAGGGGTGTGGGAAGGTGGTCCAGGGGTGTGGGAGTGCTGTCCAGGGGTGGGGGGTTGTCCAGGGGTGTTTGGGGCTGTCCAGGGGTGTGGTGGGGGCTGTTAAGTGGGGTGATTGGGTGAGGGGGTGCTGTTCAGGCAGGTGGGGGGTTGTCGAGGGGTGTTTGGGGCTATCCGAGGGTCGGGGGCAGTCCAGAAGTGTGGTTGGGGCTCCAATGGGGTGGGGGAGGGTCGTCGAAGGGGTATACATGAGGGTGGGCACTATAATGGGGTGGGGGAGGGCTATCCAGGGGGTATACATGAGGGTGAGGGCTCCAACGGGGTGGTGGATGGCTGTCCATGGGGTATACATGAGGGTGGGGGCTGTCTAGGGGGAATGTTTTATATGTTATCAATGTACATGCTTATTTTTGATCTACTTCTGTTTTTGTGGTATGATTTCTTGATTTGTTTTCTGGATGATTCTAGTGGAGAGCAGATGACTGCATATAATTAAAAAAAAGGGGTTTATCACATCGGTTATTTAATATCCGATGTGATAAAAGGACTGGAAAATGGTTTATCACGTTGGTTATTTAATAACCGACGTGATAAAAGGCCTAGAAAATGGTTTATCACGTCTGTTATTTAATAACCACCATGATAAAAGGCCTAGAAAATGGTTTATCACGTCGGTTATTTAATAACCTACGTGATAAAAGGCCTATAAAATGGTTTATCACATCGGTTATTTAATAACCGACGTGATAAACCCCCCTCACCCCAGTTTATCACGTCGGTTATTAAAAAACCGACGTGATAAAACCCCACCCCCCGGTTTATCACGTCGGTTGTTTAATAACCGACGTGATAAACCCCCGCCCCCGGTTTTTTACGGCGGTTCTATAATAACTGACGTGATAAACCCCCTCCCCCGGTTTATCACGTTGGTTGTTAAAAAACCGACGTGATAAAACCCCGCCCCCAGTTTATCACGTCGGTTGTTTAATAACCGACGTGATAAACCCCCCCGGTTTATCACGGCGATTCTATAATAACTAATGTGATAAACCCCCTGCCCCTCGGTCTATCACGTCAGATATTTAATTATTGACGTGATAGACCATTTCCCCATCCTTTTATCACATCGGTTTTTTAATAACCGACGTGATAAACCATTTCTCAGGCCTTTTATCACGTCGGTTTTTTAATAACCGATTTGATAAACCATTTTCCAGGCCTTTTATCATGTCGGTTGTCAAAGAACCGACGTGATAAAGCCTTCCCATTTTATTTGTCACGTATGTTCTAAAATAACCTATGTCATAAACATCACGATTTTAAGTTTTTGATGTCGGTTTTTAAATAACCGACGTCAAAAACGTTATTTATAACGTCGCCCGTATTAACGTCGTCTAGAAACCGACGTAAAAAATGAAAAATAACCGATGTAAAAAACATTTTTTGCACTAGTGTCTGGGTGTTAAAAACAAAAAATGGTGAAATATTTTGAAATATTATTTTTTTGGTTGTACCTGTTTCCAATAAGAACAATATTTTAATGTTATAAGTAGTTTGTAATGTGAACTGGTTATTGGGTGAAAATAAATATTTATGGACATAGATTTTTTTTTTCAGGCTCACAAAAATCAGCACTAGTTTCAATGAAAAAAAATCTGGTGATGCTATATTTATAGATAAATGTTTACAAATAATGAAAAGGTATCATGATATAAGATAATAGTTTTAAAATACATGGAGTGGAGATTTATATAGTAAGTAATTTTATTGATGAAAATCATTATATGTTGAAGTTGTTAAAGGTATCCATTTCATTATGTTTGATGGGTTTTAAGAGGTGTTGATGAAATGACAAATTGGATGTGAACAGTTCATTTCGTGAGCTTTAGAAAATGATTTATCAGAATGGTATGGAGATGGGCTGTGTGGGAAATCAATTTTGTTCTGTTTGGCCACACTGATAAAGCTTATGAATCAGAGTTCCATCAAAAGGTCAATATTTGTTTATTATGGATAAGAAGAGATGTGGACATCCTCTAATTAGGTTTTCTTTAGAGACCAATTCTTCGATGTGACATAGATAATGATCCATAGGGAAATAAGAAGGTACCATCCCATCAGATATGCGGTTTTGACTGATCAAACATTGGCTGAGGGACATCAGTAGGACCAGAGTTAATGACACTGATTGGGGGAGTTCATCATTGTATCCAGAATAATATGAAAAATATGATAATATATGTAAAGAGTTATATTATAATGAGAAAGTAATTAAATATATGATAAGTGTTGGTGTTTATATTTACAGGTATAGTGGTACTAAATTCTATTGATGTAACAACAATGTAGTGACCAATTTTCACTTGAATCAAAGCATTAGAGTGAGAATTCATGTATTTTCTGTTTTCAATTGGGTTAAAAGAAAAGAATGCATAATTTAACATCATAAATATTTGGTTTAATGATCCATTATATGTTCTTTTTTTGGGAAATTTCATACAACACATTTTCTGTATAAAAATTCATCAAACATAATCTTTGACAGAATAATTCATTAGATTCACCAAACAATGAAAGATCAAACTCAAATGATCGAACTAGAGAATTGTTTATAGATTCATTAAGGGATGATGTTTTTAGAATGTTCAAGAATATTAATAAAAGGATCAAAAATATTTTTAATGTTGTTAGTGGCCCAAATGAATATTCAAATTTAATTGAAATATCGATTTATTAATTTTTTTGATAGGAAAGAATAATGGGTTTTTACAACTCTTCCATTTTGGTATGCCAATAAATATAGAGAACTATAAATTTTCACTGATTGAATGTTCATATCTGTAAAGGGATGAAATTAAGAAATGGTTTTGTGATAAGACAAGATCACAAACATGTTTTATATTAGGTTTAAGTTTCATTAAGTAGATTGATATCTATCTGAGTAAGATCCACTAGAGCGAGTTCTATGAGAGGGAGTTACATCTACATGAGGTCTACCAGTGTGAGTTACATCAAATAGGGAGTCATCGAATAATGAACTATCTGAAATAACTCTATCATCTATTTAATTTCTGAGTTTTGGATTGGTTTTATTTTTTGTTAATTTTGAATGTGAAGAAGAAGAACCAGATAGGGCCAGTCAGACGGAGACCATCATATAGGGGTCACCTGACTATGGTTCATCAAACTAATTATTGATGAGTAGAGTTTCAAAAATATAATTTTAAGAAGATTGTATTGATCATATTTATATTTTTAAAATATATAGGGGACTTTTTAAGTCCAATAGGTTCTCATGAAAACTGTCGATGTCTTCGAAGATGGAATATTTGTGACATTGATACATCTTACAAAGGTAAGAAGTGATGAAAATTATAATGGGGATTAGAAATATATGAGAAAAAATTATATATCTTAGGGGTATAACTATTTGATGAATATTTTTTTGCTGTGGTGCATAACCAGATATGGGGTAAGAGTATACAAAAAGGGTAGTAGGCTAGTATAACCTCCTATAGTAGAAATGATATCTTCTAGGTTATAGAGTTGTTTTCATCATTGTATTTTGTATTATGGAAAGCATTTAGTTAAAGGAATCCATGTTATGGGGAATTACCATAATGAGATGGAGTATATATATGTATAAAACCTTTTAAATTTAATTTTTTTCTACTTGTTTATATTTATTACATATGAAATGTTTGGTTGAGATTTATATTTGAGTGGATCATAACACTAAACGGTTTTCATTGGTTTAGAATGTTTTCATAATATTGATGTTTATAATCATTGTTATAAAAAGAGAAATTAACTAGTAATTCACCCATATTAGTGTAATCCATCATGTTATAGAACCGCATTTCCTAAATATGAGTCTCAATGTAAGATACATAATTAAAATGTTTTGATTTAAACCAGTTGGGTGATCATTATAAGAAATGATATATTTTATGGGATGATAGGGATGATCAAAAAATATTTTTCCAACAAAGATTAAATTAAAAATACATTTTATTAATAATATAATATTTCATATTTTTAACTATTTAAAAGGTAAAGTAAAAAAAATGAATTCCAGATGTATCACGCTATGGAAGAGTTCATATATGATTTCCAATAGAGTATAAATCTAATTATATTGTGGAAACAAAAATATTAGGATCAATAAGGATTAAAAAATATTCAAGAATTTATTTGAAGACTATACTAGTTAATTAAATGAAACCAATAGTATCACTATAAATTGAATAAGAAATTTAATAAAATATTTTTCACTATAGATATGTAACACATCTTCTCAATATTGTATATAAAAAATGTGATATCCTTTTAAAATAATGAAATAATATGTGCTCACAAGATCAAGTTCATATAGAATGAAAATGTAAAAATTAGTTTCTAAACTAAAATACTTTTGTTAAACATTAGTTATTTGTTATTTTATTATCCACTTTTAGTTCCCTATAATAATGATGTTAAAATCAATAATACTGCTAGAAAAAACCTCTCACAGATGAACGTTCCCACCTTGTAAAATCACATTTCCTGCCACACCACTACAAATCATAGTTACTACACCTAGAGAATTCATATTCACCTCATGGTATGTTAACAAAAAAACCTTTAGCAAGATTAATTCAACCATGATACTGATAACATATAAGAATGTTCAATAATTTTGGTTTAAAAACAAAGGGAGATTGATAACCAAACAAGGATAATTTATTTAAACAGATATAAAAATATAAAAACAATAAAATTCATTGGTTTCCTCAAATGAAGTGATTGATTGATATCCATCTACCATACACTATACCCAAATTTGTTTTATCTACTTTCATTTAGTTTTATGGATTTATCATTAATTTGGAATTGGTTGTTTTCACTGGAATATGGTACAAGTAAACAGAAGACCTCATACAATGTAACAAATAGAATAATTCCAGTAAAAAACACAAGAGACTCGAGGACTAAGAATTATTATTTCAATAGATTACAAATATATATAATCCTTTAGGGAATAAAGAATAAAAAACACATTGAAAAACATCATAATGATAAGACATACTTTTAACATTCTCCTTAGAACAATCTCCCACAATTATGTCCTTAATAAGATTAAAAGTAAGCAATAGTGAAAACGGTAAGCTGTGTGTCATCAACATGATGAATCTTAGAAAAAAATAATTATGTGAGTTAGAGTATGGTTCTATGAGATCTTATAAGAATTTATCATCATCATGGGCCAAAATACCATCATCCAAGGGATAAAAAGAAGGAATGATGTTCTTTTTTTTACAAATATAATAAAAGGAAATGAAACACACGAAACTCCATTGTATAGATTGATAAAACATAGGTCCAACATTTTTTAATAGTAATAACATAAAACATTTCCATAGCCTTATAAATATCATTAATAGAAGACGAAAAAAGGCATTAGCAGAATGAGTCCCCTCTTTTTAGGTTGGAACCAATAGTATATTGATGGTTGGCTGCAAGGGTTGGTTGAAAACATTGAATAGGTAGAGAAAAATTATCAACCATAAAATTTTATTTTAGATTAAACACTTCATTCATATTATTAATATTCTTCCAAATTTTATTCTTAATTATCCTCAATTTTTTCCTATTACCTTTTAGACATGAATTAATACAAAATTTCTTTAAATTGTGCACCCTCAGACTCGATGATAAAATAAAAAAAGGGAAAAAATTACATTCTAAACCTAGTTATAAATAGCTCATATACATCATTAATCAAATTTTAACTGGTTTCATGTGTAGATTCATTGTAAACATGATATTCATCTTGGTCATCACAAGATGGAATAATAAATTTACCCTAAGAGATAACGATTGTAACACTATCAGTGTCTAATAATGTCCTACATAAAATGATATAATCCTTCTTATCATAGTCTATGTATAGAATAAATAATCATATGGGAAGAGATACTTTAAAGCCAACAACTAATAGGTCATCTTACTTCCCATAAGGTAGGTAGGTGACCTGTGAGCTTGTTATAGTGGAACTGAGGTCAATTTCATCCCCTAATTCCCAACATTCTGTATATATAGTATAGAATAAGGTTAAGTATTTCTCTTAGATAAAAAAGAACATAATATCCTTAGTCCAAAAATTATAAATGAAATTACAATTTCAATATGGTCTCTAAATATTCGAGGAATAATCCATTGATCTTAGGAAATATACTATTTATTAAAATTATCTTGTTTCCTATCACACCATTACTTATTTTTATCTAAAAATGTTTTCAGAATCCTGGGTTACGAATATATTTTTCTCAAAGATTCCAAAAATTTCATTGATATATTGAATATCCTAAAAATTTTAAGGAATTTTATTTAATCGATTTCATTGTTATTATTCATCATTTGTGGAAAAGGGATTGTTAGGTTATACTTATTTAAAAAGTGGATTATTATCCTCATCCCAAAGCCTCAATTTATCATTTCATTATTTTATCAATTCCCACTTAATTTTCCTTTTTTATATGGTTTTATCAATTAATGATACACCATTCAAATAATTTATGTCTAAATTTATAATTTTATAATTTTATAGATTTCAATTTAAGCTCCATAATTTTCCCTTGTTTAAACATTAATTTAATGTTATTTATCTGTTATATTCTTTTTATGGTTTGATATATTGGTTATATCCCTAAAATTATCTCTTGGGTTTAGATCTATTATGCTGGGCAATATACCATTTTATAAACCACCTTGGTCTCAATCCATATAACCCATCTGGTGTTCCGAATAATGGATCAATGTTACTAAGTCATTCTTTATGGATAAAATTTTAACAATTATATGATTAATAATTCTATTAATTTTCATTTCTAATATTTTAGGGGACCACATATTTATTGAAATTAAATTTTCCATTCTCTAATTGGAAATTTTTGGAAGATGAGTGTTTGACCACTCCATGGTAATTTCATAATATTTTATGAAAAAATTTACATTCATAATTTTAAAAACATGAGAAATGATGTTAAAGTATCAGATTATTAGCTTTTCAATCCCCAAACATGGACCATTCCACTAATATCATATGGAGTTCAATGTTGGGAAATAATTTTTTAATTATGAAAATACCTTTCATAATGAAATAATTTTTTATTATGTATTTTTTATTAGAATAATCTTCTTGTGTATTAGTTTCATCCATGGTAATGGAAATTTTCCTAGTGTACTTGTGTTGGGTATTTTGGGCCTATTTATCGAACAATTTCTTAAGTACATCAACATTCAAATTAGATCAACTAGATTATTGTTGTAAAGGGTTGGGGAAGTGTAAAAAGTGTCTATGAGAATTCCGAGAGTAAAATAATTATTGGGAATCCTCTAATGAAGATTTATAAATTAATCCCTTTCTAAGTGAAATAGTTGTCCCTCATCGTGGAAGAACCAAAATATTCTATGTCTGTGATTGATGGTGGTGTTTATGGGGTAAAATATGGATAAAACAACATTAAATACCTCATCATAGGTTTCATAAATTATTTAATTTATGTTTTCATATCATTTCATATCATTCACATTAAAATAGAATGAAAATCCCACAATAACAACTCCTCATTACTTAGACCTCACAAGGAAATGTTCGGATATAACCATAAATTCTCTACTAAAATCAAATGAGTCACTTCTTGGATGGAACTTGAGTGATGGTTTTTTAGAGAGGTTAAATTTCATAATTTCACAATGTATAGACCTAAAAGATAACATGATGCTAGATGGATTCATTGACACTATAATGAGTTGTAACTCCAAAAGTACTCATCTCTCCGAGGTATGAAATAATGGCTTTCCAAAATTCAAATTTTTATTTTCCGCTCCATTTCAAATATTTTTAATTTATCATTGATTTCTTTTGTTAGATATTTTTTTATTGATTTAGGATATTAGAGTTTCATGTTTGAACATTTAATTTTGTTTGTGAATTCATTTATTGACCATTTTCTAGAATTCTTTTTACAGGTTTGTTTTTCCAAAAGATTTTATGTTATACATTTTTTATATTCATAGTTTTTTATGTTTTCTGGATGGGTTTTTATATTATTTTTTGTTTTTGTCAAGACCCATCCATGTGGGGCCCATGACGTGACTCCCCAAGCCTACCTCAGATAGGCCAACGACTGGTGAAAAGCACCGAGTTGGAATATTTCTAACATGGGAGGCATTTCATAAGTACATGTACACACACACACATCTCCAAACCCACAAATGCTGAAATGTAAAAAATAGTAAGGAATTAAATGCCTGCATACAACTAATCCCAACAAACAGTGTATCATGGAAAGTAGTGTACTGAAAATAAACAGGGACATAATATAATCCCACCAAAAAAAGGGTATGAACACTACAATGTCCTAACTATAATCACAAATGGGTATTGGGACTACTTCTCATAGCCGTAGGAACACCTCGGCTTGTAGGGAACTCAGAATTCTCGGTCTTGTCCTGGTCCGCCCGGGACTCCGTCAAAAGGATGCTCTTCTTCACAAGACATGACACTTGCAGGAAAAGCCAGTGCCAGAGTGAGTATAACATTACATAGTAGAGGACCCTGAAAACCACCAATAATTACACAAAGGACAGCTTCAGTCAGATCTACACAATATGTGACTGTTGATCATATAGAAAGAGTATCAAAACTCTAGATATTCTCAAACCCCAGACCCGTAGTCTAGAGACACATTACATAACCGCATACCCCTACTAGAAATTTAGTTCAAAGATTCCACAAAGCACTCTTCTAGGAGAACACACTCCACGAGTCTGATTTTTCTGATAACATCTGTCGAGATTTACTGTCCATCGGGAAAAGTCACGAGAGATAGATACACTCATTTCAGGATAACACACTTCTGAGTCAGTTCAGATCACGATAACTAGATCAGTATCACTTCCAAGGACTTGGCGTATACCGTGAATCATCTATATTGACCTGTTAGGTAGTGGATTAGATCACTGTATGAATAGTCTCGTCGATACCCGACTCTACCTAGTGTCAATAATGGATAAAGGATCTTTCTTTGGGATACTAAGATGGATACCTAAGTCTATCTCATAAATTCCTACATAAGGAATCATATCATAAAAATGAAATAGTACCTAATCTCTAGGGGAATGAGTAAAAAGGGACCTAACCTGAAAAAACATGTCTAGGATACAGTGGACAAAAAGATCAAGCCCTGTTCTAAAAATCACACAACTTGTAGAAAGGTCACACACCACGTCCATTGACCCTTGGTACTTCCCTTGTAAAACGGCCTGCGTCACAAGGCTTTTCATGCAGAAGTATATATACACAGTGTGTAAGGGAGTGAAAAACTATGTTCCTCTATCTTGGGAGGACTTATTTTACACTATCAATGTGCCCATACATGACTTCAACCCATGTGATACAACCCATGTAACTAGTGCATAGGTAACCCATGCAGCAGGCCTGGTTTGGCCATGTGGTGGAGTACACGACCATGTACTCTACCCCTAATCAGTGTATCATCCGAGATACATGGTGAGTCATGTGTAAGGACTCTCAAGCTGTGTTCTTCGGAGAATATGTCATGTAATCACTTTATGCATCGCAAAACCATATATTCCACTGATCCGGTCCCAAAGAGCTTGTTCTTTGGGTTAAATTCTGTGTTCTTCAGAAATTTCAAGAACATTCATTGTTCATCATCGTGCCTTGGGGATCTTCTGATCCTCGACCCACCCATTCATTTGTCGTGATAATCACGATCCATGGTGTCCCCATTATTCTACCAATATTTCAGGAGGTTTCAGGCATTTGATGGGCCCCAAAAACTCATTTTGATCATCCGCGGGAAGAACAATTGAAGAAATTTTTCTCTCGAACCGGGTCGGTTTATCTGTCTCCATCACCATAGCACCACTTATTGGTCATTGTGATGTTGAATATTTAATTTTGGATCATTGCGATGTGAAATGGACATGAAATGATCCGTTATTCGTCACCCCACGAAGAACATGATGAACTCGGGGGAGAGAGAGGAAGAAAATCCAATAAAAAAAGAGGAACAAACATCACTATCATTAACTAGAACTTTAATACAATCACGATAGAAGGCTTCAAATAGAAGGAATTGAAACATGGATTTTTAAAATCATGGATATATCCACAAAATCAACCCAATAAAAACCCTCCTGCAAGAATGCACGATCAACATATCATCCTATTTGTTGCTTGATCCACATTCATTGTTTATTCGAAGAATGAGGAAGAAATAAATCAAAATAAAAAACCCCTACATCAATCTGATTGAATAACTATCATCGGGTCACATATGTTTGCGAGGTGCATCTAATCGAGGATGTGTCAATCTATCATGTCGTCATCATCCGCTAACGGGTTATCCTCTAAAACATCAATGTAAAATCCTCAATTTCAAGGTTTATGTGGCTAAACCTATGAAAATTCCGTAAACTTGTTCATATAGGGGAGGATTAGGTTTCTACACCAAAAGGAAACATTTAAAAAAATTAATTATTAATTTATTTTATTTTCTTTAAAATGTCCAAAAACCAACTGTTTCAGTTGACCTGTGTCGGTCGATATTACACCCCACCTAAAGAAACGTTACAGCTCTAAATTCAATTTTTCCCTCAAATTTTTTATCTAGACACCTATTTAAAAGTTATTCCACTTTTTCAGGAAAACTGCTCGCGCATGCCATTTAAATGATTAATATATTTTCCAACATTTATCACGGGTAGTCTATGCCTCAGAACCACATGTTGTCGAAAGGTCTCGTCTCAAAATAATTCCACATAAAAATTAAAAACAATAAATATAAAATTAGAGACATTACATTCTCCCCACAAGAGGGATTTCGGTCCCCGAAAACCCAAAACAATGCTATAAAATGATATGGGTTCTGGGCACGGATCTGAGCCTCCTGCTCCCACATTATCTCCTGAAGATTTCTAAGCTACCACCGAACGAGAACCAAGGGAATTGATCACCCATGAAGGATCATCTCCCGCCGATCATTGATGTCCATCATGTACTTAGTAATGGTCGCTCCATCCTCGATGTACAACTTTCCCTAGTTGATGACAGGCAATGGGTCAGGAACATACCTCCTTAGCTACGACACGTGGAATAAATCATGTACTCGGAGCTATTCTGGAGGTAGAGCTCGGTGGTGTGACACCTCTCCAACTCTACGTAGTATCTAAAATGGGCTGATTAACCTACGAGATAGCTTGCATCCCCGACATAATCTCCAAAACCCCCACTGAGGTGATACCCTAAGGAAGACATGGTCACTTTACTCGAACTCCATAGGTATCTACTTTCTATAATCATAAGACTTTTTTCAGCTCTGTGAAGTCTTCATCCACTCTTGGATTATCTCCTCCTTCTCAATGGTAGCTCGCACCATCTCTAGACCCATGAGTGCTGACTCTCCGATGTTGTTATAGCAAAGTGGTGACTGAGAGTGTCTCCTATATAAACCCCCAAACGGTTTCACACCAATGGTGGAGTGGTAGCTGTTATTGTAAGAAAACTCCACCAGTGGTAGGTGGTCCTCTCAGCTGTGACAAATGTCCAAGATTCATGCCCATAACATATTCTCTAGAACCAAAATGGTCATCTATGTCTGACCATCGGTTTGGGGATCGAACATCGTTCTCAAGCATAGCTGAGTCCTAAAAGCCTCCTCCAATACCATCCACAACATGGATGTGATGTTAGAATCATGATATAAGACTATCATCAAAAGGACTCCATGAATCTGAACTATTTCCTACACGTAGAGGTAGCCCAAGGTCTTTACGGAACTCTGACCTCTAATAACTAGGAAGTGGGAAAACTTGGTGAGTTAGTCAGCGATCACCCAGATGGAATAGTTCCCCTTTGACGTTTGTGGTAAGACCATCATGTAGTCCATCGATATTCAATACCATTTCCACTCTGGAACTTCTAGGGTGTGAGCCAATCTTGCTGGAACCTGTTGATCAGCCTTCACCTACTGGCACGTAAGGCATCAAGAAACGAACTCCACTATAGCCTTCTTCATGCTTGACCCTGAGAAATATCATTGTAGATCGTGGTACATCTTCACCACTCTAAGATGTACCTCCAAGGGGGGTGTATGAAACACTTTCCATACCTCCTCCTACGACGCCACTGGTACAATAGTGTGTCCTCTAAAAATAACTACGTGATCCCCACCTTGTGAATAGCCATCAGGAACATGTCCTGTGCATAACTGAGCATGTAAAGTCTCACAATCAACATCCCCAAGCTATTCCTCCCTAAATTACTATATAAGTGAGGGTGAAATTGAATAACTGAAGGTATACTGCATCCCCTCTACCCATGACAGACAACTGTAACATGGGTAACTTCTCTATCACGTAGCTCAATAGCTGCGACCACGACCTTCTGCAATGAGAATCCACCACCTTTTTCCCCATCCCAGGACTATATATGATCTCTAAATCATAGTCCTGGAGGAATTATAGATAACACATCTATCTCAAATTCATATTCTTTTACGAGAATATGTACTTGAGGCTATTGTGGTCATAGTAGATGATGAACTGCTCACCAATAAGGTAGTGGCGCCACATATTCAACTTGAAAACTACCACAACCAACTCGAGATCATGGGTCGCATAGTTCTACTCATCTGGACAAAACTGGTGCAAAACATAAGAAATCACTGCCTATCTCTGCATCAGGACACAACCAATACCTACCCCAGATGAATCTTAGAAAACTAATAAATCAACAAACTCCATCAGTAACCTCAAGAATGGGGTTCTTGTTAAACTCTACCTCAACTACTCAAAATCCTACGAACACTTCTCGGTCAACTTGAATGGTTTACCCTTCCTGGTCAAGGATATTATCAGTGATGATATTTGGGAGAAATTAGGAATGAATCTCTGGAAAAATCCTTCCAACCCAAGGAAGATCCTCACCTATGTCACACTCCGAGTTGGATCGCATGATAACAATGCCTCCACCTTGGCATGGTCCACAGCTACTCTATCTGCTAAAGGGACATGTCCTAGAAAGTGGACCTCCCGAATCTAGAACTGGAGCTTCAAGAGCTAACCATAATTTGGGTGCTATCGGAGTACATATTGAATCATCTTCAGGTGTCTTGCATTCCCCTCCTCTAATACCACTATGTCACAACCCATCCCAGTGGTGCCCCTGTCGATACTACCCAAGAACACCTCCAATAGGAAATAGGCTAATTACTTTCACCGAGTAGGCATATTTCTATCATGGGAGGAATTGCCTATGTACCTGTATACTCACACATCTTCAATCCCATAAATGCTGAAATGTAAAAAAATATGATGGAATAAAATGCATGCATACAACTAATCCCAACTAACAGAGTATGAAGGATTGTAGAGTACTGAAATTAAACTGTCCTAGAATATAAGCCCACCAAAAACAAGAGTCTAAAACCTACAATGTCGAACCCATAAAGAAAAAGTGGTTCTGGGACTGCTGCTCGTATCCACAGGAACACCTCAGTCTATAGGGAACTCAGAAAGCACTATCATGTCTTGGTATGCTTTGTAATCCATCAAAAGGTCGCTCATCTACACCTGAAATGATGCGTGCGGGAAATTCATGTGCAGGGTTGAGTATTAAAATACTCATTAGTGGACCCAGAAAACCACAAAGCAAAAAAATGAAAGGTACAACCATCTCTACAAAAAATATGACTATTGGACATATAACAAGAGTAACAAAAATACAGATATACTCAAACCCTAGACATGCAGTCTAGAGACAATTTACACAACCACATACCTCCGAATAGAATTCAATTCGAAGATTCCACGAAGCACTCATCTAGGAGAACTCACTCCATGAGTCTAATAGCTCTGATGATGTCCGTCTGATATGTACAATCTGTCGGAAAATGTCATGAGAAATAGATACACTGATTCTTTGAGAACACACTCATGAGTGGGAAAAGATCACGATACACATATGAGGATCCCTATCAGGGCCTTGGAGGATACCGTGACTCATCATGATTAAACTTCTAGGTACAGGATCATCACCTTTTTCAAATAGTCACATCGATACCTAACTCTACCAAGGGTCAAGAATGGATATAGCGTCTTACTTCAGGCCTCTCAGAGGGAAACCTGACTCTATCTTAGAATGTCCTGCTGAAGGGATCATATTTATGAAAACAGAAATGAAACCTGACCTCCAGGGGAATGAATAAAAGGGTAACTAACCCAAATGAAACATTTCCAAGATACGGTGGACAACATGATGAATCCTTGTACTGAGATGTACACGGTGTGTCAAAATATCACACGCAATGTCCTCTGACCCTGGGTATTGCCCACATACAACAGCCCGAGTCACAAGGCATGTTGTGTATAAGAGAATATACCTGGCGTCTAACGGACTGAAACGTCATGTTCCTCTACCCAAGGAGGACTCAATGTACGCTGGCCCTATACCCGTACACAGCTTCAACATGTGTGTTACAAACTGTGTAACTGGTGCATGGGGTGACCCATACAGCCAGCCTGGTTTGGCCGTGTGGTGGACTACATAGCCAGGTACTCCACCCCATGTCCTTGTAACTTTCAAGATACACAAAAAGTCTTGCATAAAGACCCACACACTGTGTTCTTTGGAGAATACTCCATTTCATCAGTTTTACATCGTAGAACCCTAGAATCCACTGAGCTGGTCCCACACGACATGTTCTTCCGGATACATGACATGTTCTTCAGAAATTTACAAAATTGTCATTCTTAATCGCAACGCCTCGAGGAACTTCCGATCCTCGATCCAGCCATATGATCGTCGTGATACACAAGATATGAGGACCCACACTATGTTATCAATGTTTCGGGAGGTTTGGGTAAATCGATCAGCCCTGAAAACCAATTTCGATCATCTGTGTAAAGAACGGTAAAAGAAAATTTCCTCTCGAACCAGGTCGATTCATTTTATGCCATCGTTATCACACCTCAACTAGGTCATTACGATGTCGAATCATTAATTTGGGTTCATTGCAATGCAAAACGTACTTTCAACGATCTGTTGTTCAACACCCCATGAAGAAAATGATGAATGTGTCGGAGGGAGTGGAAGAAAATACACTAACAAAAGAGGAACGAGCCTGGATGTTGTTCGTCATGGCATTAATAAGATCCCCATAAAAGGTTTTAAATATAAGTATTTGAAACATTTATTTTTAACATCATGGATTAATCCCCAAAATCATCCCAATAAAACCCTCCCATAAGAATGCAATATCCACGGATTAACCTATTCATGGGTTGATATGTGTTCATCGTTTAATTGAAGAATGTGGAAGAACTAAATCGATATAACAAACCCCTTCCTCGATCTAGCTGAAGAACGATCACCATATCATGTTTGTTGGCAAGGTTTGTTAAATATGGAAACCATCATTCGATCGTGTCACCGTCATCCCCCAATGGGTTCCCCTCCAAAACATCAATGGAAAATCCATAATTTGAAGGGTTATGAGGCTAACCCGATGAACATTACATAACCATGTACTTATAGTGAATGATTAGTCCACTGAACAAAATGGAAATAGTTTAAATAAAATAAATAAATAATTTATTTTATTTTCATTAAAATGTCCAAAAAACTAACTCTTGCAGTGGACCCATGCCGGTCGTTGTTAGGCCCCACCTAAGGCAATGTCACCACTTAGAACACAATAGTTCCCTTTGATTTTTGTTTCGGGAACCCGTTTAAAACTTATTATACTTCTTCATGAAAACTGCACATGTGTACTATTTAAATGTTTAATTTATTTTGAACCATTTATTCCAGGCACTCTGGTCTTCAAAACCGAATGACGTCAAAAGTTCTAGTCTCGAAATAATTCCATATAATATTTAAAATTAATACATAGATAAGTTGAGCCATTAGAGTTTTTTATTATTGACTTGTTCATACATTACTTCCTTGAAAATGATTCCACAACATGAAGATGCATATCATTGATGATGAGAATGTTAAATAATTAGATATAATTAACTTCCAGTGTAGTGGTGATCATGAGAATTGATTCCTCAGGGAAGGTAAATTTTTTGTGATAGTGACCAAAAGAAAGAAAAATAAAATAAAAAAGGAACTAAAAAGATGAAATGTATTAAATAATATTGTAGTTGTGACAATATGATAAAAAACAAAGGGAAAAGGAAACAATTTATGGAATTAGGGTCCTTCGTCTATTTTGAACTGATTAAGGTGATTTTATCCTATCTTTTTTAAGTTAGTCAAATTAATTGGTTATTAATAAAGGTTGGGGGATCACTGAGATCTCTCTTTAATAAACTTTCACAGCTCATTGAACCTTATTTAGTTTTAATATCTCGATCTCACACTTCTAATCAATTCATTCATTATAGAGAAGATATATATTTAAATTTTTCCAATTTTTGGTACTTCAGTAAAAGTTTATGGCTGAAAATAACAACTTATATCACCTGTAAATTTTCGAAAATTTTGTATTCATACTCATATTTGAATAAAAATAACACCAAAAATAATATGTAATAAACAATTAAATTAATATATGAATTATGGATAAATGTAAATTATTTCATCACATCCATAATTCCTTATATAAACAACTTACTTATAAAAGTAGAATGAACTATATAAGGTATTGTATATCACTATAGCAGACAGGAATATTACCCCATTTCGGTATTCGGGCCACCAATTTGGCCACCAAGTCCTTTAAGGCCTTCGGGCCACCCATGCCTTCGGTTCAGTAAGGCCTTCAGGACACCTCAAGGCCTTCGGGCCACCATTAGTGAAGATGAAAACCAGACAACATACAAGGAACGTGCATCAAATGGAGGATGAGAATGGAGCTTCCACTATAGAAGAAGCTAAATGGATTGCACGAACGAGAGGGTATGAAACCTTCCATCGGGACAAGTCTTTTCATACATGGCAAAGCCTATCAGATTATCCATGCAAAGGGGGAGAGCTGATTTCACGATGAAGATGCTGGGGAGGAGCAGTCCCAAGATTTTAGTCTTAGTTGAATGTAATGTTTGAAGCATACATGCATTGAATTACTCCAAGGCCTATCATCCGTGTAATACATATGCCTATGTGCCTCGTAAGGGTTCCACCTCACTCCTTTAATGGTCGATTATCATAAATCAATAAAAAAAGAAGGCCTTCAGGCCAGTAGAGGTACATAAAAAAGATAAAATATAGATTTGATAGTAATAAGGAAGTGATGAATGAAACATTTAGGTGGTATTTGTATCTTCATAAAAATATATATCTAGATTATGTATATTTCCCATCTCAGTTATCTCCACATTTTCTCCATGATCCTATGTGTATGATGGATTATATGGATTCCACCCTCTCTATTGTATCTACTTCTTATTAGAAATATATTTCTCACCTCACTAATGTGATCCATTTCACTCTACTCCATGGGGAACATATTGGCATGATAATCACCATTTTGGAGTGACATATGTATAAAATTATTTAATCTCCCACATAAAGATTCACTTCTACATGAATTTCCATGAAATGATGCACCCACAATCTCTCTGTCTAACCTGCCCATTGATCATTCCCAGAATTTCCAGAAAAGAAAAATAGATTGGCAATTATCCATTTTTAGTTTCGGGAATTGAATTATTATTTCTGATTTTTAGTGTATGGGTGATCCTAGAATAGGTTTTTAATCCCCTATAATACTGATCTAGCATACCCAGATCCACTCATATTTTTCTCATATGTCACTAGTGGATGTCCATGAATATCTCTTAAAATAAATTTATATATATATATATATATATCCTTTTCAATATCTATAATTATTATTTAGGGAAAATGTAAACACACACACACACACAGATATATATATACAATAAAATAATATACAAAATATATTCAATCTTATCCACAACCGTAACTTTGAGCAGCTCGAATTTGGGACTCTCTCTCTAGTTTCACAAGAGGTCAGTCTTCTACAGACTATAAGGGTTGGTGTATGGGTTTTATAAAGATGAAATAAGAGTTCAGATAACATCTTCTAGATCGACTTGGATTCCTCCTTCTAGGATACAACCATCTTGGTGGAGGCCCTATAGTGGTAATCGTTGGTGTTAACAACTTCAAGCAGATCATGCATGGTGGGTTCAAGGTTTTATGTTTTCTCAGGCTCAACTTTCTCACCAAGCCTTGGATATTCAATGTGGGGTGGACATCATGATTGGAACTACAAAAATTGGCTGATAAATGTTCTATTAGTTAAATGTTGGTTTGGTAGAATAATGGTAGAGTTGAATCACTTATGAATCAAGATCAAGTTAATCAACATTGGTAGTCATCTTCTATGATGGATTATATTTGGTTATCTTAATATAAATGGGGGTAGTGGTAGTTAAAATAACACTATGTTTGATATTCATCAAAGGGAATTAGTTGATGGTGGAAATCTTCATCCAATTGTAGAATGATAATGTATGAATTTAGTGGAAACAGGTTGTGTGGAATCAACTTCGTCAAACTCATTTCAATTGGCTCCCGAAACATTGTGGTGTTCTTTAAACCTAAATTTACATGGTGATTCATTGATATTTCACAGTGAGTATAATAACTATGTTAACATGATCATTTAATCCATCAGGAATGGAATGTTGGTAAATGGTAGTTCAACATGTTTAGTTGAGGCAGAGTAGGTATGTGATGAGTGTCATTGTGTAATCAATCATTACAAAGATAAAGTTGTGGGGCTATGTATTATCACCTCACTAGAGGGTAATGACAGGTTCCAATAAATAAACTATTAGTATAATGAATGGGGTTTTATTATTGTGATAACTATGACATATAATTTTCATTGATTTGTTTTAAAAAAGTTTTAATTAACATTACATTTAAATAAAAAATAATAAAAAATAAGTAAAAATTAATTGTTTATTGAAAAAAGAAAAAAAAGTTTAATTATTTAACAAGTATAAAAAATAAATTGGGATAAAATAATAATAAATTAAATTGGATTAATTACCATATTATTTTTGTAATAGAAAAACCAAATAAAATTAAATAGAATAAATTATAATACAAAAATTTATTATTCTGAAAAACAATTAAACAGAAAATAAATTATTAATATAACATCATTTAATCTATAAAAATTTTATTTTCAAATAAACTACACCAACAAATAATAAATGTACTAAATTAAAAAAAATTATTAAAAAAATTACTAAAAATAATCAGATTTGTGATAATAAAAATCATGATAATAAAAAATTTATATAGGTGACTATAAATTAACAATATGACTAAAATAAATTCTAATTTGATATTTTAGACCTTAAATTTTATATTTTATTAAATTAAACAAAAAAATACAAATAATTTAAATTTATTTAAGGAAAAAATTATTTTCACATTAAAAACATGGTTAATTAAAAAAAATTCATAGAAAAAAGTGGAGAAAAAAGAAACTCATCACTTTCATGTTTCTATGGGACCAAGTATAATATATACAGATAGAGTGTCTCATAGTTAAAGAGAGATAGTGAATGGAATTGATCCTCCTCATGTTAGAATAAATGATCATTGGAATATTGGGTAAATATGGATTGCCTAGAGATCATGTCACTAATGGGAGAAAGTTCCCATTGAGTTGAGGAGCGGCCTTGGGAATTTCATGAAATGAATGTTGAGATGGAGGTAGAAAACAACATTCTCTATAGGGAAAGTTGAGTAGGTAAGAGGGTATTAGTCATTAGAATAATCGATGATATGGTTGAGCAAATAATATATGCTAAGGGGAACCCTCTTGAGTGTTCATATTGACTTTGTGTGAACTATAAGTGAAATGAGCCCTATAAGACAACAAGAGGTGTGATAGAGTGGTGAATCCTTCAAGTGATGGATTATGATATCTTCAATGTTTTATGTGATATATCTGAGTGAGGGTTCTGATGTGGGATTTTGCTGTTATTTTTAAATTTGATTTGAGGCCGGGGTTAAGGAGTGCCTATGTGATGTGAGTGTACTATAAGATAATGGATACAACATGGTGTTAAGGGGAAGAGGTAGATATAGGTTGGTAAGAGGAGATAATGATTTTATATAGACACTGAGATTATAGGATATGTCTCAGTTGACTAGTACCATAGTGATGAGGTGGTGATATTGCGAGTAATGTTTGGTTATCTATTTTTATTTCATGTATATACTATTTGTTACACGACCTTAATTGAGAGGTATACCCCGAGTGTGATGGTATTTGTTATGATATTTTTCACTTTTCAATGGCAGATTAAACTTGAAAGGAATACCCTAGGTAAAAGGGAAATTGTCCACCCATGCTTGTGTGACCCTTTATGATATTGAAAAATGGTTTTGTTATTACACTATTCTATTTGAGAGGGTGTTGGATATAGTGTGAATCATCGTTTGAGTGAGAGGTGTTAGTTCAGAATCTTGTTACGAGGCCTCCTTTGAGAGAGGATATATTGTGGGTACTTTTTATGGACCAAACCATAAGTGATAGGGTAGTGGATGAGAATTTTATTTTGGCCTACAATTTAGTGAATAGTTGTATGAAGGATATACAAGAGAGAGAACGTGATTATAGAAAAATGACCGAAGACTCTACTCTATACCATTCAGTTGCATTTATTACTTTTATGCACCCAACCCAACACCTTCAGTTATAGGTTTGGATTCAATGAGATGCACTAGCATTAGTCAATATGAATATAATGGTTTTCATTTATGTTATAATGGTGAAATTGGATTACAAGTGAGGACAAATAGGTAATATTGTGTGTCATCGTGTCATAGTTTTCACTTGATGACCTGATAAATTTGGAGTCACATTGGATTTGTTATAAAACAATGTTTTGAGGTTATTATGTTTTCATTCTAAAATCAGTTTTCTATTTTACTCATAATTACAAATATATGATTGAAATTACTTGGGAAACATGGTGATACCATATTATTATTTATTTATCACATGATGTATAAGAACTCTGATGTTGGTAAAGTCCATATAGCTTCTTTATAATTCAATGAACATGATATGCAGTGGATCAAGATGGAACAACATCATGGGTATTAGAGACATGGACAGAGGTGGGGCAGAATGATGGAAGTTGATCCATGGTGGATTTTTTTAAAAATAATATATTTCATTTCAGATATATGACTCTATATTTTCATTTGATTGTTTTTTCACTTATTTTTCCTTTATTTTTCACTCAGTATTGATTTATATGGATAATGGTTTGGTTATTTCAATTATTGGATTTACTCTAATTCGAAGGCATAGTCACAACAATATAAGATTTATTCCCTCTCCAATATTTTAAAGCCTATATAATATTGGCTGGAACACCAAATCTCAGGTGGGTTTCTAAGAGAAAACATTGATGAGTGGCTAATAAGAACAATTTTTATTAATATTTTAGAATATAAAATAAATTTATACTAGTATTAATGTTTTTAATATGGAGTAATTATTTATTATTTTATTTATTTTATAGAAAGGGGTATTTGAAGTAAATTAAATTAGAAAATAAAAAATATAATATGAAATTGAGGAACTGTAATGAATTTTCATTGTGAAATAATGAGGTGATGTGTGGAAATATGATATTAATGTTAAACTAAACCAAAAAAATTATTGGA
The DNA here is from genome assembly GCA_963277665.1 of Viscum album. NCBI lineage: Eukaryota > Viridiplantae > Streptophyta > Magnoliopsida > Santalales > Viscaceae > Viscum > Viscum album. Next base: position 1,010,317,822 of record OY728160.1, read on the forward strand.
TGATCATGATTCATGATGTGAAATGACCATTCATGATATGAGAGGATCAAATCCATAGTTCATTACTTGAAAGGGAATATTTAGGTGAAGAAAAAAAATAAGTGAGGAAATAACATTTCAAATCTTTTCACCCACATTATTTGAGTTAATGGAGTCAGAAAATATCAAAGTTACATATTTCGGAGGACAATCATGTCCATGAGTGCAGAATTAATTTTTATAACATGACTCTTGTTGTCATGCTATTCCTATATTAAACATCAAAATAACAAATTTTATTTCCATGAATCATTGATGGATCGACCATTAACAATATTAGGGATACCCATGTTTGGTTTATATGGATTCAAATATACTTTTTAACTTGATGAAAAAACATAAAGGGGAATTTTTCCAAAAAACAAAATTCTATTATTGTGTTGTAAATGGACATTGAATCTTATCCTGGGGTGATGTTCAAAACTGTTGTAGAGTCCATCAATAGGACACCTCCAAAATTTCTATAACCTTTTTAATTTAAAATTCCTTATAACCCTCTCAAAGATACGATGAGGGTCTTATATATTATATTCCAATATATTAATTTATTTAAAATTATATTAGTGTAAGTAGAAATTTATTTTTAATTCATGTCGGTAAATTTAATTCTATCTATATTTCCTATATTTATCTCTTTTTTTCTAGGCCCGATAATTTTATGTTAATTAATGGAGTATTATATATTGAAATCAATATAACTTTTAACCATCTAGGATCATTATGCTGGTTGAATTCTTTGATAAATCATGTGTATTGTTTATTTTTGTCACTAGTTATATGATGTAGATGGCCATTTAGACAAAGTATTTTATGGGAGAAAGAAAAATAAACCCAAAAGGGGATAAATTATAATTAATTAAAATTCTAAATATTAATTTTTAAAATATTATTAATGCTAATGAATGAATCCAAATACCATATTATTGGTAGGCTATTTTTATTTATTTTCTCTCTCTCTCTATCCAAAAAACACATATTTGGTAGTATAGATTTTACTTTTTTCATTAATTCATAGTTTATTTGTTTTAAATTTAATTACAATATTATCCACCTCATCCTCATGGGGTCAACCAATGTACATGAAAATAGGGTACTCAAAAATTATTTATTTTGTAATTTTTATTTATGGTTTTATATGTTTAAAAATTCAATATCCCCATCAAAATAAACGATTACCTTAGGTTGTTTAATATTTTTATCCCAATTTCTGGTGAACGGGAAAGTATATTATTTTACTTTGATATTTAAAATACTAATTTTAATATTTCATTATATTCTTATATTTTTATTTATAGTTCTTCCTTAAATATTTTTCTTTTTTTTTCTAGTTTTGGGGATATTATTGATTTCTATAGCCTAATTAAATCAAGTATTTAGTATGAAATAAAAATTCACCATTCTTGTTTTGTATAATTCACATCACATCAGTGAATATAGAAGGATCATTAGTCAAACCAATGGGTTCAAAAAAACATAATCGAGTAACAATGAGGTGACAATCTGTAATTAGGTATTAAATTTGGAATCGGTGTACCAAGATCTTGATAAAATGTTCATTGAAGTAGAGGTATGTAATACACATACGGATAAATTTTTTCAAGATATCCTCACTATTGGATGTCAGGAAAATGATTTTAATGGATAAGGAAATTTAGTGGTGGAACATGATGGCTTCAATGAGAAAATACAAGGACAACTCAAGAATAATGGAAATAAGAAGATGAGACTTCAAAAAAATAATTCCTAAAGAGATTAAAAGAAAATATAGGATTACATTATTATGATGAGGAAGATATTAGGGCTGAATAAAGATTCATTAAATATTTTCATTATGATGATGAACATTACGATGTTTGGAATGATTTTTAATCCGTAAAAAAACATCTAATATTTTCAATATTTGTGTAACCTTATCTAAATTTCATATTGATATCAACAATAAGGATATGAATATTTCTTATTAATGTTCATAAAATTAATAATTGGTTATTATATAGAAACTTAACATTATTTCACAATCCAATTAGTTAAAAAGTTAAATTTTCAGATAAATGAAAATAAAAAGGGATTCCTTCTAGTGGAAACACATGTTATTTATTAACTATTAGGATATTATATTTTACTTCATCCAAAAGAATTAGTTTAATTTTATATTAGTTATTAACATTAGTTATCCCGTATTTTTGAGATTTAATGAATAAGCCATATACATTGAATTTTTTTGATTTTTTATATCCATATAATAGTGACAGAGAAAACAGTTAGAGGGGAGAGATGTTCCATGTAATTGGTTGTAGGGGATTCATGAAGTGAACATTTCATGAATAGTATATAATAAGATATAAGAAGGTATGAATGTGTTTAAAAACTATCTTTTCTATATCCCCCTAATATTATATTATTTTAGATCTTAAATTAAAAATTCATACCATGCACTTCAATTTTTTTGAATTCATATATTTTGGAGACAACAATATAACAAGTGGACTATCATTCATTATTATATATTTATTTTTTGATATGATTCAATTATTATGATTCGAATAAACTATTAGATAAAAAACATGGGAATGGATTTCAAAATTCATTCTTTAGGGGACTGATTGGATATTTCATAAAATTAACATTCCATAGATATGACATGTCTGGAATTTTTGAAATGTGGGTTTATTGATTTTTCATTGGTGTGTATTCTATGGGTCATTGAATAATTAATTTATTCCCATTCCCATGATAATTCATATTAATATTATTTCCATTCATTTCTTAAGCATATATCACGAGAGACTCAATAATTCTTTCTTATAGAACATTATTTTCATTCTATCTAAGCTATGATTAAAACAAATCACTTTTAAAATTATTGAGTCATTTTTTGTTAATTCCTTTTCCATTGGAAGTACTATAATGTTTATACTTATTTTAGCTCATTAAATAATTTAATAATATTATTTTCAATAATCCATGTTAGATGAAATGTTAATCCTCTATTACAACACACATTTATTTTGTATGATTTTATTTTATTTATTTATTTTTGGAGATGTTGTGAATGGTAGAAGGTATGTTCCACATTTGGGATATATGTTGTTATTTTCATTGTGTTTTTGGATTTCTGATTGTTAATAATTCATTTTATTATAATTTTCACTTGTCATGATGAAAATTAAAAAGGCTAAAATGGATTGTGTCATTGTGAGTTCACAAATAACCATTACATGAAAAATAATCATGATCATTTGGGTCTTGGTGATGAATGTTAAACAATTACCAATAATTAAATTTATAAAAATGAAAAAAATCAAGATGTGGTATTTCTATCTTTATACTTTATTTGTTAATGAGCCCATATTGTGTTTTGGGGAATGTGGATATATCATTTATAAAGGGTTATATTTACTGATATGATTTTGAATATCCTGAATTTATTTAGATATAAATATTTTAGTTGAGATTGAAATTTTTTAAAATTAAATGATTAGCCAATATCCACTGAGACAATTGATCCTATAGGTGAATCTCTTATTATTATTTTGTATATTTTTAATTATATGGTGGTGAAAGTTTATACATTTTAGAACTATGGTTAAGTACATGACATGTTGCATGAAGAGAAATCCCTTAACATATTTACAAAGAATAATGTGTGAAAATAATTACATCTGAGGAAAATAACATATTGAAGGCATAGTACACGTGAATGTAGAAATATTAATTGATGGAAGGATAAATATGATCATTTAAAAAGAGAAAAATTAAAATAGGTCATTAATTTCTCTCATTGAATATAAGGAGTTGAATATATTCATTAATGATATGATTGATCATTTAATTACACATTTAAAATCATTAATTTATTTAAAAATAATTTTTTTACAAATTGTTATGATGGAGTTTTATTGTGAGTTTATTAATATTTAATCATTTAGGATAATTTTGAGTTTTAGTTTGATGGGATTGGATAGGTAAACTTATTGAAATTATTTTTGAAATTAACATTCATTTATTTTTTAATAAAAGTTTGCTCTCAGGCCCATTTAATTATTTTCTTTTTAATTATATGATATGAGATAATTTAAATCAATTCAGTGGAAAATAAAAATTGAATATGAAATTTATTATCTATAAAGAATTCACAATAGGACATGAAGTCACGTAATGCGACATTGGATAATTAAAGATGAACATAACCATATAATCCAGGATAATCATGATTCCTAATTTGAAAGACAATAAATGATTTTTTAGGTTCAAATAAGTATTTCTCATCTTGATGTGGGTGATTGAATTAAAACAGTATCACAAGAATTTGGGCAACAACCTCTCACATTATGACACCCCATTCACGACGTGAATTACACCATAAACTAATGATGTTAGATGTTTTTAGGAAAATAAATAATTGGAGTAGATAATTAATTTTCATGTAATGAATCTAATTTTTATACCATGATGCTGGTCAAAATTAAAATTAAAATTCATATTTTTTCAAATATTTGACAGATTACCATTAAATTGATTGTGGATCCCCATATGTGGTTGAGACTGATTCAAATGTACTTTTTTTATCCTTTTATCAACCCTAAAGTTGATTTTTCCTATAAATAAGATGGGATTTAACACCCCATTATTATATCAATATATCTTCAAATATGATTCTTGATAACATATTTTACACGTGACACTATTTTTAAATAAACTGTGTCATTCTATTGAAATATTACTATTTAATATGAATGTTAAAACCTAGACATTAAATTTATGATTATTAATAGGGATTATAAAATTATGAATAATATTTTTACATATTTTAAAAAAAAACCACTTATAATTCATTTTTTATAAATGTAAACAAATGCGTTTGATTTTAAATAGATATGTTTTTTAGAAAATAAATTATACAGAGAAAAGAATTTTTATTTTAGTAATTAATATCATTTCTTAATTATATTTTATTTAAAAAAAAAGATAAAAAATATATAATTTTTTTATTATACTCATAATGTTTTTTCTAGGCATGTAGAAAAAATGAAGCTTGTTTTTATCTTAATGTTTTTTCTCAAAATTAATTCTTATTGAATTTTATATTTTTTTATCCAATTGGTTTTCTCCCACTTTTAAGAGTTTAATAATTATAAAGAGATCCTATAATATTATTCATGATGTGAAAAATAGGTAAATGTTTCCTCTTTTTGAACAGTATCCTATGTAAATATTTATCATCTTCATAAGGGTTATATGTGCAAAATAAGGATAAATCTTTTATATATGTCTATACACTTTTTATAACACTAAATTTTAACCTATTGGATGAGAATGTTTTACGAATTATCATATAATTAATTAAAATAAGTCAAAAAAGTGCCATTTTTCTTTGATTATGAGTTTTATAATATTTTAAGAAATGAATAAATACAAAATGTCACTATGTTAAACTAACTATCTATAAAATTTTTACATTATGAAAAAAAGAGGTTATGCTCGGTTGATTTTTTTATACCAGTGATAAATTATGTTTTTTATGATGAGATCTTAATTTAAAAATTTTATGTTTTAGTAATTACCTTCAATTCTGATGTAACACGGACACATTATTTATTCAATGAATATAAAAACAAAATAAATGATTTTAATTTATTAAAATTTAATAAAAATTTATGAGTTGTTATGTTCAGGGAATTTTTTAAAGGAAAATTACATATTAATGATGTTTAATAGGATTATATTTGTATTATTTATATTTTAGGATGATTTCAAAGTCAATGTAAATAAATAGTTCCATAAATTACATTAATGATATTTTATAATAAACAATATTTTATCAAATAATTTAAAATTCCAAAAAATACAATATTTTCCCAAATGAATGGTTTATGGTAGAAAATTTAATCAATGGTCAGTTTATGGGACACTAATGGTTTTATTTTATCATTTCATACCCTTAAAATGTAGAAAACCTTTTTATCACTGTAGCTGTAAAAATGCTAAAAGGGGGTTAAAACCAGGAGATATTGGAGAAATCCTAACAAAAAGTTATTCAAATTGTATCGTGTGAGACAACTTATCATAATTAATGTCATATATCTTTATTCAATCAATTTGGATGTCATATATAATGAAAAATAATTTATATTAATTTAATGATTTATGAAATTCTAATAGTTCCCCTCCCCTCACTTATAAATAAGAAATTCCTCTCTTCTATTTTTCACAAAGTATAGGACCTATATATAAGATGATACATACTATTATATATTTATAGCTACCCTCCCTAAATCGTATATATTATGGTATTTATATAATACAATCCATAGATTGATTACTGTATAACCCCAAACTGGTTACCCAATGAAGATGTAAAACTCTTTCTCGAGCGTTCTAAATTTTATTTCTTCTTATCCCTCCAACAAATTTTTGGTTTCCATTTTTAAAAAATAACCTCAATTTATTAAATATAATAAATTAATATAATTATAATTGAAAAAATATTATCCACATACTTCAAATTTATTGAAAAATGATAACGTTGCTCGAGCATACGTGTGGACTACCACCATTATGAAGCCATGTGATTCATTTTTCATATATGATTTCCATGAATGATATTAAGGATAGATTTAATGAAAATATATGATACATAAAATATAATAATTATTATATTATGGTAAATTATTATTTATATTTCTTTCAGTCCATCAATCATAAATTGTGAATCGCGTTTATTTGTACATATGTCCAATCATCTCATTGAATGGTGTAATTTATTTTTCTATCACTAAATTATTTTTATATATTTATATGTATGTTTAATAAATATGATATGTATATATATAATATTTTAAATTTTTATTATTATGGGGAAACGATCTATGTATATTTACTAAAACAATCTAAGTGAAATTCTCATTGAAAATTAATGACTTAACTCATAGAAACCTTTATTTTATTAAAAAATAAAAATAAATTTGAGTTAAAATATTTTGAGAGGATCATAAATGATGTTAATTTTTTTTAAATAAATATTATATAGAGTAATAGTTTATAAAAATTTATTATACCAGAGTTTAGATAAAATTTGAAGAAATCAGAACTCACAGTATCAGATTTATATTATAATGTAATTGTTTATGAAGATTATTTATAAATAGGTTTCCAATGATTGAATTTTGGTATCTATCTCTCAAGAACCCCATGAAATTTATTATCATATTATTATTTATGGATCTTAATTTTTTCCTTTATTTTTATTTTCCTTATGTATTTATAATACTTGAATATTAATTTTATGGAAATCCATCTTTGTTTTTCAATTCAGTTGAAAATGATTTTCCACCTCAAGTCTATGTTTTATAAAATGTTTTCAAAAATGATTTTAATAATATATAAGGATTATTTAATAATTCTATTATCCTTATTTTTTTTTACATTTTTTTAAAAGTAATATTGTTATAGTTTTCTGAGCAAGGAACATTTGATATTTCCTATAAATTTTGAACGAAACAACTATTTTAACACACACGAAAATGATGGAATTTGGTACCATCCTGAAAAAAAATGAATTGGATAATAATTTACACATCTGTATGGTTTATTTATTTATTTATTTATTAATATTTGATAGATTTTATGTTTATAAAATTTATTTCAAAGTAAATATGTAGATACCCTATCTTTTCATATGTTAACATTACATAACATATGAGTAATACTTAAAAAAGTATACAGACCGATGCCCAAAGAATGTACTAGTTTATTTCATTTAGAAACATACAAATATAAACAATCATACAAAAGTGAGTCACAATATCCCCAACTATTTTTTTTCTATAACCCTTATTATACACATAAAACATAATACATATCTTCATAACCTATAAAAAGAGAAATAAAAAGGGGTGAGCTCAAATGATCAGTAATGCTAGAGAAGATCCATATGTATGAATAATCAAGAGTATGAGGGTATGAGAACATCATAATAAAAATATAAGATCATACCCTAAAAATCAAAAATCATATACATGAATAATTGAATAAATAATTGAAGTTAATAAGAAATAAATCATAATGAAATAATTAACATAATCCACGGATGTAAACCCTGGAAATAAAAAATGGTATTGTGGCTGACACATAATCATATATAATGTTTTTCATAGTAGTCAAGGACATTCTTCTGATACCATATTTGTGGAAAAAGACATTTACTGTGTAGGGTTCACACCCCATTCTAGCCATGTATTACAAAAAAAAGTTCACCAATCATTCTAGCCGGGTATTACTGAACATAGTTCATTTCCCATTCTATATTTATAATAATGATCCAATTTAATTTCACATTCCAGCCATTTCTATCAAATGAGAATTAAATCATTTACCAATGTATTGGAGGGAGATTTAGGTCCAATTCATATCATAATGGAATCATGAATACATTTTCAACAAGATCATAAATAATAATTTGATGGAACATGAAACAAATAGATTATTATAAACATCTAATCATATAACAACCTATCAAAAGAGACATGTTTCCCAATCACTTCATCATAATCATAATCCATGAAATGAATCTGGTTTCAAAATCACATAACCTGTGAATCAGATTCAAAGGCATATAACCTGTGAAATAGAAATGAGTTTCATAAACATAATACCATTAGAACATAATCCATTCAGAGAAGGAATATGAATGGAAACAATTAATTATATAATAATTATGTAGTTGGTTACCCCAATGGATGTGATATTATATGAGAAATATTTTTTAAATAACTTTTGAAAAACATTCTTAAGGAATATATCCATTCACCATTGAAAACATATTTTATAACATAAAACCTTTTTGAACACATTTTTCATTGAGACTAGCTTTGAAAACATATAAAGGAAACATTGAAAACTATTAAACGTTTTTATAATCTGTTTTACATGAAAATGGGCTTAAATTATATTTTTTTAAAAAATTTTAATATATTATTTAAAACATTTTAGAAAACATGGTTCTTTAATGTTATATATTTATGGAAAGTGAGAGGGAGATGGTGAGATTTCACATAAAAACATTGTATTAAGTTGAAAAGAGTGAAAAAATGGTGCTAAAACATGTATATGTCTTAATTAAACAATTTATAAGGAAACTAATGGGGTTTTTTGAGAGATGAGACAAAATATTTCATCATAGTATGAATAAACATAAAAAATCTTGAAAATCAAAAAAATTGTTTAAATAAACAATTATAACATGGTAACTTGGGATCATATTCTACATGTAATAAAAGGGAAACTCATGAAGAATAAAATATCATTAAAATAATGAAATTATTTATATAAGATGTAAAATTTATGTATATGATCCTTGAAAAAGAGGATAGGTTAATAACAAGACAAGAGTCTTAAAGATGGAAAATTATGAGAAAACTATTTTAGAATTATGGACACTTTAGAAACTGTTACCCCATGAAATAAATATAATAAAATGGATATGTTAACACCAATAAATTTTAATATAAAATTTAAATATATAATAAAATCATGGGTAGTACATACACCATACTAGAGGTAAGAATTTCGAACATAGCCTTAGTCTCACAGAAATAAAATGCGAGATAAAATCCCCTTACATGGTGTCTTGACTCTCAGTGTACTCATTCCAACCACCAATATATTAAATATAAATTATTTATATATATTTTACAGAACAATATTCTTATATCTAAAGTATACTTTTTTTATTAATACATTATATTACACTCTTTTTTACCATCATATGTTATGGTTTTACTTCATGTAATATACATTTTATTCATCATGTGTCTCTTAATTTGTCATATCATTGGACCTTATAATTATATAATTATTCTAGAATTTAAAACCTGATATAAATAACATATATATTTATATTATATTTATATTATAATATTCTATTTAATATATAAATATAATATATTGTACACTATTAAGGGAGATGGTAAGTCATATGTACGCATTAACGTTGTTTCCATTTATATTGTCACATTGAACAAATGAATGAAAATGACAAATATGTATTTATGTATATCATTAATAAATTAGATTTACTATATCATATAAATCATATATAATCAATGAACCCAACCAGAAGACAATTCATGTTGTTTATGAATGAATCATATCATTTTGCGGGGTGGTTGTCCAGTCTTCGTGAAACGAAATTATCATATTAACACATAATAGAAAGTAAAAATGAGATTTGATGTAAATAAAAAATAAGACTAAATAAATTATAAATATAATATATATATATATATATTCCAACTCAATATCCACCATGAGTTGTAGTACGAAAAATTGAACAATCATCGTTTAGTGAGGTGATAGTTCATCGTACCCAAAAATAGTATATTAGTTATCCCATAGATGGTGGTGTGTGTAAATGTATGATGAAACCTAAGAATAATTAATACTACTATATTTATCATACTATTGTTTATATACAATAATGGAAAAATTATAGTGGATAGGGTGTATAAATAACATAAAATAAAGGACTTGAGAGAATATGTGACCTCTTAATCGGGTAACTCTTTTTGGTTTGTGTCAAAAAAATTCTATGGACTTCCTAATGCGCAATGGGAGGATTTTAAGAGGATTTTAGCATTTTTAGAAAGTTTCTTTGGAATATATTGGTATATTGTAAGAGGTTTTAAATTTAAGAAAAAGTAGGAGAGGTGATGGCCTTTTGTTGGGAAGGGAATAGACTAACATGGTATTTTTTAAAATATGTTAGGTGTACCCACGTTTTTATCTAAAATAAGTCATAAAAACAAATGAAACAAAATTATGTATGGTTAATTGCTACATAATGGAATTAAATGTGTGTTGATCAATTTTCAATGTCATTTTGGATCTTAAATTAATGGTTTAATCCTTATTTAAGCTTAATTTCACCTCAATCGATATAATTAATTTTCATTACGTTCTCTAATATTTTCAGTAAAAATATATGTTGAATTTATTAAAACATATAAATTATTATGACTCCAAATATGGAATCCATTCTTAAAAATTATAATCATCTAAGTGGAAAAAATGTATTTAAAATTAATCCAATAGTCGGGTCGACAATAGAGGTTTTTAAAGTACAAATGATCAAACCATTGCTATGTTTTTTTCCAATATCAATGTGAAATTTTTTAAAGTTACCTGAATTGGATTAAATGATAATATTATAATATATTTAAACTTTTATAACAATTTAATATAATATTAGGCCTTATAAATTGATTATATTGCTTTTGCATTAAAATCATGCATTTTTTATTATTCATCATTATATGATGTTCTTTAAAAATTACCTAAAAACCCTAATATAATCTCAACATTCTAAATTAAAATTTGAATTCTATTTTATAAAATAAAATACCATAATTTTGTTAAAATTATTTTTATTATTAAAATCAGATCATTCGAGAAAACAATATTTTTAAACATATGAAGAGTTTTCAAAAAAATACTACTTTCATTATGAAATATCTGAAATAATTGAAAATTAGTAATTAATATTAATATTAATATTTATAATGAAAAGGTTATGATTATATTTTTTAAATAATTAAAAAATTATGTACCATAGAAACATTGATGTTGCATGTAATGTATGCGAAGTCGGTGGTGCATGTAACATATGAAGAGTTGATGTTCCATGTAATGCATTCCTAATCGATTTTCCCTATTACATATGACAATTCAATGACATGTGTCTGGAATGTTTCAAATAAATATATGTAATAAATAAATTAATATTTAACTTATTCCAAAAAAGGATTATAAAAACATGGGGTGTTACATTCTACCCCCCCTCAAAATAAATTTTCCCATGAAATTCATCACTGGGGTTAAAAATGAGGATAATTTCATTTCATCATATCATAATGTTCACACATGGCTTACTCTAACTGGTGATTTCTCCACAACAAATTGACCAATTGGCAGTCTTGTTTCATTGAAATTTATTAGATGGGTCAAAATTTTCAACATGTTCCTCCTCATAAGAAATATCCTTCTCATACGGTTTGACATGTGAGTTTAGTACATGTGATGAATCTGATATATAGTTCTTCAGAAGAGATACATGGAACACATTATGGAGTTGAGATAGATCTAGAGTGAGATACAATCAATATGATACCATCCTTATATGATCCAGATTCTCAAAAAGACCAATATACCTAGTGCTTCAAATCCCTTTCTTCCTGATATCATAACATTCTTTTTGGGTGAGAATCATTGATACACATTTTCACTAAATTGAAATTCTAGATCACATAAATAATTATTAGAGTAAATTTTCTCCCAAAATTGAGATTCCTTATTTTTTTCTTAAATATTTCTAACCCTATCAGCCATTTCATCAGCAATTTGATGTCCTAAAAGATTTATTTCTCTAAACTCATCCCAACACGTTAGAGTTCTACATTTTTTACAATAGAGAGCTATATATGGTTCCATATGAAGGATTTAGTCAATTAAATAATTTTATGAAAACTCAACAAGAGTATGGTGTTGATCCAAACCACCTTTAAAATCTTGGGAATAAGATCTCAAAAAAATCCTCTTGGGTTTGAATTGTCCTTTTAGACTGAGCATCTATCTGAGTGTAATAAGATGTGTATAAACTCATATCTATATAATGTTCTTAGTAATGCCTTCACCAGAACATTGAGATGAACCTCAGATATTGATCCAACACAATGTAATGTAGTACTCCATGCAACCATACCACTTAATTAATGTATATCTCAGTAAGATGACAGAGATAGAAGTCATATATGATTGTGGTGAAATGCGCTAACTTTTTAACACGATCATGTACCACCCATATAACTTTAAACCCATTAGAGTTTTCAGGTATTCCAACAATAACAGACATTGTGATGTCCACCAATTTCCATTCTGGTATGGGTAACAGTTGCAACATCCCTTTATAATTTTGCTTTCAACTTTAACTTTTTGGAATAATGAGAACATAGATACAAACTTTTTGATATATCTCTTCATGCCATTATATGTGAATTATTCTATAAAGTCCCAATACATCTTCATAATTCCAGGATTAATATAGAATGATGAACTATGAGATTCCTCTAAAAACACCCCCTTTAAATCTGGTATAGAAGGAACACCTACATAGTTCCTAACCTTATCATTAAATCCAGATTAAAGTTAATCTCAAGAACATTTATGACTTTCGTTGTTTCTCTATATCATCTTTATGAAGCTTCTTGATCTTCACTGGGAAATAGGGTTGAACATTAATTTAATATATTTAGGATTTTTACATTTCTTCATGAATTATATTTCCATCCTTTGAAAATCCATAAATATTGTATATTTTTTGATTCTCAACTTGGATAACCTACAATGATCCTTCCGACCAAAATCATTATGAACCTTTTCCACATTCCCATGGTGTTTTTTTATTGAGAATTCATAATCCACTATCATCTCTAACCTTCTTCTCTGTAACAAGTCTAACTACTTCTATAGTAACATATATTACATACTTTTATGATCATTATATATATCACACATACCTCCATAATGATAATTCCTCTATATTTTTAATGTAGAAATTACTGATGTTAACTCCAAATCATGATTGGCATAATTTTTCTTGCCATCTTCAATTATCACGAGGTATAACTCATAACCATGTTATATAGCATAGAACCCATCCCAATCTATTCATATATGTATAACTATGGATTAAAAACCATACTCTAATATATGGTTATTTAATAATAGGTACATTTACTAACCTTTTCTTAAGTTCCATGAATGTTTCCTCACATTCATCACCCTTCCATGATAACATGGTTTTAGGATTATATAGTCATGATAAATTTCTAATAAAACATCAAATATATCCATTTAAACCACAAAATATAAAGATCTCAGTATCCGTGGTTGGTATAGGAAAACATTCAATAGACTTTGACTTTGGTGCATCTACTGTTATACAAAGTATTGAGATTATGTGAACCAAAATTGAAACCTCTTATTCCAAAATTCACACTTTGTAAATTTATCATATTGAATATACTTCCATAGGGTATTTAATAAAATTCTCAAGTGATCATCATGCTCTTCATTTCTCTTGGAATAAATAATAAAATCATATTTAAAGACATCTGGAAATAGATTGGGGTAATATACAAAGAATCTATTCATTAAATCAAGGAGTATAGAAGGGGATTTAGTATGACCAAAATGAATCAATATATATTCATAATTTCCATTCCATGAATAGAATTTTGTCTGAGGTATATACTCATTCATAAACTTCAATTAATGATATCCAGAATGAAGGTCAATCATGGAGAAGTATTGAGGTCCACACAATTAATCAAACATGACATCAATATGGAGAACATGATACTTTTTTTAAGTGTGATATTGATCAACTGTTTGTTGCCATAAAATATTCGCATTGAATCATTTTTAATTTCCATAAAAAGAATTGGTTCTCCCCAAGGTTACTCAATTAGATGAATGGATCCCTTGTTATGGATTTCTTATATTTTTTTCCTTCAATTCTGGAAATTCAATTAGAACCATTCTATAAGGATTTTTTCAAAATGGTGTGGAACTAGAAATAAATTCTATTGAGAACAAAAAATCTCGTTTTTGTGGAATAAGAGGAATCTATTAAGTAAAAAATCCACTAATTATTGGACAATACACTTATTATCAATGTCAATTATATCCACAACCATTAGATATAAAGAGATATTTTCAATGTGAATTAAGATTCATACACTGGTTGAAATCTCCATATAGAGTTCACAGTTATCATCACATGGATGTATGATCATAGGTTGGCTTGAAATATCAAAAGTAACATCCCTTTCCTGATAATTGATGTGGGATTTATTTAGATAATGAAAATACATGCCTAAGATGACATAAAATTCAGTCAATGTAAGAATAGCGATGTTTTCATGATTCATATTCCCAAAAGCATCAACTAACGTGGAATAATAAACTAGAGATGAAATCATCATACCATTAGGTGTTTTGGCTTCTAAATGAAAATCTAATTGTTTTTGGGGAATCATAACACCCTTATAAAATACATAATATATGAATGAGTGGATAGATTTAAAATAAAATATGACATTTGAAGTTGTAGAGTGGATGGTAAGTGTTCATTTCATATCATTATCATCACACCCCTCAACATAAATGGATATTTCATGGTATTTCCCTTTTCCCTTGGTATATGAGTTTTATTACAATGATCATCATCACAACACCTTGGTTTTGGAAAATGTATATCATAATGCCCATTATCCTTACACTTGTATCATTGAGTCACATGTGGTTCATTCATTGTCTATTTTTCTCTATTATCTTTTTTATTTATCCTATTCCCATATTTTCAACAAAAATTTCCTGATGACCTTTTTATGAACATAAATCCTATAATAGACCCATTAAGGAAAATTCAACCATGCTTATTCCAACATTTAGAGCATTATGGAAAACTAATCATCTTCTCTATAATGTTTTAGAGTTTCTTTTGGACTCCATTTTCATTTTATTCTCGAAACCAAGAGAATGATACGTGAATCCAATATCCATTTCATCCTGGATTTTATAATGGAATATCTATTCACATCTAATAAAGTACCTTATGTACAAAACCTGCATGAGAATAACATTATGCTGGTGAAGAAAAAATCAACTTTACCTTCAGTTTGGATGATAATTACTAAATAATACCACACAATTCTCTGGAAACTAGCCTAATAGTTACAAAAAACAATCATAATCTCTTTGATTCAAATCTTGTAACTCTTTCTCTATCTTGGTGTAAAGAAACCAAGTAAATTGCTTACTGAAAAACAAGTTATTAAACTCATCCCAATCCATGTATTCAATCCCATATTACTACCTTTTATTATTTCCTAGAGTCTACCATTTGTCTTCTTTTTCTACTAACATTTAGATTACTAGAATGAAATTCCAATGATCTAAACACTAGATAATGGAGAATATATTTTTAGTAGTACTGCTCCATTGATCAGAATCCATTTTATTAAAATACCCTCGGAGAGAAGGTGGAAGTTGCCTCACGGAAGACTCAAAAAGAATATGGTTCCCTCCTCTCATTTGGAAGCCCATTGTGGTTCATATAATGGGAAAGCTGTGTCAGCATAGATATATGGTTTTTCATTGCAACACCTATAGAATTCATCTGAACAGGGGGAAAATATTTTCATTGTCTATCACAATAACTATTCACAGGGTTCCTTCGAGATCATCCTATTGACTAATACAAAAAAGCAATGAATAAGAAACATATATCATTGGGATGACCCACATTATCATGAAATGGAACTTATATCATGCCTAAATTATTAACCCTTCCCTAATATATGCTACCTCAGGTTAATCATAGGTTACTCATTGACAACATCAATTTAAATCCTTCATGACGGTTCATGAAGAGTTTGTGAATTCCCAATGCATATCCCCCATGATTGTCTTAACAGGTGTGTAGAAAGACCTATTATCATTTCCCAGATTACCCCAATCCATGCATGGAATATTTTGTCAGAGTTTTTACCCCTAGGTACATATATACCTGATCCACACCCACTTGTTTTATATAGAGAAGTATGTATTGATATGAAACCAATCATTGTATCCTTCACCAAAATTCCTTGAAATTTTCCTATAATATTTCATTTCAATATAATTAATCACATACATGACCATAGTTTTCCCAAAATGTTTATCTCATCCTAGCTTAAAAATGATGAACCAAACCTAGATCTGATACCAATGGTAGTAACCCTATCTTTTCATACATTAACATTACAGAAAATTTTGGAATAATTAAAAAATTATTCAAACAGAAGCCCAAAGACCATACTAGTATAGTGGCTTTGGAAAGATGGAAACACAAACTCTTATACATAACTGAGCAACATTTTATCCCACATAGTTCCTCTGGGCTATCACTCTTCTTAGAGACATCAAAATAACACATATCATCATAACCTGGGGAAGAAACATAAAAATGGGTTACTTGAAATGCCTAGAATGTGTAAACTAGAGAGATATGTAAACCTAATCATGAGCATAAGGGAATGATAACATGATCCTAAAAATAGAATATCATACACTACAAGTGAAAGATCATATAAATTAATCATAAAATAAAGCATTGTAGTTCGTAAGACATGAGTCATTAGAAAATATATAACATAATCAATAAAATCAAAACAAAGGAATAAATCATAAAATTATGGTATACACAAAATCATAAATAATAATTTCAATACTATTCATGGAATTGCAGGTGATATCTTAGTATTATACAAATTCTATTATGAATCCGTGTTCACAACTCCTTTGAACCTTGTATTACAAAACATTGTTCACCCCTCTTTCCAACCTTATATTACTGAACTGAGTTCATTTCCCATATGAACCTCGTAATATTGATCCTCTTTCATTTCTCATTCAATCCATTTTAATATCATTAGATATAAATAATCACCCAATGCATTGGATGGAGATATAGGTCCCACCCATATAATAATGAAATCATAGAAACATATCCCACAAGATCCAAAAAAATCATATAATAAACAAAGAATTTTAATGTGTATTATAATAATGTAATCATATCATAACCTATGAAAATAGATAGGCATCATAATAATTCAATGAAGAACCTAATTCATGAAAATTATTGGGTTTTAATATAATATAACTCAGGATATAGAAATGAGTTTCAGAAGCATATAAAATGTGAAAGAGAAATGGGTTTCATAATCGTATTTTCATGAAAAAATAATCCATTTAGAGAAGAACATGAATTAAAAAACTAAATAATTTATTCATAAAGTCATTTTTCACACCTATTGATGATATCCTAAATGATAAATAATTTTTAAATATCTTTTTAAAAAAAATTCTTGAGGAATATTTCTTTAATCTATTGAAAAGTGTTTGTAAAATAGAAAAACTTTTTGAAATAATTGTTTTTGAAAATATATTTGATAGATTATAAAGTAAGAATTTAAAACCATAAAAGGGTTTAAAAATAATTTTTCCCTGAAAATTAACTTCAATGATATTTTGAAAACATTTTTAATTCATTTTTGAAATCATTTATAAAACATGGTTTTTGAAAACAATAGATTTCTGACCAGAGAGAGAGAGGCGGACAGATTGCACATACAAACAATATCCAAAGTACCAAAGAGTGTAAAAAATGGAACTAATAAATGTATATATCATGAATAAATATTGGATATGGAATCTCATGAGTTTTCTTGATATATGGAATAAAATATCTCATTATAGTAAGAATAAACCAAAACGATCTAAAAAAGCGGTGAGACTGTTTAAATAAACTCTTAAAAGATGGTAACATGGGATCATATTCTCCATGTACAAAAAGGAAATAAAATTAATTAAAATATATAACTAAAACTTTTAAATTATTCATATGAAATTTTAAAGATTTTATATACACCATAAAAACTTTTTTTGGTGCATAACATAACATGTGTCTTAAAGAAGACAATTTTTGAAAGAACAATTTTACAATTTCTCTATATTTTGAAACATAGTCACCATGAGATAAAGATCATAAAATGGATATGTGAATAAAAATAAAATTATATAAATGAAACATATAATACAATCCTAGGACATACACCACACAAAAGGAAATATTGTTTAATGTAGAATATATCTCACGGAAATAAAATGTGAGATGAAGTCCCAGTACCTTGTGTCTTGACTCTCATTGTACTCATTCAAAAAACTTATATATCAAATATAAATGTATAATATATCCTTTAAAGAATAATATTCTTATATATAATACCATATTTGATTTTATTAGAATATTATATTACCCTCTTGTTAACCATTCTATAATAGGGTTTCTCTTTAGATAATATTCTCTTTGTTCTTCACATGTGTCTTAATTTGTTATATTGTGGGTCCATTTAAATATATCATTATTCATGTATTCATAAAATTATTTAAATAAAAATTTTAACTTTTTTATTTTTATAATAATAATATATTGAATATAAATGTATAAAATTGAATACACCATTCATGGAGACGGTAAAATGTACGTACACATCGATGATGTTTCCATTTTTATTATTGAATTAAAAAAAGGGAAAATATGAAAAATATGTATATATGTATATAATTATTAAATTATCTTTATGATATCATATATATCATATATAATCACTAATATAGAACTTAATACATTTCACGTAGTGTATGAACGAATCATATCACATTGATAGGGTGCTAGTAATTACATTCTCAAACAAAATTATTGTATTAACACACAATGGAAAGTAAAAAAAGAAATGTGTTTTAAAAGGTATAAATAAGAATAAATAAATAATAAATATAATATATAACATATATAAACAAATTTTCCATAATAATTTTAAACATGAGTGGTGGTATGGAAAATTGAAAAGTCAATGTTTAAGAAGGCCATAGTTTGCCATATACATAAACAGTATGTTAATTATTCTTTAGATTGTGTTTTTTGAAAGTGTAGAATGAAAACATATAATACTAAAAGAATATTATATTTAGGAAAAAATATTTTATACAATAATTTAACTAAGATCATGGCGGGGTGGAGAAACAAAATAATCGTAAGAACTTGAGAGAATATGTTACCTCTTAATGTGGTAACTCCTTCGGGTTTGTTACAAAAGGATTCCTTGGATAGCCTTATGCCAAATGTAATGATTATTGGAGGAAATTAGGATTACTAGTAAGTAAATTTGGAAGACCATAGATGAACTTAAGATATTTTAGTGGTGTGGAGAAGTGGGAGAGGTGGTAGCCTTTTACAGGGAAGGGAAATGACTCACATTGTATATTTGAAAACAAGTTAGGAGTACTGAGGTTTTTACCTAAAAAAAGTCATACCGGACCAAAAAAACTCAAAAATTGAAGTTTAATGGCCTAATAATTCCCAATAAATTGGTTTTACAAAGGTTCCTATGTGATTCTAGGTCTTAAATTTACGTTTAATCATTATTTAAGATTAATTTTAACTTATGCAATGTAATTAATATTAATTACATTCACTAGTATTTATGGTATTAAACTATGTTGAAATTATTATATATTATATATTATGATGATTAAAAATATAAAATCCATTTTTAATATTACAACCATAGGAGTGTCATAAATGAATTTAAAAATAATCTCTTATTTGGGTCCATAATGCTGGTTTTTACCATAAAAAATGATTAAATGTATTCTTAGTTTTAATATCCAATTTCAATGTGAAATTGGATAAAATTATCCCAATTGGATTAATAAATAAAAATATATTCTAATTAACATTTTAATAAAAATTAATATATAATTTAATCTTATTAATAAATTAGATGAGAAATAAGTTTTCAATTAAATTTTGTTATTTTTCACAATACATCAAAAAATGATGTTTCTCAGAAAAATAACCAAAATTTACCCTATTAAAATTTCAACATTATAAATTAAAAAAGAATTATTTTTTATAAAATTAAATTTCTAAATATTTCTATAAATTATTTTATTATTTAAATGATTTTATTTGAGAAAATGATATTTTTAAAAATATAAGGACTTTTTTCAAAAAGCATAACTTTCTTTCTAAATTATAAAAAATATTTCAAAAAAATTATTAATATTAATATTACTAATTATAATGGATTGATTATAATTATCTTATTTAAATAATTAAAACATTAAAATGATGTTTCATAGAAACATTAGTGCAGTGTGTAACGCACTCCAAATTGTTGTTACATGTAACATATACTGAGTCGATGTTCTGTGTAACATACTATAAGTTGATTTCCAATTTTACATATTTAAATTTCATGCAATTTTAAAGGAAGGTTTTACATAGTGAATTGTATAAAAAAATGAAAATTTAATCTATTTGATAAAAGGTCTATAAAAACTCAAGGTGATACAAAATGGGTATTTTCAACAAGAAATGTTATGGTGATCAATTAAAGTATCTTTTCATATATAAAGACATATTTGGAAGTTACATAATATTTAGTTGGGTTATTATACAATGAAAACACCTAATTTCATTTTTTGGAAGGATTATAATGATGAAGATTTAAGGAAGATTCAATGATTCCAATTTCATTCCACTGATTAATTAAGTTATGATGAAACATTTCTAAAACCAATTTCATTTCCATGTGTTATGATATGATCAAACAATAATGAAACAATATTTTTACGTGGGTAACTCTGGGAAGAATCTTTTATGATCATTTTCCATGAATATAAATTAATTTGATGATGTGATGTTTGGGAGCAGAATTATATAACATTACAAGGCAATGGATTACAATGAATATCTCATGAGGTAATTAAGACTATAATGGGGAGTAAACTCTATTTAGTATGGAAATGTATCCACTATCATAGTTTTGCGAGTTAACATTGACTAATTATATAATAGAATAGGGTATAAACCTCATCCACTATGATAGTATTGGAAGTGAACATTGAATGTCGAAATAATTCTCCATTATTATGTTATGACACAAAAATAAATCTTATTTATGGATATACTCTCATAGATCATGTTAATCAATTCCTTTATTATTAATTTCTTATAAACTACCATGCTTAATGTAATGAATCAGTATTTTAATATATTATATAATGGGTATGGTATTGAAATAGTTTGTTCATGTTATCAGACCATTATGATCAAGCTATTATTAAGTGATCATTGGTATTTACCTTGTTTACCCTTACTACGAAAATGAGATCACCCTTTCATATGTATTTCAGCCATAGGTTATGAAGAAAGTTTTTTATAGAGATATTTATAAGAAGGGTGGTGGTTATGAATTACATAATCATATAGGATTCCTATATCATACAAAATTTTTAATTTTGTATAGAATTTTTCAAACACACAATAAAAATGGGTCCTCAAACATGACAACATTGAACTCCACAATTGTAGAAGAATCAAAAAATATATATGTGTTTCCTTATCCACTCATTTTTATAACCTCTTCCTCTCTTTTACATATGCCTCCACCTATTATATTTAGTAAATGACTCTTTAGAGTGAGATAGAAATTAAATATATTTAAATTATCCCTAAATGTATCATTATGGGTGTCATCAATAATATCTTGAGACATGATGAGAATATTAAAACCAAAATAAATAGCATTACTTATATTTGATTTTGTTACTAAATTAACTATTATAACTTCACTCATGATACAATTTTTGTGGTTGAGTTCACCATGAGTATATTTTAAAAAATTGCAGAAATTATCATTATCTAGACAAATACTTTGCACATATAGATGAAAAAGTGCTGATATTAGGGTCTATGGATTCACCATCGCAAAATATCAACCATTCCATAATACAAATATTATTTATATCTCCACACATATCATTAAGAAAACCCATATACCATTAAAATTTTAAAATGTGTAGTATGTTACACATGGATGTAGGGATATTTTCTGGGTATCGTAGAAGCTAGAATCCATAGGTAGAGCACTCAAAACACTAACTGGGAAACTAAATAAAAAACCAACAACCAATTCAGTATGTGGATTAAAAATTCATTTTATATGATTTAGGATTAAATTATGGATTATAAATAAGATCTTTATTTCTAAGAATATTGAAATCAGAATTAAGAGGCCACTCTAGTGATGAAATTTTTTCCCTATACAAACATGATGATCTTTTAACACTCAAAAAGAGTTTAGACCAAAAACAAAAAAAAATTATAATTGTTAAAGGATAAGGATAAAATTTCCAAAAATTTTCATCATCTTTATAAAGTGAAAGGGATAAGAAGATGGGATAATTCCTTTAGTATAGCTGGTTTTAGGTTTTCCATTAAAAATTATATTTTGAATATGGTTATCAATAAGTATCAAAGTCTCCACTCTGACGATGGAATTGACAACACCCACATGTGGATTGAAAAAATTGGGCAATGAAATTAGGACCAATAATATAGAAGTATCATCTTGATTATCTATGAATATGATGTAAAAAACATTGGTTTCTTTAAATATTGATAGTGCTCCTAGTCTTCATGGGTTCACCCATTAATTCTTTATGATATACTAGGAAATCATAGATAATGAAATTTTAAATATTTCCCAGAAGATATGTAATCATTCCAAAATTCCTTACATAATTATATAAATATTCAATTATCATACTTATAAAATTGAATTACATGGTCATCAAAAATTTCTGTCCAGTTTTAATTAGAAACACTACCCCTCAATTTTTTATATTTATAATTGCCACCAGTATGATGTATATCATTAGGGAAATCATTACATTAAAATATTTTTTTTACTAATAAGGAATATCAAATAATATATGTTTAATACTTTTGAAAATGCCGACTTAATGAAATGTAAAGTGATGGATGATAGAATTTCCTAGAAAATTAACATCTTAAATGATTTTGATAAAATTAAATAGAGTTTAATTCTTAATATCTTAAAGAATTATTGATTCCCCACTACATTTTTCATAATGATTAGTAGAATCTTCATAAAATAATGTATCTCCTTTCTCATTAATGAGTCCCCCCAAAGGATTATTCAAATGCTATTGGTGAGGAATGTAATGGGACCCCCAATAAGTACATATCATTTTTAGTATAGAAGGTTACATTATAATATGCATTAATTTACTTGTTAAAATTTCCATTTATAAATATATAAACACTGGTAGGGTATTTTTCACTCCCTTACACCCGTTCAATGCTGATGAAATACTAATTTTTTATTGGACTCCAAAAAACATTCTCACAACCATTTAATACATTTTTGGTCATTGTAAAGATGATTCAGGTCAATCTATTAGTTGGAATATTACTTTTAATATAATTAGGGATGAAATTCTTCTCACTATAAGAAACATTATTTCCAGAACACATGGATGGAAAATGGGTTCTCATACATTTATTTATCATTGATCCCCATTTTTTGGGGAAATATAGAAGCTTATACATTTAGATTAATTCATTTGTGATAGTCAATGAGATCGTTATGTGGAAGGTAAAATATTTTCCCCATGCCGGTGGAGTTTGTTTTAGTCAACTCAGTGGTCAAATAAAGAATTTATACACCATTTTGATATATAAATTAAAAATATTTATTAGAAATAATCTATAGAATATAACTAGGAACTTATTTTGGATGAGATATATACATGTATGGAATATTATTACTATGTCATAGATATTTTTTCCTAAATCCAATTTACATTGGTGGTTTATGAATAATGAATCTCAATACATTTAAAAATTAATTTTTTAGAAAATTAAAATAATATTTCAAAATTTTATATGATATAATGTTTTAATTTATTCCCAACAGGTTAATTGAAATGTTTCTATATAGGAACTTCTGCTGGATTTCTTCATCTACATATCTTTCTATTTGATAATCCATTATTGAAATTTTGAGATAATAAAAAAAATTTAGAATAAAGCTAATACAACGTGAATTTATAGATCACCACTTTTCTTGACACCCCCTTGAAGAAAACATGATTATCCCCTAAAATCTAAAACACATGTGTATTATAGAGTTCATTCAAAATAACTTCTTCTAGAGTGAATTTGTACCCTCACAAGAATCTCTACAACTATAATGTAGGTATTTTTCAATAGGGACATACTCATATGGAATCCAAATTGGGTTATAATCTTCAATACCATGATACAATATAGTCTTAATAGAGATGTAACCAATATGATCGCATCATGGATGATGATATTCAAAACTCCCTTAATCTGTCCCTCTAGATGAATACTCTTCTAAACAATCTAGTGGAATCTACCAACTTTTGATAAACATCTTCAATGCATTTATATTCATTTTTCCTTATCCTAGAATATATTTTTGGAACATATGAAAAAAACACATCATATTTTAATTGGATTAAAATTATCATCTAGATTATGGGAATATAATCAAAACATTTTGGGAATCAACATATACATAAATGACTAGGTGGAGTTCCTATAGTTTTGAACCATTTATGCTTCCTTGAAAGAGTGGATACATACCTTATTCCTTTTATCCATTTCCTACATCACCTAATAAATTTGGAAATCCCAGAACATGACGACCCTTGTTAAAAATAACCCCATAATTCATTTGGATTTAATGATATAAAAATGGTTTATTTATCACCTATTTTATACAAAAATGTGTGATGAAAAATGACATTCTTTCTTAATATATTAAGGATTTAGGGTGTGAATGGAAGGTTTTAGACACCCCTATTTTAGAAATACATTAATTGGATTACCTTATTTCTTTTTTGGATCAATAGAAATGTAGATGGTGCAGCTTTTCGGATGAAGGATCCCTTATGTGTGGTGGTGTCTTATGTACCCAATCTATCTTTATGAAAGGATTTTTCTACTATTTGTTTAAAATTATAATTGTATACGAGGATGATGTATTGGCCATAATTTGGGATATTAGTATGGAATTCAATAATGAATGAAAAACTAGCCGTATTGAGTCAAATTCAAAACATTATATTGAATCACTAAAAGATAAAAAGGAGTGTTCCATGGAAATTGATTCCAAAAGAAATTAATGCCTTAGAAAGACTATTCATCTCATCATTTATATCTTACATGTATAGGAGAATCCAATCAAGTTACAAATTCCCTATTTAAGAGTGTAGTTACTAATATGATCTTGATGTGGTGCTTTTTGATCATATATATTTTCACAATAATGATGGATGTAGATATGTGAGGTGAGATACACTCTCCCCTTTTTAAAACCCCTTTTAATGCCTTATATTTTTTCTTATATATATTTTGTAAATTTTTGGAACATTATCTCATGGATTTGGAGTATTTTTGAGTAAACAAATATGATTATTGTGTGAATCATTCTATTATATATTTAATGATCATTTAATGGGATTAAATATCAATATATTAATATTATGGGTTACTATAGTTGGGATCAGAGTAAGGATCAGATAAATTCTCAAACTTGGACAAGAGAATATTAAAAAAACCATTATGATAAGTCTAAATATAGGATACCATCCTAATGTTTTAGTACTGATCAGGGATGACCAAGGCCAAACCAAATGTGACACAAATTTAAAATAATGTGTCCTAATTTAGGAATCCACTATTTTTTCACATTATTATATGGTTTCCCAATATGAATATTGTTTCTCTAACTATTCTTTGATGTTTTAATCAATGGTTATAATCCAACAGTATTAGGTTTATGAGGAATGTGATCAATAATTAAAATATTTTACTCCAATTAAACCAAATGTTATGGGAGATAGAATAAAATATCAGTGTTTCTATGCTTTTATAGCTATATTAAGATATGAATCATGATGACATTACTTGGGAAAAAAGGAGGGATCAATGATCTATTGAGTTTTTTAAAAGGAAATATCCACCTTTTAGTGAGTGAACTAATATACTATTTAATTAGTAATGGATCAATACTAGTAAAAAGAAATTTTAAATTCTCCAGCATTTAGAATATGGGAAAAAATTTACTATTTCACATTTCATGGAGAATAATGGAAATGTTTAACTCTTATCAAGAAGATGAGATAATGGGATGAAATATATTCCATTGAAGGATATTATTTTAGGATATTATTTTTCAATAAACACATTACTCATAATCATCAAATATAAATTAGGAATTAATTATTTCAGGTGGAGAATAATGAGGATAAATCTATTCGTACCTATGTGGTAAATTTTATATTATAGATGAGGTACGCTTCGGGTATTATCATCCATCCTGAAATTACGGTTGATCAATTGTTCTCAGTCTTAATACTATGTCTTCATATATATTTATCCATATTGTACATAAGTATATAGGAATATATAATTCAATTATTTGTAAATTTGGAGACGGATATTGGAGTTAGTCATCAATCTCAAGGTTTTTATAAGAAAATGAATATGAAATTAAAATGAAATTCTAATATCCATAGAGAAAAGAAGAAGTTATTTTTTTTATTTTATAGGTGTAGATATAAAAATAAAGGAAATTTTATTTATGTTAATGTTACATTTATTATGTGTTGAAATGAAGGATATAAAGAATCATATTGACAAAGTTATGGGAAGAATATGATAGATAATGATGGAGAACAATAACCAATGAATATAACCCCCATACATGAATGATTAAAATTTACGGAGTATGAGTTTTTTTATAACCGTGGCTCGATAAAATGAAGATTAATTTAGATGATTAACATCTAAACAACATAAAACCAGAGATAATGTAAAATATAATTAGATCAATAATTATGATGCAGATAGTGAGGTTGTAAATAGTACACTCACCATCTATCCTAGAATTGTTAATGACTTATTATTTTTTTGATCATCCCACCATTTTAAATCTAAATAATTTTCTAATAGTATCACAATAACACCTGCATAATTTGTTGTGGAATTAAAAGTGAAAAATTTTGATAGTACGATGATCATATAACTTGTTTACGAGTCCCCCCAATTTATATTAGCTGTAATTATAATAAAAAAATTCTCATTATTATTTCATTGAATTTGATGTTATCTTATACATGGATTGTTTTTGTTTATATAAATCCCAAATCAATTGACGAGTAAGGGATGCCACGTTTGATATTACAAACCAACCTATATCTCATGTCAGTGTAACTATAATTTAAATGATATAATGGAAATTATATTTATTATATGGTTCATGATTTCTATTCAAAAAAGGTGTTTATCTCAGATGATTTGAGAGAAACTTGGCATCCATAGTATTCCAATTTTATGATAGTTTGTCAATGATTTTCTAGAAGTGTTTTTTAATCATCCCCCAAATAATAAAAATTAGTTTCATTAAAACCCAAAATTGGTACTAACCCTTTTTCAAATACTCCATATATAATATCTTCTATTGAGTTATAGTAAATAGAGTATATAATCCAAGTAATATTTATAAGGAATTAATTTATATTGGCATTTCACAAGGTGGTGTAGATATTATTTTTTAAGAATAATTATGTGTCAATTTTTCTCTATATTGAATATAGAGAGCTAAAAAAGATCACAATCAAGAATATGTATCCTTTTCATCATATTTATTTTTTGTTAGATCAATTATGTTGAGCTAAATACCTTTCGGATAATGATATTTGACCTAGATACTATTATTTGAGACTCAAAAGGGAATACATGTAGATAAACGCCTTTTATATATTAGGTATAAAAACTAAGAATTTATTGTGATTCCTTCTGGTCATTATATATCCCCCACTATCATCCAAGATTTAATTAATAGAGTCCTTAGATATTATCTTGATTAGTTTGTGTTGGTATTTATAGATTATATCCATTTATATTAAAAGATTAAGAAAATGTGTGAAGATCAACTGATTATTTTATTGAATAATAGGATGATGAAGAATATGAATGATAAATATTAAAACTGATATTTTTTGAGATAAAAAGAATAATTTTGGTCATATAATATAAATAAAGGGTATATCAATGGATATATCAATAGAAGAAGTAATTTAACAAAAGCTCAGACCAACCAATATAACTAAGATCATCAGTTTTATTAGACTAAATTGATCTTATTGGCCATTTGTTGGGAAATTCTCAAGGATGTATATTATACTAATCAAGTCAATCTATAAGGGAGGAATAATTTCATAGATATATGAATGTGTTGAAAATCTTATATAACCAAATATAATGTTAGTTAGAAAAATTATTCTCACTACTAGAAGTTGAGACAGGATATTGATCAATAGTGATGCAGTGATGAAAGGAATGAGATGGGTTCTCATATAGAATGATATGGAGATAGCTGATGCTTCAAAAAAATTATGGTCAATTAGAAAATTTACACAACTCATGATTTTTTTGTTCACTGCTATAATTTATTAATTAAATATATAAAGGCATTATCTTTATGAATAAAGGTGTTATACATATAATTTTTAAAGAAATTTCATTTATATGGTCAAATAGAAAGAGTTGAAAATGTTCAATAGAATATGGTTGGAGATAATTAAATATTATGATTGCTCAATACATTAACATCCTAGGCAGGAGAACAAGGTGTTCGATGTTCTATTTTGAAAAGATCATGCAAGATTATCTATGATATGGATCACTAAAGATATAGAATTTATGGATTATAAAAATACAAAAATATAAATATTTTTAGAAGGGGAGAGATAATATTTTTTTCAAAATAATTTTCAACTCTCTATCCCTCTCATTAAAATATAGGTATAAAGGAAGATATATTACAATAAAAATAATTTGATAAATCATCAAGAGTTCAAAAATGATTGTGATGGAATGATATGTTTCAAGAATCGTGTATGTATTCTATCAATACCATACGTGAAGAAAGATGTATTAAATGAATATTGTAGTTGATAATTACCAATTAATACTACAAATATGAAAATTTATAGGGATAGGAAAAAGTATTTATTATGGTACAATTAATTGATATATTACTATGTATATATATATCTGTTCTGGGTATTTCAAAAAGTTATGGATGAGTGATAGAAGTCAAATGGGATGTTATAACCACTACACAGACCAGAATGGAAATAGAGTAACATCAATAAGGACTTATTTGTTAGATTCTACAAAAAAAAATAAGTGAAATAATGATATTTTGGTTTTATTTGATATACATATGATGTTGAAACACTTCATTATCCATTAAGAGGATTTTTTTATATGTCAGATTTCTGGGATATGCATTAATGAAGTGGTGTGGCTATATAGGGTACCACATTCTATTTCAAATAATCAGGATCCAATGATTACATCGATGCTTGGGTGAAGTATTCAACAATACAAGGGTTTAGAGTTATGTATCTATGGATTATATCTTCTGTAGATAGATAATCAGTATAATAGAACCATTGTAATCCTATAGTATATAATGAGATATTATTATTTATATCGTAATTTTATTTCATATCAACACCTTCATCAAGTTGAGTTTTTATTATTAATGATTGATTTAACTCTTTCATTTTGATGTCCTAAAATGAAGAAGCATTGAAAAATAATATCCAAACTCTAATGTGCATCGATTGAGTTAGAGAAATAATGATACTAGAAACTGGGGTACTGGAAGAAATGATAGGGAATTTTAGAGCCATTACACATCACATCAAGGTAGCTTAGGGTTTAAAGAAAAATGATCCTCATTTATTTTTGTGAAATATGTAATTTCATATCAGGTAGAATATATTTCTGTAAATTTCGTCATGAATGAATGTTTTTTTTAATTTGAAATAAGGGAAATAATAGACATCAGTATATTTTCCACTTCTATATTAATGATCAAGTAAGGATAGTATATTAATACATGACTCTTCCAACGAACCCCTCTGATGTTCATGATTAGTTACATGTATGTCTTATAAGGAAGTAAATAAATGATCATTCATATGTATTTATATGAGAGGTTATTTCAACATCTCATAATATATAATATGAATCAAAATATTTAGAAATCACAAATCATAGAGATAATATTCTATGGTGCAATTCTCTTCACCTTGGTTAATTTCTTTGGAAAAATTAGAAATTTGAATAAGCAACATAGGAAGATAAGGATGAGATGAAATAGAGATAACCTAATTATTTTATATAATATTAATGAAATTATAAGAGGTAAATTCATTTTAATTGGGATTTAATGTAACATTATTATATTTTATGATAAACTATTCAATATAGTTTTATTTCATTGATATATTTTTCTACACACGATAATGAGTCTAAACAAACCATGTATTACAATTGAAATATTATTATTTAATGTGAAAAAAATAAACTAGCCATTGTATTATCTAGTATGAATATGTATAATTAAATTATGGAAAAAATATTATTTAAATATTTATAAAATTAATTTATTTGTTGATAAATGGAAATAAATAAAAATAAATTCTTTTAAAAGTATGTACATAAGTTTTTCATGAAAAAAATGTTATGTTCACAAAGTGTTTTCATTAAAGTAAATAAGAATAATATATTTTAGTGGATTATTTTAATAAATTAAAATTAAAATATATTCTATCAAACAATTAAAAATTCATCTAATTTCATTCTAGTCACGAGATAGGAATGAATCTTGTTTTTATTAAAACCACATTTTTCAATAAAAGGGATTTGTTGTGTTTTAAAAATGAATTTCATCCAATTATAAGTGTTTAATCTATAAAAATAGACAACATATTTTAAATTATGATAAATATATTAGAAAATTAGACCCATTTTATTTTTTATGAGTGGAAACCGTGATAAATATTTAACACCATGTTAAGGGTTAAATAGATAAAATATTGTCAAATTTTTGAAATAAGGGTTTAAAATTTTACTAACAATTGACTTTTTACTATTTTTAAGGGTATTTATCCCATTCCCATTAATTAATTGAATCTATGTCTACTTAGATCAATTTTTCATCGGTTATTACCATTATATTATTTTAAGAAAGGAATTAACATAGAATGTCACTCTCTTAATCTTAATATATATAATTATATTAAATAAGGATAAAAAGAGGTTATGTTTGTTTATAAATGATTTTTTAAAATAAAAAATCATTTTAATTTAATATTAATTTATTGTAAATTTTTATTTATTTTATTTTTAATTTAAAATTCTATTAAATGAAAACAAAATATTTATTAAATTAATAGAAAAATAAAATAAATGATCATTAAAATATTATAAGTAATTAAATTGGGGTAATTATTCCTTTTTTACAACTTTTTCAGATAAATATAACATATTATATT
The DNA here is from genome assembly GCA_963277665.1 of Viscum album. Lineage (NCBI taxonomy): Eukaryota > Viridiplantae > Streptophyta > Magnoliopsida > Santalales > Viscaceae > Viscum > Viscum album. Next base: position 1,010,349,784 of record OY728160.1, read on the forward strand.
TGTTTAAATGTTTAATATTTGAATTCAATTATAGTTTGGTTATTTTAAAAGTCAATGTAAATGAATAACATAAAATTACAATAATGATATTTAATAATCTTTTTTATTAAATGATTTAATATTCATAAAATTAATATTTTATGAAATATTAATTGGAAATGGTTGAATGTTTCAACAATGCTCTATTAATCAGTCAAATTTTATTATTTTGGTAACATTCATGACCATTAAAGAGTACCAATATATATTATGGTGATAATTGTCAAAAGTGTTAAAGGGAATTAAAACCTAGAGATATGAGTGAAAAAAATACAAAAACAAGTCAAAATTTTATTGGATGAGGTTACTTATACTCATAATCATCCTATATTTTAATTATATACATTTGGGTACATTTTCACATGAAATAAGTTAATATTAATTTCATATATTATGTAATTCCAAGAGTTCCCATCCTGCACTTATAAATGGGAAGAACTTATCCTGAATAATTCAAAATTTATCATCCTTTTATATCATCCAAGTCCTACTATATTACCTCCATGAATTCCATATCCATGTCTTAGTGCTTATTATTTTTTCAAAATACCAACCTTATAATGCTTAATGTGTGACACAAAATATTTTTTTCCATGACAATATATAACTATAATAAAAGAATTTCCAATGATTTTTTATTATTACTAATATGAATATTTTTTATCCATTATAAAATAATTATTTATTTATTTTAAATATAAATAATAATTAATATTATTATGGAACATCTTTTATCAACCTCCTTCCAATCTGTTGTAAAACCATAAGGTCAGTCATTCATACGTGTGGACTACCATCTCCCCAAAGCAATGAGATTCATTTTCCATTTCCAGTTTACATGAATGGTAATAAGGAAAAATTTAATGAATATATATGATAAATATTACAAAAAATTGGATCCTTAAAGTTGGATTATTATTTACCTTTCGTTCAGTCTATTCATCGAATAATTGTAACAACATTCATGTGTACGAACGACCTACCAAATCCATGCATGATTTAATTATTTTTTTTCATTTATAAGATTTATGGAAAACTATAATTATAAATATAATGAAAATATTTGATATAGATAACATTTATACAATAATTTATAATATTTAATCATGATAAAAGTTCATTAACCAAAAATACCAAACATAAATTTTGACGAAAAATGAAATAGTTAGTACTTGGTAATGAAGATTTTAATAAGGATGTTTTATTAATATAATGATGAATGTTATAAGTGGGTAATATATGATATTAGAAATGTATAAAATCTTTTCGTATATATTATTAATAAATTTTCTTTTATTATAAATGAATATAGATCACTTTTGAAGCATGTGGAACTTAAGGAATGTGATTTATGTAACAATTTCATTATTTATTTGTGTTGATTATGATTATGATTATGATGATATAATTTTATTAATTTTTATCCATAATCACAATAATTTTATTCTTCAATGGTAATTTCTTGAAATTAAAATTTTCTTGATTTTCCACTCTTTATGTGTCCAGGAGACTAAAAGAATAATTTTAAGAAAATCCATCTTTTTTCTCTCTTCATTATAAAATAATTTTTATACCATTTTGAAGTTCTCTATCATGTTTTAATCAATGTTCTAAATTATATAAAATGATTTTTTAATGTCATGAATACCCATGTCTTGTATTTTAAAAAAATGTATTAAAAAGAATTTTCATAACGTTATATAAAGAATGTTATTTGGAATTTTTACAAAAAATGTGAAAGGAATCACTGTTTATAAAGTCAAGGGATGAATGGAATTTATTAAAATAACAATAACTATATTTATAAAAGAATAAATTAAAAATATCAAACATATTTTTTTAAAAAAAATCCTTAATATTTGGATATTTTTATAATTTATATAAATTATTTAAATATGGAGATGTAATTTTTCTAATGAAATATTCAAGTGATATTAAAAAAAGTATATTCATTGATAACACCATTATATATTACTTATGATTAATTGAGATTAAGATCCAATTATACCAAACACATCCATTTATTGGAAGGATTATGATGCTGATTTAAGGACAATTTTATAAAACATGGGTTTTTACACTCGTTAACTTTGTTATGATGAGACCTTTATGAAACCCATTTAATTTCAATTTGTTATTATAGGACAATATATATATGAAAGATATTTATTTTTCATGGGATATGATTAAATTAGTATGATCATTTGGTACACATGTGTATGATATTATTTTTGTGATGTGTGGGCCTAGAATTATATTTTCCTAAAATGTGTTGGGTAAAGATGGATATCTCATGATATATTAAGGACTAGAAAAGGGATATAATTTAGTTTGGAAGGGGAAAATATCCAATATTATAATCATATGGGTAAACATTTTCTATAATTATGATGGAATGATTAGTGTAGAAAATATACAATGATAGTCTTGGTAGTGATCCTGTACTTTGTAAATGATTATATATACATATATTTGTTCCAAAAAATTATTTATTTTACCAATGTTAAGCTCTAATAGCTAATTTTCATTGATTAATTAATGATTTGTTCTTATAAACTACCATTCTACAGGAATGAATTTTGGATTTTGGTAATCGATGTGATGGGTATGGTTTTCAAAAGTAATACTCATGTTCTTATAACACTACACTCTTGTTATAGATATGTGATCATTGATATATCCTTTGATAACCCTTACTGCGTATATGATCTTATCCTTTAATATATTTTACTTCCCCCGTGATATAAATATTTTTTTAAATTAAGTCATTTGTAATAAGGGATATAGTTATAAATAATGTTTTTGAGAGATGATATATATTTATTATAAATATTTTTTATGAATCCATATTTTAAAAGGCACTAAAACAATATGGTTTTTTTCATGAATCATTATTTTATATACGTAATATTAATAAAATAATATTTAATATATATATATGAAATGTGTGTATTTCAATATGGGATACAACTATTGCAATGGGGTATAGAGATTGGAGCCATGGGTGATGTGTTTCATTGATGCAAAGTCCTTCACTATGAAATCTTTCTAATTTTTATTAGTTTTTTTATTTCATAATTCATTAAATTCCTCTAATGGATATAAGTATGATGTTATTTCTTCTATTACATGTTATTATTTTAATTGAAAATTTTTATTAGTGTGAGCAAACTTTTTTATTATTTCATGTTTAGAATTTGGAAACCATCATTCTTTTATCTATTTATATATTGTTTTACATCGAAGGAAATTTCAAAATTATAAAGAATATTTCAATAAAAAATTCATAACTAGGCCTTATAACTGTCCATTAGTAGGGTTTAATTATTTAATTAATAATATTTTTATCTAAAAATTTGTAGGGTTAAAATTTGTTATTGACTACTAGAAAAGGGATTATTTTGAGAGGGGGAGAGAGTAATAACCAACACAAAGGAGATAAAATTTACATAATTATTTTATTAATAATATTAGTTATTTAAAATTTTAAAAAATTAATGAATGAACACATGTATAATATAAATGGAAATAATGATTTTATTTTTCTCTCTCCCTCTCTCTCTCTTTAATACACATGCTCAATAGTAGCAGTTTTATTTCCCCATTCATTCATAGTTTAAGGGTTTAATACCATTCTATTGAGTTACCCATCAAATATTTATGGGATAGAACTCAGAATATTAATATAAAATACTATATAATTTTATATTTAGTTATTTTAATTTTGGGGTTTATAAATTCATAAATATGGTATCCCCATTGGAAATAAATATTCTATTGGGCAATATCAGGGGTCCCAGACTGGGGTTTCACAATATTTTCCATATCACTAGACACACATAGGATATAAAACATTTTAATTAAATATATATTAAAGAATAACACATATCCCCCACCAATGGTAATTTTCATCCCACAATCTAATGATTCCCTTCAAATACCACATCAAACATAATTCCCACTTTTATTCTTCATCGCAAATGATTCCATCATTTATTACTAGTGATAGTATATCCCATATTTTTTATGAAACATATAAGATCATAACATATTAAACCATCATTGATTAATAAAATTTTAATATATTCCCATATTTTACTTGTGTCTTGCATATTAATAAAGATACCACAATCATGACTTACTTGTAACTGTTAAAAGATTACAAATATTATCTATATATATCAACTCAATTATATGAATCTGAACAATATTTGAAAAACCTAATTACTATAATACCAATTGAGTCATAATCACTATAAAAAACTAACCCAATAATTAGGCATCTCATTTATTACCACATCTCACAAGAAATGAAACACCTCGACTACGGACTCCTGATACCACACTCTGTATTACCTCGAATAATAAATTATTTCCAAGTTCACGACCAATTATTGATTGAAAGGAACCTCACCAAAACCATTCTAGATATCTAATTTTGTATAATGAATGATACTGATTCATTGGTCTATCACAATGGGACCAAATATTTCTATTCTACCCATAATGAAAACATGTCCTAATGGTGGTACTCTATGACAGAATCAATGATCTGCTGCACTGAATGAAATTATGGGTCTCCTAATAACCTCATTTCTAACTACCCAAAGTTATACTACTAATATCTCGCACATGATAGTTTCTATATATATACTTTTATATTTCATGTTACACTCTAAAATAAATTCCTGATTCACTACATATGAGAATGAGGTTAACCTGATAAAATTTCCCTTCAACTTAATATCATACCATAACCCATCCTCAAATCCAACCTCCATAAAGATATCATATAATGAATGTTTTAGTGTGAATATTAACAAGTCTATTAACATCACATTATAATTCATGACTAATTTCTCACCATGTATTAGGTGAATTAACTCCCACGATCTCTCCACCCTCAATGTTTCATGTATTAATTTCTCTAAAAAACCACCTTAGAGATTTTCCACATAAACCCCTCATGTCTAACTTCTTTCACCAACACATACAATTAGTGTTTTTCTAGTCCCCTAAGCATGTACATAGAAACTTTTTCTCTCCATCCTAATAAAATATCAATCTGATAAAAAAATGATCTATATTGGCTCAATAGAATAATATACTACCAGGTTTCCACCCACTCTCTAAAACTAATGGGGCATCTACTATTGAAATAATTATCTCATGCATGTATTAAATGGATCTATTCCCTATTATTCATGTCCAATAATTTACATAACCCATATTAAGATCTTGTAGGGATTCAAATCCAACAACTTCCCAAACACCTCTAACCTTATAAGCTGAACTGTCTATCTAGGATCATTTAACAACGAGGCATGATCACCTCTTAAATTAACAACCTTTTCTTATGCTCTATTTGATGGTACCATTTATCTAAATACCTGACCCCCCAAATATTGGTCACACGTGTGTCACCTCAGTAAAAAATACCATTCAACAAAAAAATATTATATGTATCAAAAATAAGAAATTATTTAGCGTTGAACATGACCCAACAAAACATACATTTCCCTACCACACTGTAAAGACCCGTAAATTTCAAGAAAAATTTCTTCTTAAATACTTTGTAATTTTACGAGTCTATGGGTTCTGATTACACTTGATTCTGAGGATCTGTGTGCCCGGAATCAATTTGCAATGTTTAGCTCGGGTATGTTGAGTAAACGAACGAGTGGGGTTTTCTATCTTTTGAACCGGTGCTCAGAATTGAAATATGAGGGAATCAGTTAACTCACAGTGCCCGTAATAGCATAAGAGGACTTTTACTATGGATTCATTTTCATGGGAGAAGAAGTTAAATTTTTGTGGATTAAATGAGAAGTGAATAAAAGTTTGGTACAATTTTAATTTTATATCTATGGTGGTTTTATCCTACATGGGGGAGTTATGGTGGGAACCACTAGCATCCTAACTACCCATGTGAGGATAAATGTGAGGTGGGTTCCACACGAGCCACAACCCTTCACATTCTCTAAAACACCTTAAACCCCCTCTTAATTTTGTGAAACCTTTCCACCTTCTCTCTCTCTCTCTCCCTGATAACTCTTTCCAACACACTCTAAACAATTAATTGAACCACATCAATTAATTAATTAACTATTTTGAAATCAATATTTTTGAAATGCAAGGCATGATTAAATAAAATAAGGAGAAGCCTTATTTTATTTTTGGTTGGCTTGTTGTGTTGTGATTTTTGGGAGGGAGCTCTTGAGTTTTGAAGAACGCTTTATCTCCTTTGTTGAAGAACACCAACTCTCCGACAAAGAGAATTGACTCTGTGACCCATGATTCACCATCCTTTTCTTCCTCCGTGACAAGGGAGGAGACGCCGACACAGGAACTCTCCAACGATTGCATGCCTTGTTTTCTTCTCTACGTGATAAAAAGGGGAGACGTTGCTTCCTCCGCGGATGCTCTCTGTCGACGTGTACGCACCTCGCGACGCAGTCAAGCACAACACCCGACGTTCGATATCTTTTGTTAAGGTAGGGGTGTGTTTTGATTGAGTAATGATTGGGTTTTCTTCCATTTTGTTGTTCCACTTAAACCTATTGTTATCGAACTAATGCGGAAGGGACTGGACCAAACTAGCACGGTTTGATTCCTCCTCCATTCTTGTGAATATGTGGAGTTCTTCATCCATTCTTGAGCGGTGAATCAAGCTATGTTTTCAGAGCCAATCAGAGGCATAGAAAACTTCATAATGGGCCTCAAAGTGTCTGTGTGACCTAGAAGTGGATGTTTCATAGATATCGAATAACTGGAATGAAGAACGGACACCCCGGGAGGCGTGCTGGTCAGAGGCGTCGTTTTTGGAAAATTCCAGAATACACGGCATGTCCTCTTAGTGGACACACTATGTAGTGCAAGCGTACTATGGCTTCTATTTTAGACATTATAAAAGTAACACACTGTGTGTTACTCTAGACACACGACGTGTACTCTCCACACTCTTTGACATAGGAGACTTCGATAGACATGGTGTGTATTCAGGGAAAATACACAGACACAGAAAGTAATTCATGGCCAAGTAACACGGTGTGTATTCTCTTCATAGAAAGGCAGAAGCGGCTTCATGAGGCTCATCACATAATCAAGGAGATACACGGACCCAGGCATAACAACACGGCCAAGAGGCACGGCGTGTACTACCTTCACCATGGAAAAAGTGGCTTCATGATGACTCGGCATGTAATCTGGGAGATAAATGGACATAGGTAGAACCACACGGCCAAGGGGCACGGTGTTGACTACCTTCACCATGGAAGAAGAGACTTTTTGATGACTCGGCATGTATTCCTGGAATACACAGACACGGGGTGGAGTACACAGGCATGCAATCCACCACACGGCCAGCCATGGCCAGCGCACATGGAATCGACACTAGAGGTTTGGACATGGCGTGTAACCATACCACACACCGTGTACTTACTTATCTACACGACCATCCATGCGATACATTCCATTTCACACGGGCAATACCCGATGACTAATGACACGACGTGTATCACTTACCTACACACTGTGTACTTTCGGGAAATGGCTTGGTCTCCTTGTTCTCCGTGACATGGGAACTTTTTTTGTGGTTTTCCCCTTATGATGTGGGATGGAACTATGGGATACATCAACTCTGGACTTCGTGACAGTTCATGTATCGATCTTTGACTTGAGGAGCGGACCCTCTAGCAATCGAGCTAGCTGTGTGCTGGAACACTAGATCTGGTTGGGATTGTGACGACGATGTCGACTGTACTTGGGTCCTACGTGGGTTCGACAGTGAGGAAGATTGTACTAGGATCCTCCGTGGGTTCGGCAGTGATGACAAATATACTAGGATCCTCCGTGGGTTTGATAGTGATGGTTACTTCACTTGGATCTTATGTGGGTTCGGCAGCGACAACTTATGTACTTGGATCCTATGTGGGTTTGGCAGTGAAGAAGATTTGATGGCCACATTTATCATCTTCGCCCCTCTTCGTAAGTAGTTTACCAATGTGAGATGAGTCTTGACTTTCAGCCATTATTATCGATGTGATTGACATGTTTTCCAGTGTGGACTGGGTTGTGATTTCATGTGTGGACTGGGTTGAACTTGGGCTTGTGAGTTGGAGCCGAACTGGAATTGATGACATAGGTATATGTATGGGCATATACCAAAGTAGATTTGGCTGATACTTTGTGTTTGTATCTTTCCTTTGTGGTTTATCTTTTCTGGATTCTGGGATAACTGCGGGGGTCTCGGGGTCCCTACTGAGTATCGTATAATCACCCCTGCATGGGATATTCCAGCACTACGTTGTGTTGGATGAAGATGATAGACAACACTTATCAAGGTGGAGTCCTGTGTAGCAGGATAGTACTTGGAGGTGGACCACTTGGTGGAACGTACTCGGAGCGGACGGCCGTACCCGAGAAGTTGAAGAGATCATTGGTACCCACCCTTCAGGTGGGATATCCAGAGGACAACTCTGTGGTTGTTGGGTTACTTTACTGCAACTGTTATTTCTTTTCTGTTGTACTGTACTTTCAGTTGGGTTTTTATTCTGGCCCATTTACTTTCCAGCACCTACTTTTGTTCTCAGTTTACTTAGTGTTTACTTTATCTTGCATACTCTGTTGTGTTTCTTTACTTATATAAAGGAAATTCCTTCACTTTTATCGGGATCTATGCCATTGGTGCTAGTCGCCAGCCCATGGCCTATGGAAGGTGGGCTTGGGGTAGTCACGACACGGGCCCTAAAGATGGGTGGTGACAAATTGGAATCAGAGGAGTCAGTTCGACCATAGAACTCAGGACTCTAATAAATTATTCTATGAAGCAATAATGTTAAGAGTATTGAGTGTGGATTTCAGTCCAGGGATTCCAGTGTTCGTGCGGCGACCGATGTATCCATACACCAAGACATTGACTTCTTATTTACGACTTAGAGCTTGAAAACACCGATTGCATGTGGGTTTCAAAAGTTTTCATTGTGATTAATTTGTGTCAGATCACCAGGTATACTATACTAATCATGGAGCAGCTGTTTATTTTTAGGATGGCCCCTCGTAGGTAGCCAGCTAGGGTTCCGAGTTACGTTCAAGATGGCAGCTCACTGAGCGACGAGGCCTCGGTGTAGGGCCCCATTACAGCGGAGGCACCAGTGGTACCTCTACCCACTGGTCAACCAATACCACCATCCCTAGCGGCAGAGAGTGCACGACACCTGAGTGCATTGAACGAGTTTCAGTGACAGAGACCATCTAGGTTCCACGGAGAGATGGATCCTCAGGCAGCAGAGGATTGTCTAGAGGCTATCGTCAGAGTCATCAGATTAGTAGGGACACCAGATGACCTTATGGTGATCCTTGCTGCGAGTCTCCTACACGCAGAAATAGATAGATGGTGGAGCCTGATGCTCCAGGTGCACGTTGAGGCATCACTACTTTGGACGGACTTTGAGATCCTCTTCAGCTCAGAGTTTGTTCAAGCCACCCTCCGTGCGGTGCGCATCCAGGAGTTACTACAGTTGTGGCAGGGTAGCATGACAGTATCCCAGTACTCGGTGAGGTTTATCGACCTCTTTCGCTACTCCATGGACATGGTACATGACCCATTCTTCTAGACCCAGACCTCCGAGCAGGGACTGAGGCATGAGATCAGGGCTTCAATGATCTCCCTCAGCATTCTGACGCAGGCAGGAGTACTGGAGTGAGCCCTTCTGGTGGGGAGCTTCCTTGTTGAGCCTACTCCAGCAGCGAGGCCTACTGCAAGGCGACATGTAGCGGAGTCTTATGCCACCAGTAGTATAAAGATGTTGCAGAGGTCCAAGTGGACCAGGAAATTAGGTGGCAGACCACAGGATACTGGTTCGGAGGTGCAGGGCACACACAGTAGAACCAACCATACGAGAGCCAGGCAATGCTATGTATGCGGCGGTCAAGGCCACATGGCTCGTGAATGCCCGACCCGCCATGCAGCGGAGCAGCAGGTGGTTGAGGGACCACCCAGGTAGAGGCAGAGGTCTGACCGTGGCGATCCTTAAGGAGCTGACGGACGAGGTAGAGGAGCTGGCCGAGCAGCAGGTGGTGGATGACATTTCGAGGCTCTACCACCACCACCACCAGGAGGACCACCCCAACCACAAGGTGCTGGCAGAGAGGGGCAGTCTTAGCTCCAGGCAGTCAATTCCTACGACCACAGAACACCTGAGATAATTCGAGGTACTATCTCTATCTACTCCACCATTGCTTCAGTTCTTATAGACATATGATCGAGTCATTTTTTTATTACCGCTGACCTTGTTCGTAGGTCGGAGATTCCGACGGAGCCGTTGACTTGATCCTTACGACTAGATACTCCTCCAGGAGGAGACTCGATGATTACACACTGGTGCTGGCAGTGTGAGCTTACTCTAGGAGGCAAGAGCTTCGGCTGGGATCTTCTTGTAGCGGCATCGAGGCCTTACGAAGTCATCTTGGGCATGGATCGGTTATCTACAGTTCATGCTAATATCGACTGTATTAGGAGCAATGTGTGGTGTGTCCGCACTGATGGGACCAGGTTCACCTTAACAGGCAAGAAGGGAGCCTTTGCAGTGCATGATGGACATACACAGAGGAGAGGACATCCGATCTCCCATCAGTTGTCTAATATCATCTTAGGTGGAGATGATGTGCGGAGTCCAGTTTTTCCTATTGTGGTGGATCATTATGAGTAGGTTTTTTCGTGACGCTGTTCCAGGACTACCTCCTCGCAGAGAGGTAGACCTCTACATTGACCTATACCCCGGGACAACCCCGATATCCACTGCATCATATCGGATGGCTCCCGCCGAGCTTCATGAGCTGCGGGTATAGTTGGGGGAGTTTTAGGGAAAATTATTCATCTGACCCAATGTTTCACCCTAGGATTCTCCGATTTTATTCACCAGGAAGGCGGATGGGAGCTTACGACTGTGTTTTGACTACCATCACTTGAACCAGGTGACCGTGAAGAACAAGTACCCACTTCTAAGGATCGATGATCACTTCGATCAGCTCAAGGTAGCATGATGGTTCTCGAAGATAGACCTCAGGTCAGGCTATCATCATCTCAGAGTTCAATATAAGGATGTGAAGAAGACATCCTTCAGGTGTTTGTATGGACACTACGAGTTCTTGGTTGTGCATTTTGGAAAAACCAATGCACCAACAGAGTTCATGAGTCTCATGAAAAGGATCATCCAACCTTACCGCAATTGATTTGTCGTAGTCTTCATCGACGACATATTTATTTAATCGACTACTGAGGAGGAGCACACCGACCACTTGTGGGTTATACTGGAAACACTCCGAGAGCACTAGCTTTATGTTAAGCTCTCAAAGTTCCAGTTCTGGATTCGAGAGGTAATCTTCATGGGAACATCATCTCGGACGTAGGAGTTTTGTGGATCCTGTGAAGATCAAGGTATTACTTTCTTGGGAGCCACCCAGGAGCATGACGGAGGTGCATAGTTTACTAGGTATGGTTGGGTACTACCGGAGATTTGTACCAGAATTCTCTAGAGTTGTAGCACCACTGTCAGCTTTGACGTAGAAGGAAAAACCCTTTGTGTGGTCATATAGATGTCTGAAGAATTTACAGGAGACGAGACCGAGATTGACCAATGCACCTATCTTGAGGCTACTAGAGGAGGGCGTAGGGTATGTAGTTTACTATGATGCATCAGGGTCCGGACATGGGTGTGTACTGATGCAAGAGAGGGTAGTGATCGCTTATGGTTCACGACAGTTGAGGAAGCACGAGCGGAACTATGCTACCCATGACCTGAAGTTAGTAGCAGTGGTTTTCCCCATGAAGATGTGGTGGCACTATCGGATGAGGGAGTACCTTACAGTCTACTCTGACCAATAGATTCTTCGGTACATCTTCTCGTAGAATAACCTGAACCTGAGACATCGGTGATGGCTCGAGTTCCTCCAAGACTATGACTTTGAGATAGTCTATACTCCTGGGAAGGGGAACGTTGTGGCTAATTCTCTCAGCTGGAGTTCAGGCATTCAGATTCTTGGAGACGCGACAAAGAAGTTAGCTGCTTTGCAGATATCCTTCGTGGATAGAGATGGGGCAGCCTTCCTACAGTCACTCCTCCACTACTTTAGTGGGTCAAAGAGTTACATCATGGGGGCGTTGACTGTGAGATGCGACATGCTCAGATTTCCACAGGGCAAGCACCTGATGGTTTTTTTGTAGGAGGAGAGCACGTCATCCTCTTCAGGGGACATACCATGGTTCCAGTTGCATTACAGAAGGATGTAATGGGGGAGTTTCACACCTCCCCTCTGGAGGTACTTTCGGGAGAAGCGAAGATGTAACAGGATCTCAGACGACAGCACTGGTGGCCGGATATGAAGAAGGTTACGGTAGAGTACGTTTCACGATGCCTCACCTGCCAGTAGATGAAGGCAGAGCACCAGGTACCGAAATGATTGCTGCATCCCTTAGAGGTCCCGAAGTGGAAGTGGGATGGGATATCCATGGATTTCGTGACGGGACATCCATGTACTTCTAGAGGACACAACTCCATCTGGGTCATTGTCGACCGACTCACCATGTCGGCCCACTTACTACCGATTAGAGAGCAGGGCTTAGTGGAGAGTTTGGGATGCCACTACGTTCAAGAGATAGTACGACTCCATGGTCTGCCATCATCTATCATCTCCAATCGAGAAGCTCACTTTACTTCCTAGATTTAGAAGTGGTTGCAAGAGACATTTGGGACGCAGCGATGCCTGAGAACCACCTTTCATCCTCAGACAGATAGCCATATGGAGAGGACCATTCAGTCACTCGAGTAAAAGATACATGCATAAGTCCCTGACTTTGGTCACAACTGGGAGGACCAACAACCCTTGGTGGAGTTTGTATACAACAACAGCTACCACTCCACAATCAGGATGAAACCATACCAGGAACTGTATGTCCAACCTCGCAGATCACCTCTGTGATGGACTGACCTTGGGGAGTTAGGACTCGTAGGACCAGAGATGGTTCAGGCTATGATGGAGAAGGTACAGATCATGCAAGAGTGGATGAGGACTGCACAGAGCAGACAGAAGTCCTATGCATATAGGAGGTGGAAACCACTGGAGTTCGAGGATGGAGACCATGTTTTTTATGGGTCTCAGATCGACAAGGATTACATAGATTTGGCTGGGGCGGCAAGTTATCTATGCGCTTCATTAGACAATTCCAGGTCCTCAACAGGGTAGGCGAGGTGGCTTATCACCTGGCCCTTCCACCTTAGTTGCACTGGGAACACAATGTCTTCCATGTATAGAAGCTGAGGAGATATGTGCATGACCCGAAACATATCATCGATCATGAGGAGCTGGAAATCGATGATGGGGTGAAATTTTTGGAGGTCCCAGTGGAGATAGAGGATTGACAGGAGTGGGTCCTACGTGGATGTTGGATTCCTCAGGTGTGCATTTGTTGGCAGCACGTGAACCTTCAGAAGAGCACATGAGAGTGGGAGTCTCAGATTCGTGCACAATATCGTCATTTGTTTCCCTATTTTTTGATGTATCCGTACTAGGACATAAATCCATGAGGTGGGAGTAATTTAAAGACCCAGAAATTTCAAGGAAATTTTTTTCATAAATACTTTGGAATTTTACGAGTCTGTGGCTTCGGACGACAATTGATTCCGAGGCTCGGTGTGCCCAGAATCAATTTCTGAAATTTAGCTCGGATACGTTCAGTAAACGAACGAGCGGGTTTTTCTATATTTTTTACCGGTGCTCGGAATTGAAATCTGAGGGCACCGGTGAACTCACATCACCGGTAATTGCTTAAGAGGACTTTTACTGTGGATGCGTTTTTACGAGATAAGAAGTTAATTTTTTTTGGATTAAATGAGAAGTGAATAAAATTGTGGTACAATTTTATTTTTATATATAAGGTGGTTTTATCCTACATGGGGGAGTTAGGGTGGGACCCACTGGAATCCTAACTACCCATGTGAGGATAAATGAGAGGTGGGGCCCACATGATCCCCAACCCTTCACATTCTCTAAAACTCTTTAAATGCCCTCTAAATTTTGTGAAACCTTTCCGCATTCTCTCTCTCTCTACCTCATAACTCTTCCCAACACACTCTAAACAATTAATTTAACCACATAAATTCATTAATTATGTGTTTTAAAATTTAAATTTTGGAAATTCATGGCATGATTAAATAAAATATAGAGAATCCTTATTTTATTTTTGGTTGGATTGTTGTGTTGTGATTTTGGGGAGAGAGCTCTTGAGTTTTGAAGAAATCTTCATCTCCTTTGTTGAAGAACGCCAACTCTCTGATGAAGAGCATTGACTCATCGACCCCGGATTCACCATGCTCTTCTTCCTCCATGACAATGGAGGAGACACCGACACTGGAACTCGCCAATGACGTCATGCCTTGTTTTCTTCTCTCCATGATAAAAAGGGGAGATGCCGATTCCTCCTCGAATGTTGTCCGTCGACATCTACGCACCTCACGATGCCGTCAAGCGCGACACCCAACGTTAAATATCTTTTGTTGAGGTAGGGGTGTGTTTGTATTGAGTAATGATTGGTTTTTCATCCATGTTGTTGTTCCTCTTAAACCGCTTGTTACCGGACTAATGCGGAAGAGACCGGACCAAACTAACACGGTCCGATTCCTCTGCAATTCTTGTGAATATGTGGAGTTCTTTAGTCGTTCATGAGCGGTGAATAATGCTATGTATTCAGAGCCAATTAGAGGCCAGAAAACATCGTAAATGACCTCAGAGCATCGGGGCGACCTAGAAGCAGAAGTTTCGTAGAAATCGAATCACTTGAATGAAGAATGGACACCTCGGGAGGAATTCTGGCTAGTGGCCTCATTTCTGGAAAATTACAGAATACACGGTGTGTCCTCCAGGAGCACATGAAATGTAGTACAAGAATACTGTGGATTCTGTTTCAGACGTTAGAATAGTAACAAACGGCGGGTTACTCTAGACACACGACATATACTCTCCACACTGTTTGACAGAGGATACTTCGATGGACATGGTGTGTATTCAAGGAAAATACACGGACATTGACATCAATACATGAACATGTAACACGGTGTGTATTCTCTTCATATAAAATAATAAGCGGCCTCACAAGGCTCAGCATGTAATCTGGGAGAGACACGGACACGGGCAGAACCACACGGCCAGAAGGCACGACGTGTACTACCTTCACCATTGCAGAAGCATCTTCGTGATGACTCGGCATGTAATCTGGGAAATACATAAACATGGGAAGAACCACTCGGCCAAGGGGCATGGCGTGTACTACCTTCACCATGGAAGAAGAGGCTTCGTCATGACTTGGCATGTATTCCAATAATACACGGACATGGGTTGGAGTACACTGGCATGTACTCCACCACACAGTCAGGCATGGCCATCGCACAAGGAACCAACCCTAGAGGTTTGGACACAGAGTGTAACCATACCACACATTGTGTACTTACTTACCTACATGACCAGCCCTGCGGCATGGGCCATTTCACATGGGCAGTACCCGGTGACTAATGACACGGTGTGTATCGCTTACCTACACGCCGTCTACTTTAGTGAAATGGCTTGGTTTTCTTGTTCGCTGTGACTTGGGCACATTTTGCTTGGTTTTCCCATTTGACATTGGATGGAACTACTGGATACATCAACACTAGAATTCTTGACAATTGATGTATCGATCTTTGACTCGGGGAGCGGACCCTCCGGAAATCGAGCGAGCTATGTGTGGGAACCCTAGAACTGGGTGTTACTGCGATGACGATAACGACTGTACTTGAATCCTATGTGGTTT
The DNA here is from genome assembly GCA_963277665.1 of Viscum album. Classification (NCBI taxonomy): domain Eukaryota; kingdom Viridiplantae; phylum Streptophyta; class Magnoliopsida; order Santalales; family Viscaceae; genus Viscum; species Viscum album. The sequence continues at coordinate 1,010,365,664 of OY728160.1, forward strand.
AGACAGCGAGAAAGACTGTACTAGGATCCTTCGTGGGGTCGACAGTGATCACGACTGTACTATGATTCTCCGTGGGTTCGGCAGTGCTGGTTACTGTACTTGGATCTTACGTGGGTTCGGCAGCGTTGACTTCTGTACTTGGATCCTACATGGGTTCACCAGGGAAGATGATTCAGAAGCTATATCTATCATCTCCACCCCTCTTCGTAAGTATTTTACCTTTGTGAGATGTGTCTTCACATTCCGTCATTATCATCAATGTGATTGACTTGATTTACTGTGTGGACTGGGTTGTGCTTTCCTGTGTGGACAGGGTTGAACTTGGGCTTGTGAGTTGGATCCGAACTGGAATTGATGACTTAGGTATATGTATGGGCATATACCTAAGTAGAGTTGGTTGATACTTTGTGTTTGTATCTTTCATTTGTAGTTTATCCTTTGAGGATTCAAGGAGTCCTTAGGGGGGTCTCGGGGTCCCTACTGAGTATCGTATATTCACCCCTGCATGGGCTATTCCCACACTACGTTGTGTTGGATGCAGACGACAGACAACACTGATCGAGGTGGAGTCTTGTGGAGCGGGACGATACCTGGAGGTGGACCACTTGGTATAACATATTCGGAGCTGACGACCATACCCGAGGTTCTAAGGAGATAATTTATACCCAACCTTCAGGTGGGATATCCAGAGGATGACTCAGTGGTTACTGGTTTACTTTACTGCAACTGTTCTCTCTTTTCTGTTGTACTGTACTTTTAGTTGGGTTTGTATTCTGGGCCATTTACTTTCTAGCACTTACTTTTGTTCTTAGTTTACTTAGTGTTTACTACATCTTGAGTACTCTGTTGTGTCTCTTCACTTATATAAAGGCAATGCCTTCCCTTTTATCGGGATCTACACCTTTGGTGCTAGTCGCCACCCCCTGGCCTATGGAAGGTGGGCATGGGGTAGTCACGGCACGGGCCTCGAAGACGGGTCTTGACATGCACCATTGTCACAAACTATCCAACGAATTGTTCTCACAAACATATTTCAGTATCATGGACCACTTACACTACAAACAAACACATACACACACTTTATTCATATAATTTATATTACAATTAATCACATACCCATGATTATTATTATTAATTCCACCATGAAGTTATGAAAATAAACCTCATATATGTTTTTAGTGTCATTTAATATTTTAAAAAACATTCCATTCCAAAACCAAAATGGTATCCACATACCCATAATAGGATTGATGAATTTTATTCCACCATATGACTATATAGAAAATCTATATTTATCATATAAATGAATTTTTGAACAAATAAAAGTTTTTACCATAGATTTATATTTTAATAATAAAAGGAGTCACATACATTTCATATGATCCCTACATGTCTAAAAGGTTTCTTGATTACAACTACTTACATCTTGGGAACAATAATCCTAGAAAATAATTTAATATTACAAAAATAATTATTTGTCAAAAAAAATGGGCAACTGGAATCATGAAATCTAAATAGTAATTATTATCTTCTTAGTAACTGAAATGTTAGTCTTTACATATGCTATCGAGAGAAAAATAATAAAATTTCTCTCAAGATCCAACATATTAATATACTCGAGGTATATAAAAATTTGAATAAAAAACTAAAATACATTTTTTATCAAATCTTCATTAACAGAATGAGGAAGCAACCATTCTTTGATAATACTTTATAACACCACAACTAGAATCTACAGTATCCAAATTTGTTTTCCCCATGATATTAGGCATTCCTCTTTGTATTCCAAACCTACAAACTTTCATCAAAGATTTATGGAGTGATAGTGGGGAGACTATACACTATAGATATAAAAAACAATATAAACCCAATATAGATTAAATAATTTAATCAAAATAAAAAAATCCAAAGAATATATGCATATGAAAATTTTGATAAAAATATATACTACGTATGAAAAGACATGAAAATATATACTCATTTCCCTAAGAATAAAACATATGTATAATTAAAAAATTAATCAATATAACTACCATTTTAAAATTCAGGAACCACAAAACCCATCTACAAAACCATTATGATAATCGTATGCACTACATATACTCCCAAATCAATAAGGTTCCTACCGAAAAACCATTACCCAATCCTATATAATGAATCAAAAGATCTATACATGTCCATAAAAAATTTTAAAATGAGGAAGAATAAAATTTCTAAGACCCCACCAATGTTGTCCCTAATTAATATGCATATTTATAAAAGTGGATAGAATATATAACAAAAAAAACCCCTAATATATTAAATTTTACCTACCTCAAGTAGTATTAGATTAGAAATATTCATTCACATTTAATCAAATAAAAAACACCCTCAACCTTCAAAATAATTTCTTACCATGATGAATCATATTCCCACATAAATTTTAACACCCCAAGGAAACATCCATGACTAAATCACAAGTCCCCATGGCTTCCCACACATTTTCTACCCCCTAGATCCATATCATGGTGTATCTAATACCTGATCAAATTTGTCCTTACTACATCCAAATCATTATCCGCGGTAAATAAATTTGGTCTCATGCTCACATATAGTGGTTCCGGTAACCACCAAATAAGGCCAGCTATAATGTGAACCTCATCTATAAAAATGGTCAATACCACCCACAATGTATCATAATCAATATAGGTAAACTGACACAAAGAGTTGATTTAACCACTTCATATGCCATGTAATATTTTTAGATAAATCATACATCCTTATCCCCCAGGGATAGAAACATCACCCGAAACCTAGTCGACACCACTAGTGAACCCCCCTTACTACCCATGAAAATGGTCAACACCATCCAAACTACATTGTTGAACCAAATACCCCAAAACATGATTATCAACAAAAAAACCAATTACATGAGATAGAACCAACATGTTCTGGAGGAACCACATCTACCATTTCTACTCATGAATTAGCACTTCACAATACACAACATACAGCCTGTCATGTCCTTTGACCATAACACTAGGTAAGTAAGATAAACCTGAACATATCCATCATTTTCTATTCAAGTTAACCCCTTGTTATCTTTATTGAAAAATATAATCTCCATGTCATATTCTTAATGGTCAAACATAAACAACACCACCCAAACCTATTTTTTACACACATATAACCCATATACAACAGTATATATAGATTAAGACTACATACCTATAATATTCATGTATATACCCTTAAAGGGACTCCATCTAATATCGATTTAATAAAAAATCACCAAAATATATCAAAAGCATAAAATTTTATTTCTTTTTTCAAAAAAATTAAAATATAACCGCATAAAATATAGATTATAGAGATAAAATGATCATTATCATTACCTGTTGCTACATCCTTCCTCTTAACACATGAGAATTTGATATGAAATCAAGAAATAATAATTTTTATCAGAAGAAAATAATTTGAGAGAAATTATGTTTATTTTTATAGCCAATCTAACTAAATAATCAAAAAACCCATTTTATAGTCATATTTCAACTTTAAATTACCAATTTTGGGATTTCTAGAAAATTATTAATTTTTTTAATAATATCCATTTTCTAATAGTAATTATACCCTTATGTAAAAACAAAATATTAAATAACATACACAGGTACACAACTATCGTGATGTATACATTTCCTATACAATGCACTTTTATATCTATATAATGTTTTAAAACTGGAAAAAATCCATGTATAACACATTTCTTTGATATGTAATATATTTATTCTAAGATTAAAGAATTTTTCCTTTAAAAAACCCATTAATAAAATATTTCATATCATACAATATTCAATCATAAGGTCTTACACAACATGAAATGTACATTTTCATATACTTTTTACCCATATTAAAAGGGGTACAATGTTTTTGATTTTTGCATTTATTAAAAATTGGGAGAATTTTGAGTAGAACCTTTCCACAATGTTAATTTTTTTATAGTTACTAGTCCCACTCAAATTTATATATATATATATATATTTTCATTTACCCTATATATATTTAATATAATTCATTTTTAATCACTATTATTAATATTAATTTATTTTTATTTTTATTATTCATTATCTTCATGAAGTTATATTCTTAGATTCACATATTTTATAATAAAGAAATATTTCCATATATAATACACTTATGTATTTGATGTTTAACTCTTATACATTTAATTAAACTTGTATAATATGGAAGAATTTAAAATATCGATATGCATTGACTCTTAAATTTGAAGAGAAGTTTATATTAAATATTGAGTCCAAAATTTTAAATTGTTGGTATTGATTATTATGTATAGAATAATATGAATTGAAATGAAGTCATAATTTTCCATTATATATTATCTTTACATATTTATAGAGATTTATTTTATATATACTTATATTGAAATGTTTTTACACTTATGTATAATTGTGAAGTTACAATTTATCAATGCATATTAAGATTATGTATTTAGATAATATTTTACATATACACGAGTTGAAATCTGTTGGCCCATAGGTATAATTATGATCATTGTTTTCTCCCTATATATTATCCCAACTATTGTGATATTACCTTTATATTTGAAGCTAAATGATGAATAATTGTCAACAATTTTTTATGATATATTTTTTTTAGTAATGTATGTGATATATAATTTTTGAAATTCATAATATATTGGAAATACAAATAGTTTTAATTTTAAAGGTTCTGTTTAACATAATTGTGTGTATTTGAAAATGATTAAAACCAGATTGGTGTAGATGATTTAGATGAATATTCTCATCTATAAAATTATTTATAATTTTTTAATGCTCCAATAGCTATGATGGTCTCAATGGAAGACTATCAAATATAAAGTAGTATGTTATTGAAAGTTATTTATGAATGGTATTTCATAAAATAAATTCTCAACTATAATGAACATATGATGATTCTTATTTTGAGGAAGATGATTTCAAATTATATATTTTCAAAATTTATATTTTATTAAAAGATACTATTTTATTATTTATTTTTGGTCAGAAATTATTCTACCTTTACATTATATTAAAGGAGATTATAAAGTACTTTTATTACCTTATAATTTATAATTATTAATGAAGGGAGTCTACAATGATCAAATTTTTTATACTATATCAATGTATTTTATGATGAATGATGGAAATCACAAACACAATAGTTAAGAATCAATAGTATATATATTATATTTTTCTCAATGTACTTAATTTCAAGATTACATTTTGTTTGAAATAATGGGAATAAAAAATATAGAATAATAATAAAGGGGAAATAAGAATATTACTTCTAAATTTAAGCCATAAATATCAAACCGTATAATAATTCATAAATTCGAATTTTAATAATTAAATATTCTCTAGATGATGGATTATTTAATTTTAGTACCTCAATATTTCAATAATGAGCTAAACTATATCTAGTTTCTTAATCTTTTCATTTAATATTATATTTTTTAGTTATATTTACATAGTTATGGGAGAATAAGTGTCATGTAATTATACCTAGTTTTGAGTTCTCTAGGAAAATGATCTAAATATACCAATAATATCCATGCTGTACGAAATTTTATAGTAAAATATATTTGAATATTATACTATGTTATATTTACTAACACTCTATTGTAGGATCCCTATGATAAAGATTGTAATACAAATCAAGAATCCTAAATATGTTGTTTTGGGAGTGGACTTGGGGACTTTATATTTAGCTTGAAAAAATATGAAAATATCACGTGTCCTTAATCTTATATACTTCTATTTCTTATTCATTAACTGATTAAAATATATAATTTTAATACTTACTATTTCAGTTTAGGAAGTGTTAATTTGGTTAAATAGTTTAAAGGGACCACTTCAACCCTTCTTGAGTATCTGTCTATGAAAATTATTAGGGAAATTTATTCATGGAAACCTATTTTTTTATAGTAATTATTTTTCTATTGGATATGAAAGAGATTCCCAAGTTACATTTTTTTCAATATTATTGAGCTACTCTTCCATTATTTTATTCCAAATTAAAATTTTCAATTCATCCTCAATACTTTATTGTTAAACTTGAAAAGTGACTCTAATTTGATTTTATATTCATCAAAATATTGAGTTATAACAACTTTTTATACTATCAGCATATATTCATTCATCATTAATATGTTATCTATGTCACTGAAAATGTGAGACTCCTTACTTAGATCCTAACTCTTCACTGGGAATTATAGAATGTTCATGATAACATTGAAAATCTACAACTATGTTCATGTATATCCCATGATATCTCATTAAGTTACTTTAATCATATATATTTTTATTTTCTAAAACATGAACATCATATATATTAATGGTTTTTCTCATATTATTGATTTAAAATTAATAATACCCTACATAGAGTGTATATTAGTGAAATATTACCTCAGCATCTATATTATCAAACATTCCCAATTTTCAACCATTGATTTTTACATAACAAGGGATGCTAAATTCCATACATATTTTTAGGTCAAATTTTATCCCAACTCAGATATCATATGTTCTATTTATTTACATTAGTAGAAGTAGGCACAAATTCAATATATAGACTACATTTATTGTGTTTTATATCCAAATTAACTTGTTAGAGTGATATTACAAATATATAGTCACCCTATATCAAGAAAATGTTGATTTATTCACTCTAAGAATACATTTATTTATGGAATGTATATATCAATATATTTATTCCTTATTCCATGATTCTCAAAATATACCATATAATCCTCATTCATGTTTATTCAATAAAAATTTTGATCATTATAAATATAGAATTGGTTTATTATTGTTCATTATTAAATAATAATAACTGTTATATAGTTAAATGTACTAATATAGATTAATTCTATCA